>CAMZMU010000082.1:23474913-24074913 GCA_947311845.1 Poa pratensis
TGAAGAAGTGCCTCCTGCTCCTGCACCTGAAAGCGATGAGCCAGAATCACCTGACGTGTTCAGATGTTTGTCGTGCTTCTCTTTCTTCATTCCAACAGGTAGGTATGAGTCAATTGTAGTTTAGATATACCTTTGATTGTACAGATGTTGCTTGACATTTTATTTTCGATCAAATGGGACGGCTTGACTTGTTGTTTTCACCAGGATGTAATTTCAACATTTTCCGTATTTGGAAGGCGCGACCAACAAGTTGATGTTCTGCCTCCTCCTGCATCAGAGGACATGCCTCCATCTGAGAATTGCACAAGTTGGCTCTGTCTTGTTTCCAGCCAGGAGATAGCCCAAAACCAGCTGCTGCAGGTATGTAACCTATGTTCTCCTGATCAAGTTTAAAACATATATACTTCTTTCTTAATTATTTTTATAGAATGGTTGTTTTTAATTGTCTTGCAATTAATGCCTAACTTCAGCTGAACAATTGAACATATTGCAGATTCACTAGAGATTCCACTGTTAAATGATACAGCGAATTCCGGTGATACGACTACCACAACAACTGTAACTACCGCAATTTATGCGCATAGTCATGACACAGTTGTAAAACCAGAGCAGTCGACAGATGATCATCTTCTTCAACACAAAAAACCACTACTACTACAACTAGTCATGACACAGTTAAGCAACCAGACCAGTCGACAGATGAATCATCTTCTTCAACACAACAAACCACTACTACAACGACTAGTCATGACACAGTTGCAAAACAGAGCAGTCGACAGAGGAATCATCTTCTGCAACACATCAAACACTACTATGACAACCACCACTACAACCACATCGTCTACGACTACGTCGGCAGCAGCTAGCACATCATCCCACTCGTCATCTGCTATAGGTATGCAAACTATTTTTCATAGATATATCGGCAATAGGCTGCAATTACTAGAAACATAATATATGCCAAAGAAGAGTTAACCGAGTTTCATGGAGCATATCAACTTACATTCTTTTTTGTATGAGAACAACCAGGCAATAGATCAGGAAGCTATACTCATACCTTGTCCTATTAGTTGCAGCATCACGGTTTATTTAGCACCAGGTAAGTCAATATGGACTAGAGTAACCAAAACTAAAAAACATCGAATGCAGGAATCTTTCATACCGACGTAATGGAAGTGATAACCGGTGAAATGCCTCCACCAAAGCCTACTGTTGGTACTTTCACGGGTGCAACTCACCACCTACTTGGCCACGAAGGTAGGTCTGATTAGTAGTAAGCATGAGTTGCTGTTATGTGTCATCTAGAGTTGCATCCTGATGGTAGAAATTTTATTTTTTTCAGATGTTCAAGGACCTGCAACGCCAACCTTTGAGAATGGCTCATTTTCCAGCCATGAAACTCGTAAATCAGGGTTCAAGGTTGACATCTCAAATGTGACGAATGTCGTACCAGGTGTGGTTTATTTCCCTTTTAGATCTATATATGATCCCACACTGGCTATCTGCACAAAATTAATCAGGATAAGTTTGACAGCCACACGCCTATGAGTGCATGCAGGAAAAAAACATCTCCTTCAAATATCATCTATAGTAAATGTATAGATATTCGCGAATAACGCCACAGAACATCATACTGATTTCGTCGAAAAATCTTGTAGAAAAAAACAAGGAAATTTGTCCCCTCCGTTTAGTGCCATTTGAATAT
The DNA here is from genome assembly GCA_947311845.1 of Poa pratensis. Lineage (NCBI taxonomy): Eukaryota > Viridiplantae > Streptophyta > Magnoliopsida > Poales > Poaceae > Poa > Poa pratensis. The sequence continues at coordinate 23,476,619 of CAMZMU010000082.1, forward strand.
CTTTTTTTTCTTACAATGTCTGAATCTCTCCTGTGTATCTGATGACCAAGTGCTGCTTGTACCAGGTATCATCTCGAGGGGCGATATGCCAACTTCACCGCATCCTCAAGCAGCAGATCCACCTCACGTAGCAATACCAGTCCAGCAGCAGATCCACCTCACGTAGCAATACCAGTCCCTGAAGATGTGAATATAGCTGCTCCTAGACCAGAGCAGAGGGATGATTGGGACATACTGAAAGCCATAGTGTACGGAGGCCTAGTCGAATCGATCACCAGCCTCTCCGTTGTCGCAGCAGCAGCATCCAGTGGTGCCAAAACATGTCAGTTACTCTCTCCAGCACACATGTTTGCTTAATTAATGTCACTATTTTGACACTGATTTATTTTTCTTCATCTAATGAAATTCTGGTTTTCTCTTTCCTGCAGTGGATATATTCATCTTGGGCATAGCCAACCTTATCGGAGGACTCCCTCTCATTTTTCACAATGTAACAAACATCTCTCTTGGCTGAATTTCACACTGTCTTCAGTGATCATTACAGAAAAATTTACCCACAAACTTGGAGAACTAACATATCCTTCCTGACCCATAACAGATTGCCGATCTAAGAGAGATCCAAGATGTGGACGGGGAGGACGAGCAAGTCGGCCACTACTGGCTGCAGCTCGGAAGGCGATCGAGATCCCAGCTCCATATGGTCATGGCACTGCTATCATACATCGTCTGTGGGCTGCTTCCACCGATCCTCTACGGGTTCTCGTTCCGCGAGAGCAACAACAGGGAGAACAAGATGATGACAGTGGCCGCTGCGTCCTTGGTCTGTGTTACTCTGCTAGCACTCGGAAAGGCGCATGTCAAGAGCAGATCCAGGACCTACTTCAAGACCCTCATGTACTACCTGACGATCGCCGTGAGCTGCTCTGGGCTTTCGTACGTCTCCGGCATGCTGATCACCAGGCTTCTGGTGAACTTTGGCATCGTTGATCAAGGTGGTGCATCAGCTGCTCCTGCTCCTCCAGGTCTGCTGTTTCCACATGCACTGGGTGCAGAAACATCTGCCTGGGCCTCATTCTGAAGTTCGAAGTTACTTTGAACAATGGTGCAAAGGGAGTAGACATGGACGATGAGTTCAAGAGAAAGTCCCTGAAGAAACAGCAGGGTTTTGAGTTGATAGCTGTCAATTTGTTTGTAATTTTGCAGTATCGTAAAGTTTTGATGCTTTTCATGACGATCTTTGTCAGTAAACTTATGTCTCTACTATCAGTTATAGTACTTTGAGCAGGAATAGCAACCAGTTCAGTCTTGCCCTCTTTTCTGTTAAAGAGTGTTCAAGTCCTGAACGAAGCAAATGAATAAAGTACAGGGATAGACACATCTGCATTAGGTTATGTCGTCTCGAATTTGCATATCAAATTACTGCAAGTCCAGACTAATGCGAGATACTTACTCGCAATGCACAGGCGGAAGTTCCACCGCCGCCGGCGCCTCCCCCTCCCTCCAATCCCCTCGTCACCGCAGCCGCCGTTCCTCTCGTGGCCGTTTCCACGGCGGCGCGCTGTCGACTACAGCTCCCCATGGCGGCGCGGCGGCGTTGCTTCCTCCATCCGGTGGTGCGGCGTGACCTCGGCCTCTGTTTCCAGCGGCACGATGGTGCGGCTCCGGCTCCCATCAGTGTTGCGAGGCGGCGGTCGGGGCCGGGCCGGGCTCCTCGCGGGTGAAAGGTTGTCGCCGAAGGTGGTCACTCTCGTGGAGCAGGAGTTGGACACCAACACGGGCCCTTTCTCGCGCGGGCAGGCCGCCCCTGGATTAGTGGATTACTAGTTTACACCACCACCGCCTTGGAGTTCATCGACCTGACTGACACCCAGCAGACGGATCGACATGGAGCAGCACTGCCCGGCGAGGACGATCATGCACACCCAGGGTGCATGTGGCACTCCCATGACTCATTGCTCAATTTGTCTTCCCTTTGCACCTTTACTAAAACCTGCTACCAGTTGTTGATTTAACAGCTTCTTCTTGAAGAAGAGCAAGTTTCACTCTCTTAATTGTCGCCTGTTGCAGCCAGGTTGTTGTCAAAATCTCCAAATAATCCACCCACACGGACGAAAGAAAATACACCAATAATTTCAGCCGACATCTCAAAACATGAGTATAACACTCTACTCAAATAAGAGAGTAGATGGACATTGTCTTACACCATCGCGGCCTTCAGACCACAATATCTATGGCGACACTACTATTCCAACTACATTGTTCAGACTGGTACCTATATACATATATCCTGAAGCTAAGAGAGCTTCACAATGAAGACCGGGCAGAAAGGCCGAGAGGGTGAAGGACAGGAACTGGTACGGTTCAGGATTTTCGCGGATGAAGATCTTGCTATTGCTTCTGAGCAGGCTCTGCGGTCCAGTATGTCTTGACAGCCACAAGGATCTTCTCAGGGTTGAATGGCCCAGATTCATGATCCATGATCTGGCTCTTCCATCTCATGCCTTCGGTGATAGCTTGTATCTTCACCAACATTCCACGGTGTCCCGGAAGATCACCGTTCCTTCAGGCCTCAGAACCCGGTCCATCTCCAGTAGAATGTATGTTATGTCACATCTGAAAGCATTGCACCATTGTTCAGAATTTAGTTAGATGATAATCCTTAGTCTCTTTACTTGCTTAATCTGAACTTTCTTGTAGCAACCCAAATGCAAGCAAGCAAATGCAACAAGTCTTCGATTATTTTCATTACCTATCTAGATATAAGCTGAATACTTTATCAGCGTGGATGAGGTCATATGTCCTCGGATACGTCGAGAAAGCCTCACACCAGTCGTGGTACGTTCCAATGAACCCCCGCTCGTAGATAACACCGAGGGTATCGCGAGCAGAGCCTGCAGGCACTACGTTCATCACCCAGAGTGTATACTTCATCAGCGCAGCTGCAAAACCACCCATCCCTGCATCCATGTCCATCACGTTCCTGTATCGCCCCTTGGCCAGTGGTGGAATCAATTTCTTGTAGTATTCCACTCTCTCTGCCCACAACTTGTTGTCCTCTTGGAACTTCTCAGCTGTGAGGCCCGATACTGAACCTTGGGTTATTCTTGGGGGAACTGTGAATGCTCTTTTTGGCCATTTCTCGAGAGCTCCACCAGCCACTTCTTCTAAACTCTTAACATCCGGGAGAGGAGATATGCATGCCTCCATCTTCTTGTACCTATGCAGTCACACAGTCAGTTTGTTTTGTGATCAAGAAATAATAACAGGGGCAATGTGGTGATCTTGGGGTATCTATCTATGAATGCACTAGTGGGCTACTAGATTTCCAAAATCGAGTTGTTGCATCATGAAAAAAAAAAAAACCATAAGCCATAGAAAGGATTGTATAGTTTTTCTAAACTATCAATAAAGATAAACCTGACGCTTGAGTTCGCTTAAGAACACGCCAGTCAGAACAGTTTTAGGCAAACATGCTCAATTACTTTGTTTTTCGACGGCAAGAAATTCAGGCTATTATTGAAAAAATCAGGTTGGTGAAAACATGATCTTTTAAAGCTAACCGGGCTCTCTAGAGTCTAGCCTAGTAAATCTGTGCTTGAACAAAAAAAACTTCTGAAAGTACAGATAATGAGGTACTGCAAGTGTGCAACTATACTTGTCAATTGTCATAGGCTAGCATAGCAGAACTCTTACCAAGCAGAGTTCACATCACTGCTATTGCAAATCTGTGGACTTTCTTCAACCTTCCGACTATTAGCACATTCCATGTGGTTGATCGGTTTCTGCCATATAGCAAGATCATCTTTCTCCACTACCTTCTTCCAGCAGAGGCGCTTTGCTAAGTTTCAATCTCATCTTGCTCTTGATTCAGGTCTTCTTCTGTTCTTTGCCACCCCTTGGCGTGCCTCTTCCAATGGATTGGAGGTCCAGAGAGGATCCAGTAGCCTCCCGGTCTAAGAACTCTATCTACTTCAATCAGATACATACCACCTGTTGAGAACAACCATGAGATATAAGCTCTATTATGCATTCACCGAACATGTATTAAACATAAATGTAACTAAAAATCTGTAACAAAAACATCAAAGACCTACCGAGCTTGTTCCATGGGATCAAACACCTAGAACAGTGTGCCATGTCAAATGCTCTAGCAGGGTAAGGGATTCTATCAGTTGCCATTACTCCAATCATGGCCGGCACCCCCCGCTCTAAGGCAAACTGTACCTGTGCCTCATGTGAATCCCTTGGTGCAAATGACATAGTGATGATGCCCCTCTTAAGAAGAAAAGCACCCCAACTTGCAACCTGGACAATAGCCAGAACACTTTCATCCTTAAATCCTAAAACCTTTAAAGATAAGATAAGATAAAATACAATTGAAGTTGATGAACCCACTCACCCCACATCCAGTGTCAAGGGCAGTCCTGATGTTGCCATCAGTTAATGGTATGAGGGCATTGATATCATCGATATAAGCATCAGCACCATGCGGGAACATCGTGCCACCACCAGGGAATCTAAATCGGTCCCCCTCAACCTGAATCCAGTTCTGGACAGCCTTCTCGATACTCAGCTCCGGTGAGGAATGTTATCATACCAAGCATAGTCCCGACTCTGCGGCCACTTGAAGGGGTTCTTATAGTTTGGAGGTGCAGGGATCAAGCACCGGAGCAGGTCCTTTTGCTTAGGGCAGTGCCTCTCCCTGTACTGCATCATTGCCTTTGGAAATTTCCTTGCCCTCCTCGGATCATGGCATGGTGTGTACTCGCTGTACTTGAGCTGGCAAGGCGGGATTTTCTCCGGCACAAGCGTCGACTCATTGAAGCCCACCACCTGGTGGTGGGCTTGAAAATCAAGAGGTGCGCCTGATGGCAGCACTGAAGCGGTGCTGGATGCGCGCGGAGCGGCATCATCGCACTGGGTTCTAGTGTATACAGGGGAGGGCTTTATATTATTCGAGGAGGTTCCTTGCCAGGCACCGAGAATGTATGCGGTGGCACACAGGCCGATCACGCCAATCGTCAGCGTCACACGCATCCTCTGGAGCTCTGGATGGCGGATCCCGCTCTGTTCTTTCGCCATTGGACCTGCAAGAAGCAGCGGCTCAGAACATATGGATATGGAGCGGTGCTAACATATGGCAGGGAAGTAAAACTAACTGAGCATGTGATTGCAGAAAAAGAGCAAGTTGAGGTGATCCAGAACTCTGAAAGACTACGAGAATGCTAATTTTGGCTACTACAATAATAGGAGTTGCACAAGTTTAAGAAAGGAAGACTCTGCTGCTATCAGTACCATCGTCCTCAATTATCTGACGCTATTTCTTGACAGAACAAAAATGCAGTGATGTGCAAAGAATGAGAGGGATTTCAGGTACAGGGTAGACATGAATAAAGGAGAGTGCAGATATGCCTTTCGAACCAAATGAACAAAGTAAAGAATGCAAAGAAAGAAAGAACCAGCACAGCTTTTGGGACTGAGCGTGCGGGAACTAGAATCAAAACCAAGACTCCTCTCCTGATTTTCTCTACTGAATTAATCGTCTAATTGCCCGCAGGAACTAGGAGCAAAAAAACCGTCCTTCTCCAGGAGGCGGAGGGGTCGAAATAATCCCAATCTGCAGTTGCAAGACCTCATCCCAACCAGAAACAAAGAATGGATTGGATTCCTGGAACCTATCTCCCGGTCGCACGGATAGAAAGAGGGTGTGAGGTGATGCGTGGTTACCTCTTCTCTTTTCCCGTAGCGAGCTCTAGGGGACGGCGGCGGTGGCGGCGCACTTTCCCCTCGGAACTGGCAGTACTCGGTAGGGTACTGCAAATTAGTGGCGGCGATGAACGGCAGAGGATTAAAGTTGAAAACATGATTCCATATTTCCATCCTCGTCCACGTGTTTTTAAGGTAGTTCTTATCGAAGTCTATCTTTTTTTTTAGATTATATCGAAGTCTATCTAGGTTCTAGGCGGTGTATTTTTATCTCTGGCCTTGGGCGAGCCCGGCCCAAACAACACAACACATTTCGCTTAGCGCATGTACAATAGTTAATAAAACAGTTTTCTAAAAAAAAAAGTTAACAAAACAGTCTTATCTTAATCATGCGACTTAATCATGCAACTTAAGTTAGATACAGCAATAAAACATGTTGTATAAATGTTATTTTTATTCTTATCTTCAGTAACCAGAAATATGTGTGAGAGAGAATGTTACAAAGAGATGATTTCTTAGCTAAGAGATGACAAACTTTTTTTTCGTTTCTTTCTCTTCAAACTCAGCAATTATCCTACGTGAGGGTAAGATATCACATTGACCTTGCCTTTACTTTCCTTCCACCATAGGAGGCATACTAACAACATCTCCAACCGGAACCCCACTTCCCTAGTTCGGAAGGACAGTTCGGACACGGCACGGACAGAAAAATGTGTCCACCTAACCGGATCATGAAACTCAGCCCAACTATCTGGGTTGTCCGGTAATTCTCATACTCAACCTATATGTGGAGGGGAATGGGGTTGCCCAGACGCAACCGGACACTGCTGCCATGTCGAATCTGACCGTTCGGCCCACCCGAAATCTCCCAATTGACCCAAATAGCTCTTGATTCGCCGCCCTCTCTCGCCTTCGTCGCAATTCACCAGCCACCATTCTTCGTAGTCTCCTACCTCATTCTTAGCCATCATCCGACCTCGAGGGAAGGAAGCTGATGAGAAGGAAGTTGCCGTGGACCTTGTGGAGAAGGACGGCTTGTCCGATTCGGTGGAGCAGAGGTCGTCGACAGAGCTCAAGCCGGAGAACATCGCCCGAAAGGGTAGGAGCGCCCGACAGTGCGTCTGTGAGGACGAGGCATATGTGAGGAAGGAGGTTGCGGAGGTGATAGTCGATGCGTACGCTCCGACGTCCGCGCTGACGCCCACGCTAAGAAGGTTCACGTCGTCGACCATGAACACGGCGAACGTCCCCGCCGTCCTAGTGGCACATCCCGGAAAAGCTTCACGCTGGAGGAGAACCATGCGTCCCCGGATAGGCATGTGACTCTCCCCAACTTCAATGGGCGTGGCCATCTTCGCGCATTTGCGGCACTCATTGCACCCACCTTGGACGAAAGTCCAGACACGGCTAAGGTTTATTTTTTCTCCATATGCATTATTTAGGGAGGGAGGCGTTTTGGCTCCCGAGCTCACCTGCTCTTGGCCGAATAAAAAATTCGAAAAAAATAGTAAAATGTTTCCAAAAATTCTGGAAAAAATCAGTGATGAACATATACAAATGTTCAACAAGCGTGACAATTTTCATGGTGAAATGACATTCGTAGTGTTCTGTGCAAAAAAGACAAAATCAGTGATCTAAAAAATGTATTTTGAAATCTCATTTTGACCACTGATTTTGTGTTTTTTGCACAGAGCACTACGAATGTTATCACCACGAAACTTGGCATGCCTTTAGAACATTTGTATATGTTCATCGCCGATTTTTTCCAGAATTTCTCAAAACTTTTACTATTTGGAGCAGGTGAGCTCGGGAGCCAATCTAAGCATACCTTAATTGTCATGTGTGCTTAGGACTCGTTTAGATTGATCTCATTAATAATGACCAAGGTCCTCCAACTTTTGAGATTGATGATACCGCACCGCCTCCTTTCAATGTTGGACAATCATATGACACTTAAAAAAAGAAGGGGACAAAGGCAAGAGGTACTTCATACTCAACCCATGAAGATAAATTGTCATGCAAAACTTGGTTGGCCACGAGCACGGATCCTATATGTGGAACCGACCAAAAGTGGTCAAAGTATTGGGAGAAAATCCTCTAATTTTTTCATGAGCACAAGCACTATATGGAGCCGAATACAATCAATAACATTCGCAATGAAGGCTCTCTCCAACATAGATGGGCCACGATCCAAGAGTTCGTGATTTTTTTGTGGTTTTTATGTATAAAGTGCAGAATAGGAATCAAAACGGTGATGTCGTCGCTAGCCATGTAAGTCTTGCTTGCGTGTTATCAATTATATTGTTTCCTTGCCTTTCATTGCATAATATATCTTGCATGCTACTCATCATTGGATCGAATTGAATGAGAAACCAAAGTGGTGCACCCTCTCAAAGAAAATGAAAAACGACGATTCGATCGCCATTGGATCGAATTGAATGGGAAACCAAGGTGGTGTACCCTCTTCGAGAATCTCAAGAATCCCACAAAGAAGATGAAGAACAAAAATGGATCCAGCTCCAATCTATTTATTGGAGTAGATGATGATGATGCGGTGTCTGAGATGATGATGATACGGTGGCAAACACGCAAGGGTCCGTTCAAAATAGGAAAATACATACTCCCTCCATTTCATAAAATAATGCGTATAAGTTTAGTCGAAAGTCAACATATAGTAAGTTTGACCAATAGAAAAAATATACACATTTAGAATAACAAAGTAGTATCAATAGACTCAATAAAGCATATATATTCATAGTATGTTTACTCAATCTTGTAAATGTTCATATTTTTTCTATAAGATTGGTCAAAGTTACACTACATTGACTTTTGACAAAAAATACACCTTATTTTAAGAAAGGGGTAGTATGATGGGGAGGGGGTGGGAGAAGGAAGGGCGGCACATGATGGTGCAACAAGAAAAATGTCTACCACATGGACGTATATCTTCTTTACGAAAGGGGAGACCTTGAAACAATTGGAGGAGAAAAGAGATGAGAGGTACAAACAATTATTGGATGGCAAAGGGAGAGAATGGAGTTTGGCCGACAGAGACTCCATGAGACGATGGAATTGGAGAGGGCAAGGATGGAATTGGAGAGCATGACAATTAGATGAAAATGGAGTTTGAAAAGACGAAGATAAATGAAGCCCTTGAGATTGAGAAGGAGACAATTAGTCTTGCAAGATTCACGAAGGAGTCGAGAGTCGTGTTACAAGATGCTAGCCTCTTGGATGATTAGAGCGCAAAGTGGGTCATGCATATAAAGAAGAAGACGCTAGCCTCTTGGATGATGAGAGCGCAAATTAGCCGTGTGAGGGAATACCGTGGTTGGGGATGACGGAGTCAAGGTAACCGTGGTTGTGCGCAAAGTGCGTTGTGAGAATGAAGGAGACACATTGAGGCAGTCTTCGAGGATGTCGACGCAGTCCAATCCGTCGAGGACTCGATGCGCATACTTTGGTTTTGTCAGAACTGGGTAGCCAAGGATGAAAATAGTGATGTGGTCGAGGCTGTCGTAGCGGAGGTTGTCGATGTCGAGGAGTGGAAGCCGATGAAGAAGAGGCGCCGACCCAAGATTGTCGGAACCAGGATGCGTGGGGGACGAAGGTATGATTCGGTGTTGCCAGTATAGGGTCTGTGAGGACAGGGACCATCATAAAATCGTGGCGGATGAAGATGTAGAAGGCGGAGAAACCAGTGGTGGCCTAGAGGGGCCATGTTGGATGCCCATAGAAGTGAGCCGGTAGTACTCGAATTAAGCGAAGAACAAACCTGACGGCTTGATAAAGACCCATGGAAACTTGGCGACACCACGCCTAGGGAGGTGGCGCGGTGGTGGCCATGGACGTCAGTGCACAGGGACAACGGAGATGACCTTGTGTTGTCGCAACAAACCGAGGGGGGCAACGTATGCAACAAGGAGGTTGTCGGCGGCTTCTACGCCTCGAAGGCTCTTTGCAACAGGAACCTTGGAAGAAACCCGACAACGTGAACAAAGGTCATGCACGGACATTGGCGACACCACGCCTAGGGAGACGGCGCAGTGGTGACCATGGATGTCGGTGCGTGGGAAGGTGTAGACCGTCAATGCTAATGTCAGAGCAGAGACATGCGAGAATGATGCCCGTGGGCTACGCAGTTCTATCTATAATCAGTGAACCAAAAAAGAAGGCGACTGGTGAAGAGGAAACCCATCTATAGATTGAAACAAGACTATGGGGCATCCTCTGGCCAATGAACCTACCTACGAGTTGTGCACCCCCTGTGGAGATCATGAAGATCGCTCTCCTCAGAGACGTCGTGTTTAGAGTCTAAGTCTAGGATCTTGCTCTATCTCGTACCATGAAAGGGTATTAGATTGACGTAATATGTTGGATAAATTATTGAGCCTTTTGGCCAAGTATATATAAACGTATCTGGATGATATCGGAGTACAAGCCAAGTTAAAATTCTAGGAAAACAGACCCAAACTCTATCCTAACCTACCATAGCAACCGTACATGCCTAATCCTATAACACATGTCGTTGTACATTTGGCTCTGCATGGATGCCAGCCCTTCGGTTTCGTGACCGAGATTTCAGAATCATATTATCTATCAACATCTGCTATACAATTTACTAACTGGTTCAAGGGTGGAAATTGACAAGACTATGCTTTTCTTTTTGGAATATACAGAATAGTATCTTTCCTTCAACTTCTCCCAGTGCATACCTTGGAGAGATCAGGCAAAATCTATTTACTTGGTTACTATACAAGTCTACCAAGCTGTGCTCAGAATTCATCAGCATTATTTACCTTTTGGTCTATCCTAATACTATGTTCCAGCAGACTATCCCAACGGTTTTTGAGGATCTCGCACGCATCTGTACATGGAAGAGCTATAACAGAGGAGGAGGTGCCGTTAATTGGAAGCTCGACCACCAGACCGAACCGAAGCAGTGTCTCCACAGCTTTGTCGATGGGCATTTCAATCTACAAGGAAATCAAAAGCTCACATAATGATTTCATGACAACAACAACTACAAGAAAACACACGCAAGACATCGAGTCCCCACCATTGCATCAAAATTTTCATACATAAACTGCTCACACGTTTCTCTGATGCTTGCGCGAGATGAGACCTGCATGCATGGAATTAGTGAATTAAGTATGACAAGTCACGGGTAGTAGTGAAAGTAAATATGGCATACCTGATATTTACTTCTGCAGAGTAACATAGCATATGCCAAGAGTGCTTCTTTATACTGTACAAAAGAGAGTCAGCGAGGGAGAAATGCATAAGATGTATGCTTTTAGCTTTCCACTGAACGTTACCTGTTGTTGCTCAGAAGCATCAAGAAGAAAGTAAACCGAACCAAAGCCACTGGCTAATGTCTTTTCATAGAGTGTCTTATTGACCAGAAGCTGGAGTAGAGACATTGACATCAAATAAAATATATGCTGTCGTACTGAAAAGTACTGGAAAAAAGTCCTTGTTTTCTTCAACCGTTAACTTAACAAGCTTTGTCATTTATCAGTGCATTATTCTTTGTATGCATGTACTCGCCAGTAAGTATTAACTACATCGGCCACTCTATGCAAATTGAAATATACAACTATCTGCAAACTTGTCTACATACAAATTTGCATATATTTTGTAAACTTTAAATTGTTATGCAAATATAAAGTAACACAAAAGATCCACCTGGTATCTATCTCTGGTCTGTTTGTAGCCCAGTGTCACACGAAACACAAGTATTGCAAGTGCAGTAAAAGCAGCTAAATCAAGAAGGAAAGCTGACCTGCATTAGCATGGAAGAAATGTACACGAAGTTACTTATTTTGGGGAAGTAAGAAGGAATTCCCTACAACTAGTGATAAAATTACATACTTACGGAGATGATGCTAAACTCTCAAATTTATAGTTGACGACATATGCCAACAACCCTATTACGGTAGCTATATCCAGCCTTACCTGTATTACGGAAAAATCTGTCAACAAACCTAAATGCAGGAAAGAAGTAGCATACTGTGCTCCTGTAACCAGGATAGCTATTAATTTATTATACGGATAGAGGGGATAATAACATAAAAGTTTCAACATAAAATTACTGTATCAAGGATGCGGAAGGACAACTTTTTGTGAGGAAAAACCACCTGCGGACAAAGTTCAGGTGGTAGTTAGTATGACTTTCGGCAATATATTCTATTAGTGCGAAACATGCATTTCTTTTTCATTTTATTGAAAGACAAGGTACTATGATGTTAATATACGGAAACAGTGCAGGGGATTTCTTAAGCACCATTTGTAATTAAATCTGTATCCTAGTGTTTTGGCCAAATTTTCCATTTCAATACTGTAGATGTAGGTAACTCGAGCAAGTCCAAAATACTGGCACTTACTGGCAGATCAGGGATGGGTATTTTCTCATAAATTTTTAACTGTGGTGGCAGCATCTCAGATTTTCCTCTCTCATTGCTTTGTCCAGCATCATCGGAATAAAGTATGATCAGTTCTTGGAATGCTGGTTCCTGGTAAATAAGAAAATTGAATTATGCATCATCTTTGCAGACTATTTTCTTAAAGTACCATTACTGTATCTTATGAGCATCCCATAGTAAGTACAAAGAGCATAACAGAATCATCTGAATATTGTCAGTTTTCTATCAATTAAAATATTTTTTTAGAAATGGCTATCAATTAAAATATGTTTCCAGTATTAGGGCCAAGGTTGTGTCCATCATTTGGTACATTTAAATCATTTATCATGCTTCTTTTTCATTATCGAATGTGCATCGTGGGTCATGGCCAAGATTACAGAGTGCCCACAAGTTCTATTTGTCCAACTGATGTTGCATTTAAGCATATGATAATGCTCGAACATTTACTAAATTAACATCAAATCATTCAACTCTTTTTTTCAGACAACTTGGGAATACTTCACAATCATATATGGATATTTTTATTCATGACAAGCTGGTAAGAAAGGGGGGCTCATGAATCAATTTTCCAGATACCTGCAGAGTAGACTTGCCAAATAGAATGCCAAAAGAAGCTTTCACTATCTCCAAAAGATTGTTCTCACAAGATTCTCTACTCGCTGGCTCCCATATATTTGAAAGGGTAATTCTGGGCAGAAAATTCGGCCTGGGGATAAAGCACAATATACTTCATAACATTAATGAACATTTAGTTGTCAAGTACCAAAGTAGGCACAGAAAAATTAACAGGAAACCCACTATTCAAATATAATTCACAGCAACAATTTTAATGTTGATTAAGCACACTCTTCTAAAAATTATATGTCGAAAAAGAAAGAAAACCAATAAAATAAGGTCAAAGACAGTACTTATGGAGTTCTCGTGGCTTGGAAATATGTAAGAAAAGGAAAACGAGAATGCGGACTAGGGTTTGGAGAATGTTGAAGTTCATAATATGCGTGTGGTTATGAGGTTCTTAGTTAAACACTGGACTCTGCTATTACAAAAGGAGAAGTCGATGAAATTCCCCTAAGTTAGCAGAAGAAAACCATCATCTAGTCAGAATCTAACCTCGCATAGCCTTCAAATTGGTCTGTTACAACATCAGATTTTACTGTTGCTTGTGGAAGAGATGGGATTAACCCTGTCCACATAAGCAGTCTCCTTAAAAGTCTGCCACGAGGACCAACAGGTGACAGAAATCCTTCATAACGAGAGACTGCCCTTTGTGCAGCAATCCACATCGGAAGATCTGCATCTGGTAATTGATCTGACATAAGTTCATCCTGAGAATAGTTTTCCATCAACAAGAGTGAATTCTCTGCATAGGTCTGCTCTTTCAGCCAGAGCTTCAATTTGTCAATCCAGATCTGAAATCCCTGGCTCCCTGTTGATTTTTTCAATGCCTGGCATGAACTAAAATAATCACATACAATTAGCTAAAAGTCGGTCCGGGCATGCCAAATCATAAATATCTAAGAGACAGTGGTGGAAACTATGGTACGTCAGAGTATGTTTATGCTATCCTGACTTATCATTCCGGACAGTTCAGTCCGCAATGATATAAGCATGTACATGTATGATTATGAATGAGTTAGGTCAGACTGCGATTAAATGAGTTAGTCGGAATGATATTAGTTGCAAAATGGGCAAAACAAAGAATGTAATTTCATGAACCATCAAAACGGGAAGATTGACTGACCTCATTGATCCATTTCCCCAGTTTCCCAAAGGGTTTGGAAAGGCTGAAGAAAATATTTTGTAGTAGCTTTGACTGTAGATAATCAAGTTTCTCTACCAGCAGTAAGCCTTTTTGGCTCTCAGACGCATACCCACGCCTGAGGTGATCAAGAGTTAGTCCTCCAAGGGAGCTCCATTTCCCATTACAGCCATATGCTTAGTAGATAGCAATACCAGGACCAAACTAAAACTCACCGGAATATGATCGCATTCGACTCAGCTGCCTTTTTCCAATCGACATAAACGGGTAACGTCAAGAGGTAATCGCTGTTGAGGGAGTAGGTCAGGAGCAGATCTTGCGCGGAGAGTTCTTCGAACTGAGCGTTGCGCAGAAGTTTCATGAAGGCGCGCTGAAAATGAGTCGCAAAAGCAACCCTTTTTTTATCATCACAGAAGCAGCGAACCATGATTAGCTCGCATTAATCAGGAATCAATTCGGCAAGCTGCAGTAACTAAGGAATTGACTTCACCTGGTGGGAGAAACAGGGCCCTGTGTTAGCCCGAGCAGAGTTCTCCAGTCCAAGCTTCTCGACAGAAAGGATGTAGCTCCTTCATCGTCCTGGGCCATGCCGAAGAATCCAGAGCCCTTGCCGTTGACCGCTGCCCCGGAGGAGCTCTGGCCACGCTCCTCGTCCTCCTTCTCCTGGAGCATGTAGTATTCGCGCATCTCCTCGAGCGTCTCCTTGTGCTCGGCGTGCAGGACCGCGTCCAAGCACCTGTATGCATCGCACAAGAAGAATCAAAATCAGCACGCTGCAGATTTCACCATTTCATCGTTGAGGGGCGTGAGAAGAGAACACTGGCCTCGCGAAGCTCCTGAAATCATCGGCGGCGGGTTGGGAGGGGAAGAGGGGGAGGAGGGCGTCGAGGAGCGCGGCCTTGGGGACGGCGATGTAGCGCTGGCGCGGCACGCTGATGCCGGAGATGCCCTCCTGCTTGTTGACCTTGTCCCGATCCGTGTCTTCTTCTTCGTCGGGATTCTTATGTTGCTGCTCGTTCTCCTCGCCGTCGATGGTGGCCGCGCCAGTGCCGACGCCGTCTGTGGAGGGCGGATCGGGAACGGGGTCGGCGTCGGCGTCGGCGCGGAGGGGCTCGAACCGGACGGGCGAGAGGTTGCCGACGGAGCAGCGGGCCGTGGTGGCAAAGGAGGACCTATAAGCCGGCGTCGGCGCGGCGGAGAAGGAGGAGATCGGGACGGCGGCCGCCGCCGGGTTGGCGCGCAGCAGAAGCATCGTTGGCCGCGCGCGAACCAACTGAACGGAACGGGTGGCGCGCGGCCGGATAACAACCGCGCGGAGGCAAGGCCTGCCACGTGGGCTACTTGAGCGGCGAACTTGGGCCGGCAAACAGCCCGTGGGCTTGGGCGGCGAGCCTGCGCGAAATTTCATTGGAGGGTCCAGAGCCATCCAGACCCATTCCTCTCCTCTCCGTCTCCGGCGACGCCGCACTGTGATTTCGTCTCCGCCGCCACGGTATGCTCCTCCCCTCTTCCTCCTATCCCCTTCTCGTAGCTCAGCCGCTCGCATCCTCCCCTAGAATTTACTCCACCCCACCGCGCCGTACCTGCCCGCTGCCCCGATCTCACGCGCGTCGCTCCCCACTCTTGGTGCCGGCAGCTGACCGGCGCATCCGTCCCGCTCGTTTGGCGGTCTCGCCGCTGCCTTGATCCAGCAGCCACCTTAGGTAGGTCACAGGATCCGCGGTCCGGTGATGAAGACCTGGATCTCCAGTTGGCTAGTTCCTCTAGTCGTGCAATGCTACTGCTGCTGCATCTCCTGCTAGTTGTTGTTGCTGGCAGGTCGAGTTGGTGGTCGATTCTTATGTGATTTTGTGCCGTGTTGTGTCTGTTCTGCGGCTGCTGTTACACTACGATCATGAATAATGATATGAACTTCCATTTCAGTTACATTGTTCTTTCGGATGTTTAGCTGCTGGTAGTATATGCTAAAAGCTGATTCATTACCTCAAATGTCAACCCTCGCCTGTGTCAGTTTAACCTATAGCTATCGGCTACCCAGCTGCAGCAACGTCGATACATTTTTCGTCTGATTTCCCAAATTAGGGAAGCAGATCTTGGTGTGTTAGTTACACTGTTGGGTGAAACAATCAAGTCACTATAATTTAGTTGCTCATTTGCCAGTAAATCTTGTTATCGTTTATGACTAAACAAGTGTTTGCAGGATCTTAGACGCATCTGAAGCGGAATTCATGAGCGGAGTCCCTGCCGCAAGCGGTGGTCTGCGAGCAGCCCTCTCATACTGCGTCCAGCAAGTCCGAATCTATGACTACCACAATTACCTCTGCCTTCTCCACCTGCCTCCCTCCATGCGCAAGGCCGCGTTCACCTTGCGGGCCTTCAACGTCGAGACGGCAAAGGCCATGGACGTCGTGTCCGACCCCAGGAAAGGCCTCATGCGCCTCCTCTGGTGGAAGGATGTGATCGACAAGATCTACGCGAACAAGACGGTCGAGCACCCCGTCGCCCTGGCGCTCTCTTCGGTCCTCTCCGAGCAGAAGATCAGCAAGCATTGGCTCAAGAGGTCGCTGGAGGCAAGGATAAACGACGGAAATCGAGATGAATACACCATTCCCGAGACAATTCCAGAGTTGGAGAGGTATGCGGAAGACACCCAGTCTACCATCCTTTACATGACGTTGCAAGCCGGCGGGATACAGTCCACTATTGCTGATCATGCCGCCTCGCACATTGGCAAAGCTAGCGGGCTGCTGCTACTGCTCAAGGCACTGCCTCACCATGTGAGCAAGCAAGGGAAGATACCGTACATCCCAGCAAGTGTGGCTGAGGAGTGCGGTCTGCTCACACAGCAAGATGGCCGATCAGAGGTCAGGATGGGTGATGCGCTCCCGGATGCAGTTTTCAAGGTTGCATCTGTTGCCGAAGCTCACCTCCAGAAGGCGCGGGAGCTGATGGCATCTGTGCCAGCAGAGGCAATACCCGTGCTCCTCCCAGCC
Source organism: Poa pratensis (assembly GCA_947311845.1). Taxonomy (NCBI): domain Eukaryota; kingdom Viridiplantae; phylum Streptophyta; class Magnoliopsida; order Poales; family Poaceae; genus Poa; species Poa pratensis. The sequence goes on from CAMZMU010000082.1 coordinate 23,493,502, forward strand.
GTGCCAGCCCAGGTTCTCCTGGATTCCCTGCGACGTCGTGAATTCAACGTCTTTGACTCACGCTTGTCCAGTGGAGTCCATGGGATATCCCCTCTGTGGTACCAGCTAAAGCTCAACTGGCACGCATGGCGAAACAAGTACTGAATTCATCCATACAGTGTGAAACGTGTTTGTCAGCGTGCGTTTTAGATCAGACTAAACCTGGGGTATCCATTTACCAAATGTAATAAGCTTGATGATGAAGAAAATCTATGTCTTGCTACTTGCTGCTGCTGGCTGTCTTTGAGCAATTTTGATGTAGTTGGACACTGCATTGTTGGGGGTTGTTTGTTTTGTTTGTAGTCCAATTTTGACATGAGGTGGATGAATGTTTCTGTTGAGTTTGTTCTCCAGTTGTTCCCCATATTGTTCCAACAGAAGGCGGGTCGATGGACTCTGGGATGTGGTGCGCGACTTGTTGCACCGTCATAATTCAATCTTCGATGACCTGAGCACCTAAGAGAAAAGAGTTAAGTGGCTAGTCTAAGATGACTTGACAAGGATATGTAGCTGATACTTTAACTCTGTTGCAAGCTTCAGAAGTACGTCCGTTATAAAGGTGTAACAAAAGCTCATGATTACCTTCTCTTGGATCTCGGTTCTTCAGGTAATGCAGATATTGGTGGTTAAGGATTTATTCATATGTCTTGATTGTCGTAATGGTACTGTGAATTCTGTTATAAGATAATCAGGCTTGTTGATGTTTTTTTGTAGCGCACTTAATTACTTGTTGCTGATGATTAAGTAAAGAAAGTTCTCGCAACCAATTTATTTTGCATAAAGAAAACAAGCTCCCCATTTATATCAAAAGCAAGTGCATCTCAGGCTCATATTTGCCTTTTTGTAACTGTTTGTTTGACTTCCTTATGTCAGTCACAGTTAGGTATGTCAGAACATCTCACTTTTTGTTTCTATGTTGTCACAGCTAGCGCCCTAGGATTTACAGTCGGTTAGGTGTGAATCACAGGCTGGAGCGGGTACGAAGTGACAGGTGGGCAGTGTCGAGCGAGAACAATCGGACGGCTGGCTAGGGAATCCAACGGTGGCGACTGTGTGCACAGCTACCACCATGAACACATATTCGCCTCTCTAATATTATTATGCTCCAAAAGAAAATAAATAAAAACAAGCTGGACTTGTGGTTCTGGTCCTGCTCCTTACACTGGGCTTCAACTGTCGGGATTCATTGCTCCACTGTTTCTCTTCCTATTTCTTTTACCTTCTCTGGTGATTGATTTTTTTTTCGTTGGAACTGCTAAGTGATTCCCAAAGTATTAATATTTAATGACAAGGGTCGACCATGGTGGTCAACATGTAACTTGCAAGAAGCTTTCAAGAACTTTAACCAATTCAAATTTTCAACAACAAAGTAGAGATATAAGTAATTACTTGGTCAGGTTTGTTTGCATTGCTGCTGGACTAACTTGTGGCTGAATTTTTCCTGTCCCTCCTATGCCAAGGTAACTGACATGTTTTCCTAGTTTACATAAAAATGTGTCTTAGTACTACTGTTGTTGTTCTTCTGCTTTACGACCTGAGCAAATTCTTTCAGTTAATGAATATAGCTGCAAAAATAAACTTGTTGTGCAATGCTGAAAGAATTTGATATTTATCTTTTTTCGTGGAAAACTCTACAATTTTGGCTCACATCTTATTTCATTTGATATATCTTGCCTATTCTTCGTGTGAAATTGGAAAGGCTATGTGTGTTAGCTCTGAGCAAGACAGCTGAAATATAGACAAGCTAGGTAACCACATCTTATTTGGCACTCAGGAGTTTGGATAAGCTCAGCACTATGCACGAGAAGTCAATAAAGTAGGCAAGCAGAGGTACTTGGGTTTAGGGACAAACACCTGTGCTCACGCTTAAAAGTAACTCAACATAGCCTTTTCCATTGGGACCTTTACCCTTGCTTTTTTCTGGACGTTTGGTCCCTGGTGGAGTAAACAGCAATCACTGGGGGAAGAAGCATTGTCCCCTTGCTGGCTGGCCCCAACGTGAGCTCCACACCACCTGCATGCTTCGCCCTTGCCTTGATAGCTATGGTACCATATATATTATTGCTTGCTTCTGGCTAGGCAGTGGTCTTCATATGTGGTTGGGTCTATGCCCAACTCAACTCATGAGTATCCTGCATTGCTGCTGGGTCTTGGGTGCTGTATGTAGGCAGGCCAGAGTAATTCCAGGCATGGAACAAAAGACAATTATTGTTGCATTTGCCGCCACTGTAGACGGTAGCATTGGTGTTCCCGATCCCGGCAGCCAAGTTAGGACTGATTTCTGGCCGAATCACTACCAAACATATCTTGCCATGGTATTTTCAGCTTGCACTGTTGTAAATAACCATCCAAGAACCTGATCCGCTGCCAAATCATATTCAGTTTAACCGAAGCTTACAGAAACCATGATAACAGTACAAAAAGTTGCAACATATATGGTTATGTGCCGTTAGGATAAATGGTAAACTACGAGAATAGTCTTTGTCGAGATTTTCAATAGCGTGTCGCATTTACAGGTTTTTGCAGATAATCAAAAAGGACCTATCCTAGCCTCTGCACGCGCACATAGGTGGCTTCTTCCTTAAGATTGGTCAAAGTTGGGGTGTGGAGCATTTGGAAACTATCCTTGGTCGTTATTCTGGCTCCACGCAGTCCGCATACCCCAGGTAGAGAATAGATCGAGTTGAACTTTTTGTTTTTTCTAAGTTCTGCTCCATCGATGATTCTTGAATCTGATTTTTTTTTTGTTGTTGTTCTGCAGATATGCTAAGGCTATTCTTCCCAAAGAAAAAATAGCATTTTCTTGTGGAGCTGAACAATGTCATGGAATGGAAATGGCATCTTGATCTGAATTGAGTGCCCTGCCCTTTGGATCTCAGTGCTTCAACTATCCTGAGACAGGAAGAATAAAAATAGGGTAATCTTGCTACATTCTGCAAATGTGGATCTGCATTCATGATTCCATGATACATGCATACTCCTCCAGCATGGGGCTGAGCACAATAATGAAGTAAGTACACAGATCATTTTCCCTTCTTTGAATAGTTTCTTAATTTCGTATGGACAGCTGGAGAATTCCTTGTAAGAACATCTAGATGAGTAACATATGTTGGATTTATTCCTTTTATATCTGGTTTGCTTGGGAGTAAAAGTTCATACATATGTGCATCATTGTTCGAATATTATATTTCACATGCTAGATATGCAGTGTGAAAACAGCATAGTAGAACAGAGGATCAATTAGGTTGATAGAAGGGTTGCATGATGTATTCTCACATGAGAGCTTTCACGCAGGCATCATTTTATCTTCCTCTACAAACAAACATCACCATCTCCCCTCTGCCCCTCTCCCTTACTTAATTATGCCCTCCCCCTACCCCTCATCACATCCTCTCAAGCCATGCATGTTCCTGCCGACCTAGTTCCCCCAGCACCCCTGCCTTTTCCACACCTTCTTTTCAACCTCATACACGCGCAAATAATTGTATCATATTGTGCTCCCCCTTTTCCCCTCTGAAATCGGAGCCACTGACATGCTGGTCAGTACGCTTCATGCATGTGTTCCATCATGCCATTTTGCTTCACACAAACTGAACAGTATTGAGTGGTGAGTGGCGTGAGCGATGCGTGCATGGCCTGTGGTGAAGTGTTGAGTTCGGTCTTGCATGCACTATATAAGCCAGCCAGCCAGCCAGCCGGAAGCTAAGTTGGTGGGAGGCATGCATGTCTTTGTGGCTCTTATGCATGTTTGCCATCCCCTTAAAGCAGTGGCTAGGAAGCATGCTTCCCCTGCTTCGTCGGTACCACTCGGGCCTTAAGGGGTCGCTATCTCATCTCGAGCTTTCTTGTCTCTAATGCTGTCATCTACTTGCTGCTTCAACATCATCCTTGGGCCATAATCACCAGCGTGTTCTATGTGGTAGGTGAGTTTCCGTGCATTACTGTTCTTTCCTTCATAACACATCATTAATTAGCCTAGTTAATATCTATGGGATATTTCCTCTCTTTCTTCAATCTTCTCCACAAAGTCATTTCTTTATCTGTAGCTCCTTTCTCGAAAAACTCTTTTACCTGGTGGCTCGGTATACAACCAGCCCATACTATGTGCATATCCTTCTGAAGAAAAATTACATGAAAGAATAGTTACTGTTTTTCTGGTACAGCTACCTTGTTCCTTCTTCCTGCCTACCAGGAAGTACTTAGATGTTGCTAGCTAGCCAGGCAGACGATTATTCAAGCATGTTGTCTCCATGCCAAGCCATATGCGAGTAACCTATGTCATTGCTGTCAATTTTCTATCTAAGCGGGCAGTTCTATATGTCATTGCTGTCAATTTTGTTGAAGCCATTCACACATGTATTTGTATATGGTCAGCTGGATAGTTAACTTGTCTTTGGCATGCTGAATCCAACATGATGTAATTGGACTGTTCTTTATCATGATCTGGAGAAGTTCTTCCATGCATGTATCTGTGATGATTGAATGAAATCACTGTTTTGAACTAAGTTGTTTCTTTCCAATCAAACTTTTTTTTGGTTTCCAATCAGAACATGTAAATAGTTATTCTGCTCTGAAACTATCTATTCCCTGCGACTATTGACGCTATGTTGAGTTCTCTATCACCTATTTGTTTTCGGAGTCAGTTATTTGCTTTTACCCAGAATCTCTAACAGATACCTACATTTCCTCGCTGATTCCACGAGTTATTTTAGACTTTGACTGAGAGAATTAGGGCTTGATCTATAAGTGTATTTTCTTGTTTATGTAGGGTACTTTCGTAGTAGAGTAGACATAGCTTGTATTGAACTACATAAAACAATGTGAAGACCATGTTAGACTAAAATTTCTGGCCCATTACTAACAATAAATAACTGGTGAAAGTTAGACTTCAGATAACATCACATGCGTCTTCAGGAACTTGGACAGTAATTTTTCCTGTTATCTGCCTGAGCATGCATTGTTCAAGCAAGCCAGCTGGCATGTATACGCATTTAATCAAATATACAGCATGCATATAATCATAAATACTTCACCCCCTTAGCCCTTTGTTTCTGTAAAAGAAGAATTAGCAGTTGATGAGCTGAATGCATACTCACATGCATCCATACAGAGAAGAAGGATGGCTCATCCTTCGGACCACAGAGGGAGAATGATTAGTCATCCGTTTTAAGATTAAGTAAGTATTACATTATTTACATATTCACCTCGTTTATTTTAATGTATTTTTAGGTGTTCATAAATGATGTAATAATTCTGGACAATTGCTACTAAATTTACTGAAAGATCTTCAGATTGTTATTTGTATAACTTCTATTAATTGAGAAAGAAACATGAAAGTACTAAATATGTCAGATCACGGGTATAGACATCTTACCGTCTGTACATGGTGGAAGTCTGCTGAAACTTTTGTTCTCTAATGTGAGGTTTATCTCATGAAAAATCATGTAGAATATATTATAGAGACAGTCCTTGTGTAAGCCAATTCTTCACTAGCTACTATGTGTCACTATGCATGGTCTCGTTATGAAATGGACATTCGGTAGTGCAAATGACATGACATTTGATACTGGTATAGATGAGATGATTCAGTGTTCGTTTTGGTTCCATAATGCACATGTACATTTTATACACATCATTTTTTGACAAGATTTTATATATACATGTTAGTCCTCGTTCTGTAAGCACTAGGAATTTAATAATTTCAAGCTAGCTTCGGAACTATTTTACTTCAAGTAAAATGTGATATCAAGAATGCGTTTGTTCACAACAGGTTACAAAGGTCATGGTATATAAATGATGACAATTACATATAGCCGAACACAACTCATAATTCATGAAGTTTTTATGTTCTCCATGATATTATTTCTTATATATAGCAACGCGGTGATCAAGTATATTTAGTACAATGCCCCTGAAGCACGTAAGCAGCACACCACTACACACAACATAATAGTCTTATTTGCATGGCATTATGTAACTCAAATTACTTATCTGTTCAATAATTGATATGGTCATCATCATTATTATATATCCTTGAGATAATAATAATAATTATAGATGCTATATATATTCGATTAATGTCTCAGATTGTCACTTCCATGGATCAACTTGACCGCTCGATGTCGACGTCGACGCGTAGTCAGTAGCCACCTCTTGCACCTTCTCATTGAGCCGAAGAATGTCTCCTTCACCCGTATAATCTACACCCTTGGCTGCATCGTTACTAAGCTGAGATGCGACAAACTTGTCCAAAACTCTCCAGTCAGTGGCGGCTTGATCATCGACGGCATGGTCAATGAGTTGAACATGGTGGTGGTGTGCATGGTGCGCATTGATTTGGTGCTCCTCTGGTGATACCAAAAGAGAATGGAAGGAAGAAGGGCTCTCTAGCTCATGAGGAATGGTGTTGATAACATGATGGTGGTTTGGAAATTGGTACTGTAGCTTCAACTCCCTCTTGTAGTTGTTGTTGAGCATATGAAGGTGTTGTTCTTGCAGTGCCATGCTGTGGTGAGGGGGCATTCCCCTCATCGGAGAGTTGAGATCATGCATGAAGGGCCCATCATCGTCGACATACCAGCACGGTGCATCATGGTCTAGGTCTCTTCTTGTTGTTGGTAATCTCTTCTTAAACACCCTGCACACTACCCACCCTTCTTCCTGAAATATGTGATCAGGTTGGAGGATTAGGAAATGTGTCATTGAATACCGGTCAATCGACAATCTAGATATGATATATATATTCGAGTCAAAATGGACAGAATTTGGAGGGCAAGCTTACCTGTGGAGGGCCATTCTCATTGGTCTCGAGGCGGTACTCGTGCATGATCCAGTCGGATTTCTGGCCATTGGGAGCTCTGCCCTTGTAATACACCAGGGTCTTCCTCATGCCAACCAAACAGTGCTTGGCATAGATGGGCTTATCCCTACCCGTTGCCTTCCAAAATCCAGCTGCGGTTGCACGGTTCGTTCGAGTCCCCGTCGGGTATTTCTTGTCCTTGTGGCTGAAGAAGTACCAATCGCTCTGCTCCTCCTCAGGCCCTATCCTACATTTCTCTGTATGTATTTAAATGAATGTACAAGATCAGAAAATTATCCCATTATATTAATTTCACGTTGCTAATTGGACAGTGTGTGTGTAAAGTATATATACCTTGGAGATCCCATGGCTCTATCTTGTAGAGATCAACATCCTTTATGACGTTTAGGTCAATCCTTCTTGAGGCCACCTTCTTCCGAAGGTAGTAATCCACAAGCTCCTCGTCAGTGGGGTGGAACCGAAAACCTGGAGGAACCTGCGGCTGCGTGCTGCTACTCATGTCGATGTACAATTACACCTGCAAATTGCATATATGAAAAGCAAATTACATAATTGTTCCATGTGTGTAAAAATGAAGCATGCAGTTGATGCAGAAGAGATCAATCAAAAGACCAGGCAGGTGTCCACATATATAAGTGGCGGACCTTCATGGAGGCCAAAAGGGCCATGGCCCCCCCCCAACACAATTACAATTTGCACTATACTACTTAGTACTTACAATTTTTTACCATACAAAACACAAAAAAATTCAATTTGGCCCCCTCAGCTGCCATATGATGTCTTTTGGCCCCTCCTACAATTCTGGTTAAGGTCCGCCAATATAACGTCAGTCAAATATGTATGTGTGTTGTGTGGATCGGGTGGAGGCGTGCATGTGATAATGGATGGATGAAAAGGAGTTACACTGGAAGCAAGCACGATCATTTGCAGTGACGCATGCATGCTCAGAAGCATCACTCATTGCACCTTGTGGAATGTTCCCCAGCTTCTACTGAAAGGTAGATCCCATCATGCATTGTATGTCCCTGCTCTAGCTAGGTGCTCTACTTAAACAAATGTGTACCAGTACGTAATCTGTGTATTTGAATTTGTATAGATCAATTTTGTATTAGTTTGTGTGCCATCACTTGTACTCCCTCCGTTCGGATTTAATTGACACACATTTTGTTACACATGGATGTATCTAGACATCAAACAAGTATAGATACATCCATATTTGTACAAAACCAAGTCAATTAATTTGGAACGGAGGGAGTATTAACGAGTAACGACGATGTAGCTACAGTATGTTCCAGTAAAGTTGCTCTGCATGCATGTATCTATGTCTTATGATCATATGTGTTGCCTAGCTGGACTGGATCTGGTTAACGTCGAAGCAATCGGTTTTCTTCTTTACCATTTATTTAATTTGTATGAATTAGCACCAACGCACGGTCCATATATGCGCATATATATACACGTATATATTGTAAGTACACATGAGAATGGTCAAGTGTAAGTACCGAAACATGCATATGCTTCATTTACAAATATTAAGGCTTTCCAATAACAGACATTTCGTCTAAAAGTAGCGCAAACATGGATACACATCTCAACATGTACTTAATGACAGGAGTATCGTGTCGTATATGAGATGATCCTTTTTCACAGGAATAAACATAAGTACACGTGTGTACGTTTTTCTTCACAAGAGGACTCTCCTAAGCACTGATTGTTTAGTGTGAATTAACACACTATATTTGCATGCATTGTCTACAAGAAAATAAAACAGACTATTTATTATGTGCGAGAAAATAAAAGACTGTAGATGAAAATAAAAGGCGAGCATGTAGACAACACCTGATTAATTCTGCAGTAGTTCTTTTTAAAGTAAATATGTAAATAAAGATCAATTTGAAGTTGGATTTCCTCAAAACGACATTAACATAAAATGGAAGTAAAAAAACATGAACGTGTATATGGATCAGTCTGGATCAATTGGGAGTCCATACTAAAGATCTTAATAGTTAAATGTGTGGTTCTTGGATAGACATGTAACACTCAAATAAATGATAGCTATATATAATATTTCGTGCTTCTGACTATTAAAAATAAAAACAACCACCTGTTAATTTGCAGTTTTTATCAAACAAGCATCAGCTCTCTATATCTAGCTAGGGTTCCGGTTGAAGTCAAATTTGTAAAACAACTGAAATATCTAGGGTTTTATATGAATGCAAGAAGGCGGGCAGCCGGACATATCCAACCAAAGGTATATATACCTTCGTTTGATCGGCAGTTGATCAGTTAGGAACCAGCGAGATGTGATAGAAGCCTTGTAGAAATCCTGAGATCTGGCCGGCTAGGACGAGGTATATAGCTAGTAGACAGGGGTGAACTTTTTTGTCTCTAGGCTTTTCTCTCTGTGTCTCTATGATCTGCCTTTCTCTCCCTAACTCATTGTCTGGCTCAGATCCCAAGAAGAATGTCCCAGCAGAGAAGAGAGCACGTACAACATCAGCAAAAGCTCAGCACAACAACAAGAGTTGGGATGATATATATGAACCTGCTTCCCAAAACTCAAAGGCATGTTTATAGTACATGTGCATGAAAATAAAAACACAAGTAAGGCTCAGCACATACCTGCTGCATGCCTAGGTATCTACATGCATGCGTTCATCTTGGCTTCGATTGGTTCCTTCTTCCTCTTCCCCTTGCTCCTGCTCAGCTAGCAGCTAGCACATGCACGGAGCTAGCTAGCCGCGGAGAGGAGCGGGAGAAGGGGGGTCTGCAGGCGAGAGAACGGGAACGGGAACGGGGGGTTGATGAATGAGAGGATGGGCAGAACGGGATTGGATGTGATCAAATTAATGAAGGAAAAGAGATGGAGTGGAGCACGCGAGCGGCCGGATTACTAAAGAAATAATGGAGGATCACAGTCTCCGGCCGGCCGCCATGGAAAGAAGGTAAATCTGATCGAACACGCTGGGCAAAAGATCGATCGGATGAATTAATGAACTGGAGGAAGAATCGGTGGAGTGAGATGAGGCTAGGGTGAAAGAGATGGAGAAAGGTGATGAGGATGGTGGCGAGTGAGCTGAGAGAGGGCTGAGGCCTGAGAGTGGAGAAGAAGAAGACGTAAGAGAACAGCGACCTTTGTCGAGGATGTGGACGTGGGACCCACACGCAATGCAAAAAAAGGGGAACCCGACCCCGACCCAACCACCAAACAAATCCCTCCCGTCCACCCTTGTTGCCTCGCGCCATCATTCCCTTCCTTTTTCCCATTTCGTTGATTTTTTTTCTCCAAAAGGCCAATGGCAATTACTTGGTACGACTCCTCTTCTAGGGTTTGTGGCTCCATCCATCTGCCTAGTGTGTGTATTAAGGCTAATAACTAACAATCTACTCCCTACATCCTAAAATGTAAACCGAGACTTTGATCAGCAGTTGTAGTCTTATGGTGTAACACATGTCGGTATATTGGCGGTCATGTGCCACAACAACTTACCGTTCAATGTGTATTCAGAAGAAGTTCACGTGGTATAATTGTTATGGCAGTTCCCGTGGTATAATTGTTATGGCACATAATTGAGCCGTATGTTACGGGCGGTCTAACTGATGACAAAAGTTTGAACCTCGAATCGTATATGCATTTCAGGACCAGATGAGTAGAATGAAAAGAATGGGGGGACGTATCTCTAGGTAGGATTTAGCTACCTCGACCGATAACAAATTAATAATCTAATATTGTTAGACAATGACACTTATACGCCTATGATGAGTACTCGATCCATCGATCGATCTCATGTTTGAACACCGAAAGGGATGTTTTATACTTTTTTGCTATGCTCGAGATCCCTTTCTTAGTTAGCAAGATCTTTCGTTTGAAACTAACGTCTGGAAATATCTTATTATCTTCATTAATTAAATATCTATACGATTATATGCATCGACAACTAATCATGTATAATTAAGTTTCGAAACTACGCATGTACCTCGACATTTCGGGGCTAGGGGACTTAGTATGAAAAGAACGGGATGAACATATCTCTCGGTAGGAATTAGCTGCATTAACCAGTCATGTATGTACATAAGAAATTAATAATCTAGTCTTTGTGAGAAAATGGCATTTATACGCCTATGATGAGTACTCGATCCATCTATCGATCTCATGCCTAAACACCAAAAGAGATGTTTATAGTATGATTGAGATACCTTTCTTAGTTAGCTAGATCTTTTGTTTGAAACTAACGTCTGGAAACTTCTTAATTTATCTTCATTCAAATATTTTGTACGACAATATGCATTGACAATTAATTGTATATATCTTTATTTGGTAGTAATTTTTGTAAGAAGAATCTAACTCCATGGTGCTTGTGCCACGTAGATAAAAAGGTATGCATGCAGCAATCTCATGCGTGATAAGTGTTCATGTCCCTCTTCATTACATGGTCGTCTCTGGCTAGCTTGATCGTCATCCTACATATGTAGGGTGTATATGTAGAGCATAATTTGTGGGTCGAGCTTAGGGAAGTAAATAATTATGTAGTTGTCCCTATGTGTCACATTGATCATTAATGATCATGCATGGCTCATGATCAATCCGGCCACATGTGTGCATTGTAGATTTTACACCATTAGTTTGTACTTGTAGCCGTGTAGGGAGATAGAGAAGGAGAAGACCACAAATGGCTACAGAGCTGTATAGATCGGCATCAATACCACATCGATCATGTACAGATGCACCGATCCCATATAGTTGATTCATCTGTTAAGTATTTTTTGAAATGGATGTGTTACACCCGACCTCTGGATCGGCCTATGCGCACATGCTGCTAAATATTATTAGAACCGCAAGTGTTAATTATAACAGTTTAATCTTCCACAATATTTGTCTGAAAATAAAAATGTTGAAAAGTCATATATATGTATATTATAGAATGCACGTAATTACTTGTTAAAACTACATGTGCGAAAACAACTAGATTTTTATTTTCATGATGCAGTAAATTATCTATCTTTTTTCAAAAATCACGAATAGTCATATTTTGATTCCAAAAATTTACATAAATAAGCATTTCAAAGATTGCAAATAGTCATATTTTGAAACCAAAAACTGCATGCATAATGTTAATCCCGTAAATACGTGGGGAACCTTCTAAGTATATTTTGTGGAACTTTCTAAGTATAATTTTACGGGATTCAAGATATGATCCGAAATATCATATCTGGGATTAATAAGTGAGTTGAAAAATGATTGAGAATAAAAGTAAAGACATACCAATAGTTTAAAGGGGTAAATTGAAGTTTTTACTCATAAATGAAAAGACACTTCGAAAAACTCAAAGAGATTAAAAATAAATAAAAACCAATAGGTCATCCACAGAAATAGGATTAAATGAGTAAAAAAAAGTTTATGAGAACAGTAAGCCCATTATGAAGGAAAGTGATTTATTTCTCTTGAGTAAAGAACTCTTAGAAAACTCATAAATGTAAAGAGAAGCTTTCTATGCAAAGCTCATTTACAAGCTTCATAATTAAAAAAAAAACCGATGTGATAGACCATGTATAGAAAGAGCAAGTGGGCCCAATTGGGGGGACTGGAGAAGTGTGTGGGAGAATACATTCTTGGCTTGTGCCAAAAAGGAGGGTCGCATATCATTCCCCCCAACACCACACCCATGACAGGCGTGAGCTACATCGGATGATTAGCCTCACACCAAGCCACCACATTATTTTCCTTTTTAATCCTGGCCCTCCCTCCCCTCCTTGGATTTTTGCACGCTCTGCTAGCTGCCCGTGTTGCCCAATCTTCCCATTTTGCTGCTGCATTTCTACTTTGACGGGCGACAAAGAAGATGTCTATGTAAGTAAGATGATTATCTTTCTTGGTAGATAAGTATATATGTCCTCGCAACCGGGCCCTCGCCGCTATTATGGAACCGGAGGGAGTAATTTTCTCACGCTCGAGATTTATTTTGGATTTTTTGCGAATGCTCTCTAGATTATGTCAACTACTAACTCGTGCAATGATGCAAGTATTTTGCATATCCGTGGAAAGAAGATCGTGTCAACGCTTGTCCATCAAGCTCCATGCCTTAGCTGAGGTGTGCTGACAGTAGGTATGTAGGTGCACGCCTACAGGTCGCTTAATCTTTTGATAGTGCTACTCGTCAACGATTCCTGGTAAACCGGGCAAAAGTTTGTGCCAATCATGAATAAAACATGTGATCGGGTGATTCAACGTTTGCACTTGTGCTGCTTCAGTTCTTAGATGGACGTGATGTGTTGTACTACCTATATATCAAACCTAGCTTGTCTGTTTCAGACAGCTTTACCCCTGAATTCAGCAAAACATTGCACCATCAACGGGTTATTGCATTTACACCTGACACAGAAAATGAATATTAAGTTTCAAAGCCGTCCCAATCACCATCACAATACAGCCAATAAATCGACAACTTTGCAGCTTGATGATGCAACAGAACATGAAAACAAGACTGTTCTTGCAAATTTGCAGTCACCGCAACAAACAAATATCCAAATCTTCACAAGGCTAGTCTAACCGAATCCGACAGAGAAAATCATCTTAAGGCTGTTGCGCAGCGCTCCTAATTGCGGAGTGACGGGCAACACTGAAAGAATCGCGACAAGACGTGGTTGTACACAGTTCTGTTAAAAATCTGATGATTCGTGGATGCACAATAGCAGGGTTTCCATCCAATTGATGGAACCTGCAAACTCGACCTACATGCTCAACTTTCCTACCTTGCAAACAGCGGATCTAGCACAACTAGCTGGCAATTGCTTCAATGGGCGACAACTGCCAGTGCGACCAGTGACACCAAAACTGCCAACAAGTAGCCGCCGTTCTGTTTTAGTGCAGGGGACGATGAAGCTGATGACCCATGGGGCTTCTGAGCCCTGCAGAACAATAACAGAGCAAGTATTCGTAAGTAACTGCGCACACATGTAAGTGAAGTCCATAATCTATGGCACACAAGCAAGCAGCTTACTTTTGTTTATCCTTGAGGAGACCGCAATAGAGCATGTTCGCTGGAGCCACCGTCTCGGTAACATTGTAACCTCCATCTGGATCTACAACCCTTATGTAGGTCTCCTGGCCGAGATACCACGTGTCTAGATTTTCTGTGCGCACGTTCCAGAAACCAGGGCTGTCAAGTGACAATAAGACAGCAGTCCATGCTCCAGGAAATACCTATATTGTAACAGTGACATCATTAGCTACAGGTTGAAATGTCATGTTTCATGCACTAACCAATGCAACCAAAAGTCCGAACTAATTAAAAGGGCTAGACAATCCACGTATACACTTCAACACCCCCTCTCATGTGCCGAGTCTCAGAGGTTTGGCTCAAGAGGCCTATAAGTGGACAAAGAGGGGCAACAGCATTTTTTGGATAAATTGCGAAACCCAGGATTCGAACTCGAGACCCTGGGCTCTGATACCATGTCATGTTTCATGCACTAGCCAATGCAACCAAAAGTCTGAACTAATGAAAAGGGCTAGACAATCCACATATACACTTCAAAACACTAAGTAGAACATTCAGCGATGATGTTGATATATATGCCTATTCACCCAATTGTTGTTTGTACCCACTAGCTAACTTAACATAGGACTGAACACAAGCATCCTGCAACACGGTACAACTTCACAAGAAAAAAATGTTTCACACAAACGACATCCTACAATTGATACCTGAGTGGTGCAACGAGAAACACCATCCCATTTGTTGTAAGTCCCGCGGCTGTTATCAGTCCACTCACCATAGTCCATTCTGATGGCAATGTGGGAATTGTTAAGTATACATGTTCTGACAACTGAAGGAAATGAAACTTTTGGAAGCTGTACTCACCCTACGACCCAAAATGCATATCCATCAATATGGTAAGTCTGGACTTTGGTGTCATTGTTCTGAAATACAATTTCCATGAAGTTCTTGTATGTGGAATTGATGATAGAAGATCCAATCACCGGTGGCCCATCAGATGGCATAGTTGGGAAGTCAAGTGCGTAGACCCCATCCTTACCATCGAGGTCTGCCAACCTCAGAGGAGTAGCTGGTGGAGAATAAGAGATACCATTCAGTGTAGTCCGTTTCTTTCCATTGATGGTAACAGGCGGCACATTCCTCAACTTGTAAACTTGGGTCACATTGATTTGTCCATAGTGAAATGATCCTTGAGGATTAGGACGAGCAGCACCAGTGCTCACATTCATCCTGAAAGATAGAATGTGCTCTTGAGGCTAAAGTATGTATGCATGAAAAAAAAATAGGTACAGTCTACAACTACTATCAGATATCCTTAAGCTTTACACATTCATGATAGCACAAGGGAGAAACTAATGAGTACAAAGCTTTCTTAGTAATTGTATTGGTTTTGACAACAAATTAAAGTCCCTAATTTCTGTAGGAATTATGAATGCTCAAGTACAAGGACGAATATTTCAGCGGAAAGTTTCCCCAATGAGTACTCAATCGTGATTCAAGAAAGAATGCGTGTATTATATCCACTGCAGCTTTTCCCATTCAGAATTTGGAGAAGTCAATCATATTTAGTCAAGATATCTTGGAAGATCAATATCAAACCAAAGGTGCTTAAAATACATTTGTGGGACAGCCAAAAGACCATGGAAGATCATCGAATAAAGCAATTAAACAGAGATAGATTAGATATGTCATACAAGAGTACTAATTAAGTTTAGGTAGGTATAGCAAAAGACTTTGTCATAGACTATGCATCATAACACATGATGGGTACTGATGACTGAAGAACACTGTCATTATTAAAAAAAACATCAACACATGATGGGTCAGCCATTTGTAAGAGCGGTGCTTATAAAATTAAAGATTACAATGGCGTGAACAGAGATTAAGCAAGTGGTCATTTGGATGGTCAGAGCTTAGGCAAAATAAGGTTATTTTACACAAACCTGATTGACCGTGCCTGGTTCATGGAGAAAGTTTTGTCATATTCATCATTTGGTGGGTCAGGAAGTGGACCAGACGCTTTGCCCTCTGAATTTGAGTAGTGCAAAATTGCAACACCAGTAACCCTGGTCCACAGTGATTCATTCACAAACCTAGCGCTGGCAACGATGTAATAATCGCTGCTTGCGTTCTGATCCATGCTGACCAAAAAGGAGTAAGACTGGCCCACATGGATGTCAAGATTCGTGAAATTTTGCTTCATTGTGTATGAACCTTCGGTCTCAACAAGGGCCATGTTGTGGCCCTGAATCCTCAAGTTCAAGCTCGTTGCGATACCCACGTTGTGGACACGGAAGCGGTATGTTTTTCCTGTTGTGAAGCTGAAGTTGTCAGTTCTCACAATTAGGATGATGTACTTAAACAACCACTGTTTAATAATTTTTTGTTGGCCTTGTCATGAGATCGATAATACATCATCGACTTCATGCAGAGATATTTTGTACTGTACAATTCAGTAACACAAAAATATCTTGGGCGTTGAAAAGTAGTGATGCAGTCTATATGATGAAAGTGAGATAAGTAATCACCTGGCTCAACATTGATAGTCTCATACTCGATGCCAGCCGGGACGAGGGAGTCATTGTACCTATACGGCCCTTTGCCGTTCATCAAAACGCTGTCAGGCATCCCGAGCTCTTTCCCATCATCGAGCTCCTTCCTCAGGTCCTACAGAATACAAACACAGTCAACATCCGTGATATATATCTACCTTGCAAATTGCAATACAGCTTGTGAAATATTATTTTCCCGGTACCGTGTGGTTCTTCTTGTACCAGTCGCCGATGAAGAGCGTGATGTCCCCATCCGGCGTGTCGAACGGGACAGAGATGACCGCCCGGTTATTGACGGTGATGCCCCCGAAACCGCCAGCGGCACGCTGCATACTGAGTGGAGGAAAATAGAAGAAGCTCCCAATCTGATCCTTGACTTGGAAGTTGTAGGTCCAGTTCCATCCAGGCGGTATCGGGCAGTTGGTGCCCAGAACTCCGTCCTGCCAGCAGTTCTTCCGCTGCTGGATCCCATCCCTGAGTCATAAAAGAAATTTAGAACAAATCTTTATTTCGAGAATTGGGCTTAACCCATGGCAACCCTAACCAAAAGAGTATGAAGAGCCATCAGGAATTGGAGACAGGATGCTGCTGAGTGAGCTCACCAGGTGATTAGGAGCGGCTCGTCGAGGCTGTTAAGCACATTGACGGCCACGTTGTAGTTGGTGGTGACGTTGACGACGGGGCCAGGGAACTGCTTGTTAATTGCGATGACCTGAAAACAAGAAACGCAAAAACACACAAGGTTCAGGTTCAGACCCTGTTCAGGGATTCGTACACGAAGGAAATTGGTGAGCAAGAACAAGCAGCTAGTACATCCTGGCAGTTAAATCGGCAGTGCAAGATCTAGATCGACCGGGGAGCACACGGAAGAGTACGCTGGGTGGCGAGAAGGGGGATCTGAACACAGGCGGCATAAAAAATCGGAGCTTTGGTAGGTAGGAAGCGCCTGGGGCTGGGAGGGAAAACAATTCAAAATCTCTTGGGCGAGAAACCACCGAAATCCAAGTGCGGGAAACGCGCCGTTTTCGAAAACAAATCGAGCATTTGCCCCGAAACAGCGGAAGCGCAGACGCCCGAGAAACGCGTTCAGGCTCAAATCTAGCTACGGTGAGCAAACACGGGCCCAAAAATGAAATCTTTGCGCGGAGGATTCCGGTTCGACCTTGAACTCTACGCGAACATACACTCAACTAATTCCAAATGAGGCGAAGGAAGGGAGGAAGAAGAGGGACCTTCTGCGGGACGCCGAGGGGGGACTTGGTGATGTAGGAGACGTCCCAGTCGTAGGAGACGAACGGGTCGGTCGCCCGCGCCGGCCAGGCCAGGAGCGCCGCGGCGAGGCCGAGCAGGAGGAGGGGGCACATCGCCGCCGCCGCCATTTTCGCTTCTTGCGTTTCTCTCTCCGGTGGAGTCCAGTCCAGTCCACCACCGATTCTTGGGATTCCCCTTTTCTTTTTCCTTTTTCTTTGCCCCGCTTCTCTCTGTCGGATCGGGCGGGGTTTGGGGAGGGTTTTGAGGCAACTCCAGCTGTGCGCTGTGCCTGAGCTTGCTTTCACAGTGACACTGGGCCACTTGCACTGCACCGCACCGTTGGGAACGATACGCGTCTGGATATATATCATCTGGGGTGGGCCCCACACGGCCGATCTTTCTTGGTTTATGGGTTGTAGGAAAATGCTGACCAAATTCTTCAAGTACAACGAAGAACAAGATAACAGCTAGCTAGTGATGGATTGGAGATTGCAGGTGGGTGCCAGGTATCCCAGCACATGCTATCCGCTTCGCTTTGATGAAGATACACCACGCGTTGTAGCGGGAATCGCTTTAAAAAATTATTATGCATATGAAATGGGTATAAGACTCCTGAATATCAATTGTCAAGATTCAGTTGATCACAATAATTAATAATTATATATTATTATTTATTGTAAGTGGAGATGACATGGACAATTGATTGGCGAAAATAGTGGGTGATGTGGATAACTTGCATGTTGAGATAAAAAATAATTAATGCATCTTAGTGGTGATTAGGATAAAAAGACTTGACAAAAAGTTTAGCGCAAAATGAACCTTTTTTATCCTAATCCACGATCGCTCGTCGGATTGGACATTGCTAATGTGGAACAATAGCGATGCCGCTCCTACTGGCGAATGGACCTCGAAGGGTTAAGTGCCAAGCCGTCCCACCCGACACGCACTCTGTTTTCAGTTTGACCCGGAGAACAACAGAGGCAAACGCCTCGAACATTCTAGATAATGTCTATTTGTGTATGGATGTTTCATCGGTGGATTATTTTTACGTAATTTTTTCACACCCTAGATAATGTCTATTTGTTTTAGATCCATGAATTTGCCGCATTAAATTGTTTGTATGCATGGATGTATTGGATGGAACAATTTATTTCGATTCCTAGTTCATGCCTATTTGTTATAGGCGTATCATGTGTTTATCGATGCCTATGTGTGAATGGATTTGTGGATGCACTACTGTACGTATTATATGTATGGATTCCTATATGGGATGTCTATTTGTGTATGGATTTGTTCAATCCTTAATATGCATGTGTGGATGTATGGATGTTTTGTGCCTATAAATTTGTATAGAGAAAGCCCTAGAATGATTTGTATGCATATGTGCATATATGTTATGCTCATGGCATAGTTGAAGCCACTCATATTCTTGTAATTTTTCCATATGAATTATTTTTGGCATACCATTGTTTTGACTATGTAGAGACATTATTGTTTGAAAAAAGTGGGGTTCCATTGTTCTAAAATATATGTGAAACATTTGATGCCCGTTTGTTACGCCTATTGTAGGATAGACCTCGGGCCTTGCTACCCTGGGCTTGAGCTGGTGTATAACAAGGAGCATCATGCCCTCAGAATGTTCTCCTTTCTTTTCTTTGCAACTATGAAGGTAGTGATCGCATTTTGTCTTCACTTTTGCAGATTGTCCACCATATATATGTGCATGAGGGGCCACAGTGCAGACGCCATGACGTACGATGATCTTTACGAGCCATGCATAGTGCCATACTTCAAGACGGAGGCTGATCTGCAAAAATCTTTTGCGAGTAGGGTAATGTGTAAATTTACACACAAAGGGATAAGATCAGCAGCCTAGCTACCTGAAAAGCTTTAGCAAGCTGTTTGAAAGGCGCGCCCGCGCAATCAAGGCAGTTCAACGAAGAGGAAAAATGGGAACGTGTTTCGCGCCGTGCAAGCAAGCAAGCAGTAGCGCTCGTCGCCGTGCATATATGCTGCCGCCAATTAAGGGCTCCATGTGCCATTAGCTTTGTACTCTACCGAGCCGCGCTCGTTAGCGCAGTGGTGGGGGTAGGCAGTGGCCACCCCACCCGCCCGGGTTCGATCCCCCGTGGAGACGAATTTCTATGTGCACGATCGCCGAAGCACTGATCTTCGGCTAAGTCTCTCAGGACGTATTAAGGGTTATAAGGGTGTAGGTCTAGTTTAGACACATAGGTGGGGGTGTGCGTGTGTAGAGTGTGTGCGTGCGGTGTGCGTCCTGTGTGTCTGAACAGATGCTACAACTTGTACACTCAGGAGAGGTTCAAAAAAAAAAAGCTTTGTACTCTACCTGCCTTTGTTGTCAACCTTTTAACGTGCAGCCATGGATGCTCTGATTGCCTGTTTTGTGCTTTGACAACAAACTATGGACCCGTTCTACGTCGGAGGTCATTCTGTTTCCCGAGCTCCAGTGCTCCTGAATTTTTTTTAAAAAATCGAAAATCGTATTTACGAGTTTTAAAAAATCTGAAAAACATCTGAATGTAGCCAATGGTGTATCCCACAAACGAGCAAAATATCAATTTCAAATACTTTTATTATGGGCTATACAAAAATGATAAAATTTGATAAAATTTAGAGATCTGATAAAACGAGACTCGCTACACGGGCACGAGTCCGCGGATGTCGGGGCGGCAGCCCCGGAAGGTGAATTGCACGGGCGTCTTCACGGCAGGGAGGTGTTGCGGTGGTGATGGACCGTCTTTTTGGACCATGTGGGTGGCGAGGAGTGGTCGTTGGGTTCTCTTGGTGTTGGGGGCGACGGCTTGGTCAGCGCCCAGATCGTGTGTGGGAAGATCGGCTCGGGGACTATTGGTGGTCAGAGGTATCAAGTGCGAGGAGGGTTTTTTCGGGTGAAAACTCAGCGCTTCGGCGCCAACAAAGGCGACGCCTGCGGGCGTCGTGGCCCTCTTGAGGGCGTCGTTGTGGCTATTCTCTCCGCATTAGGGTTCCGGGTGAAAACTCGGACCTTGTGGTCTCGATGACGGCGATGCTTCAGTGCGTCGTTACCTCCTTGGGGCATTTTGTCGTGGAGCTTTGGTTTCAACTGCGGCTTCGGTGACGAGCTCGATGCTTCTTTGTTTTTTCTTGTACTCCCTCCGTCCAATAATAACTGTCTCAAGTTTGCCAAATGGTGACAGTCACCATTTGGCAAACTTGAGACAGTTATTATTGGACGGAGGGAGTATATTTTTTATCTGCTTGTAAGAGGTTTCCCTCATCACAATGTATCGGTTCAACTGTTGGCTTATTTAGAAAACCTGTTTTGAGGCTAGCTAAAAGGATGCTAAGCGATATAGCTGTACCTTACCCTTTTTTGAGCAAACACGCAATGCATATTAGCCTGGAGCCTGCATATGCACATGGTCTGTTGACCTGGAATGGATCATGCCTAGCTCCCCTGGATCAATGGATGGATATACCTCTGTCTCTCCATCACATCACATGCGGATCGATATGTGGAGAGTAACATGCGTGCATGTGGGTCAGGTGAGAGTACCCATCAAAGTCTACACCTGTAACGATCGACGCAGCCGCAAGTTAATTCTAACAGCTAGCAGCTAGATACCGTTGAATCCTTGATCATACGCACATACGTGCTCTAGCTAGCATCCAATTTGCAAACACCTACACTTGCCAGTTTGGAAATGGCCCGTTGCTAGCTCCATCTCATCGGCCGCTAGCTAGCTAGCTATAGCTGGAAGAAGCGGATCAAGAAAAGAGAAACAGTGCAATTCGGGGTTGTTGGCCGGCTAGTACCAGGGGACCAATATATCGGATTTCGATCCAGTTTACTTCAACGGCCGGGTGAGCATACCAATACGAGTATTTCACGGATGCAAAATATTGGAACTGGATACAACAAAACCGGGACCGTGTCTAAACACTGTCTTGGTGACTCCGGCCGTGGCCCACAATTTGAGACTAGAATTTAGCTTATTTTTCCCCCTCTCCATCTGTGTGTCCAAGTAGTTACGACTATTTGATTTTTATTTTGCGATTAAACTCTAGATATATTAACCAAACTTTGCAGTATATAACCAAAAGAATACATAAATTACAACCAGGTGCTGGGAACCCACTCCTCTGCATCCACCGACGTGGACCAAAGACGTTGTATCTTCAGGCAGCATCACCGCGGACGGAAGTTGTCGATATCGGCCTCTGCGTGCCCGCACGACGAAAGAGAAGAAGAGCAGAGCACCTTCGACTTAACTTAACTTAATCTAAATTTGTGTCAAAGAGGGCTATTCGATATGTTGTTCCACAAGCATTACTTTTTGTTCTACGTACTTAAAATGTTTGTTCTCCTAGTAATTGAAAGGAATATACCCGAGAGTCAATAATAATGTGGTTGTTATCTTATTCCATGTTTATGATAAATGTTTATTTCTCATGCTATAATTGCGTTAACCGGAAACATTAATACATGTGTGTCTAATAAAAAAACAAGAGTTCCTAGTAATGCCTCTCGTTTAACTAGCTCGTTGATTAACTGATGATCAAGGTTTCCTGATCATGAACATTGGATGTTGTTAATAACGGGATCATGTCATTGGGAGAACGATGGGATGAACATAGACCCAAAGTAAGTATAGCAATGTGATCAAACCATTAAGTTTACATTGTTATATCAAACATACGAAGTAACCCTAATCCTTAGACCCGTGAGATCATGTCAATCACTAACACCGGAAGAATGCTTTGATGACATCAAATGTTACACTGTAACAGGGTGACTATAAAGGTGGCATTGGGTACTCTGAAAGTATTAGTTGAGGCCCATGGATCAAGAGTGGAATTTGTCCATCCAAATGACGGAGAGATATACTCTGGGCCCTCTCGGTGATATCACATCAACACCGCTTGCAAGCACGTGACTAGGTCACAAGGATGTCATATCACGGAACGAGTAAAGAGTACTTGTCGGTAACGAGATCGAACTAGGTATAGTTGATACCAATGATCGGATCTCGGACAAGTAAAATATCGCGAGACAAAAGGAATTGGTTACGACGTTTATGGTTCACGTGATCACAAGGTCATCGTTGAATATGTAGGAGTCATTATGGACTCCAGATCTCGCTGTTGACTATTGATCGAAGAGGTGTCTCGATCATGTCTGAATTATTTGCGAACCGTAGGGTGACACACTCACTAGTAGAAAACGGGGCATTTGTACCGGTTCCAGAGGGCTTTTAGTCCCGGTTTTGCAACCAGGACAAGCAAATCGGGACTAAAGCCCCCCCCCCCCCCCCCTCTTTAGTCCCGGTTGTCCACGAACCGGGACTAAAGGGCCTCCACGTGGCCACGGCCAGGCGCCCACGGAGGGAAGACCTTTAGTCCCGGTTGGTGTTACCAACCGGGACTAAAGATTTCGGCTTTTTCTTTTCTATTTATTTATTTTTCCTGGTTTAGGGTTTAGGGCATTAGGGGTTTAGGGGTTTGGATTTTGTGTTTTCCATTCAATTCTTTTTATATGGAGATCACGTTGATGCGCAAAAAAAAGTCGTATACATAAAGTTTATACTACATCGAGATCACGTTGATGCATATATACATACACATACAAGTTGCTTTAATGAAATTCTCACGTCGAGATCACGTCATTTACATGGAGGCATAATATAATTACTACGGTGATGAAATTCTCCGGTTTCCTTTATGACCTCCGAGTTCAAAAATCCCGCCAATTCCTCTTGAATTGCTTTTAGGCGCTTCGTTGGTATGAGCTTGTCCCGCATTCGATCCATCTAGATCAATATGAATATGTGAGTTGTGTGTATATATATATGAAATCATCATAAAATAAATTATGAATGGAACTCAACACAATATGGTAATAAAAAAATTGCGAATAGTGTTTCCGTACTTCAGTTGTTCTGTTATCTCTATTCCGCTCAGTGACACAAGAGCGTATGAACTCGCAAACGTAGTATGCACATAAATTAGTCACTTGTTCCCGCCTCAGACACCACTTTACAAAGAATAGAATTCAATCAAATAATAATCAAGCATGATAATGGTATTGAAACTAGAATTAAAGAGTTGTGCGGACCTAGATATATAGTACTACTTACCTTGGTGGTATAAAAATACAGCTCCGGTTTCCAATCCCCTTTAACCTTCTCGGTGATCCGTTTCCAAACCCTGCCCGGCAAAAGAAAATGATTAAAGGAGTTATTAATTACTTGATATCAGAAAATGAACAAAAGAGGTCGATATAGAGTGATAATGATTGAAAATACCTCTGGAGCATTTCTTGCAAGTTGAGGTACTCGTCCATATCTTTCCTTAACGAGTCCATGACTTCAACGACTCCTTCGTCAACTCTAATGATTAGCAGAATCCAGTGGAATCTGCGCACGTTTATATGTACATGCATACATAACTCATCGATTGCACTAAACATCGAGTAAGCAAAATAGAATGTGTAAAAGACAGTAACACTCACTTGAAGTTGTAAGAAAAAAGTATTTCTGTGCAGGTATTTTGTTTCACTAAAAACCGGAGCAAGTTTTTCTCTGTGTCCACGGCATGGTCCCTTACGGTAACTTCATGAATGAAATATGGGTCAACAAACCCAGTGTCATAGATGCGGGCTTTTCTGCATTCGACAATCTTCATTCTGCATAATAGCGTACAAAAGAATATAGTGAGATAATTACAGGCAATGAACGAGCTGAGCTAGAGACTTAATTAAATTGCAGAAATAAATCACTCACAAACAATAGCAACTGACGAGGGCTTTGTCGAGGGCGTCTTGATTGAATAACTAAAAAATTTCAGAAAAAGGAACATACATCGCGTCATCCGTGAAGTAATGCTCTTTCCTATATGCCACCCAGAAGTGGTCATGCCCGACCTTTGCGGCTTTCATGTACCACTGATGCAATTGGCGCAATTGTGTTGTTGGAGACTCGACCGACTCAGGTCTGACCAGTGACTTCCCGTTGACATATGTCCATGCATACTGATACTCTATGGGGTAACCACTGTCGCCTATGCGACCAGTGTCGTGGTGTACTTCCTTATCGGGCATCACCTTGAGCGGGGGGATCGACTGATTTGCCTGTTCTTCGAGCTGGGCCACTTGATTTGCCGTTTCAGTGTTAATTGTCTTTTCACATCGGCTCTCACCTCCGCGTCGAGTTCCTCTGGAGACAAGTCGTAACTTCTCTTTGGAAGAGGCTTTAGCAACTCGCGTTCCTCTCGAGTTTCCTTATATGCACTTTTCTTTTGTGTATATGTCGACAGGAAGTCCAGTTTCCGCTTTAACGGGGCGGTGCGGGCGATGGACTTAATAGTGGGCGCAGTCGGCTGACGGGACGGCGCAGGCGATGGACTTGGGTTGGGCTCCCAACCGGCGGGGAGGGATGTACTTTGAGGTGGGGGATTGCTACTCGGAGGAGTCGGTGGCCTTGGTGCCGAGTTTGGAAACACGATGTTTTTCTTGTTCGATAGAACTATACCACGCTGGATTTCTCCCAGTGTCTTCTCCTCGTCACCTCCAGGAATGTCAAGCTCCAGTGTACCAAATCCCGGCATAACTTCATCCACTCCGACACGAGCATAGCCAGCTGGAATCCCGTCGAGATGGTATCTTTCTCCAGATTGATTTTGTAAAGCATAGCCGATCGCCACCTTGAAGGATATGTTCTTCATTGACATATGTAGCTCACAGTCTGTCTTCTCTGTGATATCATCCACGGGGTAGTGAGTCACCGGCGCTTCGAATTCAGAATTTTCTAGCTGCGTGGAACCCACGCTGCTTTTCCGCTGATCAGATGGGACGGTTTCGACTTCAGGACCTTCTAGCTGCTGCTGAGATGCCCTTTGCTGACTAATTGAGTCTAGTTGCTCCTGTTGCCACTGCACCTTGCGTTCCAATTCCAATAACCAGTCTAACTCCTTCTTCTTCTTTCTCTGACGGCTTCTATAAGTTTCAGCGTCCTCCGAAAACCCTTTCTTCCATGAAACACCGGGTCCATAGCCTCGTACTCGTCCAAATTTTTCAGGATTCCCGAGGGTGAGTGTCAGCTCGTCATTCTCTCTGTCGGGCACGTACTCTCCCTTTCAAACTTTATCTATTGCATCCACTAGATCTTTATTACTTTTTCAATTTTTTCCTTTCTTTTTCCCTTTGCAACAATTTGCCCTGTCTGTGGGTCCAACCCTGCCCCATGCGCGAACAACCAAAACTTGGACCTCTCGGGCCAGTCCGCTGTCTGTGGGATGATCCCTCGATCAAGCAGTTTTGCTTCAAAGGCTTCCCACTTAGGCACGGCAGTCTTGTAGCCACATGTGCCCAAAGTATGGTGATATGTCTTCTTCGCAGCATTTGCCTTATTTATTTCCGATCGGGCCACAGCGGCCTCCGATTTTCTTATCTTCACAAATGCGGGCTAGTCATGTTGTATCTTCTCTAGTGGTCCAGTGAATTCTGGATCTTGTTCCTCCGCTGCTACATCATTTTTTCCATAAATGTTTCTTTCAGGTCTGGAATTGTGTAGCCATCTTCTTTAAAGTCCACTGATTGACTTTCTCCTTCTTGTCCTCTGTGAGACCTGGCGGTAGGTTGACATGTGTCAAGAGCGTGTCCCAAAGCATAAAAAATCTCCTGTCGTCGACATAACTAGCTGCCTTGTTGTCGTCCTTCGGCTTATGCCATTCTTCAAGGATGATCGGGACCAAGTCCCTAACAAGAACTCCGCATTGATTTATAAATTTATGGCGGCTCTCTCTGGGTTCCAGGGGATCGCCATCATCACCAACTTTGTCGATCGATATCCTTGCACCATCGGCCAACCTTCTGGTCGGGCCTCGTTTCGTCTTTTTAGCAGCTGATGATTTGCTCGATGCGGAGGGCTAAAAAAATGATTCGTTAATAACTGCAATACAACTCAATTAATGCATCTAGTGATCGATCAACAGAGGCTTAATATACCTCGCCGGAGTTTGTTAAAGGCACTTTCTCCTCTCTGCAAATTTCTTCTTGGTGAAATCCCTCACCGGAGTCGTTCAAAAATATTGAGCTGTAATCGTCTCCAATTACCCCATCTTCTCCACCGGCATCTTCTCCACCGGCATCTTCTCCAGGCGGGTTTGCATGTCCATATATAATCTGATACATTCAGTCTTCACACTCCTCGTCTCTGCCGAGGGAGTCCATAGCTCAATGTCACTGCAATCAATTTTGTAACAAGAATATGAATCTAAAATTTGCATCTAAAATACTTCTTACAAATATGAATGCAAATTTATACCAACTACTAGCAAATTTAAATTTTTAGCCTAATAGCTAATTTATACCAACTACTAGCAAATTTAAAATTCATATCTAATTAAAAAATGTAGAAACACACCCAAACTACATATTTTTTCAAATGTCAACAACATTTTCCTAAATTTCCTACCAAGCAATATTTACAACAATAACCACACATGCATAACAAGTGCAATGCACAAACACATGATGGCATGACATTTTTATGCACTGAAATTACCAGAAAAGTATCTAGCAATTTAAATGGGGTGCAAAAATAATTATTTCAACAAGAGAAATTATCACCCCATATTTATCTTAATGTTTTCCCAACTTCTAAAAAGTACAATACTGCAATTTTGTTCAAATATGCATGAAAATGATTTCATTAGATAGGTGTTATTTTCTCAGCATTTTGGTACATTAAACATATTCTTTTGATAAACAGAGAATAACTTATGAATTTCTAGTTGAGTTTATTTTCTGCCATTTGAGCAAATTTAAATAAACAGCACTAAAAACTGAGATAGGAGGAGGACAGGAATGTCCAGGAGCATCGCAATCTCACCCTCGACGCGTGCGTGTGCTCGACGAGGACGGAGGAGGTCGGACTCGACGGCGAGGACGTGCGGTGGCAGGAGAGGAAGAAGATCAGCATGGCGGCGACGATTCCGGCCTTCGACGGAGAGCAGGAGAGGAGGAGGCGATTCGGCGGGCGGCGACGGCGATTCGGCGGGCGGCGACGGAGAGCAGGAAAAGAGGAGGCGCCGAATGTGGAGAAACTTGGTCGATTTGGGGCGAGAACCGCCCAAGTATGCAGGGAAGGGACCTTTAGTACCGGTTGGATTCACGAACCGGTACTAAAGGCCTTTAGTACCGGTTGGTGGTTCCAACCGGTACTAAAGGTATACCGGTTGGAACCAGCAACCGGTACTAAAGGTGCTTTTGTAATTTCTTTTTCTATTATCTTTTTTCTACTTTCTTTTTTCTGATTTCTTTAATTCTATTGATTTAATTGTTTTTATATCATTTGAATTTCTAAAAATGCTTTTAATAGAATTTAAATGCATGTTTGAGTGTTTTTGGACAAAATTATTTTCTAAATTTTGTAAAAATCATATCTTTTGATTTCTTTTATATCTATTCATTTCATTTATATCTATTTATTTAATTGTCCAAATCAAGTCAAATTATTTTCTAAAAATTTGACATAGATTTAAATCCATATCATCAAAAATTTCAAACAAAATGCATGTTTGAGTGTTTTTTATATAATTTGAATTTCTACAAATGCTTTTAATATGAATTTTAAAAATGCTTTTAATAGAATTTAAATGCATGTTTTAGTGTTTTTGGAAAAAATCATATCTATTGATTTCTTTTATATCTATTCACCGTCATCAGTTTCTCTCTAGTGAGTTTGTGGACTTATAGCCGGAAACTCCCACTTCGGACGAAGCGGAGGAATCTTGTGAAGAGTTGTGTTATAACTTTGTTTTGGGTGTTCCTAGGGGCTACCCTAACACAACCAAGAACAAAGTTTCACTCGGCAAATAGTAGAAAACCCTAGCGGCATGTAGTATGCCCAATTAGGAAGAAGCACACGGATCATGTGTTTCTTTCAAGCGCTTGTGGGCCGTTGGATCAGGGGTGTTTTTTAGGGCTTGTGAGCTATTGGATCAGCACTATCACGACCACTTCGTGAGTCACACAACCCTATATATAGCCCACCTCTTAGACATGTTCGGCACTCAGTGTGTACTCATTGTAGTTCATTTGGTATACAAAGCATTCGGATTCCCTGCATACATCCGACGGTGCATTTGATATGCGGGCACTCAGGAGCCACCGTCGGGCTGTATGCAGGGGAAACCGTGTGTTTTGTTCTATCTATAAATCCTTCAGTTCATCGACCGAATACAAATCATTCAGATTCCCTACATACATCCGACGGTGCATTTGATATGCGGGCACTCAAGAGCCACCGTCGGGCTGTATGCAGGGGAAACCGTGTGTTTTGTTCCAACTTTTTTGAGCGCTTGTGAGCCGTTGGAGTTTTTAGAACCAAAAATAAGTGTTTAGAGTTTTCTTCTGAGTTTTCAGAACACAGTTACATAAAAGGTTTAATACATTATTACACATCACCAACAACATCGCTATCTAGTGTTGTGGTAAAAACTTTTTCTTCGTGTGTCCCTTTCTTCTGATTGCGCCGTAACCATGGACAATCTTCATCATTTAACACGATGCTTGGGTCAGTGTTCACTTTGAAGGGCGGAATTTCATCAAACTTATTGTAATCTTCTGACATGTCTGTCTTGTCCTCCACTCCCACGATGTTTCTTTTCCCGGAAAGAACTATGTGGCTCTTTGGCTCATCGTATGATGTATTCGCTTGCTTATCTTTTCTTTTTTTCGGTCTGGTAGACATGTCCTTCACATAGAAAACCTGAGCCACGTCATTGGCTAGGACGAATGGTTCGGTGTGGTACCCAAGATTCTTGAGATCCACTGTTGTCATTCCGTACTGTGGGTCTACCTTTACCCCGCCTGTCAGGTTGAACCATTTGCACCGAAACAAAGGGACCTTAAAATCAGATCCATAGTCAAGTTCTCATATCTGCTCTATGTAACCATAATATGTGTCCTTTTGCGCATTGTTGTTTGTTGTATCAAAGCGGACACTGATACGTCCAAAATGTATCTATAATTTTTGATGTTCCATGCCTATTATATATTGATTACCACATATTTATCTTACACTTTATATCATTTTTATGCCACAGTGCCAGTTCCTATTTTCTGTTGACTTTTTGTTTCAGAAAATCTATTCTGGAAATATTCTCGGAATCGGACGCCAATTTAACTGATTTATTTCTGGACCGAGATGGAGCAACAGCCAGGAGGACGGAGCCAGGGGCCACACCAGGCAGGACAGCGGGCCCACGGCACGGCCTAGGGTGGGGCCGTGCACCTAGGCCGCCGCCCCACCTCGGCTGGCCACCGACGCCGCCCTTTCGACTATAAATTGCATCTAATCGGGAAACCCTAGATACCCGAGCAAATATCCACGAAAAGTTTCGAGGCCACCGTCGTCTTCAACCCTAGTTCGGGAGGGTTTCTGTAGTTCTTCCCGACACCTTGCCGGAGGGGAAATCATCATCGGAGGGCTCTACATCACCATGCCGAGTGATGCGTGAGTAGTTCTCCACGGGACTACGGGTCCATAGCAGTAGCTAGTTGGTAGTCTCTCCACCTTGTGCTATCATGTTTAGATCTTGTGAGATGCATAACATGATCAAGATCATCTTTATGTAATGCTACATGTTGTGTTTGCTGGGATCCGATGAATTGTGAAGTTATGATCAAGTTTGTTCATCTATCTATATTATGTTTTATCTATGTTCCTGCATGCTCTCCGTTGTTAGTAGATGTTTTGGCCAAGTAGATGCTAATGACTTCAAGAGTGGGTATTTATGCTAGATAGTGGGTTCATGCCTCTAGAAGCCTGGGCTTGATAGACAGAAACAACTAAGGCTGTAGATGTGTTGTTGCCACTAGGGATAAAATAACTGATGCTTAGCTTAAGGGTACTGCTGTTAAGTCTAATGTGTTTGTTTACATTACACACTTTGCTTAATGCTATAATCTGTTGCTTGCAACTTAATACTCATGGGAGACCCGGAAGCTATCTTGTGAGTGGATTATGAGTCATAGATGCAGCTAGTAAGCGGTCTATGTATATTGTTGTAATGCCCAATAGATATAACAATGAACATGTGCTTGTCATATATTGCATTGTCATGCATTTGCAATTTGTCATTTGCCCAACTGTAATTCGTTCACCCAACATGTATCCTTATTTGTCTTATGGAGAGACACCACTAGTGAACTGTGGACCCCGGTCCTTTATTCCACACTGATACAAACACCATTTTCACCAAGCTCTACGTTACTTCCTGCTTCTACTTTTGTGTTCATCATCATATTCTACACCATACGTTTAATCCTTTGTATTCAGCAAGCCGGGGAGATTGACAACCTTCCTGTTTCGTTGGGACAAATTACTTTGATTGTGTGTGTGTAGGTCCACGTCAGTGATCGGGTAACGGTGCCGCTGACACCTTTCTGAACCTCTTCCAATTCCTACTGGATCTGACAAACTTGGTTTTGTAATCAAGGGAAAACTTTGCTGCTGACTACATCATACCTTCCTCTTGGGGTTTCCCAGCGAACGTGCGTTCCACGTCATCAAGAACTTTTTCTGGCGCCGTTGCCGGGGAATTGGAAGCTACAGCAAGGGGAGTTACACAACACCATTCTCTTTACTTTGTTTTTATCTTGCTAGTTCATTTTTGTTCTAGCTTGTTTGCTTTTAAAATCGAAAAACACAAAAAAATTAGTTCTAGTTTTTATCTCCTGTTTTATTATGTCTAGTTCGTTACTTGCTATCAATGGTTAACTTCTATGAAATTGGATCTTATTTCCTGAATGGGTACACCGATGATCAACAAAACTATTATAAGGAATACCGTTTGTCTCAAAAAGGGGGGCACTTATGGGTACAAATAAATGAATTGAATGGTTTTGCTAGAAACTTGTGCTCAACTTATGACGAATCTTGGTGCTTTAATGAATCTTTTTGCTGTAGGAGGCATAAACACCTCCCTTTCCAATGTGATTATAATGATGATGAGACTTTGGCTTCTTATGCTAAAGGAAACTATGACTTTGTTAATCTTGAAAAAAATGAAGAATTTGTTGCTTTTAAGGGTGCCTATGAAATTGCCGCTTTGCTTATGAATATTGATGACGCTCCTTACTACAAATCTGAGAATTTAGCTATACTTGGATATTGCCTTATATATTACAATGATAATCCTTATATTACTGAATATCTTGAGAAAACTGATTCTCAAGTAGAACTGGTTATCTTTCAGGAACCCGTGGAAGAAGAAATTGCTGCAACTAAGACCTCATTGGATGAAAAAGAGGAGAAGAGTGAAGGACAAAAGGAGGATCCACCTTCTAATGATAGTAACTCTTTAACTCTTACATTATATGATTACCCACCTTGCATACCAAAGGAGGATGAGTGTTATGATTTTGTGAGTCCTTTTGAAAATGAATTTGAAGTAACAACATCCTTGGCTCAAGAAAAAGAGAAAATAACAGGAAGTAAAAATGTGCTCCCTACTGCTATATATGATAATGCTCTTGATGATGGTCCTGTATTGCCTAATGATATTAATTATACTGCTATTGTCAAAAGTGGGTTTAATTACTCCACTGTTTTTGAGCTTATTAAAAATTATGTGTTTGAAGATCATGAAAAGGATACTTTATGTGATAGTTATATTGTTGAGTTTGTTCATGATGCTACTGGAAATTACTATGAGAGAGGAAAATATGGTTGTAGGAATTTTCATGTTACGAAAACATCTCTCTTTATGTTGAAAGTTTTGAAGTTGCTCTTGTTTTACCTTCATATGCTTGTCACTATGTTCTTCATAATTTTATTTGTTTACAAGATTCCTATGCATAGGAAGTGGGTTAGACTTAAATGTGTTTCATATTTGCTTCTTGATGCTCTCTTTATGTTTTAACTCTTATTCTTATGAGAGCATCATTAAAATCTTCTAGCCTAGCTAAAAGGCATTAAAGAAAGCGCTTTTGGGAGGCAACCCATTATGTTTTCTTTTCAGTTTTTATTAGTCAAGGAGGTTGCTTACTTCTTTAACTCCTTTGTATCTTTTGTTTTCATTTTTGTTGTGCCAAGAAAAGCCTCAAATGCAAGAAAGTGCTAAAAGTTTTATTTGCTGTCCAGAAACAGATTTCTGTACCTCACGGTAAAAATTCGTGAAAAATCACGGATTACTATTGTAATCTGTAAATTTTTGAGCAGAAGCCTGAACTTATTACCTATCTTTCGTTAGTTAACCGTTTTCTGATTTGAGCATCGGAAGTGCCTCGAAAAAATTCGTCTTTATGGACTGTTCTGGTTTTGACAGATTCTGTCTTTGTTTTGCATTGTCTCTTTTGCAAGTTTAGATTCACGTTCTTCGAGGGGAGATCACGATCTTGCTTAGTAACAGTAGCTAATGTTTGAACTAAAGTATACAATGTGTTTTTACAGAACCAAGTGAGTTTATGTTTTGATGCACTAACCCCTCTAATGAAGTTTGCGAGTTATCTTTGTGTGAAGGAAGTTTTCAAGTATTAGGAGAGGAGGATGATATAAGAAGATCAAGTATTTGAACTAAAGTATACATTGTGTTTTTACAGAACCAAGTGAGTTTATGTTTTGATGCACTAACCCCTCTAATGAAGTTTGCGAGTTATCTTTGTGTGAAGGAAGTTTTCAAGTATTAGGAGAGGAGGATGATATAAGAAGATCAAGAAGAGAGAAAACTTTAAGCTTGGGGAGGCTCCCTTGGATCTCCCCAGCATATATCAAGAAGACTCAAGCGTCTAAGCTTGGGGATGCCCTTCTTTATAAACATATTATCAGGTCACCTCTAGTGAGACTATATTTTTATTGCTTCACATATTGTGTGTTATTCTTGGAGCGTCTGTGTGTTTTATTTTCTGTTTGTTTTTGTTTTGTTTTCTGATCATAACTTAGTTGGATCCTAGCACTCTTGTTTGGGAGAGAGACACGCTCCGCTTTTGCTTAGAATACTCCTGTTCTTCACTTATACTTGTTGAGTATTCCTGTTTAGCACTGCTATGCTATTAGCTCTTGTTTTTCATGTATCTCTTGTTCAGAGCAATTAGTTCTTTTATAGAAAGTACTCTCTTGCTTCACTTATATTTGTTTGGAGAGTTGTATAATTGGCGTCTGGTTGGAACAACAAATGCTAAAGTGTGTGGTAGTTGTATAATGGAAAAACTTGCATAGTCTTGTAGATCATTGAACTTTGATAACTTGATTCCTTGCAAATGTTTTGAGATATTAAGAAATTAGATGTTAAATGCTTGCTGGTTAATTAAAGCTAAAATCTGATTAGTGGTTGTGTTATTAAACCTTGTACCGTACTACAAACTCTTAAAATTGCTGAAGGTGTAGTTGGACTTGATAGCTTCTCATGTCTGAAGGTTTTTGGAAACAACATAGTTGCGTGCTAAGGTCGAGGGATCTAGCGGGTTACTTGTGCCTCCGTGAACGGCCCTCCTTGGGGTAAATTTAATCATGTTCTTAATGTTAAACCTGCTAGTTGTTTGCAAGAAACTTGTGAGTTCTTTTGACTAATGTTGAGCTACGATTTTTGGCACTTCCACCATCCATATTTTGTTAGCCTCTTCGGTGCTGTGCATTGCCTTCTGCTCACATTGAGAGTTGTGCATACTTCGCCAGTACATCCAACCCCGTGGGAGAACTTCATCTTGTTCTCCTACACATAAGCCAAACATCTTTCTCAAAACAGCCACCATAACTACCTATCACAGCATTTTCATAGTTGTTCCGAGATATATTGCCATGCAACTTCCACCTTACATTACATGACTTGCTGTCATTCATCATTGTTATATATTGCTTTGCATGATTCTATACACCTGATGTGTGGTTTTACCCATGTTACGCTAGATCATTGCACATCCTGCTACACTGGCAGAGGTATACAATTTTATACATCATGTTTTGTTCATTATGAGTTATTTGTGCCAAAAAGTGTGTTGTCATATTAGAGTGTTGCCCCTATAGTGAGGGAGAGAAAAGTGAAAAAGCCACGAAGGCCATTGAAAAGTGAAACAGAAAAAGAAGAAAAAGAGAAAAAAAGAGAAAAAATAAAAAAATAAAAAATAAAGAGAGAGGGGGCAACATTACTATCCTTTATCCACACTTGTGCTCATGTTTAGCACCAGTTTTATAGTCATCATTTGTGCTAGTAGCACCTATGCTTCATATGAGAGAGTTCTCATGTTTCTTTAGTATAACTATGTGGGGAATTTACGTTGTAGAACTTGGGTTGTATATTCCAATGATGAGCCTCCTCAAAAGTGCTCTAGGTCTTCATGAGCAACCAAGTTGGATGCACCCCCACTAGTTCCATTGGAGAGCTTTCATACACTTATAGCTCTATGTGCCTGTTGCATGGCAATCACTACTCCTTGCATAGCTTCGATTATAAGACTTCCTCTTGTCTAATGATCATTTATAGCTTTGTGAGCCTTTCTTCCATTGGCCTTCCAAACCCCCATTATTATTCTCTTTGCCATAACATCCTGGTGCCAATACCAAATGCTTACGCTCACCGGTTGAGTAAAACTTCTAACCAGTGAATTCATTACGTTTGTGATACTTTTGCTTGACTGGATCCTTTCTATATTTGTGAAAGATTGTTGGATGCTTGAGTAGAAGGATAACTTCTATACTGAATGCTTAAAACATCGATAATGAACTTTGTACGGTTTCATGTCTTTATAGCATCTTCCATGAAAGGTTTTTACTTGTTTAATTGTCTTGCTTTATTCATCTATGTGTTTAATATCAAACGTAGACTTTTGCTTTGAATGATTTGATCTCAGCTCACATGCTTTACATTACTATATGATCAAGATTATGTTGGTAGCATATCACCTCAAAAAATTTCTTTGTGTTTTCATTTACCTACTCGAGGACGAGTAGGAACTAAGCTTGGGGATGCTTGATACGTCCAAAACGTATCTATAATTTTTGATGTTCCATGCTGATGCATGTAAAATGCGTACATGAACTTTACATTTTATTACTTGATATTCCAACTTATTTGCAACTTATATGATGTTATATTCATGTTTTATAATGATTTCGGGGATTTTCTAAACAATCCCCCCTCTTTTGGTTCTAACTCTGTTTTCCAGAAAACGTCTTTTTTAGGGTTTCGGACTTTCCGGGAGCTTCGGGACTCCAAAAAGGGCAAGGCCAAAGAGCACGGTTCAGAATTTTCGAGACGAACGCAATGGGCCTAAAATGAAGACCAGCAGCCCAGCCAGCTGGAAACTAGAGGGTCCCACGCGGTCAGATTCCCTGGCCGCGTGGGACCACCTCTTTTCCCCCTCGTGGCTCCGATGCCGTCCGTTTTCGTCTCCGTGGCTTCGTCTTGACCTAAAACCAACTATAAAAAGAGTCCCCCGAGGAGTTTCGCGAGGAGGCGGCGGAGAAACACGAAACACACGAAACAGAAGACAGAAGGCTGCCGCCGGAGAAGATCGGAGGGGGGAAACGCTGCCGGAATCACCTCCGGAAGGCTCCTCCATCCCCCCTCCGGAGTCTCCATCAACACCAACGTCAAGACCAGCACCATCTCCATCACCATCTTCGTGATCCACTTCATCCCCCTCATAGTTTGAGATTGTTGAACCCTAGCTATTGTTTAAGTGCTATTCTACCTGTGTATGATTAGCTACTTGTCATTGTTTTGTGGTGAGACTATATTTTCAGATTGTGTTGTATCATTTATACCACTGAATCACATCATGTCTTCACGTTGTGAGTAGTTCTCTCATGTTCCTGGGGGCATAGGATGGATTGGCAATGATCTATATATAACATGTGTTGGTATTTTGTCTAGTGTTTATCTTTTTATGTAATTCTATGATGGTGTTGTGCGAACGTCGACTGCACATCACTTCACCTAGATGGGCTCATAGGAGAACACCGTAGTGTAATGGAGTGAGGGAGACTTGGGAGGACATGTAAACCTGAGACCGAATTATGAAGTTACTTTATGAGGGGATTAATATCGGGGACCTTAGAGTGTAATGCTATGGTGGGATTTTATATCTTAATAACTCTTGTGCAGTCATTTACTTGGCCACAAGATCCATCATAAGAGGTTTAGTATATTTATTTAGCTATACCTAATAATGGCTCCGTCCTAAGAAGATTAAAACTTGACAAAATGCTACTTTGTTGTTCTAGAAATATTTATGCCATGAAGTCTAGGTAGCCCTTGGGAACGTTCTCCACTTATAAGAAATACACACTTGAGCTTGTCCTCTTGCTGCATAGAGGATTGGGCTTTTCTCTCTTTGAGAGCTGTCACCTGCTACTATTTGTCTGCTGCATTTTTACTGTCTTGCAATTATACAACCGAAAACACCAAAAACACTTGCATCTTTTATTGTCAATTTATCATTCTTACTAACCAATACCTTCAGCTCCTCGTGGGTTCGACAACCTTTTCTATTCGAAAGGTACTACAATTGATCTCCTGCACTTGGGAGTCATCAAGATACTTTTCTGGCGCCGTTGCCGGGGAGCGTAGCGCTATTGGTAAGAAGTTTGGTAAGGAAACTTGAAAGGTGAATTTTATTTACTGTTTTGTCTCATCGCTACTATGGCATTTATGAATCGTGCTTCGCTGCATCTTGCTTTATATGAAAGTGCTTATGCTAATGCTCCTAAAGTGGTTGAAACTACTGTGTCTGAGGTACCTAAAGTGGGAATTAAAATTCCCGTTGATCATGTTAAAAGAGTTATGAAAAATCTATTTACAGGAGATGGAACTAAGTCTGCACGTGAACACGTGGAGACAATTGAAGACATATGTGGTTTATTTAGGCTTCCTGGTATTTCTGATGATCAGATAAAAAGGAAGCTATTATATTTGTCTTTATCTGGTAATGCTCGTATTTGGTTCAAGTCTTTGGATGAAGAAGTTACTATTGTATGGAGTAGTTTGAGGAAGGTTTTTCTTAAATATTTTACTCCTAAAGAAAGAATTATTGCTGCCACGAAAGTACTAATATTTTGCAGGAAGAGGAGGATAAAAACCTAAGCTTGGGGATGCCCGTGCAACCCCAAGGAGATGATGAAAATGATGAACAACTAGAGAATGAAGAGAAGAAACATCCACCTTCACCACCTATGGATGAGGGTAACACTCAAAATCTTGTTGATGATAAACTTTGCTTTTATGATTCTGATGATGAGGAGGACTATCAACCTATGCCTAATGAGAACATTATTGATAATAATTTTAAAAATGATGAGGAGTATGGTTTAGACATGCTATATGATAATGCTTTAGATGATGGTCCTATGCCTATTGATAATTCTCCATGTTTAGAACTTGTTACTACTTCATGTGAGGATAAAAATGATATACTTGCTGTTGGTAAAAATACTCTTACTTATGAGAGTCCTACTTTATTTTTGAACTCTCCTATTCACACCGTGGAGGAGAAGCTTTTATATGTTGAAAAGTACTTATGTGGGCTGAAATTATCTTACACCAATGACCATTTCACCCATAACCATCATGTTGATAGTGCTTCTTGCAATTATTTTGAGAGAGGAAAACACACTAATAGCTCACATAATAGTTTTAATAATCCTCTATATGTTCCTAAGTTTGCAAAGTTGCACCAATCTAATAGTTCTTTTATCAAATTTGCTTCCACTACTTGTAACTATTATGAGAGAGGAAGAAAGACTTGTCTTTATGTTTCTATGTTATTTAAAATGCAACCTACTGATCACCACATGCATTGGTTACCACAAAATTGCTGCTATTTATTCATATATAAAATGCCAATGCATAGGAAGTGGGTTAGACTTAAAAGTTAATGGTTTAATGTTTTGTGGTGTGCTCCTTATGCTTTCATTTCCTATTCAGTTTGGGCACACCTTTATATCATGAAAACATGTGAAACAACTTTACCTACTGTTATCTAATTGCTAGTTTAAGATTTTCACTTTATATAAAATTTGGGAAAGTAAATGAGAAGGATGAGTAATGGAGATGTTGGGGTCGACCTTGAACATGTGTTGTTCATGCCAATGGAACCATTGCAAAGTCTCTATCATTAAAACTTTTCCCAAAGCTAAAACCAAATAAAAAGAGTGTTTATGTTGTATATATTTGCTTCTTCTTTTGCCTTTGTGCTAAATCAAAAACAACAAAAATATTTTCTTTCTTCCTTGTTTGTTTCTCTTGAATTCTTTCTTGGTTCTTTTTGCTTCTTTTTGATTTTTATCTTCAGTTTCAGTTTTGGTTTTTGAGTCAAGGTGCTTGTTTACTACTGTAACATCACCTTTGTATCTTATTTTTCATCTTTATGGCAAGAATAACCTCTTTTGAGAGGTGGGATCAGACAATAGTGATTTGCTGTCCAGAAAACAGATTCCTTAGCTTCACTGCGGAAAATGTTAAAAATCACAGAAAAGGAATTTTGACCTGAAATTTTACGACAGCAATCTTCAGTTATTATTACGCATTTCATTAGTTAAAAGTTTTCTGATTTGAGCAACGTAAGTGACTCTGAAAATTCACTCTTTACGGGCTGTCCAGTTTTTGACAGATTCTGTCTTTATTTTGCATTAGCCTCATTACTTGTGTTTTGTGTGGTTCTTTTGATCAATGAACAATACACAACCATAGTAACAATAGTTAATGTTTAGAATCAAATCATGATATGTCTTTGCTGTACCTATGTGGATTTAATTTATGGAGACACTAACCCCTCTAATCAAGTTTTATGATGAGTTTTGTGTGAAGAGAATTGTCAAGTGGAAGAGTTGAGGGTGATGAACAAAGATCAAGAGGGACAAACACTCAAGCTTGGGGATGTTACCCCTAGGCTCACCCTACATGTATCAAATAAGTACAAGAACTCAAGCTTGGGGATGCCAAGCCACCTCACTCCAACCATCTTGATACCAAGTAAGTAAGCCTAGCTATATGG
The DNA here is from genome assembly GCA_947311845.1 of Poa pratensis. Classification (NCBI taxonomy): domain Eukaryota; kingdom Viridiplantae; phylum Streptophyta; class Magnoliopsida; order Poales; family Poaceae; genus Poa; species Poa pratensis. Next base: position 23,533,159 of record CAMZMU010000082.1, read on the forward strand.
CTATAAAGAAAGCGCTTTACGGGAGGCAACCCGGTTGTTTTATTTTTGATTTTCTTTGTGTCCTCTTGCTGTAACAAGAGACTTAGTTTTTAGTTTTGTTTCTGGAATTTTTAATAAAGTGCCAAGTTTTACCCGTTTTGGTTTGAAAAAGTTGCTATTTGTATTCGGAGATTTTATTCCAGCACGAATCTGTGCACGGTATGATTTTTCATTTCTATTCTGTAACTCCGAATGAGCTGATATTTTAACTGTAGTTGCAACTTTTCATCCTCTGTAATCATGAATTTTTTCAGAATTTTTCGACATATTTAAGTAGGGTAGAAAAATGCGTTTTGCTGCTGCTGTTTTTCTGGACAGATTCTGTCCCATTTTGTTTGATGCATTCTTTGAACTTTTAACTTGAATCTTTTTGATCCAATTGAGTTTATAAGTAGGCATACAACATTATACACTTTCTGGACATTCATATGAATTTTTGTTTAAGGATTTTATGCAGCAAGCAATTCATTTGTCTATCACTACTAATGTCACCCCACAGAAAAGAAATGGGAGAAACGGTGTTTTGAAGTTTTTTCACAGGGATTAGAGGAGATGCACCAAGAGCTATCCAAGGATGGTGAAGACCATAAGCTTGGGGATGTGAAGACAACCCCACTGGACCAACACACTCTCGGTTTGCACACGTCTAACTTCTGTTTTTCGATCAATGCACTTTATCGCATAAACTTGGAGCGTCTTTTATTTGCTTTTTATTTCGGTTTGATTTTTTTTATTTTCTTGAGACCACCACTTTTTATTTATGTTATGAGAGTGCTACTGGAAAATTGGGTTGAATTAAGTTGGATGCTATTAAAAATATTGGGATAGGGATGTTTGAGTTGATTCAAAAAGATACATATAGTTGCATGATTCATGTGCTTTTTAATGAGTATTAATTTGCAAGTGTTTTATCAAGAGCTATCTTTTATTCATGTTTCGATGCTGAATGTTACTTTACTTTGTTTAACATGGATTGATTAGTTCTATGGACACTTATGCATGCATTTAGACGGTCAACTTTCTCCCTCTTGCTAGCCCAAAAATTCCAACAAGTAAAAACTTGTTTTCCAACACCTTCAACCAAAGTTTTTCTAGTGAGTCCACCATATCTACCTATTAGCTTTATGCTATTCCGAGTATGTTTATCATGTTATATTGTATTATCTATACTTCTGAATTAAAATGCTTATGTTATTGATTGTTATGGGAAAAGTTGGTTAAAAAGCTCTCACGAACTTGATGCACACTTTACTTTTATTGCACTTAATAAGCATGAACCATTGTGATTAAAATTATGAAGTTGTGGGCTTGACAATAGTTTTGGTTGGGAGTTAGCCCATATGTGCTGTCACATGGCAAGCTTTCAACATTGCACTTATTTATATTTAGTTGATGTCATGTACTTTTGTTTATGGATGCCTATCATGGGTGAAATGAATGTGGATACTTAGTAAGTTCAAAGAGTTTGTATAAATGGTTAGAGAAATGCCTGGGCCGCTAATCTAAGCCATGCATCATTCATGGTGGAAATTTACAGCATAACCATAATGTTCATTCAGTGATGCACCTCATAATAAAAAGCTATACCCATAGTAAATAAAAGAGTGCTGAGATTGTTCATTGTCTGTTTGTCTTGTTGTTTTGACATGGGCTTGTTCATGTCAAGGGGCAAGAGGTACCCCAGTGCAGTTCTTGATGATACTATTATTACTTGCAATGACCTTTATTTGAATTTACTTTGTGGACCAAAGTGAGTAACACATGGTGTAGGTACTTGTATTCAAGGGACATGAGACATTCAACCAATACATTGTCAAGCACACCACTCATATTTGCTTTCACTTTAAACATTAATCATTCAAGATGCTATGATAGGGGTAATGAGAGCTCCACACCAATGACTACCACATTGCAAGCATTAACTTAAGTAGAAGTGTTTGGAAGTTAGATGAAACTTATTCATGCTTTACCTCTACTTATTTATATATCTTTCCAATGTGTCCACCTTTTATATTCAGATTTGCAAGAATACTCTATGACCATTATAGGATGTTTTTACTTTTCATTATGCATACATTTGGACCATAGTACTTTCTTCTATGTTACACTTTGTGAATTATCATTGAACATCCTTACATTGAATATTTGATATCACTTCATAATCTATCTTGTATATTGCTACTCCTTTGAAGAATGAATCATTTGACTCTATGTAGCAATAATAATCATCTTTGATATCCATTGATAGTATTAAAATGCAAAGTCCATGTTAGTTTTATCACCTTCATACTCGAGGACGAGTATTGGTTAAGCTTGGGGATGTTGATGCATGTAAAATGCATACATGAACTTTACATTTTATTACTTGATATTCCAACTTATTTGCAACTTATATGATGTTATATTCATGTTTTATAATGATTTCGGGGATTTTCTAAACAATCCCCCCTCTTTTGGTTCTAACTCTGTTTTCCAGAAAACGTCTTTTTTAGGGTTTCGGACTTTCCGGGAGCTTCGGGACTCCAAAAAGGGCAAGGCCAAAGAGCACGGTTCAGAATTTTCGAGACGAACGCAATGGGCCTAAAATGAAGACCAGCAGCCCAGCCAGCTGGAAACTAGAGGGTCCCACGCGGTCAGATTCCCTGGCCGCGTGGGACCACCTCTTTTCCCCCTCGTGGCTCCGATGCCGTCCGTTTTCGTCTCCGTGGCTTCGTCTTGACCTAAAACCAACTATAAAAAGAGTCCCCCGAGGAGTTTCGCGAGGAGGCGGCGGAGAAACACGAAACACACGAAACAGAAGACAGAAGGCTGCCGCCGGAGAAGATCGGAGGGGGGAAACGCTGCCGGAATCACCTCCGGAAGGCTCCTCCATCCCCCCTCCGGAGTCTCCATCAACACCAACGTCAAGACCAGCACCATCTCCATCACCATCTTCGTGATCCACTTCATCCCCCTCATAGTTTGAGATTGTTGAACCCTAGCTATTGTTTAAGTGCTATTCTACCTGTGTATGATTAGCTACTTGTCATTGTTTTGTGGTGAGACTATATTTTCAGATTGTGTTGTATCATTTATACCACTGAATCACATCATGTCTTCACGTTGTGAGTAGTTCTCTCATGTTCCTGGGGGCATAGGATGGATTGGCAATGATCTATATATAACATGTGTTGGTATTTTGTCTAGTGTTTATCTTTTTATGTAATTCTATGATGGTGTTGTGCGAACGTCGACTGCACATCACTTCACCTAGATGGGCTCATAGGAGAACACCGTAGTGTAATGGAGTGAGGGAGACTTGGGAGGACATGTAAACCTGAGACCGAATTATGAAGTTACTTTATGAGGGGATTAATATCGGGGACCTTAGAGTGTAATGCTATGGTGGGATTTTATATCTTAATAACTCTTGTGCAGTCATTTACTTGGCCACAAGATCCATCATAAGAGGTTTAGTATATTTATTTAGCTATACCTAATAATGGCTCCGTCCTAAGAAGATTAAAACTTGACAAAATGCTACTTTGTTGTTCTAGAAATATTTATGCCATGAAGTCTAGGTAGCCCTTGGGAACGTTCTCCACTTATAAGAAATACACACTTGAGCTTGTCCTCTTGCTGCATAGAGGATTGGGCTTTTCTCTCTTTGAGAGCTGTCACCTGCTACTATTTGTCTGCTGCATTTTTACTGTCTTGCAATTATACAACCGAAAACACCAAAAACACTTGCATCTTTTATTGTCAATTTATCATTCTTACTAACCAATACCTTCAGCTCCTCGTGGGTTCGACAACCTTTTCTATTCGAAAGGTACTACAATTGATCTCCTGCACTTGGGAGTCATCACATGCCTATTATATATTGATTACCACATGTTTATCTTACACTTTATATCATTTTTATGCACTTTCTGGGACTAACCTATTAACGAGATGCCACAGTGCCAGTTCCTGTTTTCTGCTGTCTTTTTGTTCCAGAAAATCTATTCTGGAAATATTCTCGGAATCGGACGCCAATTTAACTGATTTATTTCAGGACCGAGACGAAGCAGCAGCCAGGAGGACGGAGCCGAGGGCCACACCAGGCAGGCCGGCGGGCCCACGGCACGGCCCAGGGTAGGGTCACGCACCTAGGCCGCCACCCCACCTCGGCTGGCCACCGACGCCGCCCTTTCGACTATAAATTGCATCTAATCGGGAAACCCTAGATACCCAAGCAAAAATCCACGAAAAGTTCCGAGGCCGCCGTCGTCTTCAACCCTAGTTCGGGAGGGTTTCTGCAGTTCTTCCCGGCACCTTGCCGGAAGGGAAATCATCACCGGAGGGCTCTACATCACCATGCCTGCCTCCGGAGTGATGCGTGAGTAGTTCTCCATGGGACTACGGGTCCATAGCAGTAGCTAGTTTGTAGTCTCTCCACCTTGTGCTATCATGTTTAGATCTTGTGAGCTGCCTAACATGATCAAGATCATCTTTATGTAATGCTACATGTTGTGTTTGCTGGGATCCGATGAATTGTGAAGTTATGATCAAGTTTGTTCATCTATCTATATTATGTTTTATCTATGTCCTGCATGCTCTCCGTTGTTAGTAGATGCTTTGGCCAAGTAGATGCTAATGACTTCAAGAGAGGGTATTTATGCTAGATAGTGGGTTCATGCCTCTAGAAGCCTGGGCTTGATAGACCGAAACAACTAAGTTTGCAGATGTGTTGTTGCCGCTAGGGATAAAATAACCGATGCTTAGCTTAAGGGTACTGCTGGTAAGTCTAATACGTTTGTTTACATTACACACTTTGCTTAATGCTATAATCTGTTGCTTGCAACTTAATACTCATGGGAGACCCGGAAGCTATCTTGTGAGTGGATTATGAGTCATAGATGCAGCTAGTAAGCGGTCTATGTATATTGTTGTAATGCCCAATAGATATAACAATGAACATGTGCTTGTCATATATTGCATTGTCATGCGTTTGCAATTTGTCAATTGCCCAGCTGTAATTCGTTCACCCAACATGTATGTTTATTTGTCTTATGGAGAGACACCACTAGTGAACTGTGGACCCAGGTCCTTTATGGGGATGAACTCGAGCTCGGGAGAGGAAACAGAGAGCAAAAATGGAGTGTGCTCTCGAGTAGGAAAAATGGGGATGGCAGCTCGGGGTAGGAGATGATATAGGAAAAAGGGTTCAGGGTTTTAGTACCGGTTCGTATCACGATACGAACCGGTACTAAAGGTGCCCGCGCTGGACCCACCTTTGCGGCCGCCTGCCACACCCCTTTAGTCCCGGTTGGTATTACCAACCAGGACTAAAGGTCCCCTACGAATCGGGGCTGGCCGGCCTCCTCGCCGCTGGAACCGGGACAAATGCTCCCATTAGTCCCGGTTCAAATATTGGCCGGGACAAAAGCTCCGGACGGAAGCCCTGTTTTATACTAGTGACCTAAGGGTTCGTTGACGCTTAGGGTAGATACATGAATATGAGTTGGAGTCCGAATATTGTTCGGAGTCTCGGATGAGATCCTAGATATCACGAGGAGCTCCGGAATGGTCCGGAGGTAAAGTTTATATATGACAAAGTTATTTCTGGATTTCGGAAAAAGTTCAGGATTTTCCGGTAGAGTGTCAGAATGTTCTAGAAGGTTCCGGAGGGTCCCACTATGGGGCCCACCTGTCCAGAACTTCCAAGGGTGGCCCACTGGTCCATTTAACCAGCCCTCCTTGGTCCATGCAGCCATTCAATAGGTAGCCCTTTAAAAGGGGGGTTACCACTCTTGAAAGAAGGGGTTACTACTATTGAAAGAGCGGATTACCACTATTGAAAGAGGGGGTACCACCTTGGGAATAAAGTGGCTGCATCTCCTTGCCTATAAAATAAGAAGGGGGAGGTGCACCAAGGGTGCTACCAATCTCTCCCTCTCTCTTGTTGTCGCCTCCCTCCTCCAGTTCTCCTCCGCACCGGCTTGGCGAAGTCCTGCAGGAATTTCTCCACCGCCACCACCACACCGTCGTGTTGCTGGGATTCCCGGAGGATCTACTACATCCGCTGCCTCGCTGGAATGGGGAGAGGACGTCATCAACAACCGTATGTGTGCCCGAGTACGGAGGTGCTGCCCGCTTGCAGCGCCGGAAGGATCGTCCACGCGATCGTGAGATCGGCAAGTGAATGACTACATCACCCACGAGATTTGATCTCGTTGACACTTTTGGTCTTCGAGGGTATGTTCTTCTAGAACTTGGTTTTACCGTTACTTGCATCCACTAGATTAGATCTTGGTCCCTTGATTGTTCTTACCGTAGGATTTTTTTCTATGCTACAAACCCATCAGTAATTTAAGATTGCTCCTTTAGTAATTTACGATTGTTCCCGAGCACTAATTAATTTTCTATTCCATCAAAGTTTTCAACTATTCCTTGAGCACTATCTACTTAGTGTACAATTTTGTTATGCTACAGTTTGTGAATTGTTTCACTCCACTAAAAAATTGTTCTATCCATGTAAAATATTCCACGGTAGTTATGATTTGTTTCACTAACATCTCCCTGAACATTTCTGCCAACATAGAGTGAAGCAGATTTCTTTTTGTTGCCCCTTTTTGCATGCATGCAGTTGGCTCCTATTTCATAGTCCCCCTGCTATTTAGTGAGTACTCCTTATACATAAGAAGTATAAATATCTACTACTATTTATGGCTCATAGTTCATTCGTGTTGTACAACTTTTGCGTGACATTCGTGTTTTTTCCATACTAGTACAAGTCATGAACACATTGACCAAATAACCCAAGTTACCGAGGAGTTATTAGAGACACAAAAGTGAAAAAATGTGTGTACATACTACAATAATACTAAACAAAAATACTGCACTAGCAACTCATCTACGGTTTATGTATGATACACAATCTTGTTCCAATAATTTTTTGGGGCCCATGGCGAATAAAAATAAAAACAATTTATACTAAACTTTAATACTTCTATGTAGTCTTATTTTTAGCGTGATAGTAGTACAAGTATAATTTTGTGTTTATTCGCATAGTTTAATCATATAACTTGCAATATTACTAACTATTAGTTGGTGTGTTTTTTGTTGGTAGTGAATTCATTAAAAGATACTAAGCTGTACTGTGTAACAAAAGTTTATGGTAGAGCTATGTTTTCTACAATGCAAAGTACATACTCTCCCTCTGTTCCTTGATGTAAGGTGTATAGCTTTTGGAGAAAAATTCCACAATATAGGGTGTCATGCGATTTATGAACAATTTTACCCATCCACAAAAGAATCCTAAGGTGTATTATTTTAAATTTGTGTCTATTAGGAACTCATATCTCCCGATTTTTTCCAGAAGAAAATGAGTCCACGTATGCCAAATATCCATATCTTAATATTCGTGCATAAACTATACACCTTACATTCAGGAACGGAGGGAATATAATTTATAAATATTGATGGTAATGATCTGCAAAGCGTGCGATTTAACTAGTGTCTCAGGAGCAGTTTCTAGTGTATGGGTAGTAAAACTCGATATAGAAACTTGTAGAGAATAAACTGAACCAATGACACTACTTTCTAATGGTCAAATTGTCTAGCAAGTCAAATTTGACATAGTGTGGAAGCTTCTACTTGGTATTGAAACAACATTGTTTAGAGTAATCATCAATGATAAAAGTAGTGTGGATTCTAATATGTTTGCATTTGTAAATTTTATTATCTGATATGCTCTTATGCAGTAGTGTACACAAGTTCCATACCATTTTATGAAATGGAATTTTGATGCACAAAATTAAACATGAAAATACAATTACGTAGATTTTTGTAAAACATGCATGACTCACCGGATAGAGAGTAATATGGTAACTAAACTTATTGTGGTTGGTCACATTGTTTTTCTTACGTCCCAAGACGCCCATGGTGTGTATTTTCTTCCGCTGATTAACCATTTTATTATGTTAAGATACTCTCTCCCCCAAAATATTATGCGCATGAGTTTTCACCATCTTTAATTCACGTCTTTAACCATTAATAATACCAAAGTGTACGGATTTAGTTTGTATAAATGACATTGTTGCATTTTGCCTTGTGCGATATTGTTTTTCATATGTATTTATACTTTCGTAAGACATATTTAAAGTGAAAATCATAGTCGAACTTGTGGGTTGTTGACTTGTGGGTTGTTGACTAGAAACCGTTATTAATGCTATTTACAAGGAAAATAAATAAATAATAGCATAGTAGTTACAATATTTTAAAATTCTGGGCCCTTTTCTTCTCGGATTCCCGTGCGGTCATTCGTCTTGACCGACCTATATGCCGGCCCTAGTCATACACCAGTGAAAAATTTCACATACCAGTAAGGGGGTGATATCTGAAGATTATAATTTATTCCGTCAATTCCAGTAAGAGGTGATGACACAGCGAACAAACCCCGACCGGACCAAACTCCACATCACCAAACATATGCCCATAGGGTCGCTTTCCCGGAGCAACGCTCGCGCGGGCTGCCGAGTGGGCCGACCCAACAAGCGAGGTCCCCTTACATATTAATTTATTTGAATATTTTTTATTATTATTCATTTCATTTATTTATTTCTTTTTTTGTCATCTTTTCTTGTTAGTTTTGGTTCTTATTTTTTTCCTTTTCAATAAGTAATTTATTTTCTTGTGTAACAAGTGAATATTTTCTACCCATGTGAACAATTATTTTATATTGTCTGAACATTTTTTGTCTCACGTGAATTTTTTTAACCTCAAGAATTTTGAACAATAGTAACATTTTTTTGAACCCCGTGAACTTTTTCAAACCTCACGAACAATTTACTTAAACTGCACCGCCATTTTTTCAATCTGGTGACCAATGTTTTTTTAGACCGCGTGAAATTGTTTTTCAAAATTAGTTTATTTCTCAAGTTTCTAAATATATTTCATTTCAACATTATTCAATACTTAATTTTCTAGTTTTCAAATTAAAGAGATGGTAATGCTATTGGGCCGCACTAGATGCGGTCCGTCTACAAACCTTTTCGGTAAAATGCGTCATGTATGAGCGTCCCGCCACTAAACATATCAATCAAAAAATAAATCAGTGAGACGATTAAATGGGCCGTGTAGCCTAGGCCTAAGAGCATATCCAACCGGACCCTCACTTGTCCTTGTTTGTCTGACAATCGACCGAACAGTGCCTGGATAAGAGAGATGGAAAAAACCCCACACAACCGGACCCCATCTCTCCGGTTTCACTCCGGCCCATACTTGGGGCAACAATGAGGGTGTCCGGCCGCCACATCTCCAGACCAATTTATCTCCGTTTCAAAAAAAAAAAAAAAAAAAAATCTCTTTTTATCCTATCTTTTCTCTCTCCATCCTCAGTCCTCACTCCTCACCAACCATATGCAAGTGAATGGAAAATTTGGGGGACGGCACGACACGGCTGTGCGCACGGATACAGATGGTCCAAAACAGACACACTGGAGACAATATCCAAACGTCTCAACGGATAAATAAGTGACCAAATTATGCTAGTCCAGTTGAAGATGTCTCGAGCAGGCCGGATCGACGGGGAGGGAGAAGCGACGAGCTACATGCACATGATGCTATGTGACAAGTGAGAACTCAAATAATTAATCGGATCGAAGGAGCTTAGCTGGACCGACATATGAAAATGGTTTAATACAGACAGTCTCACGGACTGGAACTGTGTTGTATCACTTCATGCATTTGGTAGTCAAACATGTATGAACAGGGTAGCGATTTTTGTTACGGAATGAATAAAAAAGTTTTGTTCAGCATATATTTAAAGAAGTTTTTAGTTTGAATCTTATGGAGCAACTATTGTCCCAATTATAATCGAGGATCATGGCCGCATGATTAGACACGGACCTGGTTTGGTGGATCGAAATCTGGCGTACTCCCCGTGTCCAACTCCGCAAAGGCACGCACGAAACATTTGTTACGGTACAACGGTCAATCAGAGATCGGATGGTACGGACGTGGAGTCTCTTGCGTCTTCCTCTCCTCGCCTCCCGTCGGACGCCGCCGGCGATCTGCCCTGCCTCTGTGGCCTTCGGGCCATGGAGACACGGTGGATCTCGGCGCTCGTCGGTGGGAGGGCTCCGTTTTTTGATCTTCTGGTTAAGGTTTGTTGGGTCGGCGTTCTGATGGTGGCGGCGACGTCTCTTGCAATAAGGTCTCCCTCCCATCTCGGCGGTAACGTCGAGAAGCTTGTGGGAGTGGTGTGTTTCTCAAGGATCTTTTCTGGCGGTGGCGATCTCCGGATCGTCAAGGAGCTTCATCGGCGGTTCATCCTTCATCTTCGGCTCCGGGACGGATGTGGTCTTCTTGACCCGTTCGACGACTTCCCGTCCGCAACCAACAACGTCAGGTCGGCTCAAGGAGGAGCGGCAGCGGCGGCGCACCGTCGACACGGTCTGGAGGTTGAAGACGAAGGGCATCTCAAGGATCTCGTTGTAATTTTCGTTTTTGTTGACATGTTTTGTATTGTTCGGTGTTTCTTTTAATGACAGGGTCCTTCTCGTAAAAAAAAGCAAGTTGTTTTCAAAAAAAAAACCGGTTACAAGCAAGTTCGCAAAAAAAAATCTTTTAGACAAGAATTGGGACAAGCAAGCCGATATGCACCACACAACTGGTTGAGGCGAACTTGGCCTTTCCACGCGGGCCATTCTACGGTAAGAATCGCCCGCGCGGTACCGAGCAAAGTCGTGACGCTTCAAATGATCGATCGATGTGCTTGCTTGCTCCTCCATCAGCCCACTTCACGCAGGCCTAGCTAGCCCATTCATATAGACATGCCTCTTCTCCAACCATTTTTTCGTTACAGTAACTTTTTTTTAGCGGGCCCTATGAAGCCCAATGGGTGAACGAGTCACATATTCCAGGAGAAGAATGTTTTTTCAGATAGAATATTCTGCATGAAGCAGACAGTGACATTGGAGTCTCGCTAACCCCGTGGATGAAGCAGATAATGTTATCAAGACGATCCGTCTGCGAAGATTTTGCAGTCAGTCTCCTGGAATAGGTAAACGGTGAGAAGTAGACAAATCAGACAATTCATCATATGAACAACAGACTGCGGAGGTGTCCTCCATTAGTTTCGATGAGGGTTACTATTTACTCATGTAAAACTGAATCTGCAAGCTTTTGTCCCTCAACCAATCATCATCATCATCATCTTTATGGTCCTGCAGCAGGGACCCTGCCAATTAGTTACACTTTAGCATGACAATTATCTCACTCATTCATCTCACCAAAACAAAAATCTACAACGGAAATCAGAAGATGGCAAATAGCTAATGCACCAGCCCTCGTCCATCCAACCAGAAGATCAAGGAAGCCACCAATGACAATGTGTACATTGGTGATCATCAAAACCAGGAACACGACAACAACTTGACTCGTTTCAGCTACATGTCGTCGGCCATGAAGGGTCGGCTCTCGGCCGTGGCCATCTCATGCACGACCAGCCTCTCGGCGGTGATGGTGGCGCCAGTGGCGTTGTTGAAGAGGTACACCCCGGAGGCTGCGTAGATGGCCTCCGTCGGGTATACCCGCGACGTCGCTGTCAGCCTCCCCCCATCGCGAAGCTCTGGACAATGGAGTGGTCCACCAATACCCTCACCGAAAAGGCCTCGCCGTCGAGCACGGGCACGGTGCTGCCTACCACCCGCTTCACAACGTCCTTGGCCTGCGTCGACCGCGACTCGTCGTGGCAGAAATGGGTCCGGAGGCTGCCGTCAAAGCCCCTGGACACATAGAAGTACACAGCCGTCTGTTCAGCGCGACCGTCAGCAAGGACGAGGAGGCCAAAGGGACCAAGGGCGCCGCGCATGGCGGCACCAGCGCTGGTGCTGCAGTTGTAGCTGGCGTCCGCCTCATAGACGGCATCGACATTGGAAGAGTTTAGGCGGAAGGAGGCCTCGATATCGAGCTGAGTGGCTTGGTGGAGGGGGAGGCGGACGACGGAGCCGGCATCAACGGTGATGCCGGCGAGGTCCGTGGCGTTCTTGCGGAGGGTCTCGATCTCCTCCACTGGCCATTGGATGAGGTTCGTTCGGGTCTTCTCGTCCAGCGCCACCGTCCTTGGAATCGACTGCACACGCGATCGTACATACACCATTAATTAGTTCAATAATTCAAGCTACGTAGGCCCAAAGCATGTATAGACATTGACATCAAGGTCTCGATAGAATGCAAATGACTATTGAGTACTCCATAAAAGGGCCCGCCCCTTCCACCGACTTGAATTAAAGAATCTACGGCACGAGCAAGATTGATGTCCTAGACTTTAAACAATTTAAAAAACTACAAGTTGACGAGTATGATGGTCGAGCTATACTAGTTAATTTTCCACTAGGCGAAATATGGGCACTTGATGGTCAGTCATGTTGTCTCTGGGAAGATGCAGAGAGATCGATGATGAAAGTGACACAAATAAGGAAAGTACCCTTTGAAAATTCAACCGGCCTATATATGTAAGTAAATAATGATTTATTCAGCATCAAGCAGCGCCTAACATGGTGACTAATAAAAATAGAACTAAATTATAGACTGGGAGAACGGGCACTAGGCATATGCGTGCATGCATGCATAGATCTGGGATGCTAACAGAGGATTGATTGAATGGGACTTGCAGAGCCAAGGGACCGACTATGTGTGTCAACAGGCAGTTTTTTGTTTTTTTGCAAATAAGGGTTTCCCTCAATTTCTATTAAGAGAAGCCATAGCTGCATAGTGGCAGCTAGCTAAGGTAGCGATCTACAGCAACCTAGAGGTGACCGTTCATCAAGAAAGAAACAAACGACAAGACGTTGAATACTATACTACTCCACCATGCATGAGTGTGACATCGTCCGGCGATGCACCCATGAACCAATGATGATGACTGAATTGAAGCATGCAAGCTAGAACAATCATGGCGATGTTAACTTGTTAAGTGCGCATACCATGAGGGACGCCCAGCCCTTGACCTTGTCGGCCTGCTCGGAGTCGGTCTCGCCGACGTACCCCCAGACGACGCGCCGCCTCTTGGCCGGGTCGTAGAAGGACTTGGACGCGTAGTACTTGCCCCAGTCGTACCTGAGCCCGATCCCGAGGTCGGCCTCGGCGTCGAGCGGCGTCCACGTGTTGGCGGCGGCGTCGAACCTCCCGAGCGCGTAGTAGTCGTGCCGGTCGTCGTCGCTGCTCTCCTTGAGCACGTACAGTGCCCCGGACGAGTTCATCTTGGAGTCGTCGGCGCCGCCGACGGGGTACAGGTCGATGCACTCGTACATGCCGGTGCCGTCGGGGCCGCGGTGCATGTCGCCCGGCATCAGCTCATAGCTGACGAAGTCCTTGGTCTTGTAGCTGAGGACAATGCCGGCGTGGCCGTTGTCGTCCTTGGACCCGATGATGGTGCGCCAGGTGGAGTCGGAGTCGTCGAACCACGCGGTGAGCGGGTCGCGGAAGTCCTTGAGGCCGATCCCGGGTGGCGGGAGCATGACGGGATTGGCGGGTGCTTGACCCAGCTGCGGAGGAGCGGGTCACTGGGTCGGCGGGCACGGCGAGGCACGTGACCTGCGCCAGCGTATCTGTGTTGCCGGTGTAGAGCAGGATGACCTGACCGTCGGGGAGCACCGTGATGGAGCCCGTCAAGACACCATTGATGTCGTACCACTGGTCGGGCACCATGGCGAGCGGGGAGGTGGCGCCATTGGACCATGTCCCGCGACACGGCGTGGCCCCACGCGATGTTCCCCCACACGGAGCCCTTGGGATTGTGCTGGTAGAAGAGGTGGTACCATCCGCCATAGTACACCGGACCTGCGATCAATGTAACAGATCGAAGGTCGATGGAATCAGTCTCATATTATTGATTTCTCAGAGAAAAGTCATATCATATTATTGAGATTTCTCAGGTGGTGGAAATCTGAAAGTAGAAGAATATTCTGAACGAACAAGGATATTCAGCAGTAGGCAGTACTGACCGTTGGGATCTGCGTGAATGTCGCCGGAGTATAGTAGGAATGCCGCCGCGAGACAAGCGAACAGGAAGAAAGCAAAACGTCAGCCAATACATTCCTTACCTCGGTTGAAGAAGATCTGAATCTGAAAAAAGATTACACAACACGTACCGTTCATGTAGTTCCTGTCGGGCTGGAAATGGAACCCGGTGCGCTGCCACTGCAGCATGGAGTTGCTCCACGGGAAGCCGCCGTCGACGGAGTAGGCCCCCGACGCCTTCTCCGACACGCCGAACTCCTTGCCCCTGCTCCTCGGCATCTCCATCGCCACGGCCGGCACCACCACGTCCCCACCGCCGCCGGACCGGTGATCCACCCTGGCCCCTCCTAGGAGCGCGATTGCGCCGACGACAACGAGCACCACCGCGGCCAGCACGGCGGCGCACGCGCGCCACCTCACACCGCCACCTTCGCTAGCATGGCGATCCTCGGCGGAGGCCGGCAGCGGCACATACGCGTAGGGAGCAGCGAAGGCGTGCCTGGGACGACGACGGGCGGGACTCCATCGTCGCGTCGGCGGCGCCGGTCGGCCGGTCGGTCGATGATTCCGAGAAAGCTAGCGGTGGATGGATCCTGACCGGTGGATGGATCGACGGAGTGAGCGGGCGGGCGATCGAGATTTATACTGAGGTTTTCGTAGGGGTTTTGGCCCGTACCGTCGAATTGTTTTTTTTGACAGCCCGGTGTACGCGCATTCTCTGTCGAGTAATGCTGTCCGTTGATCGCAAAATGCTACGGTGCCAGCACGGTCACGACTGGCTCGGGGACCACAGATTGGTGATGGAGATGGTCGACATTGCCCACGTGAGATTGGCAGGTCGCTCTCGCTCTGTTGATTCCATTCCTTTTTTTAACAAATTATTCAATTCCTTATTAGGTACGTAGGTGAGACCCATGTTTCTAGCTAGACACACCGGCCGTGGTCTCCATCCTACGTGTACATGCACAATATACAATTATATATGTACGTGGCGAATTTGAAAGTTGCATCCAAACCATTGTTTTTCGAAAACAGTTATTCTTGTACAAATCAAGTCATGCTTGCTGTGTGCTGCGGAAAGTAAGACAAATGGTTTTGGAAATTGCCTCTCCGAGAGGTTATCATTAAGTTTGTTAGAGCATCTCCACCGGCACGCCTAAAACAGCGTCCGCAACGTTGTTGGACAGACGCTGTTGGGCGCGCCGGTAACTGTAGCCGCGTTTTGGGAGCGTCGCCTCCCACCGGTCGCTCCCAATAGACGGTCCCAATAGAATTAAAATCAGAATTGTGTCAAATAAAATCTAAATTATTACAAATAGTTTGTGAACATAATAAAAAAATTCATACAATAATCCAAATTAAATTAATTGGACAGTCAATTA
The DNA here is from genome assembly GCA_947311845.1 of Poa pratensis. Taxonomy (NCBI): domain Eukaryota; kingdom Viridiplantae; phylum Streptophyta; class Magnoliopsida; order Poales; family Poaceae; genus Poa; species Poa pratensis. The sequence goes on from CAMZMU010000082.1 coordinate 23,548,569, forward strand.
GGTTGGCCGGCATTTGTCCTTTGATATGCCCACAGATGGGCAACAAAATCATTTCGCAACTGCTCGTGGACTCCTTCATCACGGATTTCAGCGTTGATTGTGAGGTAGTTGGCAAAATCTTCGGGTATATCATCAGGCAAATCGGGATTAGGCTGGCAAGAGGACCCTGATGATATTATGGATGGTCATCATGTTCTGGAGGATCAAGACGTTCACTCTCGATGATCATGTTGTGCAAGATCACACAAGTCATCATCACCCCCCATATCTGATCTTTGGACCAAGTTTGAGCAGGATACCTAACAATAGCGAAGCGAGATTGGAGCACGCCAAAAGCCCGCTCGACATCCTTTCTGGCACCCTCCTGTTCTGATGCAAAATGGGATTGACTGTGATCTAGAGGGTTGGAGATGGTCTTCACAAATGTGGACGGTGGACCAACTTGGATAGATGCCATCAGCTAGATAATACCCCTTGTCATACGCACGACCATTGATCTCGTAGTTGCACGGTGGAGCTTCGCCTTCAGAAAGTCGGTTAAAAACCGAAGAGCATTGCAACACATTGATGTCATTGTGAGTTCCAGCCATACCAAAGAAAGCATGCTAGATCCACAGATCATTATCAGCAATAGCTTCTAGTACGACACTGCATTCTCCAACATAACCCTTGTAAACTCCTTGCCAGGCGAATGGGTAATTCTTCCATGCCCAATGCATGCAGTCGATACTTCCAAACATCCAGGAAATCCTCTAGCTGCATTTTGTGCCATCAGTCTAGCAGTGTCAGCTTCATTTGGTTGTCTCAAATACTCTGCCCCGAAAACTGCAACCACAACCCTGCAAAACCGATACATGGTTTGGATACATGTGGACTCGGCCATGTGGAGGTACTCGTCCACAACATCTGCGGGAGCTCCATATGCAATAACTCTCAAAGCAGCCGTGCATTTCTGAATAGAAGAGAAACCAACCAGCCGGTGCAGTCTCTCTTCAGCTTGAAATAGTCGTCGTACCCCCGCACACCGATCACAAGAGTCATGAAGAGATCTTTGTTCATCCTAAACCGCCGCCGGAATTCCTTATCCCCAAATGTGGGATCGTCGGCGAAGTAGTCTCGCCACAGCGTCATATGTCATTCCATCCGATTGCGATATTTGTTGTTCCTCCTCCCCGGCTTCGAACCTCCAATCTGAGGAGCGGCGTTGAGCTGGGCTTGGAAACCGAGCAGCCAAGTGAGCACCGCCATGTGCTCGTCGAGCAGGGCGGTTGCGGCGGCATGGGCGGTGAGCAATGCGCCGGCCATCTCGAGCTCGTCGTCGCTATCCATCTATAGTCAATTAACTACGATAAGCAAGAAGACGAAGCAACGAAATTAGCAATAACATGAGCTGCGCAATGCGACGAACACCTTGCGGGCGGGGAGGTCCTGGGAGACGGCGGCGGTGTAACCGGTGGACAACAACTGCGGCCCGAAAGAAAAGGGGCTTCGGCCAGGCGGCGGCGGCGAGAGATATGTCGCACTGCTTCTCAGGCGGCCAGGCGGCGGCGACGACGGCGACGATTCACTAGGTAGGCCGGGAGGAATTCAGCGTCGTGAGACGTGGGGAAGAAAAGGCAATGGTCCGCGCGTCTGCACACCGGCCACAATAAATCCGTGGTCGCTCTGAGTTCCGTGTCGCTGACGAGACGGTCCCGTGCGTCAGTATCTGACATGGGTATACATCTCGGGTACCCTATCATGAGGGTACCTGGTGCACGTAACGACTAAGTCCCAATATCGAAGAACCTACTCGAAGCCCAAGACAAGAGGCCCAAGAAGATGGAGTACCCTCCAAGATTAGACATAGGCATAGTCGGTTTAGACTTTCCTTACGTGTAAACTAGTCGGTTACAAACTCCCGAGACCCAGCCTATTTAAAGGCTGGGAGGGGTACCGATCTGGGACCAAGCCATACTCGAACCACCAAATCTCTTGCGAGATCGTCATCTCGCCGGAGCTCTCCTGTAATCGCATAATCCACAATCAATACCAGACAAGCAGGAAGTAGGGTCTTTACCTCCACCCGAGGGGCCTGAACCTGGGTAAATCTTTGCCTCTGCTTGTCAGCCGACGAAACTACCAGTACTACCACGTTCTCTCCCCATAATCTCAACCCTAGGTCCTTAACCATGGGTTTTGATGAGGGTACACCTCGTCAATTGGCGCCGTCTGTGGGAAAGAATAGTGCTGGACTCGCGGTTTCTTCGGTTCCGTCAGAACACGGCGACTCGCCGATCGGATCTACAAACGGCAACTCGCGACTGCGTCGACAAACCAGAACTCGCCGACTCAGGCGGCACACGGCGACTCGCCGGCTCACTCGACAAACGGCAACACGCCAGCTTCACCCGCAAAAAACGCATCGGATCCTCTGATGGATTTCGAGCCACACTCGCTAGGATTCCAGGAGGCCTTCTCCGATCTCGAGTCAGGTTTGGGTTTAACCGTTGCTTCGTTCAATTTTTTCGTCAACAAGCTTGGTGTGCAGGACTTGACGGATCCACGGCAACTCACGACTTCCGCACCCGAGGCTCCATCGGTTGCGGCCCCTTCGACTGCGGACCCTCAACTGTGTCCATACCATCGTCGACCTCCAAGCTTGTTCATCCGCAACAACCATGTCCACACGAGAGATGCGCGAGCTCATTGAAGAACTCCAGGGCGAGGAGGCCGAATCAGCATATCGCACAAACGATCCGAGCTGGATCTCCCACTCGAGGATAGTTTCGACTGTGGGATCTCCCTCAGCGACTTCGACGAACCTGAAATCATATCGACAACCACGTCGACTCCGAGATCTGCGCCAACAACAACCTCGACTTCGATATTCATAATCTCAACCCTAGGTCCTTAACCATGGGTCCCGTGCGTCAGTATCCGACGTGGCTCGTGTTGCCATGGTTACCGGCGCGCCCGCTTGCGTCCCGAGAACCTGGGCGCGAAGCGGGGTTGCCGGACGTTCTACTGGGACGTGCCGACAACTTTTTTGGTACTGGGTGCGCCGCTGGGGGGATTTTGGTGGCGGCGCGCCCAAAACGTCGATTGGGAGCGGTTTTGGGCGCGCCGGTGGAGATGCTCTTACTAAATTGTTAAAGTAAAGGAGATTGGCCGGTTCATTAGCCGGAACCGGCCTAACCGGTACAAATACACCAATGTCGTCATGAAACACGACTACATTATGCACCCTGGACAATCTGGCCATCCAGACGGAGATGAGAAGCCACCATCAAGGTTGCCACTAGGTGTTGTTGTCGTCACTCATCCATGAGTCAGCGACTCCGATTTTAACTTCATTGGTCGTCGATGGAGCCCTTGCTGCAATGTCATACCATTGTTGGCCGATGCCAGACAGTCGACCCACCGGGATGAGATAAGGGGAAGCTCCTACTTGGACGTAGAGCTTCACATGACAAATTTGCACACATTGCACGACAAAATTCGAGACGCTGGAGATCCATGCGACGGTACAACCGATCAAGTGGCATCTTTGTTAACGTGTCGTCGTGTGACCCCACAGCCCGGACTTCATCGCTTCATGATACGACACCGCACAGGAAACTCAAAAAGCACGCAATGAAAGCCGGTGATAGAGGACTGTCGTGACTCGAATCCACTCACCATTGTCATTGTTTCCACATAAATCGCCACACCACCGCATCTAGAGCCACCTCTATAGCATCCACTCGCCAGTGGTATCTTTACCCGTCGCGGACTCCAAGCACGATTGCCCAAGAGAGAGAGAGAGAGAGCAACGTCGGAACGTCATCAGCCGACCAAATAGGTCCGAGGTCACCCCCCCTCGCGGAGCTGCCAGCGTATGGAGGAAAAGGAACCGTGGCACGATGACATCTCTAAGAAGGTGATAGCTGTATCGATGTGTGGCAACTTCACAATGCACTACGGCGTGGCTATCTTTAGATTATATTGACGTGATACATCTAGGGTTGTACATTACAAAGGACTAACCGACGGTTAGGATTACATCTAGCAAATCTATGCTAAAGTACCTACTATGTTAATGTGTTCACGGTTAACTCTAACAATGGTCTCCATGGGTGTCATCACCATGTGATCCGACCAAAGCCAACATTGGGCCTTCACCTGTTTGTGCCTTACGACCTCCAATCCGAGTCCTCCCAAACGAGGCTAGCTAGACCACCAGCCGCAGCCACACGAGAGGGAGTGTGAGGAATCCGCCAAGCCACAAAGGTGCAAGACCCTACCGTGACTGACATGGGCATACCCTCCGGTTACCCCACCGTGTGTATACCTGGTACGACCTAGCCTACGGTGCACCGGGTGGCCCGTATGAAGCCCACAAAGACAGCCAACATGGAGACCCATCACCAAGGAGTACGTTCCATGTCAAGCATAGGGGAGGCCGGAAACGGCTCGTACGCATAGGGGAGCAGCGTAGGTGTGCCGGCGACGACGACGGCGCCGGACTCCATCGTTGCGTCGGCGGCGCCGGTGGTCGGTCGATGATTCCGAGAAAGCTTGGGTGGATACTGACGGTGGATGGATCGACGGAGTGAGCGGGCGGGCGGGATTTACACTAGGGTTTTCGTAGGGGTTTTGGCCCGTACCGTCAAATTGTTTCTTGACAGCCAGGTGTACACGCATTCTCTGTCGAGTAAAGCTATCCGTTGATCGCAAAATGGCTAGGGTGCCAGCACGCTCACGACTGGCTCGTGGGGCCAGGCCGACATTGGCCACGTGAGATCGGCAGATTCTGTGGTCGATCTGCAACAATATAGAGGAAAAGAAATCGTACCACGATGAAGCCTCTAAGAAGGTGATGGCGTCCATGGGTGCCATCATAGTAGTGGGTGACGGGGGAATAATTTTTGGGTTAACCCGCGGCCCAGTGCGACTTACTTTACTCGCACGGACAAAAGCCCACTTGGGAGCAAGCCCAGTATTGAACCGCCATAAGAGGAAAATCTAGAAGACATATCCCGGGGACGTGAAGACCAAGTAGTCTCCAAATAGGCCTCTGTGGACGTATTCCTTGTGGGGAAAGTTTCCTTTGTAACCTGACGAGCCTCTGTGTATATAAAGAGGACTCGCAGGACTAGAGGGTCAAGCCCTAAAACCCTAGCAGATACGGCGAGTACCAGATCGGATCGCCTCCATTGTAACACCTCGATTATCATATCAATACCAATCTAGGGTAGGCAGGAAGTAGGTCTTTTACCTCACATTGAGGGGGCCGAACCTGGGTAAATCTGTGTTGATCTTTGTTCCTGCGATCCCAAGCTCGGAGATGCTTGACTCGCGTAATCCCACACCTACGAAGTCATCTATGACACCTGACGTGACAAACCCACGACAGTTGGCGCCCACCGTGGGGCCTGCGGTCAAGAGCGTCACGTTCCGCGCAGGATCCATGAAGGGAACTGAAGATCTTGTTGTTGGCCGTATCATCACGGTCAATGGCACACCCCTCATTGACGATTCAAGCTGGGGGCCGGAAGCTGACTACCTGGAAACCGGCCACATCATCCCGTTTGGATCTGTCCATGTCTTCGTCGGCTTCATTGGCGGCGAGTCAGAAGATCCATCGCAACATGGCGACTCAGAAGAAGGAGTCGCGGTAACGGTGGACCAAGAAGAAGAATCTATCAACTACGAGTCGCTACCTCTTGAAGACGAAGAAGGCCAATCCATTGAGTATGTCCTTGAGGAAAGGCTATGCGGAGGCCCTGTGGATGGCGACTCGCCCTCCGTAGAAGATCGGCACATAGAAGGGGTCTACAGGACCACAGAAGCGGACGAAGGGCTGGGCATGCCACCAGGCAGCTTAGCCCCCACGCCGCCAGAAGCAGCAGAACAGGCCGCGCCAGACGCATCAGGAGTCGCGGCATCCGCTGCGGTAACGCCAGGAGTCGCGGCCTCAGGAGTCGCAAACAGAGAGACTCCACCCGGAGTTGCGACTGCGGAATCAGGGTCAAGGGTAGCCCCCGACGCAGCGGTCACGCCGCCACAGGGAAGTGTGTTACTCACGCCAATATCTGCGGTTAACGCGGCCGCTAGAGTGACAGAATTGGAGGCTACCAGGATCGGGCTATATGATGAAGTCCAGAGAATCGCAGATGAGAGAGCCAGGCTGGCGCGCGAGGAACAGCGCCTCCAACAGGAGCAACTGCGACTCATCGAGGAAACCAATACTCTACAAGGAGTACAGGCCACCTTGCCACACAGACGCCATGCGAGTCGCCTGCAGCCAGGAACAGTAAATCCTATGGAGCTGTTCCAATCGCCTACCGCCGGACCAACAATCGCGGTTCCCGCGGCACCACCCAACGCGATCCCATCAGTCGCCACCAACACAGTGCGCCCGGTCGCATGGTCAGGAATCACACAACCATCAGTCGCGGTACCCACACACATGGCACCGTCTGCCATGGTTATGCGGTCCGTGGCACCATCAGCCGCGCCAGCGGTTCAAGCGATCGCTGTACATCAGTTGTACCAGCGGTTCCGTCCTTCGCAGCACCAAGAGCAGCGGAAATACCTGAGTCAAGGGCCATAATACAAGCTAACAATAGGGCCATCATGCCCCCGCCATTGCCGCAGCCAACCTTTGTTCAGCAGCCGCCACAGCAGCCTCAAAGGTTCCACACCGCAAGGACATTATGTTAGCCCAGTGGAGAATCTCTTTGCGGCTACGAACATCTTGGCCAGGTTAGCGCCAGCAGGAAACACACCAATGGACAGAGAGGCGCGGCGCGCCATTGAGATGCTGAGCACAGCAGTAATACAGCAGGCAAACATGTCCGAACACGCGGGACGGCTGCACTCCACCCCCTACAATAGCAGAGCAACGGCGGAGAGAAGCATCCACGCGGAGTCGCCGCACGTTGCGACTTCAAGTTCGGCTAGGCGACAAAGGGAAAATCAACCTGCGGCTCAAAATCAACCTCAGCAAGTTCAACCCATAGAAGTTGTGCAGCCCACGCGGCGGCTAATCCAATAGGAAGGCCAGCTTCATCCAATCTATCGTCGCGACTCAAAGGCCCAGTCTGTTTCAGCGAAAGAATCAGGTCTGAACCGTTTCCTGCAGATTTCAAAGGACCTCGCAAGGTCGCCAACTACAACGCAAGCATGGACCCTGTTACTTGGCTCAACAATTACGAGATGGGCATGAGCATCCTAAACGCATCCGAAGAGATCTGCGCACGGTACCTAAACATGATGTTAGAAGGTGCAGCCCATATATGGCTGCAGAACTTGCCGCCAAATTCAATAAACTCTTGGGATGAGATGAAGGAAGCTTTTATCAAAAATTTCCAAGGAACATGCAAGCGACTCTGCAGTATAGAGGACCTTGAGCGTTGTGTACAGAAGGAAGGTGAGTCGAGTCGCCACTGGATGAGAAGGGTCGCAGAAATCATACATTCCTCAGATAACATACCACCCAGTTCAGCGGTCCTTGTCATGGAGAAAAATTGCAAGTTTGAGCCGCTGGTCCACAACTAGGTCGCATGAAGGACAAAGTCAAGAGCCTAAGCGAGGTAATGGCAGCGGCCAACAAGTATGCTAGCTCGGATAAAACCAGAGACGCATCTGATGGGGAGGAAGAGGAAAATACTGGCAAGGGAAAGAAGGCCAGTAGCAAGCCTCAACAACAGCAAGCTAGCAATGCTAATGCGAGTTATAACAAGCGCAAAAACGAGGAAGGAAACTCGGGGTTAGTCGCAAATACGAACACTCGTTACAAGCAAAGCAGTGGCAGAGGAAGGAATTTTCACCCAGTTAACTTGGAAGAGGTTTTCAACCGCCCCTGCGACATCCATATAGGAAAAGATGGGAAACCACCCAACCACACAAAGGCACAGTGCTATCATTACAAAAAGTGGAAGGATGGGCAACCACTCAACACAAACAACAATCATCAAAACAATGAGGGAGGTAACCACGGCGGAGGTAACAACAGCAACAACGCGTCCCAAATCCGCAACCAGATCAGCCACAGTTCCCAAAACAATTGGGTCAGTATCACACCATTGTGGTCAATACTTCAAGGAGGGAGCAAAAGCTGCGACGACGCAATCAGGCTGTTAACGCCATAGTACCAGCTGTACCACAGTGGCTAAAGTGGTCCGAGCAGCCAGTAGTTTGGAGCCGCGAGGATCACCCAGGGAAATAAATGAAGAGGGCAAACTCGCGCTGGTGGTTACCCTCAAGTCGCAGGATACAAGTTGAGCAAAGTGCTGATGGATGGAGGCAGCAGCATCAATATATTATACTATGAAACCTTCAAAAGAATGAACCTCCAAGAAAAGCAGCTACACCCATCAAGAACAACGTTTCACGGTGTCGTGCCAGCCATTGGGGCGAATCAACTTGGAGGTCGCCTTTGGGACACAAAACAACTTCAGGAGCGAGTATATCTGGTTCGAGGTTGTAGATTTCCAGAGCCCATATCATGCGCTGTTTGGCAGAGAAGCATTCGCAAAGTTCATGGCTAGGCCGTGCTATGTGTACCTGAAGCTTAAAATGCCAGGCCCCAGGGGAGTCATCACCATTAATGGCGACAGAAGAATAGCTCAAGAATGCGAAGAAGGCGACAAGGCCATGGCCAGAGCAGCTTGCATCGCAGAGAGCGCGCCCATGCGCGAGTCGCAGGAGAATTTTGATGACATCGTGGAGGCCAAGAGGCACCTGCCTGACTTGCGACTTCAGATTACGGCCGCAAGGGAGGCAAGGAAGTCAAAGGCTACAAGCCATCGCCAATAAGGACACATCCCAGGCATTGCGAGTTGCCATCAGCAGCCGCAACAAAACCATTAAGAGTTTACATCATCAAGCTGGCCACTCAGGGCTAAAAACTTCATTTCTGATCGCCACCTAGGCGCGATCGACCCATTTCTGGTCGCCACTCAGGCGCGACCGACCCAATGTAACACTTCTGATCGCCACCTAGGCGCGATCGACCCATTTCTGGTCGCCACTCAGGCGCGACCGACCCAATGTAACACTTCTGGTCGCCACCAAGGCGCGACCGACCCATTTCTGGTCGCCACTCAGGCGCGACCGACCCATGTAACATCTCTGGTTGCCACCTAGGCGCAACCGACCCAAGCATCACTTCTGGTCGCCACCTAGGCGCGACCGACCCTATGTATCATATAATGATTCTGAAATAAAGCATCTCAAACTACCAATTGAGTTGTGAGTCTTTTATTTTTTAATCATTGGTTCCTTGGGGGCGCGGCAGCTTTTTAGCGCGGCCTATTCCTTGGGATCGCCAAACGAGTGGCATTTATCGTGATTATACTCAACCTCTCTTGGATGCGACTTGCACTATGCGGCCAAAGTACTGGGGGTGCGGCGTCAATCGAGTTTGATCGCCTATCATGGCCGCTCTCGACCCTGAACACGCACTTTTTACCTGGGAAATACTGAGCCGCGCAAGGGCCTAAGTGAGGAAAAACCGAGACAAATCATAAGGACCAGCCTATTGGTCGAAACATGTACTGCTGAGAGTACTTAAGCAAACCGTAACATTGTCTTATGACACATAAATTCTAACAATTATTACAGGCCGCTAAGGGCCAAGATCATCAAACCATTGTTTCTCTTCTTCATTTGTGCGCAGCTTTTGGCCTGTGGGAAGGAGGAACAGGCGGCTTACCAAGCTTGCCAGAAGGAGCAGTAGCAGGCTCGCTGGATGGCTTTTCAGTCGCGGCGTGGGGGCTGCAGAGCTGGATACGCCTGGAAGGGTTCTTTTCCTGCGGGATCACCGCACTGGATGACGGAGGTAACTTCTCCCATCTGCTTCCATCTGCATTATACTTGCCCATATAGGTCGCAAGATCTATCCCCTCCACCAGCTCAGTCGCATGGCCGCGCATGTCCTTCCAAGTCGCCGCATATTCTGAGGCCGTCAGCTCGGTGCCATCCACCTTCTTCGAGGGCCTGCCTTGTGCAACCTTGGCAGCATCAAAAGAAGGATAGTATGTCTTGGCCAAAGCAAGAACATGAGCCGCACCGGTGCGAGCTGAGGACTCCTTCCAGTCCAAAAAGAACTGAGGCGCCTCAGCAGTCTTTTCAGCAAGCCTTCAGAATCACCGGGGACTGGCTTGGTCGGCAGCAGACACTTAGACAGCGATTTCATGGCATCACAAGTCCTCCGCGTAAATTCGCGGATGTTATTCAGCTGTTCTTGAGTGGTCGCACGCTGAAGTGCAGAATCCTCACCTGCAACAAGATGTCCGCCAGTTAGCCCAGTTACATACAAAAAGAAGGTGGTCAGATACCACGATACAGCGGCAAGTCGCAACACATACCAGCCAACTCTTGGGTCATGATACAAACTTTGGCGTGGACAAGGTTATGGGCATCAGAAACTTTTGCCAATTTTTTCTCAAGATCGCCAATGGCAACAGCCTTGAGCCTTGCGTCCTCGTTGGCTTCAGCGATGGCGTCTTTCTGAGCATTGATTTGGAGGTCCAGCTGCTGGACCCTCTCTTGGAACTTTTCTTCAACCTTCTTAAGCCGCAGCTCAGTGGCTTTGGCTTGTTCAGATAACTTAAAGCTCATCAGACAGCTCGCCCATCCTGGTTTCCCTCTTCTTCAGCTCAGCGTCACGCTGGCCAAGGAGCTCGCGCAGCCTCTCCAGTTCAGAAGGAGTCTCCCCCAACTGCTTTTCCAAGGCGAGTCTTGCGGCTGTTACGGAGTAGTTCCTCCTACAAAGAGTACATCAGCTAGTACGTACATACCAGCTAAAGAAAGTATCAAGTCTCCCTTTACAGTAAAAAAGAACTTGATCCTTGGGGGCTAGAGACAGATAAGTGGAGACAGAAGTTTACCTTGTAAGCCGCAGACAGGTCAGACAGCGCCTTGCGGAGCTCCGCGGCTTGCTTGTCATTTGAGGCAATGATGGCCTCTGACAGTTTCTCAGCGCGGCTCATGGAGGAGGAGGAAGCAACCTCAGCACGCAGAACTGGCGACCGCTGGCTATCAGCCGCTGGCGACTCAATCAGCGGCGCATCAGCAATTATGGAGGAAGGGTTGACCTTCTCCACGTCTTGGATCATAAGGGGATCCGTTCTATCCTCCAGAGCCACCTCTTGGGTAGCTGTGTCAAGAACAGAGGCCGTAGCCAAGTCATCAGTGGTGGCCACGCCCTCCACCATGGCGGTATGAGCCGCAGGTGATAACGCGGCTCAACCGGTTTCAGAAACAACTCCAGGCTCAGCCGCGGATTTAACCGCACTTCTGCAAAAAACAAGGGCATTGTGTGAAGAAGAAGCGCATAAACCAGAATAAAAGTGTTATAAGCACAAGGAAAGTCACTAACTCTGGAGCCATCTTCACAGAGGCCATAAGCTCGCCACTTGACGGCGATGACGGGCCTTGGATCCCAGAATCTACGAAGCAGAAGTTTGCGTGTCAGTAGAGGAAAAAGAATAAACAGTCAAGATGTCAAGACAGTAGAAATTACCAGAATGGGGACCCATGTCTTCTTCAGCTGAGGCGGTGGCTTTGAACACACGCCTGGCAGCGGAGGAGGTCGCGCCCGTAGCAGGCTTGCGACGCTTCGTGGCCTCAGGATTTTCCAGAGCATCAAGCTCTGGCTCCTCACGAGATAGCCTCTTGGAGGCTCTACGGGGAGTTGGGCCAGCCGCGGCAACATAACTCGTGGCTGGCACTGGACTGTCATCCTCGTCCAGTTCAGTCTCTTCACCTTCTGAGGCCGCAGTGGCGACAGAGGGGATGCCAGCAATTTCGCTGCCCTCTAGAGCGGGCAGCAACTTCTTTCTTGTGGCACGCTTGGGAGCAGCAGTGCCGGCGTCGGTCGCAGGCAGCGACCAGTAATTCTCATCAGCCTGGATCGGGAAAATATAAGTCGCAGTATTAAGAAAGGAATGCGACTCAACTACAAAGGCAAAAAGACAGGGAAGAGAAGTTACCTCAAAAGGCTTGTTGTTAACACTAAAAGGGGCAAGCCCCACCTTATCAAAGGAGATGTCTTTCTCCTCCGTCACACGGGAGATGAATTCCACCCAGTCTTCAGGCTCCCAGTCAGCGGCCTTGACACGATCAACGTCAGCAGAAGTGCCAGAGCATTCAAGGAAGGACCGTTGACGGGACTCACTGGTTGGATACGCCACTTTGTCCAGCAAGAAAGGAGATCAAGGCCAGTAAGGCCATGATTAATCAAGGCACGGACCTTGATCAGCGACTCATTAATAAAGGACATGGAGGCATCCCGTGGTTTGGATTTCAGTGCCTCAGTGGGCACGAAGAGGGTGTTAGACCAGGAGGGGAGGCGAGTTTCGCCCTCCGGTGAAGTGTCTTGGCAGTAGAAGAAAGATTTTTGCCAAGCCCTGGGTCGATTCGCCAGGGCTAGCTTGGGAAGGCAAGAATTTCTGTGGCGTTGAAGAGAGATGGCGCCGACCTGAACGTAGGCGCCGCCTTTGGAGACAAGTTGGCTGTTGCAGGTGAAAGAGGCCAGCCACAGATCGATGTTGGGGGCTATACCAAGATAGTCCTCGCACAACACATGAAAATTGCTCACCTGGAGCATGGAGTTGGGCCCGATATCGTGAAGACGGAGGCCTAGGCGTTGCAGCAGATTGCGGAAGAAGGGAGAACCTGGCGGCGTGAATCCACGCTCCACGTGCTCCACGAACATTACCAGTTCGTTGGGCTTGGGGCGCGGCTCGATTTCATCGCCTGGCGCCCGCCAGACGCTGTCCTCCTTCGGCGGCAAGAAGCCAGCTTCGGCAAGATCCGTAAGAGTCTCCTCCGTCACCCAGGATCCTTCCCAGTTGCAGGAGATCTTGCGCTTATCGTCAGATGGCTTTGCCTTGGGCGCCATTGCAAAGAGGAGATTGGATCGGGGAACTAAGCTCGGATTGAGGAAGAAGACGGCGCGGCTAGGGATGAGGAGATTGCAAGGGCAAGTGAATAATGACCTAGGTGGCCGCAGCTTATAACTGAAGGGACCCGCAACTAACGGCACAATCTGCGCTCGCAACCAACGGCACAATTTGCGCCCGCAAAACGAGTAACGGTCCGCAATTAAAGGAAACAGAATATTTCCAGAAGAGGAGATGAGTCGCATAGATAAGTCACAGCTCTGAATCGCATAAGTCAGAAGATTGGTCAGAACGTTTGCAGTGCGGCTCAGTGACCATTTCAAGAGGTCAGAAGATTCTCACCGTAAAGTCCTAACCAATCTTGGGGGCTAATGACGGGGGAATACTTTCTGGGTTAACCCGTGGCCCAGTGCGACTTACTTTACTCGCACGGACAAAAGCCCACTTGGGAGCAAGCCCAGTATTGAACCGCCATAAGAGGAAAGATCTAGAAGACATATCCCGGGGGACGTGAGGACCAAGTAGTCTCCAAATAGGCCTCTGTGGACGTATTCCTTGTGGGGAAAGTTTCCTTTGTAACCCGACGAGGCTCTGTGTATATAAAGAGGACTCGCAGGGCCTAGAGGGTCAAGCCCTAAAACCCTAGCAGATACGGCGAGTACCAGATCGGATCGCCTCCATTGTAACACCTCGATTATTATATCAATACCAATCTAGGGTAGGCAGGAAGTAGTTCTTTTACCTCACATTGAGGGGGCCGAATGTAACGTCCCAAAATTGTAACCCAGTTTTATTAGTCAAAAATGTGGGCCAACAAAAACTTTTGTTAATTTTGTGTGTTTGATGTTTGTGCTTGCTTGTGTTGGTTAGTTTGCTAAAACAAAAATGTAAAGAAAAGAAAAGAAACATAATAAAAAGTTCCCACATGAAATCTTGTGACAAAAGTCACACAAAATTCATCCTGTCAAGAAAATAAAATTTTTTTTTTAAAAACAAGTTCAGAGGGGTGACATGTGATCACTCTCTCTTTGTTCTCATATTCTTTTCCCTCCCAAAAATATTTCTAAAAATCCTAATTTCAAATTCCATTTCTTTCTTTATCTTTCCCAAATCACAAAATGTGCCATGTTGCACATATCCAATAAATTCTAGCACCCTACCAAAAATCCATGCTTTATACTTGTGAATCAAGTATGGAATTAAATTCAAGAAATTTGAATTTAATTTTCGTTGAGACAATTCATCGAGCACATGGTGGGCACTGCCCGTGTTCATCCTCCGATCCACGAAACCGAGCTCCAATCCGTCGATTGGATGGATCCCTGCGTGGCTTGCTTGCTCCACACTCTCCCCCTCACCCCTCAGTCTCCAGAGCAAGAGGGAAGCGTGCCACTTGGTTGTTTTGCTCGTGGCCGCCGCCGTCCGCACGCCACCGTGCTGTCCACCCCTGGCCGTCGACGAAATCGTGCGGAGGAGGCACCCCGCTGGCCCAGCCCTGCACCCTTGCGTCCTCTCACCCTCACCGCACTCGTCTGGACGGAGATGACCGCGCCCTGACACCCTGAGGCGCCGTGCGCCAGCCGCCATGTCAACGCTCGCCAAGCTCTGGCCGCGCGTGGACACCGACGCCGATCCTCTCCTCCACGCCACCCCAGCTCGCGTGGCTCGTCTCAGACGCGCCTCTGCCACCCAGCAACCTCAGGGACACGTCCCCGTCAGCCCTCGTGGCCTGCAGCAGCCGAATCGATCCGTCCACTCCGCGGACGCGCCATGGACGCCGTGCCGTGTCGAGCTCGCTCTCGCAGCCGCGCGTGCACCCCTCTACCTCTAAACCCTAGCTAGACACCCTACGGTCGTCGCCGTGCAGCACCGCCACCAATGGCGTGCTATCCCCCTCCCTAGACCACTCCTGCGCCCCGTCCACCGCACGCCGTGGTTCGGCTATAAAAAGCCACCGCACCCGTGCCTCCACACCTCACCACCGCTCACTCCAGCACCCCTCCCTCACTCTCCACCCCTCAGTGCACCGCTAGGAGAGCGGTGACACTGCCCCGCAAGCCCAGGCCGCCTCGAGCGTCCTCGATTTCTCGCCGGAGGCGAGGAAGAGGTCGAGCACGGATAGGTCGTTGCTCGCTTCCCCTCTCCCCTCTCTGGCCCATCCTAGCCTCACCATTACCCCCGCACTTACCCGCCGCCGTTTCCCCGTGTTTGGTGCACAGACGCGGAGCAGAAGGAGCACCGGAGTTGCAGCACGGCCGCGGAGGTGGAGTTGCTCGCCGTCGCCGCCAGAAGCTTCCCCAGCAAGCACACCTCATCCCAGAGGCTTCCCCACGATCCCCGCCGTCGATCCACCTCTTTCCGCAGCCTCCCGAGCCCTAGGTGAGTTTCCCCGTGCTTCTCGCCGTCGCCGGAGCCGCGGCGCCGCCCGCCTGAGGTCGTCGATGACCGCGAGCTCCAGGCGCCGTTCGATTAGAAATCGACGGTAGCGTACCGGTTCGCGTAATTAGTCGCTGACTGGTGGACCCCACCCGTCAGCGTTTTAAATTTAAAACGCGCGCGCGGAACGTTCCGTTGAGTCACTGACGGGCGGACCCCACCCGTCAGGGTTTTCTTCTTTTCCAGCGTTTTAGAATTTCCAAATTCCACTGTTTTCAGTACTGGATCTAGATTAGAAATTCAATAACTTGAGTTCTAGAAGTCCAATTAAATCAAACCAAACTGCTCTGGAAAGCTTATAAAATTCTTTAACTCATCAAAGTGGTCTCATCTCATTTAAATAAATAATAAAAATGTATTAATAAAAATGCTCCAGAAGGTTTAAAACACTAAACCATTTGTTTCTGGAGTTATATAAATCCAAATAACTTGAAACCAATTTTGGTAGCTTTGTATTAGGATCCTTTAGCTCCCCAAATTTTGGTAGAATTAATTGAGTAGTCTAAAATCCTTAGCCTTTGGTTGAATTTCAGTGCACCCTTCTGCACTAAACCAATTAGTGTGATTTATCAGTAGGTCCAATTAAGCTCAAACCAATTTTGTTAGATCACTTGTAGCCAAAGTTAGTTGCCCCTAAAAGGATTTAATTTTTGGAGCAACCTAATTTGTTTGGTAGCTAAAACTTGTTTAAAAACCTTCTGAACTACAACAAATGTGTAGGGAGTTTGGTAACTCCAAATGACCCCAATCCAATTGGGTGATCTTCTACACATCAGTAGCTACCCATAGAATTTTAGTTTGAATTTTTGTGACAAACATAGATTAAATGGTGAATTAATTGGTGTACAACTAGTTTCTGCCTTAGTTTGAAAATAATTAAATAAAGATTAATTCAATTAAAATTAAAAACCATCTTGTGTTGCTTGATGTGTGCAGTAGCTAATTGTGGCAATTATGATTGTAATGCTGTGTTGATGCTTGAGCTAGAGTAGTGATGGTTGTTTTGCTTGTTTAAACGTTTAGACGATACCGCTGACGAATTCATCGAGGAAGGAGGTTTTGCTGAACCCGAAGATCAGGACCAGTACCACTTTGTTGAGCAAGGCAAGCTACTTCACTGAGCTTGCATTTATATACCTCTATTTTAGTCTCAAGAGTTATTCAAAGGAATCAATGATTTTTGGAAAAACCCTTTTTCAAAACAATGAAAAACTATTTTGCCACCCTATGTAGAAATATAGGGTAGTTATTTTACAACTATAGGATGGGAAAAACAATGTTTACTCAAAACCCCTTTGAAAGTACTTGAATGAAGGTGAAGTACCGAAAGGTCGGTATGAAGGTGAAGAACCAGAGAATGGTGTTGTTTCTGGAAAGAAAAATGCACATTGTGTCCTTGTACTTACATCCCCAGCCAAAAATCTGTGCGACCACATTTACCCACATATGGGCAAGGGCGTAGTCATATAATTTGCTCGTGTTAGTACTGGATGCCTCAATAACGAGGAGAACCTCGTTCCATGAGGGGATGGTCTGAGGACCTACCCCCTGACCTGGGTCCTCTTCATTGAAGTCTACCGGAAGCCGGTATGAGCGTGTCGGAGGAAGAGGATTGAAGGGCTCCCTTGGGTCCGCCGGGCAGAACTACGAGTCCCCACACTTAGTTTCTGAGGATTTGAGTGTCGGTGGAAAGTGTCGTAGCGGCAGGGTCCTATACTAGCATGAGCAAAGGACAGGCTATGGCCGGGAACTCAACTTCGCATACCTCTGGTATGGCGGGACGTGGCTGACACGATGAGTGACCGGATGGGTGTGGGAAAAGCGTACTACCTCTGCAGAGGGTAAAACTATTCGAATAGCCGAGTCCTCGGATATGGACAGTTGGGAAGAACTACTAAGGCCATGTGCAAGTTTTATAAAGTGTTGAGTTTGAAAGGAAACTGAGATGGAAAAGGTTGCTTACCTGTACCAATGAGTTGGTGCAAGGTGGTGAAGGGTTTGGAACCCTGATTGAGATTTGGTCGGACAGGGAAGGATTTTTCGAGAAAAATAGCTAAAGTGGTGTTTTCTCAAAGGATGGTTATAAACTTCGTCTCACCCCTTTCCAGTAAGGATTTGAGAGTTTTCACATAAAAGTTTTTAAAAATAAAACTAGTTAGTGCTTACTCTAGTTGGGGTAGTTTGCGAGTACAATCAAATGTACTCATATTGGTTTCGTCCCTGGCTATTGTCTTAGCCAGATTTCGAGGAACCCTACGTTGAAGAGGAGTTTGGCGACGTCTATGCGAACTGAGATCTTCATAAGTCAGCTGCCTGTCGGGTGTTGTTAGGATGGATTAGCCCTACTACCGTAGCTTCCGCTGAATAAAGATGATTTGGCCCTTGAAGGCACCTATGTATAATTAGGCCTGTATGGCCAGGTTTGTAAGACTTTAAACTCGGTATTGTATGGATGTAAACTTTGATATTCAGTTCGGATTATGTGCAACGACAGACTGATCACGGGATCGTTGTGTTAAGCATAATCGGGTATTTCGGACGGCTAGTCCGGGGTCCCCACAGAGCTGGTATCAGAGCCATCCTGACTTTAGGAGACCTTAGTAACATGGGCGTTAGCTAGGAGTTACAAAAAGTTAATTTCTAAAACAAGGAAGTGGAATATTTTCGAAAATTTCTTATCTCCCCAACCCTTCCATTTATGTAAAAACCTTATACTCATTAAGAGTTGTCTTTTCTTGAACCTTAAAATTTTGCACACTTGTTACTCCATTAAGTTTACATTTGCACTCATGTCACTTAACTAACTTAAAATTTTGCTTAAACTTGTAGATGGCACCCAACGTCACCGAGTTCGTCCAAGTTAGGAAGGACGGCCTGCTGATGTTCGAGCAGGACTTGTACGAGTTGAGCCAGATTTTGGGACGCCCTGTTCCAGAGTTTGAGGGAACTCAGGTCGATTCCCTCGGTGATGGGAACCTGTCCTGGCTCATCAAGTCGTCCGTCCGAGGCAGGATTCAGCCACCCCGTTCCAAGGACTTGGTCTACTCCACGATGGACACTACTTGGGTTGACGGTCTGACCCGAGTTATGCAGAGGCTGCTAGCCCGCCTTTGTGAGGAGCACAAGGACGAGCTGGTTGGCACTCGTTTCCAGTACTTCGGGAGGCGTGACGATGATGGAAACCCCACTTACCCCGCACAGCACACCCTCTTCGGCGAGTACATCACCGACATGGAGGTGCTACTTCACGACACCCAGGAGAACCTGCGCGATGCTAGACTCAAGGTTCACTTCCAGCGTAGCTCCCTCGACGATGCCCGAGTCCGTGAGACCCAGCTGAAGTGGGAGAATGATAATCTCCGCCTGAAGCTGGCCCGTCAGAGGAGGACTATCGTCAGGCTCCGCAAGACGGTAGCAGAGCAGAACGAGATGATAGACGAGATGGAGCAGCAGGCGAACGAGATGGAGGAGGAGGGCGAGGATCTCCGCAAGGAGAACAGTGCCTTCATCAGTGATGATGAGGACTACCTTGAGGAGATGGATTACGAGGAGGAGGACGACGAGGAGGAGTTAGTTGACGAGGAGGAGGAGCCGTCTGAGCCAGTTCTCGAGGAGGAGGATCCCGAGGAGCCACCCTACGACTCAGACGTTGAGATCGTCGAGCCTGAGGTTCCACCTCAGTAGTTGAGCAACGAGAGCACTACCTTAGGACTGTGTCGACCCTTATGCGAGTAGAGTTTATGTGATGGTTCCTATGGAAACCATGTAGTATGTACATTAGGTGTAGTAGGATGTTGTAAGCTTGATGTGTGAACTCCTTGATGTGATGATTGTGTTGAATAAATGTGATGGTCTTGTTTGACTAGTGTTTCATCAACCACCCCCTTTGTGACTTCATCGTTAGCCAAAGCCTTTTTGCCTTGCCTCTTATATCGTATCTATTCCAGGATGACGAACACTCGCCACAACCAGCACGCGGCACCACCACCACCGCCGGAACCAACCGCTGCTCAACTGCTTGCGATCATCATGGAGGATCGCCAAGCTGCCCGGGAAGAGCGTCAAGCTCATCTCGCCGCCCTGCAGCAACTTGCCGCTGCCCACGCCAACCAGAACCACAATGGTGGCAATGGTAATGGCGACGAGGGTGGAAATCAACGCTCTACCCTGAGTGACTTCCAGAAGACCACACCGCCCACCTATTCCAAGGGACTTCACCCCCTGGAAGCAGATGACTGGATCCGCACTATTGAGAACGACCTGGAAGTTGCCTCGGTGGGAGAGAATGAGAAGGTCCTGTATGCTACCCACTACCTTGCTGGACCTGCAAGAGCTTGGTGGGAGACTACCAAGACCCTCCAGCACGCAGGTCATGTCATTACCTGGGAGGAGTTCAAGGACAAATTCCGCAAGAAGTTCATCTCTAGCGGTCTTATCGAGAGGAAGAAGGATGAGTTCCGTAAGCTAAGGCAGGCAGGCAGAGATGTGGTTGGTTATCTGGATGAGTTTACCGATCTTGCTCGGTATGCTCCTGAAGATACCGACACGGAGAAGAAGAAGATGGAGCGTTTTCTGAATGGACTCCATGATGAGATGCAATGTGCCTTGGTTGTCCAGGACTTCCGTGATTTGGAGTCACTTGTGGACAAGGCCATTCAGCTGGAGACCAAGCGCAAGTCCATGTTTGAAGGTCGCAAGAGAAGGATGAATATTCAGGAAGGTTCCAGCAGCCAGAAACCCCGCACCTTCCAGCCAGCACCCAAGCCAGTTTATCGACCACCCCCAGCTCCACGTCCCAACTATCCCAACCGTCCCAACAGCAACAACAATGTCCCCCGCCCAAACATCAACAACAACTACCACCCCAATGGCAACAATCGTCCCGGAGGAAACACCCACACTTTTACCCCTGCTGCCAGCGTTGTCTGCTTTGAATGCGGCAACAAGGGTCATTACTCCCGAGACTGCCCCAATCCCAAGAGGAATGCTCCACGCCCCAATGCCCCTGCACCTAATCCTGGACAAGGCCGAAATGGGAATGGAAATGGCAAGAATGCTGCACCCCGTGGCAATGCGCTGTTGCAAGAGGCCGTCTGAACCACATCAACACTGAAGAAGCCCAGGAAGCGCCAGATGTTGTGCTGGGTACGTTCCTTGTCAACTCAGTACCTGCAACTGTCCTGTTTGATTCTGGTGCTACCCATTCCTTTGTTACCAAGGAGTTTGTTGTTAAGGGAGGTCTAGTCGGGAGCCTCTTGTCCAAACCCCTGCTTATACAAACCCCAGAGTTCCTAGTAGAGACCAAGCTGTTTTGTCCCGACGTCTCTCTTGAGATCAAAGGAGAAAACTTTCCAGCCGATCTAATCATTCTAGGAACCCAAGGCATAGATGTCATTCTGGGCATGAATTGGTTAGCAAAGTATCATGGTCGTATCGACTGCGCCAGAAGAGCAGTATCTCTCACCACAGACCAAGGAACCGAAGTGGAATATGCATCACAAGCCAATCAATCCCAATCCCGTTGTCATGAAGGTATAGCTCGACCAGCTCTAGATGAGATCCGTGTTGTCCACCTATTCAAGGATGTTTTCCCGGAGGAATTGCCTGGTATGCCACCAGACCGGGATAT
Organism: Poa pratensis; assembly: GCA_947311845.1. Taxonomy (NCBI): domain Eukaryota; kingdom Viridiplantae; phylum Streptophyta; class Magnoliopsida; order Poales; family Poaceae; genus Poa; species Poa pratensis. The sequence goes on from CAMZMU010000082.1 coordinate 23,569,509, forward strand.
TGAGTTCGTGATTGAACTTATTCCTGGAACAGCCCCTATATCCCAGAGACCCTACCGGATGAACCCAGAGGAACTGGTGGAGTTGAAAAAGCAGTTAGCTGATCAGCTCAGCAAGGTCTGATTCGCCCAAGTGCATCACCTTGGGGATCACCCATCATCTTCGTGGACAAAAGAGACGGTACCACACGTCTGTGTGTGGATTATCGCAAGCTCAATGATGTCACCATCAAGAACAAGTACCCCCTTCCCAAGATCGAGGATCTGTTCGATCAGATGAACGGAGCCCGAGTCTTTTCAAGATCGATCTTCGGACAGGTTATCACCAGTTGAAGATTCGAGAGTCTGACATTCCCAAGACCGCCTTCACCACCGATACGGATTGTTTGAATACACCGTTATGTCCTTTGGCTTGACCAATGCCCCAGCTTATTTCATGAATCTCATGAATAAGATTTTCATGGAGTACCTCGACAAGTTCGTGGTTGTCTTCATCGATGATATCCTTATCTACTCCAAGACTGAAGAAGAGCATGCTGAACATCTGCGTGTGGTTTTGGAGACCCTCAGAGAACACAAATTGTATGCCAAACTTAGCAAGTGTGAATTTTGGCTAAGTGAAGTGGCATTCCTCGGACATGTTGTGTCTGCAGGAGGATCTCTGTTGACCCGAGAAAATCAAAGCCATTCTAGACTGGAAATCCCCACCAGTGTAACGGAAATCCGAAGTTTTCTCGGACTCGCAGGTTATTACCGCAAGTTCGTTGAAGGATTCTCCAGCATAGCCAAACCCATGACCCAGTTGTTGAAGAAGGATAAGAAGTTTGAATGGACCCAGAAGTGTGAAGATAGTTTCCAAGAACTGAAGAAGAGATTGACTTCAGCCCCAATCCTAATCATGCCAGACGTCACCAAGAGTTTCGACGTGTATTGTGATGCTTCACGTCTCGGACTTGGTTGCGTTCTGATGCAAGAAGGGAAAGTTGTGTCGTACCTGTCTCGACAATTGCGACCGCATGAAGAGAATTACCCAACCCATGACCTGGAGTTAGCAGCTGTGGTTTTTGCTTTAAAAAAATGGCGACCCTATCTTGTGGGTCATCGCTGTGAGGTCTACACAGATCACAAAAGTTTGAAATACATTTTCACTCAGAAGGAGTTGAATCTGAGGCAGAGAAGGTGGATGGAATTGATTAAGGACTATGATGTCGGAATTCATTACCATCCCGGAAAAGCCAACGTAGTTGCCGATGCCTTGAGCCGGAAGCCATGCACCTGAATACCCTAATCCAAGCAGAGCAACCAGCCTTGTTTAAGGAGTTCGAAGATTTCGGACTTGAATTGGTTAGCTATGGATATCTTGCCAACCTAGAGTTAGCCCCAACCCTGTTGGACCAAATCAAAGAAGCCCAGAAAGGTCATGAGAGTATCGAGGGGATTAAAAAGAAGATATCCCTCGACAAAGCACCTGGTTTTGCCATAGATGCTGAAGGAGTTCTGAGATTCAAAGGACGCCTGTGTGTGCCCGATGATAAGGAACTCAAGGGTCTGATCCTAAAAGAAGCCCACAATACCCCATACTCGATCCACCCCGGAGGAACCAAGATGTACCAAGATCTTCGTGAGAAGTTTTGGTGGCATGGAATGAAGCGGGAAATTGGATCTTTCGTGGCCAAGTGTGATAATTGTCAGCGAGTCAAAGCAGAGCATCAGCGCCCTGCCGGATTGCTCCAACCCCTCAAGACCCCCGAGTGGAAATGGGATGAAATTGGAATGGATTTTATTACCGGACTTCCTAGGTCAAACCGAGGCCATGATTCAATCTGGGTCATAGTTGATCGATTGACCAAGGTTGCCCATTTCATTCCTGTCAACACCACTTATAGAGGGAACCAGCTAGCAGACTTGTATATTTCCAGAATAGTAAGCCTGCACGGAGTGCCTAAGAGAATTGTATCTGACAGAGGCACGCAGTTCACCTCACGATTCTGGAAAGCTCTTCACGAAGCCCTCGGAACCCACTTATCATTCAGCACAGCCTATCACCCTCAGACCGGAGGACAGACCGAGCGAGTAAACCAGATTCTGGAAGATATGCTTCGTGCATGTGTCCTAGCCTATGGCTCTAAATGGGAAGATTGCCTTCCGTTTGCAGAGTTTTCCTATAACAATAGTTATCAGTCCAGTCTGCAAATGGCCCCATTTGAAGCACTTTACGGCAAGAAGTGTCGTACACCCTTGAACTGGTCCGAGACCGGAGAAGGAAAAGTGTTTGGACCAGATACCCTCCGTGAAGCCGAGGAACAAGTCCAACTTATCCGTGAACGTCTCAAAACTGCTCAATCCCGTCAGAAAAGTTATGCTGATCCCAAGCGTCGTGATGTCACCTTTCAACCTGGAGATTTTGTCTATCTTCGGGTGACACCACTCAAGGGATGCAACGTTTCCATGTCAAAGGAAAGTTGGCACCCAGATATATTGGACCTTTCAAGATTCTTGCCCGTCGCGGAGAAGTAGCCTATCAGCTAGAGTTACCCCCAGAGTTATCGGAATTTCATGACGTCTTCCACATCTCTCTGCTCCGGAAGTGTCTTGAAGTTCCTGACCAGCCCGATGTTTTCAAGAACATTGACCACCAATCCATTGACCTGAACCATGATCTGACTTATCGTGAGAGACCATTCAAAATTCTCGACGAAGATATTCGTCTCACCCGGAGGAACAAGATCAAGTTTTATAAAGTCCAGTGGACTAACCACTCGAAGAGGAAGCAACTTGGGAACGTGAAGACTATCTTAGGAGCGAATTTCCCCACCTCTTTAGCACCTAAGCCCAGCCAATCTCGGGACGAGATTTATTCTAAGGGGGGAAGGATCTGTAACGTCCCAAAATTGTAACCCAGTTTTATTAGTCAAAAATGTGGGCCAACAAAAACTTTTGTTAATTTTGTGTGTTTGATGTTTGTGCTTGCTTGTGTTGGTTAGTTTGCTAAAACAAAAATGTAAAGAAAAGAAAAGAAACATAATAAAAAGTTCCCACATGAAATCTTGTGACAAAAGTCACACAAAATTCATCCTGTCAAGAAAATAAAATTTTTTTTTAAAAACAAGTTCAGAGGGGTGACATGTGATCACTCTCTCTTTGTTCTCATATTCTTTTCCCTCCCAAAAATATTTCTAAAAATCCTAATTTCAAATTCCATTTCTTTCTTTATCTTTCCCAAATCACAAAATGTGCCATGTTGCACATATCCAATAAATTCTAGCACCCTACCAAAAATCCATGCTTTATACTTGTGAATCAAGTATGGAATTAAATTCAAGAAATTTGAATTTAATTTTCGTTGAGACAATTCATCGAGCACATGGTGGGCACTGCCCGTGTTCATCCTCCGATCCACGAAACCGAGCTCCAATCCGTCGATTGGATGGATCCCTGCGTGGCTTGCTTGCTCCACACTCTCCCCCTCACTCCCCTCAGTCTCCAGAGCAAGAGGGAAGCGTGCCACTTGGTTGTTTTGCTCGTGGCCGCCGCCGTCCGCACGCCACCGTGCTGTCCACCCCTGGCCGTCGACGAAATCGTGCGGAGGAGGCACCCCGCTGGCCCAGCCCTGCACCCTTGCGTCCTCTCACCCTCACCGCACTCGTCTGGACGGAGATGACCGCGCCCTGACACCCTGAGGCGCCGTGCGCCAGCCGCCATGTCAACGCTCGCCAAGCTCTGGCCGCGCGTGGACACCGACGCCGATCCTCTCCTCCACGCCACCCCAGCTCGCGTGGCTCGTCTCAGACGCGCCTCTGCCACCCAGCAACCTCAGGGACACGTCCCCGTCAGCCCTCGTGGCCTGCAGCAGCCGAATCGATCCGTCCACTCCGCGGACGCGCCATGGACGCCGTGCCGTGTCGAGCTCGCTCTCGCAGCCGCGCGTGCACCCCTCTACCTCTAAACCCTAGCTAGACACCCTACGGTCGTCGCCGTGCAGCACCGCCACCAATGGCGTGCTATCCCCCTCCCTAGACCACTCCTGCGCCCCGTCCACCGCACGCCGTGGTTCGGCTATAAAAAGCCACCGCACCCGTGCCTCCACACCTCACCACCGCTCACTCCAGCACCCCTCCCTCACTCTCCACCCCTCAGTGCACCGCTAGGAGAGCGGTGACACTGCCCCGCAAGCCCAGGCCGCCTCGAGCGTCCTCGATTTCTCGCCGGAGGCGAGGAAGAGGTCGAGCACGGATAGGTCGTTGCTCGCTTCCCCTCTCCCCTCTCTGGCCCATCCTAGCCTCACCATTACCCCCGCACTTACCCGCCGCCGTTTCCCCGTGTTTGGTGCACAGACGCGGAGCAGAAGGAGCACCGGAGTTGCAGCACGGCCGCGGAGGTGGAGTTGCTCGCCGTCGCCGCCAGAAGCTTCCCCAGCAAGCACACCTCATCCCAGAGGCTTCCCCACGATCCCCGCCGTCGATCCACCTCTTTCCGCAGCCTCCCGAGCCCTAGGTGAGTTTCCCCGTGCTTCTCGCCGTCGCCGGAGCCGCGGCGCCGCCCGCCTGAGGTCGTCGATGACCGCGAGCTCCAGGCGCCGTTCGATTAGAAATCGACGGTAGCGTACCGGTTCGCGTAATTAGTCGCTGACTGGTGGACCCCACCCGTCAGCGTTTTAAATTTAAAACGCGCGCGCGGAACGTTCCGTTGAGTCACTGACGGGCGGACCCCACCCGTCAGGGTTTTCTTCTTTTCCAGCGTTTTAGAATTTCCAAATTCCACTGTTTTCAGTACTGGATCTAGATTAGAAATTCAATAACTTGAGTTCTAGAAGTCCAATTAAATCAAACCAAACTGCTCTGGAAAGCTTATAAAATTCTTTAACTCATCAAAGTGGTCTCATCTCATTTAAATAAATAATAAAAATGTATTAATAAAAATGCTCCAGAAGGTTTAAAACACTAAACCATTTGTTTCTGGAGTTATATAAATCCAAATAACTTGAAACCAATTTTGGTAGCTTTGTATTAGGATCCTTTAGCTCCCCAAATTTTGGTAGAATTAATTGAGTAGTCTAAAATCCTTAGCCTTTGGTTGAATTTCAGTGCACCCTTCTGCACTAAACCAATTAGTGTGATTTATCAGTAGGTCCAATTAAGCTCAAACCAATTTTGTTAGATCACTTGTAGCCAAAGTTAGTTGCCCCTAAAAGGATTTAATTTTTGGAGCAACCTAATTTGTTTGGTAGCTAAAACTTGTTTAAAAACCTTCTGAACTACAACAAATGTGTAGGGAGTTTGGTAACTCCAAATGACCCCAATCCAATTGGGTGATCTTCTACACATCAGTAGCTACCCATAGAATTTTAGTTTGAATTTTTGTGACAAACATAGATTAAATGGTGAATTAATTGGTGTACAACTAGTTTCTGCCTTAGTTTGAAAATAATTAAATAAAGATTAATTCAATTAAAATTAAAAACCATCTTGTGTTGCTTGATGTGTGCAGTAGCTAATTGTGGCATTATGATTGTAATGCTGTGTTGATGCTTGAGCTAGAGTAGTGATGGTTGTTTTGCTTGTTTAAACGTTTAGACGATACCGCTGACGAATTCATCGAGGAAGGAGGTTTTGCTGAACCCGAAGATCAGGACCAGTACCACTTTGTTGAGCAAGGCAAGCTACTTCACTGAGCTTGCATTTATATACCTCTATTTTAGTCTCAAGAGTTATTCAAAGGAATCAATGATTTTTGGAAAAACCCTTTTTCAAAACAATGAAAACTATTTTGCCACCCTATGTAGAAATATAGGGTAGTTATTTTACAACTATAGGATGGGAAAAACAATGTTTACTCAAAACCCCTTTGAAAGTACTTGAATGAAGGTGAAGTACCGAAAGGTCGGTATGAAGGTGAAGAACCAGAGAATGGTGTTGTTTCTGGAAAGAAAAATGCACATTGTGTCCTTGTACTTACATCCCCAGCCAAAAATCTGTGCGACCACATTTACCCACATATGGGCAAGGGCGTAGTCATATAATTTGCTCGTGTTAGTACTGGATGCCTCAATAACGAGGAGAACCTCGTTCCATGAGGGGATGGTCTGAGGACCTACCCCCTGACCTGGGTCCTCTTCATTGAAGTCTACCGGAAGCCGGTATGAGCGTGTCGGAGGAAGAGGATTGAAGGGCTCCCTTGGGTCCGCCGGGCAGAACTACGAGTCCCCACACTTAGTTTCTGAGGATTTGAGTGTCGGTGGAAAGTGTCGTAGCGGCAGGGTCCTATACTAGCATGAGCAAAGGACAGGCTATGGCCGGGAACTCAACTTCGCATACCTCTGGTATGGCGGGACGTGGCTGACACGATGAGTGACCGGATGGGTGTGGGAAAAGCGTACTACCTCTGCAGAGGGTAAAACTATTCGAATAGCCGAGTCCTCGGATATGGACAGTTGGGAAGAACTACTAAGGCCATGTGCAAGTTTTATAAAGTGTTGAGTTTGAAAGGAAACTGAGATGGAAAAGGTTGCTTACCTGTACCAATGAGTTGGTGCAAGGTGGTGAAGGGTTTGGAACCCTGATTGAGATTTGGTCGGACGGGAAGGATTTTTCGAGAAAAATAGCTAAAGTGGTGTTTTCTCAAAGGATGGTTATAAACTTCGTCTCACCCCTTTCCAGTAAGGATTTGAGAGTTTTCACATAAAAGTTTTAAAAATAAAACTAGTTAGTGCTTACTCTAGTTGGGGTAGTTTGCGAGTACAATCAAATGTACTCATATTGGTTTCGTCCCTGGCTATTGTCTTAGCCAGATTTCGAGGAACCCTACGTTGAAGAGGAGTTTGGCGACGTCTATGCGAACTGAGATCTTCATAAGTCAGCTGCCTGTCGGGTGTTGTTAGGATGGATTAGCCCTACTACCGTAGCTTCCGCTGAATAAAGATGATTTGGCCCTTGAAGGCACCTATGTATAATTAGGCCTGTATGGCCAGGTTTGTAAGACTTTAAACTCGGTATTGTATGGATGTAAACTTTGATATTCAGTTCGGATTATGTGCAACGACAGACTGATCACGGGATCGTTGTGTTAAGCATAATCGGGTATTTCGGACGGCTAGTCCGGGTCCCCACACCGAACTGGGTAAATCTGTGTTGATCTTTGTTTCTGCGATCCCAAGCTCGGAGATGCTTAACTCGCGTAATCCCACACCTACGAAGTCATCTATGACACCTGACGTGACAAACCCACGACAGTGGGTTCCGGCCAAATCCAGTGGCGGGCTTTCACATCTTCATGCCTTACGACTCCCACTAGTAGCAGCCGCACGAGTGGGAGTGTGAGGAATCCGCTAAGCCACCAAGGCACGGAAGGTCGTCAAGGAGGGTGGTCTCGGGGGTGGCGATGCTAGGGTTCGCTCAGGCCAATCCCTAGGAGTGACACGACCAACAATCTACTAGTATCGGATAGGAACCCTTAATATCATGCAAGTTAACTTTTAACGCAATTCTGGACGTTGACATATCACGCGTCTTCTCTTGGAAATTGCCTACCTGAGAGAGGTCGCGATCAATTGATCTCGTCACAAAAGCATACGTCGTGCTTGAATCCAAATGAAGCATCATACCATGCATGATACGAGCGATAAGCCAAGAACATGATGCCGAGATTTGGGAGAAAAACACAACTAATCAGAAAATTCATGTTGTTACCAGACATTATTGGGCCATGCATGACTCACCACATGCGTTTTTTAAAGAGGACGGTTCGCCGTCATTTGGACTCATGTACAAGAGGGACTTAAACTAGTGCACTAATGGCTGGGGCCCAAGCGATTTGGCCATCGCCGCTTTGGGGGTCACCGATCCGACCCCTGATACTCCACACGAGCCAAACTGGGAAGGTGTTCACGGCACAATTAATTAAGTAGCAGCGCCGTAATGCTGGAAGGTAGATCCAAACAGAAACATTGCAGTGCAACAGCAGAGCAGAGGAGAGAAAATCACAGCCAGTAACATTGCTGGCACAGAGCTTCCAAGAGCTTGCAAGGTGGCTGACGCTCGGCAGTGGCAAAGACCGTCCATCATGCGTGCATGTGCTTGGGTGGGCAACTGGCATATGACCCATGTTCTGCATATCACCAACTCGCAGTTGCCGACTTAGCCTATGCTAGGTGGTGGTAATGGTATAGTACTCCAGGCCGGCGGAGAGCTGGTCGGCCGGTCACTAAACGCAAATCGCGGTGATCAAACACAAGTACACAACGACGGTGGCTTTGATGCAGACGTAGAGAGAAGGAAGAATAATGTAGCCAGGGCCCGGACGACAACGACACACTGCATGCATGATTTGAGTTGCTCGAGCCTCTCACGTGCACGTATGATATGATACACACGACCGCCGCTCGTGGGGGCTGGTGAAGTGGTGAGGACCGTGGACGAGCCAGCCCCGCCGCCTCCCAAGGGTCATCGCCTGAAATTATAAGTTCAAAACAACTTTGAACTTATAGAGGGCTGACTGTTGAGAATCGGTTTTGTACTGTACGTGCTGTATTTCTAAACGTACGAGTACGTGTAATCTCTGTAACCCTGCCGTATATATATAGAAGAGGTGGAGGCGTATGTCTACCACGAAACCCTAAACCTGTATTTTTTCTTGGTATCAGAGCCAGAGGTCTTGAGCCGGCTATTCCGTCCACTACGCACGGGAATCTAGGAACCATCATCACACCCCGTGAAAATCGCGTCAGAGCGGTCAAATCCAGTCCAAACGGCACCGCCCCTTGGTCAGCACTGCATAACGGGCCCACAAGCGTGTCGTGTCCCATCAGTCATACCAAACACGTCATCGCTTGTCAGAAAATTGCAGTCGAGGCATGCGTCATTGCTGACGTCACTTCAGGTCTCATACCTGATAGGAAAGTCGAGTCCTTCAAACTTTACGACGAAGCCAGTACTTCGACTGCCTCGGTTGTTTCGAGGGTGAAATTGCAAATTACGCAACACAAGACATAAAGGCACTCGATAGTTTCTTCGACTGAAACGTATTACTCCCATCGGGAGCGTATCAAAAAAAATTTCGACTGAAAATGTACAGGATAAAAAGATTTGAGATTATCCTCCATTGCGAGCATAAAGCACAATCTCGGGTGCTACTCCCATCGGGAGCGCTGTCGCGCACCCGATAGAATAATGACAAGAATCAGTCGACAGACGACTCGACTCAGTTGATAAGCACAATGTAATACAAAATCATACACGATAAATTCCGAGTTGCGTCCGCCACAAAAATAGCTCGGATGCTGCATGCATAAGTGCAAAGGTAAGACCCGCCATTCTATCGAGCTGGGCTAAGGACCGCTCCAGCAGCGTTAATTCTTAAAACTTTCCGTGTCAGCAGACATGATGAAAAATCCTGACGGACGCGTTGGGTAATCTCAAAAATACTGCAGAACGATTCAGTGAGACCTCAACGGCCTGAGTCGAGTCTGACCAGTCTGTTCCAGATTCGAGTCCGGGGACTCGAGTTTGATTGAAAGCTAGTAAGGTTTTGCCCAAATGTGCAGTTAACCGATCCCGATCCGTCGAGTGTAGGGCCTACTAAGTTATTATCTCTTGATTATCATAAGCAAAAACCATAGTAGATGAAATAAGCGGCATAGCAGACAAAATGTGCTTTCATACAGGAATTCAATCGAATGCACATGAACAAAATGTATGACGTGCACAGATGAATGAGTCAATGACCGATCTTCGAGTCAGACAAGTACTCGGGGGCTACTGACAGGGATACCTTCCGGGTACCCTACCGTGAGGGTACCTGGTGCACGTATCGACTAGGCCCAACTATCAAGAGCCTACATGAAGCCCATGAAAGAAGGCCCAAAAAGCTGGAGTATCTTCCAAGTTAGGCGAAGCCATAGTCGGTTTAGATTTTCCTTACATGTAATCTGAGTCGGTTGCGAACTCCCGAACCCAGCCTGTTATATAAAGGCTGGGAGGGCCGCCGATAGCAGGACACAGAATACTCGAACCACCAAAACCCTAGCGAGATCGACATCTCGCGCGGGACTCCATTGTAGCTCGCATATACCTCAAATCAATATCAGACAAGCAGAAAGTAGGGTGTTACTCTCCGGAGGCCTGAACCTGGGTAAATCCTTGCTTTTGCTTGTCAGCCGACGAAACTACCAGTCTACCACGTTCTCTCCCCCGTAATCTCAACCCTAGGTCCTTAACCATGGGATTTGATGAGTTAACCCTCGTCAGCGGCCGTGTAAAATGTATTCCCATTTATCTCGTACCCTTGGAAAGTCAATATAGTCGAAGTTGGTGACTTGGCCAACAAGTATAGCTCTTCTCCAACAGTGGTGTTATTAATGAGACGTGTTTGCAACCAACCGCCGAAAGTCTCCATGTGGTCTTTAATCCAGGAGTCAGGCTGCTCTGGGTTTCGGAGCATACAATATTCTTGTGTTCCTCGTTATACGGAGCCACCAAGCTAGAATTTTAGAGAAACTGTGTAGTGTGCCTGGGTGAAAGAATGCCCGTCCATACATATTGTTGCTTCTTTCCTACCGTGTCTTTTCTACGCAGTTCCCCTCATGGCGCGATTGAGGAACACCGATCGACTTAAGGTCAGGAATAAGTCAACACAAAAACTCAATGACCTCCTATGTTCCATAGCCCTTGGAGATGCTTCCTTCTGGCCTAGCAGGTTATGAACATATTTCTTTAAGACTCCCATGAATCTCTCAAAGGGGAACATGTAGTGTAGAAATACAGGGCGAGAATGGAAATCTCATCGACTAGGTGAACTATGATGTGTGTCTAATATGAAGAAGGATGGTGGGAACACCAACTCGAAGCTGACAAGACATTGGACCACATCCTTCTGTAAACTTGGTAGAGTTACTGGATAGATTACCTTCTGAGAATTGCATTGAGAAATGCACATAGCTTCACAATGGGTACTCGAACATTTTCCGTAGAAGCCCCCTCAATGCAACCGGAAGTAATTGTGTTAATCAGGTGGCAGTCATGAGACTTTAGGTTTGAATTTTTTTTCTCTGCCATGTTTATTATTCCCTTTATATTCGACGAGAAGCCAGACGGGACCTTGATACTGCTCAGAACTTCAAAAAAGATCTCCTTCTCTTCTTTTAGTAAGAGCGTAGCTGGCAGGACCTTGATACTTCTCTGGATTCAGGTCGTCTCGTTCGTGCATACGTTGTTGTGCAGCCGTGCATCCGGTGTATCTTTCGTCTTCCCATACACGTCCAAGAAGCTTAGCAGGTTCACGCAAAGATTTTTCGTCACATGCATCACGTTGATTGCAGAGCGAACCTCTAGGATTTTCCAATAGGGTAGCTCCAAAATATAGATTTCTTCTTCCACATGGGTACGTGTCCGTCGGCGTCATTCAGAACAGATTGTCCGCCAGGACCCTTTCCAAAGATTATTTTTAAATCCTTGACCATGTCACATATATCAACACCAGTAGGGCAGGTAGGCTTCATCGGTGATCTGCCTCACCTTTGAAATGTTTGCCTTTCTTTCTTACGGATGCTTGTTTGGAAGAAATTGACGATTGCCCGGGTACCATTCTTGTTTGCCAAATATATACTTTCAGTGTCACCTAAACAGTGCATGCATGCATTGTATCCCTTATTTGACTGTCCTGAAATGTTACTAAGAGTAGTCCAATCATTGATGGTTACAAACAACAACGCTGGTAGGTCAAATTCCTCCTGTTTGTGCTCATCCCACACACGTACATCTTCTTCACGCCACACTGTAAAAGTTCTTCAACCAATGGCCTCAGGTACACATCAATGTCGTTGCCGGGTTGCTTCGGGCCTTGGATGAGCACTGTCATCATAATGAACTTTCGTTTCATGCACAACCAAGGAGGAAGGTTATGATACATAGAGTCACAGGCCAGGTGCTATGACTGGAGCTCTGCTCCCAAAAGGATTAAAGCCATCTATACTTAGACCAAATCTTAAGTTCCTTACGTCATCTGAAAATGTCGGGAACTCTCTGTCGATTTTTCTCCACTGCGACCCATCAGCGGGTATCTCAGCATTAGGTCTTTCTTACGGTCTGCTTTGTGCTATCGCAACAACTTGGCATGCGCTTTGTTTTGGAACAAACGTTTCAACGTGGTATTATAGGATCATCACATCACCTTGGCAGGAACCCTCTTCCTGGGGCACGGCTCGCCCTCAACATCACCAGGGTCATCTCGCCTGATCTTGTACACAATGCACCGCATACCGGGCATGCATTCAAATTCTCGTACTCCTCACCGCGGCAGATGATGCAGTCATTGATGCATGCATGTATCTTCTGCACCTCTAATCTTAGAGGGCAGACAACTTCTTACAGACACTACATGGACAAGAAATAAAACCATTCGGCAACTTGTTTGTCTCAGCCACGGATAAAATTATGCATGCCATTAATGAAGTCGGGACAGCGTCGGTCACCGTATATCCATTGGCGGCTCATCTGCATTATATAAATATATCAAAAACTATTACACTACTCATGAATATATAATACTGACCAAATTAATTAATAAAAGTTCATCACATTAAAACCAAAGTAGAGTAGTGACCAAATGTAATACATAGTTCACATAAAACATACATTGAAACAACATACAACAATCTAATCAATGCATTAAATGCAACAACAAATACGATCAAAATCGTAACTAAGGTAACTATTGACCCAACAACATAATGATACCAAGCTCTTATTAATTGCATTATTTTCTAATCTTTCTAATCTTCAAGTGCATTGCATCCATCTTGATCTTGTGATCATCGACGGACATCGGCAAGATACAACTCCAATTTCATCTTCTCTTCTTCAGTTCTTTTAATTTTTCTTCAATTCTTTACAATTCTTCTTTCAAGTCATCATTTTCTTTTTCAACTAGATTTAACATCTCGACAAGAGGGTCGATTGGAATTTCCAGTTCCACTACCTCCTAGATAAAAATATCTATGTCAAGTTGGTCGGCGTAATTAATTGTCATAAACACGAAATGAAAAAATAGTTATAAAGATAATATAGCACATCGAATCATAGACTGGACGAGGGCCGACGGGGACGGATATCAAAACCATGACACTATACATATAACACAAACAATCATACAAGTAAGAAAATTATACAACTAACTATGTAAATCATGCAAATAAGATTTTTTTAGAAAATAAGAACAAGAGGCTCACAGGTGGTGCTGGCGACGGGGCGGCGCGGGCGATCGATGGCGGTGAGGAAGGGGATGGGACAACACTAAAACCCACAAATCATAATTTAATTTTGAGCTCAAATTGCATATAAACAAATGAACTCCTAACTTAGGCATTTCATCAAACACCTAGCTAGCACTAGAAAAATGATATGAGCTAAAACTAGCAATGAAATGAGCAAACTTGCAATGCCGGAAGAGAGGATGAAGTTGCTAACCCTTGGATAGATGGGTGCCTCCAATCTTGACAAATGGTGGAGAAAAATGGGATGAACTCTCGGGAGAGGAAACAGAGAGCAAAAATGGAGTGTGCTCTCGAGCAGGAAAAATGGGGATGGCAGCTCGGGGTAGGAGATGATATAGGAAACAGGGTTCAGGGTTTTTGTACCGGTTCGTATCATGAACCGGTACTAAAGGTCCATCTTTAGTACCGGTTCGTGATACGAACTGGTACTAAAGGTGCTCGCGCTGGGACCCACCTTTGCGGCCGCCTGCCACACCCCTTTAGTCCGGTTGGTATTACCAACCGGGACTAAAGGTCCCCTACGAATCGGGACTGGTGCTGCGCGGCCTCCTCGCTGCTGGAACCGGGACTAATGCTCCATTAGTCCCGGTTCAAATATTGGCGGGACAAAAGCTCCGGATGGAAGCCCTGTTTTCTACTAGTGACCTAAGGGTTCGTTGACGCTTAGGGTAGATACAGGAATATGAGTTGGAGTCCGAATATTGTTCGAGAGTCTCGGATTGAGATCTAGATATCACGAGGAGCTCCGAATGGTCCGGAGGTAAAGTTTATATATGACAAAGTTATTTCTGGATTTCGGAAAAAGTTCAGGATTTTCCGCAGAGTGTCAGAATGTTCTAGAAGGTTCCGGAGGGTCCCACTATGGGGCCCACTTTGTCCAGAACGTCCAAGGGTGGCCCACTGGTCATTTGACCAGCCCTCCTTGGTCCATGCAGCCATTCAATAGGTAGCCCTTTAAAAGGGGTGTTACCACTCTTGAAAGAAGGGGGTTACTACTATTGAAAGAGGGGGTTACCACTATTGAAGAGGGGGTACCACATTGGGAATAAAGTGGCTGCTTCTCCTTGCCTATAAAAGAAGAAGGGGGAGGTGCACCAAGGGTGCTGCCAATCTCTCCCTCTCTCTTGTTGTCGCCTCCCTCCTCCAGTTCTTCTCTGCACCGGCTTGGCGAAGCCCTGCAGAATTTCTCCACCGCCACCACCACACCGTCGTGTTGCTGGGATTCCCGGAGGATCTAGTACATCCCTGCCTCGCTGGAATGGGGAGAGGACGTCATCAACAACCGTATGTGTGCCCGAGTACGAGGTGCTGTCGCTTGCAGCGCCGGGAAGGATCGTCCACGCGATCGTGAGATCGGCAAGTCAATGTTACATCACCCACGAGATTTGATCTCGTTAACACTTTTGGTCTTCGAGGGTATGTTCTTCTAGAACTTGGTTTTACCCGTTACTTGCATCCACTAGATTAGATCTTGGTCCTTGATTGTTTCTTACCGTAGGATTTTTTTCTATGCTACAAACCCATCAGTAATTTAAGATTGCTCCTTTAGTAATTACGATTTTTCCCGAGCACTAATTAATTTTCCATTCCATCAAAGTTTTCAACTATTCCTTGAGCACTATCTACTTAGTGTACTATTTTGTTACGCTACAGTTTGTGAATTGTTTCACTCCACTAAAAAATTGTTCTATCCATGTAAAATATTCCACGGTAGTTATGATTTGTTTCACTAACATCTCCCTGAAACATTTCTGCCAACATAGAGTGAAGCAGATTTCTTTTTGTTGCCCCTTTTTGCATGCATGCAGTTGGCTCCTATTTCATAGTCCCCTGCTATTTAGTGAGTACTCCTTATACATAAGAAGCATAAATATTACTACTATTTATGGCTCATAGTTCATTCGTGTTGTACAAATTTTGCGTGACATTCGTGTTTTTTTTCCATACTAGTACAAGTCATGCACATTGAACAATAACCTAGTTACTGAGGAGTTATTAGAGACACAAAGTGAAAAATGTGTGTACATACTACAATAATACTAAACGAAAATACTGCACTAGCAACTCATCTACGGTTTATGTATGATACACAATCTTGTTCCAATAATTTTTTGGGCCCATGGCGAATAAAATGGAAAACAATTTATACTGAAACTTTAATACTTCTATGTAGTCTTATTTTTAGCGTGATAGTAGTACAAGTATATTTTGTGTTTATTCGCATAGTTTAATCATATAACTTGCAATATTACTAACTATTAGTTGGTGTGTTTTTTGTTGGTTAGTGAATTCATTAAAAGATACTAATGCTGTACTGTGTAACAAAAGTTTATGGTAGAGCTATGTTTTCTACAATGCATAATACATACTTCCCTTCGTTCCTTGATGTCAGGTGTATAGCTTTGGAGAAAAACTCCACAATATAGGGTGTCATGCGATTTTGGAACAATTTTTCCCATCCACCAAAAGAATCCTAAGGTGTATTATTTTAAATTTGTGTCTATTAGGAACTCATATCTCCGACGCTGCCAGATGGAAAATGAGTCCACGTATGCCAAATATCCATATCTTATTATTCGTGAGCATAAAACTATACACCTTACATTCAAGAACGGAGGGAAATATAATTTATAAATATTGATGGTAACGATCTGCAAGCGTGTGATTTAACAGTGTCTCAAGAGCAGTTTCTAGTGTATGGTTAGTAAAACTCGATATAGAAACTTGTAGAGAATAAACTGAACAATGACACTACTTTCTAATGGTCAAATTGTCTAGCAAGTCAAATTTGACATAGTGTGCAAGCTTCTACTTGGTATTGAAAACAACATTGTTTAGAGTAATCATCAATGATAAAAGTAGTGGATTCTAATATGTTTGCATTTGTAAATTTTATTATCTGATATGCTCTTATGCAGTAGTGTACACAAGTTCCATACATTTTATGAAATGGAATTTTGAATGCACAAAATTAAACATGAAAATATAATTACGTAGAATTTTTGTAAAACATGCAAGACTCACGGATAGAGAGTAATATGGTAACTAAACTTATTGTGGTTGGTCACATTGTTTTTTCTTACGTCCCAAGACGCCATGGTGTGTATTTTCTTCCGCTGATTAACCATTTTATTATGTTAAGATTCTCCTCCCCCAAAATATTATGCGCATGAGTTTTCACCCATCTTTAATTCACGTCTTTAACCATTAATAATACCAAAGTGTACGTATTTAGTTTGTATAAATGACATTGTTGCATTTTGCCTTGTGCAATTTTGTTTTTCATATGTATTTATACTTTCGTAAGACATATTTAAAGTGAAAATCATAGTCGAACTTGTGGGTTGTTGACTTGTGGGTGTTGACTAGAAACCGTTTATTAATGCTATTTACAAGGAAAATAAATAAATAATAGCATAGTGGTTTACAATATTTTAAAATTCTGGCCCTTTTTTCTCGGATTCCCGTGCGGTCATCCGTCTTGACCGACTATAGCCGGCCCTGGTCATACACCAGTGAAAAATTCACATACCAGTAAGGGGGTGATATCTGAAGATTTATAATTTATTCCGTCAATTCCAGTAAGAGGTGATGATGCAGCGAACAAACCCCGACCGAACCAAACTCACATCACCAAACATATGCCCATAGGGTCGCTTTCCGAGCAACGCTCGCGCGGGGCTGCCGAGTGGGCGACCCAACAAGCGAGGTCTCCCCTTACATATTAATTTTCTATTTTACCTGTTTCTTTTCAATACCTTTTTTTATTATTCATTTCATTTATTTATTTCTTTTTTTGTCATCTTTTCTTGTTAGTTTTGGTTCTTAGTTTTTTTCCTTTTCAATAAAGTAATTATTTTCTTGTGTTAACAAGTGATATTTTCTTACCCATTGAACAATAGTTTTATATGTCTGAACATTTTTTGTCTCACGTGAATTTTTTTTAAACTCAAGATATTTGTTTCGAACAATTGTAACATTTTTTTGAACCTCGAGAACTTTTTTAAACCTCACGAACAATTTACTGAAACTGCACGCCATTTTTTCAATCTCGTGACCAATATATTTTTTATACCGCGTGAAATTGTTTTTCAAATTGTTTATTATCAAATTCTAAATATATTTCATTTCAAATTATTCAATACTTATTTTTTCTAGTTTTAAATTAAAGAGATGGTAATGCTATTGGGCCGCACTAGATGCGTCCGTCTACAAACCTTTTCGGCAAAATGCGTCATGTAGGAGCGTCCCGCCACTAAACATATCAATCAAAAAAATAAATCAGTGAGACGATTAAATGGCCGTCGTGTAGCATTTGGCCTAAGAGCATATCCAACCGGACCGCTCACTTGTCCTTTGTTTGTCTGACGACCGAACAATGCTGGATAAGAGAGATGGAAAAAACCCACACAACGGACCCCCAGTTCCCCCTATAGTCTCTTTGTATCTATCTTTTCTCTCTCCATCCTCACCAACCATATGCAAGGTGAATGGAAAATTGGGGGACGGCACGACACGGCTGTGCGCACGGATACAGATGGTCCAAAAACAGACCACATGACTGGAGGGAACAATATCCAAACGTCTATCGGATAAATAAGTGACCAAATTATGCTAGTCCAGTTGAAGATGTCTCGAGCAGGCCGGATCGACGGGGAGGGAGAAGCGACGAGCTACATGCACATGATGCTATGTGAGAAGTGAGAACTCAAATAATTAATCGGATCGAAGCAGCTTAGCTGGACCGACATAGGAAAAATGGTTTAATTACAGACAGTCTCACGGACTGGGAAGTCTAGAGCTGTGTTGTATCACTGTCAGCGCATTTTGGTAGTCAAACATGTATGAACAGGGTAGCGATTTTGTTACGGAATGAATAAAAAGTTTTGTTCAGCATTATATTTAGAAAGTTTTTATTGAATCTTATGGAGCAACTATTGTCCAATTATAATCGGGATCATGAACAGAGCCATGGCCGCATGATTAGACACGGACCTGGTTTCGTGGATCGAAATCTGGCGTACTCCCGTGTCCAACTCCGCAAAGGCACGCACGAAACATTTGTTGCGGTACACACGGTTCAAGCAAGTTTGCAAAAAAAAAAAATCTTTTAGACAAGAATTGGGACAAGCAAGCCGAATATGCAGCACAACAACTGGTTGAGGCGAACTTTGCCTTTCCACGCGGGCGATTCTGCGGTAAGAATCGCCCGCGCGGTACGGAGCAAAGTCGTGACGCTTCAAATGATAGATCGATGTGCTTGCTTGCTCTTCATCAGCCCACTTCACGCAGGCCTAGCTAGCTCATTCATGTCCTCTCCTCCAACCATTTGTCGTTACAGTAATTTCTTTAGCGGGACCTATGCAGCCCAATGGTTGAACGAGTCACACATTCGGGGAGAAGAATGTTTTCCAGAGAGAATATTCTGCATGGAGCAGACAGTGACATTGGAGTCTCGCAAACCCCGTGGCTGAAGCAGATAATGCAAGCGGTTATCAAGACAAATCAGACAATTTATATGAACAACCGACTGCTGAGGTACTGTCCCCTTTAGTTCAATGGGGGTTACTATTTACTCATGTCAAACTGAATCTGCAAGCTTTGTCCCTCAACCAATCACCATCATCATCTTTATAGTCCTCAGCAGGGATCCTGCCAATAGTTACACTTGAGCATACAATTATCTCACTCATTCATCTCACCGAAACAAAAATCTACAACAGACATCAGAAGATGGCAAATAGCTAATGTACCCGCCCTCGTCCATCCAACATAAGACAAGGAAGCCACCAATGACAATGTGTACATTGGTGATCATCAAACCATGAATGCGACAATAGCTTGACTCGTTTCAGCTACATGTCGTCGGCCATGAAGGGTCGGCTCTCGGCCGTGGCCATCTCATGCACGACCAGGCTCTCGGCGGTGACGGTGGCGCCAGTGGCGTTGTTGAAGAGGTACACCCCGGAGCCGCGTAGATGGCCTCCGTCGGGTATGCCCGCGACGTCGCTGTCAGCCTCCCGCCCATAGCGAAGCTCTGGACAATGGAAGTGGTCCACCAATACCCTCACCGAGAAGGCCTCGCCGTCGAGCACGGGCACGGTGCTGCCTACCACCGCTTCACGACGTCCTTGGCCTGCGTCGACTGCGACTCGTCGTGGCAGAAATGGGTCCGGAGGCTGCCGTCAAAGCCCTTGGACACATAGAAGTTACACAGCCGTCTGTTCAGCGCGATCGTCAGCAAGGACGAGGAGGCCAAAGGGGCCAAGGGCGCCGCGCATGCGGCACCAGCGCTGGTGCTGCAGTTGTAGCTGGCGCGCCTCGTATACGGCATCGACATGGGAAGAGTTTAGGCGGAAGGAGGCCTCGATATCGAGCTGAGTGGCTTGATGGAGGGGGGCGGACGATGGAGCCGGCGTCAACAGTGATGCGGCGAGGTCTGTGGCGTTCTTGCGGAGGGTCTCGATCTCCTCCACTGGCCATTGGATGAGGTTCGTTCGGGTCTTCTCGTCCAGCGCCACCGTCCTTGGAATCGACTGACACACGCGATCGTACATACACCATTAATTAGTTCAATAATTCAAGCTACGTAGGCCCAAAGCATGTATAGACATTGACATCAAGGTCTCGATAGAATGCAAATGACTATTGAGTACTCCATAAAAGGGCCAGCCCTTCCACCGATTTGAATTAAGAATCTACGGCACGAGCAAAATGATGTCCTAGACTTTAAACAATTTAAAAACTACAAGTTGACGAGTATGATGGTCGAGCTATACTAGTTAATTTTCCACTAGGCGAAATATGGGCACTTGATGGTCAGTCATGTTGTCTCTGGGAAGATGCAGAGATCGATGATGAAAGTGACACAAATAAGGAAAGTACCCTTTGAAAATTCAACCGGCCTATTTATGTAAGTAAATAATGATTATTCAGCATCAAGCAGCGCCTAACATGGTGACTAATAAAAATAGAAACTAAATTATAGGCTGGGAACGGGCACTAGGCATATGCGTGCATGCATGCATAGATCTGGGATGCTAACAGAGGATTGTTGAATGTGCACCTTGCAGAGCAAGGGACCGATATGTTGTCAACAGGCAGTTTTTTGTTTTTTTGCAAATAAGGGTTTCCCTCAATTTCTATTAAGAGAAGCATAGCTGCATAGTGGCAGCTAGCTAAGGTAGCGCTATACAGCAACCTAGAGGTGACCGTTCATCAAGAAAGAAACAAACGAAAGACGTTGAATAATATATACTCCACCATGCATGAGTGTGACATCGTCCGGCGATGCACCCATGAACCAATGTGATGACTTAATTGAAGCATGCAAGCTAGAACAATCATGGCGATGTTAACTTGTTAAGTGCGCATACCATAAGGGACGCCCAGCCCTTGACCTTGTCGGCCTGCTCGGAGTCGGTCTCGCCGACGTACCCAGACGACGCGCCGCCTCTTGGCCGGGTCGAGAAGGACTTGGACGCGTAGTACTTGCCCCAGTCGTACCTGAGCCCGATCCCGAGGTCGGCCTCGGCGTCGGCGGCGTCCAGTGTTGGCGGCGGCGTCGAACTCCCGAGCGCGTAGTAGTCGTGCCGGTCGTCGTCGCTGCTCTCCTTGAGCACGTAACAGTGCCCCGGACGAGTTCATCTTGGAGTCGTCGGCGCCGCCGACGGGTACAGGTCGATGCACTCGTACATGCCGGTGCCGTTCGGGCCGCGGTGCATGTCGCCCGGCATCAGCTCATAGCTGACGAAGTCCTTGGTCTTGTAGCTGAGGACAATGCCGGCGTGGCCGTTGTCGTCTTGACCCGATGATGGTGCGCCAGGTGGAGTCGGAGTCGTCGAACCACGCGGTGAGCGGGTCGCAGGGAAGTCTTGAGGCCGATCCCGGTGGCGGAGCATGACGGGATTGGCGGGTGCTTGACCCAGCTGCGGAGGAGGCGGGTCAGTGGGGTCGGCGGGCACGGCGAGGCACGTGACCTGCGCCAGCGTATCTGTGTTGCCGGTGTAGAGCAGGATGACCTGACCGTCGGGGAGCACCGTGATGGAGCCCGTCAAGACACATTGAATGTCGTACCACTGGTCGGGCACCATGGCGAGCGGGAGGTGGCGCCAGTGGACCATGTCCCGCGACACGGCGTGGCCCACGCGATGTTCCCCCACACGGAGCCCTTGGGATTGTGCTGGTAGAAGAGGTGGTACCATCCGCCATAGTACACCGGACCTGCGATCAATGCAACAGATCGAAGGTCGATGGAATCAGTCTAATATTATTGATTTCTCAGAGAAAATTCATATCATATTATTGAGATTTCTCAGGTGCTGGAAATCTGAAAGTACAAGAATATTCTGAACGAACAAGGATATTCAGCAGTAGGCAGTACTGACCGTTGGGATCTGCGTGAATGTCGCCGGAGTATAGTAGGAATGCCGCCGCGAGACAAGCGAACAGGAAGAAAGCAAAACGTCAGCCAATACATTCCTACCTCGGTTGAAGAGATCTGAATCTGAAAAAGATTACACCAGACGTACCGTCATGTAGTTTCCTGTCGGGCTGGAAATGGAACCCGGCCCTGGTGCGCTGCCCTGCAGCATGGAGTTGCTCCACGGAAGCCGCCGTCGAGGAGTAGCCCCGACGCTTCTCCGACACGCCGAAGTCCTTGCCCCTGCTCCTCGGCATCTCCATCGCCACGGCCGGCACCACCACGTCCCCACCGCCGCCGACCGGTGATCCACCCTGGCCCTCCTAGGAGCGCGATTGCGCCGACGACAACGAGCACCACCGCGGCCAGCACGGCGGCGCACGCGCGCCACCTCACACCGCCACCTTCGCTAGCATGGCGGTCCTCGGCGGAGGCGGCAGCGGCACATACGCGTAGGGGAGCAGCGAAGGCGTGCCTGGACGACGACGGGCGCGGGACTCCATCGTCGCGTCGGCGGCGCGGTCGCCGGTCGGTCGATGATTCGAGAAAGCTAGCGGTGGATGGATCCTGACCGGTGGATGGATCGACGGAGTGAGGGCGGGCGAGATTTATACTGAGGTTTCGTAGGGGTTTTGGCCGTACCGTCGAATTGTTTTTTTTTGACAGACCGGTGTAGCGCATTCTCTGTCGAGTAATGCTGTCCGTTGATCCGCAAAATGCTTACGGTGCCAGCTCTGTCGACATTGCCCACGTGAGATTGGCAGGTCGCTCTCGCTCTCCACATGGCATTATGTGGTGAGCAACCAAAACAAAAAAAGGTCGCTCACTCTCTGTTGATTCCATTCCTTTTTTTAACAAATTATTCAATTCCTTATTAGGTATACGTGGTCTCCATCTACGTGTACATGCACAATCTCCACTACTAATTAAACAAGCAAACTTGATATTTCCTACAGCCACTCGTCCAGTGTACACAGCCGAAACTGCGCCGTAGATTGCCAAGAAATTAGATCTAAAGGCAATTGATCTGGGTGTGCTTAGCAATTAACGTTGGCGGACACTCCTGCGAACGGACGAAAAGTTCCGCTCCGGAAGTTACGATCGATAAGGCAGGATTGACTGGGTGGCTGATATCACGGATCAATTCCCAGCGAAAAAAGACCCCAGCTTTGATGAGGTGGTCAACGCCGGAAAGTTACGATCGATAGGCATTACCATTCCGCCACCAAACCCCTCCTCTCCTCACCGCGCCGGCCCTCTCGCGCGGGCAGGCGGCCAAGGTCGCCGTGCTGGGCGCCGTCTTCTGCGGTCCGTCGTCGCCGGCAATGTCTCGCTCGCTACCTCCCCGTCTCCTTCAACCAGGCCGTCGGCGCCACCACGCCCTTCTTCACCGCGCTCATCGCCTACGCCATCGCCGCCCGCCGCGAGGCCGGCGCCACCTACGCCGCCCTCATCCCGTCGTCGCGGCGGTCGTCATCGCCACCGGGTAAATATTCGCAGACGATCCGTATCAATTTGGAAGCAGTCTAGCTCAAAGACCAGAATTGAAAAGGCTCAACTAAAATTCAGGGGAGCCGAGCTTCCACCTGTTTGGTTTCATCATGTGCGTCGCGCCACGGCCGGGAGGGCGCTCAAGACCGTGCTGCAGGGATCCTGCTTCGTGGAAGAGTAAGAAATCATTTTCCATTGATCACGTTGATCTATGTCTTTTTAGAAGCAAATACAAATGTTCTTCATGGTAACATTCACTGATTTGCTTCGGATCTGGTGCACGTGCAGGGAGAAGCTCAACTCCATGACCTGCTCCGGTACATGGCCCCGGTGGCCGTCGTCCTGCTGGTCCGCGCGACGCTGGTATTGGAGCCGGAGGCTTTTCGGCGCGGCAGCGACGCTTGCCCGGGAGGATCCCAGCTTCGTCTGGCTGCTGCTCGGAACTCTCGCGGCCTACCTTGTGAACCTGACAAACTTCCTCGTCAACCAAGCACACCAGCCCGTCACTCTCCAGTGAGTGATGATTCCTCTGCTGCCCTCCCCAGTGCCTCCCAAGCATTGTGCTCTGCTTGCCGTTGTTGGGAATTCTTCAGGTAACCTGTCTGCGATGCTCATGCGCCTTGTGCTTTGTGTCTTGCAGGTCCTGGGCAACGCGAAAGGCGCGGTGGCTGTCGTGGTTTCCATCCTGATATTCAGGAATCCGGTGACCGTCATGGGGATGCTGGCTACGGTGACCATCGTCGGCGTGGTTCTGTACGGCGAGGCCAAGAAGAGTGCAAGTGAGCTTAACCTGCAGAACAAATCTTCTTCTGTTTTCGACAACCGTCTGCTCCAGGGAGATGCTGAACGCAACATTCTGCGTTATGCTCATCGATCTTCCGCCAGAGCCCTGATGTATTGATCCGGTTCCGGCAAAGCCTGACTGTGGCACGATGAAGACATCAGTTCATGCTCCAAGGTGCAATGTGTGGGGTCCTGAAGTCTAGGACTTTTGTGAGTTGTTAAGCTGTCACGAGCTGTTAGATCAGATTGCATTCATGATTGTAAATTGTTGTGTAGAATGTATCATATACCAAATGACCGATTCATATTCCTAATCAGCGAGAGACATACAGTTACCATGGTGACAGAAACATACAGGGAGATTACTCTAATTATATTGACAGCAGAACGTGTCTATGGCATGTAGTACTAATTTTAATCGTGCAGGCTAAAAGTCCTAATAAACATTCTGCATACAGAGAATTTACTCTAATTATATTGACAACAGAACGTGCTTACAGCTTGTTTAATTTCAATAGTGTAAGCTACCTATTCTGATGTTTGCATAATGTCATTTCGTTTTTTTAGTAGGTATTACTGGTAAGGCAAACATGACAGCACAAACTATTGTTCAGAGAATGTAATCTGATGCTGGGTGTTAGATTTTTATGGGTGCAAATGGACAGCCCTTTAGGAAGCGCATAGGGATTGTCTACGGACCAAGATGAGATCGGTCTTTTAGTAGAAAGGCAGCACAGATGTGCAGAGATGACAGATGTTTAAATTGTAGCGTAATATTAGTCATGACATATATTGCTAAACAAAAAACTCACTAAACTGTAAATTCGATATATATTAGCCGAGACGTGCGTGCACGTGCACAGCTACTAGTATACAATTATTGTATGTACGTGGCGAATTTGAAAGCTGCATCCAATTATGCAAAAAAAAAAAAAGTTGCATCCAAACCATTGTTTTTCGAAAACAGTTATTCTTGTACAAATCAAGTCATGCTTGCTGTGTGCTACGGAAAGTAAGACAAATGGTTTTGGAAATTGCCTCTCCGAGAGGTTATCATTAAGTTTGTTAGAGCATCTCCACCGGCACGCCCAAAACAACGTCCGAACGTCGCCGGCAGCTGTAGCCACGTTTTGGGAGCGTCGCCCCCCACCGGTCGCTCCCAATAGACGGTCCCAATAGAATTAAAATCAGAATTGTGTCGAATAAAATCCAAATTATTACAAATAGTTTGTGAACATAATAAAAAAATTCATACAATAATCCAAATTAAATTAATTGGACAGTCAATTAGGTTGGCCGCATTTTGTCCTTGATTGCCCACAATGGGCAACTAAATCATTTCGCAACTGCTCGTGAACTCCTTCATCTCGATTTCAGCGTTGATTGTGAGGTAGTTGGCAAAATCTTCGGGTATATCATCAGGCAAATCGGGATTAGGCTGGGAAGAGGACCCTGATGATAGTATGGATGGTCATCATGTTCTGGAGGATCAAGACGTTCACTCTCGATGATCATGTTGTGCAAGATCACCAAGTCATCATCACCTCCCACATCTGATCTTTACCAAGTTTGAGCAGGATACCTAACAATAGCGAAGCGAGATTGGAGCACGCCAAAAGCCCGCTCGACATCCTTTTGGCACCCTCCTGTTCTGATGCAAAATGGGATTGACTGTGATCTAGAGGGTTGGAGATGGTCTTCACAAATGTGGACGGTGGACCAACTGGATAGATGCCATCAGCTAGATAATACCCCTTGTCATACGCATGACCATTGATCTCGTAGTTGCACGGTGGAGCTTCGCCTTCAGAAAGTCGGTTAAAAACCGAAGAGCATTGCAACACATTGATGTCATTGTGAGTTCCAGCCATACCAAAGAAAGCATGCTAGATCCACGATCATTATCAGCAATAGCTTCTAGTACGACACTGCATTCTCCAACATAACCCTTGTAAACTCCTTGCCAGGCGAATGGGCAATTCTTTCATGCCCAATGCATGCAGTCGATACTTCCAAGCATCCCAGAAAATCCTCTAGCTGCATTTTGTGCCATCAGTCTAGCAGTGTCAGCTTCATTTGGTTGTCTCAAATACTCTGCCCCGAAAACTGCAACCACAGCCCTGCAAAACCGATACATGGTTTGGATACATGTGGACTCGGCCATGTGGAGGTACTCGTCCACTACATCTGCGGGAGCTCCATATGCAATAACTCTCAAAGCAGCCGTGCATTTCTGAATAGAAGAGAAACCAACCAGCCCGGTGCAGTCTCTCTTCAGCTTGAAATAGTCATCGTACCCCCGCACACCGATCACAAGAGTCATGAAGAGATTTTTGTTCATCCTAAACGCCGCCGGAATTCCTTATCCCCAAATGTGGGATCGTCGGCGAAGTAGTCTCGCCACAGCGTCATATGTCCTTCCATCCGATTGCGATCTTTGTTCTTCCTCCTCCCCGGCTTCGAACCTCAATCTGAGGAGCGGCGTTGAGCTGGGCTTGCAAACCGAGTAGGCAAGTGAGCACCGCCATGTGCTCGTCGAGCAGGGCGGTTGCGGCGGCATGGGCGGTGAGCAATGCGCCGGCCATCTCGAGCTCGTCGTCGCTATCCATCTATAGTCAATTAGCTACGATAAGCAAAAAGACAAGCAACGAAATTAGCAATAAAATGAGCTGCGCAATGCGATGAACACCTTGCGGGCGGGGAGGTCCTGGGAGACGGCGGCGGTGTAACCGGTGGACAACAACTGCGGCCCGAAAGAAAAGGGGCTTCGGCCAGGCGGCGGCGGTGGAGATATGTCGCACTGCCTCTCAGGCGCCAGGCGGCGGCGACGACGGCGGCGATTCACTAGGTAGGCCGGGAGGAATTCAGCGTCGCGAGACGTGGGGAAGAAAAGGCAATGGTTCGCGCGTCTGCACACCGGCCACAATAAATCCGTGGTCACTCTGAGTTCCGTGTCGCTGACGAGACGGTCCCACGTCAGTATCCGACGTGGCTCGTGTTGCCGCGGTTGCCGGCGCGCCCGCTTCGTCCTAGAACCTGGGCGCGAAGCGGGTTGCCGGACGTTCTACTGGGACGTGCCGACAACTTTTTTGGTACTGGGCGCGCCGCTGGGGGGATTTTGGTGGCGGCGCGCCCAAAACGTCGATTGGGAGCGGTTTTGGGCGCGCCGTGGAGGTGCTCTTACTAAATTGTTAAAGTAAAGGAGATTGGCGGTTCATTAGCCGGAACCGGCCTAACCGGAACAAATACACCAATGTCGTCCTGAAACACGACTACATTATGCACCCTGGACAATCTGGCCATCCAGACGGAGATGAGAAGCCCCCATCAAGGTTGCCACTAGGTGTTGTTGTCGTCACTCATCCATGAGTCAGCGACTCCGATTTTAACTTAATTGGTCGTCGATGGAGCCCTTGCTGCAATGTCATACCATTGTTGGCCGATGCCAGACAGTCGACCCCACGGGATGAGATAAGGGAAGCTCCTACTTGGACGTAGAGCTTCACATGACAAATTTGCACACATTGCACAGACAAAATTCGAGACGCTGGAGATCCATGCGACGGTACAACCGATCAGTGGCATCTTTGTTAACGTGTCGTCGTGTGACCCCACAGCCCGGACTTCATCGCTTCATGATACGACACCGCACAGGAAACTCAAAAAGCACGCATGAAAGCCGTGATAGAGGACTGTCGTGACTCGAATCCACTCACCATTGTCATTGTTTCACATAAATCGCCACACCACCGCATCTAGAGCCACCTCTATAGCATCCACTCGCCAGTGGAATCTTTACCCGTCGTGGACTCCAAGCACGATTGCCCAAGAGAGAGAGAGAGAACAACGTCGGAACATCATTAGCTGACCCAATAGGTCGAGGTCACCCCCCCCCCCCCCCCCCCCCCGCGGAGCTGCCAGCGTATGGAGGAAAAGGAACCGTGGCACGATGACATCTCTAAGAAGGTGATAGCTATCGATGTGTGGCAACTGCACAATGCACTACGGCGTGGCTATCTTTAGATTATATGGAGACGAAATAGGCCGTAGCCCGCTTTATAAATAAAGCCCCAATCTTTAGATTATATAGATGTGATACATCTAGGGTTGTACATTACAAAGGACTAACCGACGGTTAGGATTACATCTAGCAAATCTAGGTTAAGTACCTACTATGTTAATGTGTTCACGGTTAACTCTAACAATGGTCTCCATGGGTGTCATCACATGTGATCCGACCAAAGCCAACATTGGGCCTTCACCTGTTTGTGCCTTATGACTCCAATCCGAGTCCTCCCAAATGAGGCTAGCTAGACCACCAGCCGCAGCCACACGAGAGGGAGTGTGAGGAATCCGCCAAGCCACAAAGGTGCAAGACCCTACCGTGACTGACGTGGGCATACCCTCCGTTACCCCACCGTGTGTATACCTGGTACGACCTAGCCTACGATGCACCGGGTGGCCCGTATGAAACCCACAAAGACAGCCAACATGGAGACCCATCACCAAGGAGTACGTTCCATGTCAAGCATAGGGGAGGCCGGCAACGGCTCGTACGCATAGGGGAGCAGCGAAGGCGTGCCGGCGACGACGATGGCGCCGGACTCCATCGTCGCGTCGGCGGCGCGGTGGTCGGTCGATGATTTTGAGAAAGCTTGGGTGGATACTGACGGTGGATGGATCGACGGAGTGAGCGGCGGGCGGGATTTACACTAGGGTTTTCGTAGGGGTTTTGGCCCGTACCGTCAAATTGTTTCTTGACAGCCAAGTGTACGCGCATTCTCTGTCGAGTAAAGCTGTCCGTTGATCGCAAAATGGCTAGGGTGCCAGCACGCTCACGACTGGCTCGTGGGGCCGGGCCGACATTGGCCACGTGAGATCGGCAGATTCTGTGGTCGAGCTGCAACAATATAGAGGAAAAGAAATCGTACCACGATGAAGCCTCTAAGAAGGTGATGGCGTCCATGGGTGCCATCGTAGTAGTGGGTTCCGGCCAAATCCAGTGGCGGGCTTTCACATCTTCATGCCTTACGACTTCCACTAGTAGCAGCCGCACGAGTGGGAGTGTGAGGAATCCGCTAAGCCACCAAGGCACGGAAGGTCGTCAAGGAGGGTGGGCTCGGGGGGTGGCGATGCTAGGGTTCGCTCAGGCCGATCCCTAGGAGTGACACGAGCAACAATCCTATTAGTATCCGATAGGAACCCTTAATATCATGCAAGTTAACTTTAACGCAATGCTGGACGTTGACATATCACGCGTCTTCTCTTGGAAATTGCCTACCTGAGAGAGGTCGCGATCAATTGATCTCGTCACAAAAGCATACGTCGTGCTTGAATCCAAATGAGCATCACACCATGCATGATACGAGCGATAAGCCAAGAACATGATGCCGAGATTTGGGAGAAAAACACAACAAACCAGAAAATTCATGTTGTTATCAGACATTATTGGGCCATGCATGACTCACCACATGCGTTTTTTAAAGAGGACGGTTCACCATCATTTGGACTCATGTACAAGAGGGGCTTAAACTAGCGCACTAATGGCCAGATTTTGGGGCCCAAAAGATTTGGCCATCGGCCGCTTTTGGGGTCACCGATCCCGACCCCTGATACTCCACACGAGCCAAACTGGGAAGGTGTTCACGGCACAATTAATTAAGCAGCAGCACGGTAATGCTGGAAGGTAGATCCAAACAGAAACGTTGCAGTGCTACAGCAGAGCAGAGGAGAGAAAATCACAGCCAGTAACATTGCTGGCACGGAGCTTCCAGAGCTTGCAAGGTGCCTGACGCTGGGCGGTGGCAAAGACCCTGCATCATGCTTGCATGTGCTTGGGTGGGCAACTGGAATATCACCCATGTTCTGCATATCACCAACTCGCAGTTGCCGACTTAGCCTATGCTAGGTGGTGGTAATGGTATAGTACTCCCGGCCGGCGGAGAGCTGGTCGGCCGGCCACTAAACGCAAATCGCGGTGATCAAACACAAGTACACAACGACGGTGGCTTTGATGCAGACGTAGAGAGAAGGAATAATGTAGCCAGGGCCCGGACGACAACGACACTGATTGAGTTGCTTGAACCTCTCACGTGCATGTATGATAGCACACACGACCGCCGCTCGTGGGGGCTGCTGAGGACCGAGTACGACCCGCGCCAGCTCCGCCGCCTCCCAAGGGTCATCGCCCCGCACGACACCCGAGCTAGAATAGTGCGCATATCCAATAATTTCTGCAAAGTAAAATTTGATTAGCGAGGGTAGCAAAGGGTTTACGAGATGGCTAGGTCGTGCGGCGTCGTGTTTCGTATGCGGTTTTGGTGCCGAGTGGTGTACGTCGGGGCGGCGGCCCTGGGATTGGTGGTGTGCTTTGGGGCGTCCGTGGGCTAGCGTCGTGTGGACGACGGTACCCTCGCTTGTGCGGTATTTCAGCCCTGTTTTTCTCATAAACAGAGAATTTGTACGGTTTTTAGGCCTGGTCTTCCTCATAAACTGGGTCAATTATATTTTCTATACGAATTGCAAGAACGCCCTGCCCTCCTCGAGAGTTTACTCGAAAAAATAAATTTGATTATGTGTGTTTACTGTATAAAATATTTGTACCGAGGGGGTTCGGAATTTGCCGTTACTAGGGTTACAAAAAAAAAGGACGTTACCGTCCAAAATTTTCAAACGAATTTGGAACTCAATTTTTCCAGTAAAATTTAATTAGGTTTTGAAATATGCAAATCAACCAATTGCTACTCTACGATCCCATGTCACTCTCCGTCGGTGGGCCACACGTCGACCCCCCCCCCCCCCCCCCCCCCCCCGTCTCAACCGGTCAACCATATATGTGTCTCTCCTATGCCCTAGAGTCATGTCCGCCAAGACGATCGTCTCATCTCCACTGCAATACCATTGTTGTGAGTGTGACACATGACTCTTATATTCGTCGAGAGCTAGGTGGCTATGTACCACAGATGGCCTCTATAGAAAAGACGTGCATTTCGTACTCCTCGTTATAAGTTGGCAATTAGCTAGCTATCCGTCGCGTTCGATTCGAGCTGCACTAAGGACCTCTGCCGCGATAGATCAGCGGCGCAGCATTCGACGTGCCGTTGTACTTATTCCTTTGCGCACGTGACGTTGCGCTAAAGCTGATCTGGTTCACGTTAACAAAGCTCATGCGGCTGCAGCAGAAATTGTTGGACACGACGAATGACAGGTGTTTTTTTCTCTAGACGAATGGTTCTCCATCATTTGGACTCATACACTAGAGACTTATATTAGAACACACTAATGGCTAAATTAGGGGCCCAGAAGATTTGGCGATCGGTAGCTTTTGGGATCATCGATCCCGACCTCTACTACATGATGACTGCCACCAGCCGGAATCGAAACTGGCAAGATTCTTTTTTTTTTAACGAAAAAACTGGCAAGATTCACAGCACACAATAATGCATGTAAACAAGAACATTGCAGCTAAGCTAGCTAGCCACATCAGAGGAGAGAAAATCACAGTTCCTAGCTCCTCCCCCTGACGTACATCCCGAGTGCATGCCGCTTCCCCGACCTGAGCTCTAGCGGCGCTGCCTCCCTCCCGGCAGTACGACATGGGAAGAACGAAGGAGGAAGAAAGAAATCGGCGAGCCAATGACGAATGGGTCCCATCTTCCACGGAGTACAGGAATGAGTTTACAAACGGAAACTTGCTGCTCGCCATTTCTGGTGATGCCCTTATTATTGTTGTAGGCCCATTGCACCACCAATGAAGCAAGCAACAGACTGTCTCTGATACCGGAGTACTGTGAACACGTGGGTCGCAGATCTCGGACGAACACAACTGGCACTCTTTCTTTTCTGAAGGAAGGCCAAACACAATGGGGACTTCGCAACATATACACGAGTACACGACACACGAGATCACGGAGGCCGCCTAACAACGAATATCCCGTCGATCGTGTCCTTGAGGAGAAAACTAATCAGTACCTGACCTGGCTCTAGTACGTCTTCATTTTCTTAATGCACCAGGAGCCTGAGTAATCAGAGCTCTGCTAAGAGCCTTGCAAATATACCTGGCCATGGGACGGGCCGGGCCTAAAAAAGCCCGCGGGAAAAATCCCAGGCCCAGGCCTGGCCCGACTCGATCATCGGGCCTATATTTCAGGCCCAGACCCGTCCCGTGACTACAAAATCCCGTTGGGCTTCGGGCCTCGGGCCGGACTTCTTCCTAAAAACACCAATATACAAAGCCTAGGCCCGTCCCATCACGTCCATCGGGCCGAAATATGAGGCCCAGGCCTGGCCCATGGGTAAGCCCAATCGGGCCGAAGCCCGGAAATTTCGGGCCGGGCCAGGCCGTTCGAGCCGGGCTTCCCATGGCCAGGCATATTGCAATGCACATGCTCATTTCCTTTTCAAGTTTTCATAATTGAACTGCGAAATGGAAACCTATTTTGGAGTTGATGTGATGATGTCATTTTCCGGGACGTCATGAATTGGTGACATCATCCCAGCCCCAAACGACTTTTGGAGGTTTGAAAAGGTGATGGCGATGCTATTGTCATGGTATTTTTTTTTTGGGGATCAATGGGGGCGATCCTCCATGCATCCGAACGCATTCTCATTTCATTTCGAGACAAAGTGTACACAAAACTCCATTTCCCCACAGGCTAACTGGGGAGGAGGGGGTCAGAGGCGGATCCATATATTTTTTTAACCTAGGTAAGCCTAAGTGTTACTAAAAAAATTCACTACACATCAACGAATATAAACATCACATAGGGAACATATAGCTTCAACAAGAGTTTTCTAGTCTAAAATGGACACGGTACATAAAAACAGACTAATACGTGCAAACATTCATCAGAACTAGGCAAATGTGGCGCGTCGTCACGCCGTGCCTTTAGTGAGAAAAAGTAGTGATATTTTTTGGTAGAAGTTAAATTATGGTGGAATCAAATTTATGTGGATCAACAAAAATGTACTTAATCGTTAAAAAGTTGTGAAAAAGAGTAGTGATATTTTTGGTAGAAATTAAATTATATCGGAAAACAAATTTATATGCAACAACAAAAAATGCATTTAAGCGTAGAACGTAAAAACATGAATCTTTTTAGTGTATTTTTTTGTGTGTAAAAAGTATGGGAATTCGTTAAATTTGAAGTTTTTTTTTGTTTATATATATCGTTTGCATTATTATGACCCGTTTGGGGGGGGGGGGGGGGGGGGGAATCATTGTTCATTATAGTCAACGCAAGTAGAAGTTGTAAATAGTAACGCACGTTGGAGATGACGTGGATGTTTTTTGGTTGTTGGATGGAGCGGATCGAATGGTCGTGGTTACGGAGTGACATGGCTCGGCAGAATGGGAGTGGTTTTTTCCAACTTTTATATGTAGTTCTATTTTTGTGATCATTTTTTTTCATATTTGTGAGTAAAGTGGTGTGAAGAATTTAATTGTGAAAAAGTATATGTTCCGAAGTTGTTCGAATTTAAAACTATTGGATTTTTTTTAAATATTTTTAAGTTGTGCTTATTTTTGAATTATGTTTACGTTTATTGATGATTAGTTTTGGAAGGCTTATAAATTTTTAAAATATTCAAATATGGTCTGCGATCGTACGTAGTACAAAGCAAGCGTTAGATAGATACACAAACAGCTAGCATTTTTTTCCTGATCGTTTGGATATGTTGTTAATATTTTTCCGGAAAACTTTTTTTTTCTTTTGTCATGAATAGCTATCATTTATTTTTCTAACCATTTGGATATGTTATGCATATTTTTTCCGATGGATATATTCAAAATTATTGTTTTTTTCTATATTTTTTGTTTTATGGAAATTTTGTTAAACGATGTTAAAATTTGTTAAACATGCATGAAGCTTATATAATTTGACAGATCACATTATCCATCGTATATTTAGAGGAAGTGCACTTGGATTTTATTGAAATTATTTGACAAATTGGATATTAAAACATGTTTGTTGTTTGATAGAAGCAGCTAACATTTAATTTTCTGGTCGTTTGGACATTACTCGAAAACATTTTTTTTCCCATAAATAATTAACATTTAATTTTTTGACCATTTTGATATGTTATTACTCGAAAACAATTTTTTTTTCCATAAATAGGCAACATTTATTTATTTTTGACCATTTTGATATGTTATGTATACTAGCAAAATGTCCGTGCGTTGCAACGGGCATAAAATATACCAAACATTCCAGATTTGAATTATACACTGATTTTTGTTGTATCATTGTATATGTTGAGGATTCACCTAAATTTTAATCCTCTTACAGTTTGACTATGCAACAATTCTCTAAAAAGTTGAATAAAAACACATGACTTACTTCCCGAACACCAAACAATTAACAACAATAATGTTGTAGCCGTGCCTGTGTTTACTAACCAGACCTTACTGATGAACTGATCCAATCAAAAAGAAAAATGACCATGTTAAACGCACAAGTAGCATACTTTGAAATCTGTTGTCAAATCGTCCTGAACTGGTTGGAGCTGAACTGTTCACCGGATGCAAGAAATAACTAAGAAAAATGAAACAGAACAAAGAAACCAGCGCCAACGTCCATGTCGTCACATATCGTTTTCTCGCCAAGAGATCCGAGTCTTAGTCTGAGCCCGACTTCCGGAAACTCATGGCCTTCCTCTTGAATTCTAATGTTACAAGGAGATCCCTTAAAACAGGTGTTAGAGCACCCGTAAACTGGAAGCTGAGCTCATGAAATGTTGCAGGCAGAGAAACATTTTCATCATAATTAGCATGCTATTCCTGAGCACTTGTGGGCAAATTCATTATCTCGAGGTGTTCTACCACTGGATCAATCCTCGTTACAAGGCAACTACTAAACCATGCTATTCCTGAGCTGAGAACTTGCCAGTGGTGGCATTTTCAGGCCGAATCATTGCTATAGCTGCTCGGCCATTGCTTGCCACACAAAGAAATCAGTCTAGAGGAATGTGTTGTGCTCTTCACAATAAGCGAGAAGATGGGCTGCGGCGTGTCAAAATCCAATAGACCTCCGAGCACCAGCGAGGCCAACAATCCCGTGTAATCAGCGAAGAGTCGGTTGAGCACATCCTCGGACGAGCATCTCGGCAAGAAGATCTGATACTCGAGCAGACACGCCGCACCATCATCACATGGAGATGATAGTCAGATGACGGACGTCTCCTCTGCATTTGGTCGAACACGTCCCGGCCTCCCCCGACTGAGAGGACGTAAGACAGTGGATCAACGCCCCTGGACGGTTCAGACCCGAGCTCCAAGCTCGTAACATCCCAAGCGATGTCAAGGATGCGGCATGTGCACCGGGCTCGGATGCCTGGCACGACTTGGTGCCCAGCTGCAAACCACGCCAGCGTCGCGGACCCTCCGGCGACAGGGCCTCGATTTGCTGCTGCCTGCTCGCTGGTCCTTGTTTGTTGCGTCGATTTACCGATAGCAGGACTCCCGTTCCTGTTCGTAGGACAGTTGGACTCACGTCCGCTTTTTTCTCTCTGTATGGATCGGTCTGAGACTCCTGGTTGTTTGCGCGTCGACCCGATCGGTAGTTTCATTACGTACCGGTTTGTTTGTTTTTTTGACGTACCATCATCACCACCTTTAGCTATATTATATAGTAGAGATATTTTTTGTTGGGTAAATTCAGAATTATTGTTTTTTGTTGTATATAAATTTAAATAATTATGATTTTAATTTGTTAAAATATGCATGAAATCGATATAAGTAGACAGATTACATGTTTTTTCTTGCACATTTATTGTTGTTTGTATACTTTTTTGTTGTATGTAAAATTTAAGTAAATATGTTTCAAAGATGTCAAACGTGCATGAAGTTGATATAAGTAGACAGATTACATTTTTTTTTAATTTTAAATAGAGTAATTAGTTTCTAAATTTTAAATCAAAATCTGAAATTATAGAAATTATTTATCTACTGACAATCGGGCCCACTGTCAGGGATTTAATATTTATCAAAAATCAGTTTTAAAAATGTTTTAATCCTGACATATGGGGCCCGTGATGACGTCATTGATGGAGATCGTCTCCTTCTCCGTGCGGCGACGTCGACCATGGCGGCGTCGTTTGGGGGCGAGGGAGGAGGCGCGGCCTAGCGCGGTCGACGCGGCGCGTCGCGGGGAACCGATGCACGGCGGCGCTGGGCAGGGCGAGGTCGGGAAGGCGGCGAATCGGGGCGCGGCGGCCGCGGACGGACACGGAGAAGAAGGCCACGGCGCGGGCGCCTCCGAGCTTCCCGGCCCGCGATGTTGGGTGAGGATGGAGAGGGAAGCGAGGCCGTGCCGCGGGTGGCCTTCGATATGGACGGGAGGGCGTGAAGCAGCGGGACGGCGCGGCGGCAGCTCCGGCCGCGCGCGGAGAAGGAGAGAGGAGAGGGTCGAGTTATGTGTTTTTTTTTCAAGGAAGTCCCTGAGTTTTCGCAAAATTACCGATAGGTCCCTCCTGCGGCTGGAACGTCAGTCCCGCGATGGACTGCGGGTTAATTTGTAGAAACTGCGAGGTGTTTTTTGCAAAACCATCGCGGTCGTCTTCTGCGGTCCGTCCGATCGCCGAGCGACGACCAGGATCGAGTACTGTAGAACACTGTAGTTTCCTACAGTGCCACTGTAGCTGCTACAGTAAAACGAACGCGGAGAGGCCGCCGTTTCGCCCAGCTTTTATATATACTACTATATGAGATTGTTAACATTTAATAAGAACTCCAACTCTGGACCTCAAATGCCCAAATACACCCAAAAGACTCTACACAATAAGAGAAATTTGGGTCAGGAAATTATATCATGGTACCTCCCAAAGACAATCATCACGAGATAATAAACACACTCTCAAATCATGTCCTAACTAGGCCCACTCTTAGGTAAATGTCTTTTCTTTTATCTCCATG
Source organism: Poa pratensis (assembly GCA_947311845.1). NCBI lineage: Eukaryota > Viridiplantae > Streptophyta > Magnoliopsida > Poales > Poaceae > Poa > Poa pratensis. The sequence continues at coordinate 23,606,376 of CAMZMU010000082.1, forward strand.
GCTTTGAACCGTTTAGCTATAGCATCACTATCGAGTTGTCTAAATATTTCTCGGTCGATGTAGTATACCATCAAGTTATTGAACAAACCATTCTTCATCTTGTTACGTAACTTTGACTTGATAATCTTCGTTGTCGAGATGCGGGCCGGTACGCTCAACCCCAGTCACCTGCCCGGCGGTGCGACAACGGAATCGTCTTGACGCCTGGGATGCTCGCCCTAGCCGCCAGAGGCCATCCCCAGAGCCTCGGAGGTAGCGACCCTTTCGGGACGTCGCCTTCCTTCTCGCCGGAGAGACACGCGCGTACGAGCGTAGGATGAGAGTCTCACAAATACACCAATGTCGTCATGAAACACGACCACATTATGCACCCTTGACAATCTGGAGATGAGAAGCCACCATCAAGGTTTCCACCAGGTGTTGTTGTCGTCACTCATCCACGAGTCAACGACTCCGATTTTAACTTCATTGATCGTCGATGGAGCCCTTGCTGCAACGTCATACCATTGTTGGCCGATGCCAAACAGTCGACCCACCGGGTTGACATAAGGGGAAGCTCCTACTTGGACGTAGAGCTTCACATGACAAATTTGCACACCATGCATCGACAAAATTCGAGACGCTGGAGATCCATGCGACAGTACAAGTGATCAAGTGGCATCTTTGTTGACGTGTCGTCGTGTGACCCAACAGCCCGGACTTCATCGCATCATGATACGGCACCGCACAGGAAACTCAAAAAGCACGCATGAAAGCCGGTGATAGAGGACTGTCCTGACTTGAATCCACTCACCATTGTCATTGTTTCCACATAAATTGCCACACCGCCGCATCTAGAGCCACCTCTATAGCATCCACTCGCCAGTGGTATCTTTACCAGTCGCGGACTCCAAGCACGATTGCCCAAGAGGGAGAGCAACGTCAGAACGTCATCAGCCGACCCAACAGGTCCGAGGTTACCCCTTCCCACCCCCACCACCCCCCTCCCCCCGCGCGAGCAGCTGCTAGCATATGGAGGAAACAGAACTGTGGCACGGTGACGTCTCTAAGAAGGTGATTGATACGTCTCCAACGTATCCATAATTTCTGCTGTTCCATGCTTATATTATACCATTTGCTACATGTTTTATATACACTTCGTATCACTTTTATGCATTTTCTGGGACTAACCTATTAACAAGATGCCACTGTGCCAGTTCCCTGTTTTCTGCTGTTTTTGGTTTCAGAAAGTTACTTCTGGAAATATTCTCGGAATTGCACGAAACAAAAGGCCAGGTCCCTATTTTTCCAGCACGTACACGGAGTCCGAAGGAGAGACGAAGACTCGCCAGGAGGTGGCCAAACCACACCCAGGCGCGGGTGGGCCCTCTGCCGCGCCTGCAGGTGGTTTGGGCCCCTCGGGGGTCCGCCGACATCGCCCCTTCGCCTATTTATTCCCCGAGACGCGAAAACCCTAAAAGACCGAGCCTTTCATCCAGAACATATTCGCTGCCACCGCCGTCGTCAACCCTAACTCGGGGGGTTCCAGAAGCTCTTCCCGGCACCCTGCCGGAGAGGGGAATCATCACCGGAGGGCTCTACATCGCCATGCCCGCCTCCGGAGTGATGCGTGAGTAGTTCATCCTTGGACTATGGGTCCATAGCAGTAGCTAGATGGTTGTCTTCTCCACTTGTGCCATCATGTTTAGATCTTGTGAGCTGCCTATCATGATCAAGATCATCTTATTGTAATGCTACATGTTGTGTTTGCTGGGATCTGACTTATATTGATACCTATGTGGAGCTGAATATTATATTATCATGTCTATGTCATTTGTGATCTTGCATGCTCTCCGTTACTTGTTGAAGCCTTGGCCACGTGAATACTTGTAACTCCAAGAGGGGTATTTATGCATGATAGTTGGGTTCAACCTCTATTTAACCTGGGATAGTGACAGCAAGTTCTAAGGTTGTAGATGTGTTGTTGCCACTAGGGGTAAAACAACAATGCTTTATTCAAGGATGAATGTATTGTTTACATTACGCACATTACTTAATGCAATTGTCTGTTGCTTGCAACTTAATACTGGAAGGGGTACGGATGTTAACCGGAAAGTGGACTATTTAGGCATAGATGCATGCTGGATAGCGGTCTATGTACTTTGTCGTAATGCCCAAATGAATCTCATAGTAGACACCACAGCTCACACATGCATGTTATATGCACTTATCAATTGTCAATTGCCCAGCTGTAATTTGTTTACCCAGCATGTTAGTTATCTTATTGGAGAGACACCACTAGTGAACTGTGGACCCCGGTCCATTCTTTTACATCTGAAATACAATCTACTGCAATCATTGTTCTCTACTGTTTTATGCAAACAAACATCATCTTCCATTCGATACGTTTAACCCTTTGTTTTCAGCAAGCCGGTGAGATTGACAACCTCACTGTTAAGTTGGGGCAAAGTAGTTTGATTGTGCTGTGCAGGTTCCACGTTGGCACCGGAATCCCTGGTGTTGCGCCGCACTACACTCCTCCACCAACACCTTCGAAGCAAACCTCGTTTTCCTACTGGTCCGATTAAACCTTGGTTTCATACTGAGGGAAAACTTACTGCTGCACTCATCATACCTTCCTCTTGGGGTTCCCAACTGACGTGTGACGTACAAGCAATTGTTTCTGGCACTATTAACCTAGAGCCACCAGTGATGGCTGTACATATAGAACGAGATTGGATCGATGTGTGGCAACTGCACAACGCACTACGGCGTGGCTATCTGTAGATTATATAGACGTGATACATCTAGGGTTTTACATTACAAAGGACTAACCAACGGTTAGGATTACATCTAGCAAATCTATGTTAAGTACTAACTATGTTAACGTGTTCACACTTAACTCTAACAATGGTCTCCATGGGTGTCCATCACCATGGGATCCGACCAAAGCCAACATCGGGCCTTCACCTGTTTGTGCCTTACGACCTCCAATCCGAGCAGCAGCCACACGAGACGGAGTGTGAGGAATCCGCCAAGCCACCAAGGTGCAGGACCCCACCGTGACTGACGTGGGCATACCCCCCAAGCATAGGGGAGGCCGGCAGCGGCTCGTACGCGTAGTGGAGCAGTTAAGGCGTGCCGGGGACGATGATGGCGCGATACTCCATCGTCGCGTTGGCGGCGCCGGTTGGTCGGTCGATGATTCCGGGAAAACCTGGGTGAATCCTGACCCGTGGATGGATCGACGGAGTGAGCGGGCGGGCGCGATTTATACTAGGGTTTTCGTATGGGTTTTGGCACGTACCGTCAAATTGTTTTTTGACAGCCTGTTGTACGCGCATTCTCTGTCGAGTGCTCCTGACCGATGATCACAAAATGGCTAGGGTGCCAACACGGTCACGACTGGCTCGTGGGGCCGGGCCGACATTGGCCACATGAGATCAGCAGATCCTCTGGTCGCGATCGATCTGTTGATTCCATTCCTTTTTCTAGAAATTATTCAATTCCTTGTTAGGTACGTAGGCGAGATCTATGTTTCTAGCGTGTTCTCCATCCTATGTGTTGCTCTGAACAAAAAGTTGCATCGAAAATTTGTTTTTCCGAACGAGTCAAAGTTTTTCAGAAACGGATATGCGTGTGCAAGTCCATGCTTTTTGTGATCCCGAGCACCCGTGATCGTGCGGTTTTTTTAAAAAATCGAAACAATATTTATAAGTTTCAAAAAAATCTGGAAACAATTCCAGATGTAGCCAATGATGGCGCGACGCCGTCCTTCAACTATCGGTGGCGTCCGAGAGTCTTGTCTTCCAGATCTGCAAAGCCGATGGGGTGCCGCAGCTCCTCGTGGATTTCTTAGGTGACGAGACCATCAACTTCTACGGCGTGGCTATCCACAATGACGTGCGGATGCTGCGCTACTACGGAATTGTTATTCCGTCCGCGGTCGACATTCAGAGGGATCGCCGGAACCCAACCGGCAATCCTAGTCCGAGTCTCTATGCTCTCTCCAATGCTATCATTGGGACAAAACTTGAAAAGAAGAAGAACAACAAGAAGGACAAGAAGAAGGGCAAGGACGACGACGACTTAGAAGACCTCCGAATTTTTGGTTGGGTCAACGTTCCATTGAGCTACGAGCAAGTCTTGTATGCCGCTCTGAACGCTCGCCTCGGCTTCGAGATTGCACAGAAGTGGGATAGTCTACGTGGCTATAATACCATTGACGATCGTCTTAATGTCGTTGATGAGTAGACTAGCTATATAGTGATGTGTGTGCTCCCGTTGTGTGTTCTCATGTAAATTTCGGTCAATTCGGTCCATTCGGTTACCTAAAACTAATGACCGAAATATTTGAATTCCTATCATTTTTCTGATCAATTTATACATATTATTTGTCGAATTTCGATTTACGGATTTAAAGATATGAATTTATCCATATTAAATTGAAAATGGCAATAACAATGTAAAATTCATTTTTGTTATTTGTTAACAATTATTATTACTTAATCATTAATATTTATGCAAAATATGATATGGACACAATATTTAGATTCCTATACTTTTTCTGATCGATTTATACATATTATTTGTCGAATTTCGATTTACGGATTTAAAGATATGAATTTATCCATATTAAATTGAAAATTGCAATAATAATGTAAAATTCATTTTTTGTTATTTGTTAACAATTATTATTACTTAATCATTAATATTTATGCAAAAGATGATATAGACACAATATTTAGATTCCTATCATTTTTCTGATCGATTTATACATATTATTTGTCGAATTTCGATTTACGGATTTAAAGATATGAATTTATCCATATTAAATTGAAAATGGCAATAATAATGTAAAATACATTTTTTTTGTTATTTGTTAACAATTATTATTACTTAATCATTAATACTTATGCAAAAGATGATATCGACACAATATTTAGATTCCTATAATTTTTCTGATCGATTTATACATATTATTTGTCGAATTTCGATTTACGGATTTAAAGATATGAATTTATCAGGAACCTCTTGTCCCGGTTCGAGATACGAACCGGGACTAAAGGTCCGTGGCAGGGCAGCCACAGAGGGGGGCCCGCACGAGACCTCTAGTCCCGGCTAGTATCACGAACCGGGACTAGTGATAGACTTCTAGTGCCGGCTCCTATAACGAGCCGGGACTAAAGGTTCCCCTATATATCATCTCTTCCACCTGAGCTAGCTCTCCATTTTTGAGCTCGATCCACATCTCCATTTTTTCACTCTCCAAAGCTCAATTTGATCCCCATTTTTCTCTACTATTTATCAATATTGGCGGCACCCATCTATCCAAGGTTAGCAACATCATCCTTTCTTCCGGCGTTGCTAATTTAGCTCATTTCATTGCTAGTTTAGCTCATTTCATTTTTCAGTGCTAGCTAGGTGTTTGATGAAATGTCTTAGTAGGGGATTTCATTTGTTTTATGTGCAATTTGAGCTCAAACTAAATTATGATTTGTGGGTTTTAGTGTCGTTCCGTCCCCGTCCTCACCGCCGTCAATCGCCCACGCCGTCCCGTCACCGGCACCACCTCGGTGAGCCTCTTGTTTTTATCTTTTATTTTAAAAAATCTTAGTTGTAGGATTTAGATGCATTATTATTACTTGTATAATTTTCTTAGTCGTATAATTGTTTGTTATATATAGTGCCATGGTTTTGACATCTGTCCACACCGGCTCTCGTCCGCTCTATTATTCGGATGTGGTATGATTGTTTGTTATAACTATATATTTGTTTCATTTCGTGTTTATGACAATTATGCTGACCAACTTGACATAGATATATTTTTATCTAGGAGGTAGTTGAACGGAAATTCCAACCGACCCTATTGTCGAGTTTTTTTAAAAAGAAAACAATGATTTGAAAGCAAAAATGAAAAGAAGTGAAGATCTTTGTCTCCAATGCTTAGAAGAGAAGATGGAATTGGAGTTGAAGCTTGCCGACGTCGTCGGTGATCACGAGATCAAGATGGATGCAATGCGCTTGAAGCTTAAAAAGATTAGAAAATATGCCATTAATCAAGAGGCTTGGTATCATTATGCTGTTGGTTCAATAATTAACTTAGTTGCGATTTTGATCGCATTTGTTATTGGATTTAAATTCTTTAGATAGTTGTATGTTAGTTTCAATTAATGTATGTTTTATGAGAACTATGTATTGCATTTGGTCACTACTCTAATTTGGTTTTAATGTGGTGAACTTGTATTAATGAATTTGGTCAGTTCTCTATTCTATTCATGATGTAGTGTGTAATTGGTCGATTATGTTCGTTTACCGTAATGGGTTTTAGCGGTGATTGCGTTTGATATACTTATATAATGCAGTTGAGCCATCCATGAATGTACGCTGACCGACGCTCTAACGAGTACATTCAAGGCATGCGTTTTTTTATCGATGTGGCTGAGCCAAACATGCGGAATGGTTTTATGTGTTGTCCATGCCGTAACTGTCGGAATGAGAAGGATTACTCTTCCTCAAGAACCCTTCACATCCACTTGATTCAGTTCGGTTTCATGTCTGGCTATAATTGTGGGACCAAGCACGGAGAAAGAGGGGTTATAATGGAAGATAATGAAGAAGAAGAGTATCATGACAACTATCCTACGTTCCTGAACACGGTGGTACTACAATGGGGGAAGACGAAGCTGAAGAAGAGCCCATTGTTGATGAGCCCGATGATGATCTTCGTCGGGCCATTCATGATGCACAGATAAACTGCGAAAGTGAAAACGAGAGGTTGAAGTTGGAGCGCATGTTAGAGGATCACAGAAAATTGTTGTACCCAAATTGCGAAGATGGACAGAAAAAGCTGGGTACAACAATGGAATTGCTGCAATGGAAGGCAGAGAATGGTCTATCTGGCAAGGGATTTGAAAACTTGCTGAAAATATTAAAGAAGATGCTTCCAAGAGATAACGTATTGCCCCACAGTACGTACGAAGCAAAGAAGATTGTCTGCCCTCTAGGATTAGAGGTGCAGAAGATACATGCATGTATCAATGACTGCATCCTCTACCGCGGTGAGGAGAACGAGAATTTGAATGCATGCCCGGTATGCGGTGCATTACGGTATAAGATCAGGCGAGATGACCCTGGAGATGTTGAGGACGAGCCGAGCCCCAGGAAGAGGGTTCCTGCCAAGGTGATGTGGTATGCTGATGCATGTAAAATGCATACATGAACTTTACATTTTATTTCCAACTTATTTGCATCATATATGGGTTATATTTATGTTTTATAATGATTTTAGGGGATAATTCACAGTTTCCCCATTTATTTGGAATTAACCCTGCAGAACCAGAAAACCCCTTTTTCCATGTTTATGACTTTCAGGGACCAAACGACGTCCAAATGACCTAATATTTTACGGGTCCCAATATTTGGAAATAAGAAGACGTACGAGCCAAGGATCCGCGAAAAAGGAAGTCCGAGGAAGAAAATAGATGGTCCCACGCGGCCAGATTCCTTGGCCGTGTGGGACCACCTCTTTTATTCCTCGTGGCTCCGATGCCGTCCGTTTTCGTCTCCGTGACTTCGTCTTGACCAAAAACGTCTATAAAAATAGTCCCCGAGGAGTTTCGCGAGGAGGCGGCGGAGAAACACAAAACCACGAAACAGAAGACAGAAGGCTGCCGCCGGAGAAGATTGGAGGGGGGAAACGCCACCGGGACCACCTCCTAAGGCTCCTCCATTCCCCTCCGGAGTCTTCATCTAGTGTGCTCACCATGACCATGTGTGAGTAGTTTTTACCGAGGCTGAGGGCTCGTGCCGGTAGCTATGTGGTTCATCTCTCTCTCCCATGGTGTGATCTTTATGTGATCATGAGCTTTGTAATCTAGTTGAATCCATAGATGTTACTCTTCATTATCTTATGAATTATGCTACTCAAGTGGTTTTATTGATGTAATCTACGGAGTCACCTTTGTCCCATGGTGCGAAGTTGACAGTGTGCGCACCGTGTGTGACTCTTAGGCTAAAGATTACAAGAATACTTATCATGAGTTGTTCTTTTGTTGGTTGTCACTATAAAATTGTGGTGTTTGTTTAGTACTATTTTGGGACGCTCATAGTGACATTGGGGTTCCCTAGATGTGGAAGACAGACTTTAAGGTGTGCTTTTGTAGCCCTACACGATGGTCTTGGTGTTCTATGATATTGTGGTGTTTGTTCACTCAGACTTTAAGGTGTGCTCTTGTAGCCCTACGCAGTAGATTGGTATTCCTATCCAACGGGAGAATAGTTCAGAGTAGCATAGTGAAGAGGGAATATCTATGTATTCAATTATATTATAATTGTTGAGAGTGTCCACTAGTGAAAGTATGATCCCTAGGCCTTAATTCTAAGCATTGAAACACCGTTTGCTCTCATTTTGGCTCAAGTTTGCTTGCTGCCATTTTTATTTCAGATTGCAATTACCACTTATAATCATCCATATTAGTTGTATTTCACTATCTCTTCGCCGAACTAGTGCACCTATACATCTGACAAGTGTATTAGGTGTGTTGGGGACACAAGAGACTTCTTGTATCTTAATTGCAGGTTTGCTTGAGAGGGATATCTTTGACCTATACCTCCCTGAGTTCGATAAACCTTGGGTTATTCACTTAAGGGAAACTTGCTGCTGTTCTATAAACCTCTGCACTTGGAGGCCCAACACTGTCTACAAGATAGAAGTTATAGTAGACATCAAGCTATTTTCTGGCGCTGTTGCCGGGGAGGTAAGTGTTGGAAGGTATCTCCTTTAGATCCTGCAGTTATATCTTTTTGTTTCTTGTTTTTATTTTACTAGTTAGGCTTAATGGAAAACAACAAAAAAATAGAGATCTTTATGAACTTTATATTGAATTAGGACATGATGCTTTTGAAGAGAAAATTAAAAAAGCAATGGGAGTTTGTTTGCATAATAGTGATAGCAATGTTATTAGCATGAATTCTTTGGACACCATTATTCCTAATGCTATGGAAAAGTCTAAGCTTGGGGAAGCTAGTTTATGTGAAAATGATCTTTTTAGTTCCCCAGCTTTGAGGAGAAAATTTGCATTGATAATGCTTTGTCTCCCATATGTGATAATTCTAATGATGCTTGTGATGTTGTAAATCCACCTACTGAAAGTATTCCTTTTGAAATACCTATGGAAATTGTTGAAATGGTTATGGATGAACGTTATGCAGGGGATGGAACAGTCCATCCACATGTTCACATGTTGAAACTTACAGAACTTTGTGAGTTGTTTAAGGTTGCAGGTTTATCAAGAGAGATGTCATGAGGAAATTATTTCCATTTTCACTTAAGGACAAAGCAAAGAAGTGGTATAGGATGCCGGATGATCGTCCTTCGAATTGGAAACAGCTTGAATCTCTCTTTTACTCTAAATTTTATCCTCTTCATGAAGTGCATCTAGCTAGGAGTTACATTTTCAATTTTTATCCTCATGATAGAGAAAGCATTGCTCAAGCTTGGGGAAGACTGAAAACATTAATACTCAAATGTCCTAACCATGAGCTTCCTGAGGAAATAATTGTTACTAATTTTTATGCAAGGCTTTCAGGTCATTATAAGGATTATCTAGATGCTTCTTCAGGTGGTTCTTTCACAAGTAAGAAGTTTGAAGCTAAATGGGACCTTCTTGAAAGAATTCAACGCAATACTGAAGATTGGGAGAACGACAAAGGTAAAGAATCAAGTATAAACTATGAGTATGGTTGCGTTAAGTCTTTCGCTGAAACTGCTAGTTTTCATGGGCTTAGTGCTAAATTTGGTCTTGATTCTCAAATTATTGTTGATTGCTGTAAAACCTTTGCTTCTCATATTAATATTCCTAAAGAGAATTGGGACATGTATCATGAACCTTTTAAAGACACTTGCTTGGAAACCAAAATTGTTACTAATGATTGCAATAAACATGCTCAAACTTCTGAAAATACTATTTCTTATAAGCATGTTAATTTTTGTGGAGCACTTAGACCTTGTGAAAAGAATAAAATCGAAGAGGAATATTGTATTCATCATAGGAATGAAAAAACTTCAACATGGTACAGAGCTCTAAGTGATCTTGCTGAAAAAGTTTGTGCCCTCTATCCTTTTATTTGTGAACTTTGCCATGAAGAGGGTCATTTCAAATTCCAATGCTCAAGTTCTAATAAGGATATTGCGGGAGACTTTTGTGATAACATGATCACTCCTAATCAGCATGATGAACTTACATTATTTTTGGGGTGTGAAGAGTTATCAAGAAAAACTTCTTCGTTAGATATGAGTGCTTTTGATATGAATAGCGTGTTGCATGGATGTTATCTCTATTGTGTTAATAATTGCCATGCCAACACTTACATACAAAATATTATAAAAGATGGAATGGCTTTACCAAAATATGAAAGGACTAATGTTTGTTTTACTCTTATTAATGAAAAGGAGGAATCCTCCCGAGTTTCTTCTATTGTTTCTAACAATAAACCAGGGTATGTGGAGAAGCCTCTTTTCAAGCCTCTCCCTCCTAAGGAGGGAAAGAAGAAGAAGAGGAGGAGTAAAAGGAGAGAGGAAATGGTATCTTCCCCTAAGCATGTTGCTCCTATTATAGTTGCTGCTGATGAGTCTAAATTCGATGATGATCTTATGCCTGTTACTTATAGTAGTGATCATTATTCCTGCACGAATCTGTGCACGGTATGATTTTTAATTCTTATTCTGTAACTCCGAATGAGCTCATATTTAAACTGTAGTGGCAACTTTTCATCCTCTGTATGCATGAATTTTTTCGGAATTTTCCGACAAAGTTAAGTAGGGTAGAAAAATACGTTTAGCTGCTGCTGTTTTTCTGGACAGATTCTGTCCCATTTTGTTTGATGCATGCTTAGAACTCTTAACTTGAACCTTTTGATCCAATTGAGTTTATGAGTAGGCATACAACATTATACAATTTCTGGTCATTCATATGAATGTTTGTCTAAGGATTATATGCAGCAAGAAATCTATTTGTTTATCACTACTAATGTGCCCCACAGAAAAAGAAATGGGAGAAACGATGTTTTGAAGTTTTTTCACAGGGATTAGAGGAGATGCACCAAGAGCTATCCAAGGATGGTGAAAACCATAAGCTTGGGGATGTGAAGACAACCCCACTGGACCTACACACTCTCGGTTTGCACATGTCTAACTTCTGTTTTTCGATCGAAACACTTTATCGCATAAACTTGGAGCGTCTTTTTTGTTTGTCTTGGTTTGATTTTTATTTTGTGAGACCACCACACTATCATTTATATATGAGAGAGCTACTAGAAATTTGGGTTGATTTATGTTGTATGCTATTATTAGATTGGGAAAAGGGATGTTGGAGTTGATTTTAAAAGACACATATAGTTGCATGATTCATATGCTTTGTTAATGAGTGTTAATATGCAAGTGTTTTACCAAGAGCTATCTTTTATTCATGTTTTGATGCTGAATGTTACTTTACTTTGTTTAACATGGATTGGTTAGTTCTATGGACACTCATGCATGCATTTAGACGGTCAACTTTCTCCCTCTTGCTAGCCCAAAAATTCCAACAAGTAAAAACTTGTTTCCAACACCTTCAACCAAAGTTTTTCCAGTGAGTCCACCATATCTACCTATTAGCTTTATGCTATTCCGAGTATGTTTATCATGTTATTTTGAATTATCTATACCTCTGAATGAAAATGCTTATGTTGTTGATTGTCATGGGAAAAGTTGGTTATAGAGCTCTCACGAACTTGATGCAGACTTTACTTTTATTGCATTAAATAAACATGACCCATTGTGATTAAAATTATGATGTTGTGGGCTTGACAAATGTCTTGGGTTGAGAGTTAGCTCATATGTGCTGTCACATGGCAAGCTTTCAACATGCTCTTCATTTTATTAGTTGATATCATGTACTTTTGTTTATGGATGCTTATTATGGGTGAAATAAATGTGGAGACAAAGCAAGTTTAAATGTGTTTGTTTAAATGGTTAGAGAGATGCCTGGGCCGCTAATCTAAGCCATGCATCATTCATGGTGGAAATTTACATGCATACTATGGTGAACCGTCAGTGATACACCTTATAATAAAAAGCTATCCCAATGGTAAATAAAAAGGGTGTTGAGATTGTTCATTTTGTTTGTTTGTCTTGTCATTTTGATATGGGCTTGTTCATATCCTGGGACAAGAGGTACCCCAGTTGACGCTCTTAATGATGCTTTTATTACTTACAATGATATTTAACTTGAACTTACTTTGTTTCCCAAGTTGAGTAACACCATGGTGTAGGTACTTGTATTCAAGGGGCATGAGACATTCAACCTATATTTTGTCAAGCACACTACTCATATTTGCTTTCACTTTAAACTTTAATCATTCAAGATGCTATGATAGGGGTAATGAGAGCTTGACACCAAGGATTACCACATTGCAATCATTAACTTAAGTAGAAGAGTTTGGAAGTTAGATGAAACTTATTCATTCTTTACCTCTACTCATTTATATATCTTTCCAAATTGTCCACCTTTTATATTCAGATTTTCATGAATACTCTATGACCATTATAGGATGTTCTTACTTTTCATTATGCATACATTTGGTCCATAGTACTTTCTTCTATGTTACACTTTGTGAATTATCATTGAACATCCTTTCATTGAATATTTGATATCACTTTATAATCTATCTTGTATATTGCTACTCCTTTGAGAATGAATCATTTGACTTTATGTAGCAATAGTAATCATCTTTGATATCCTTTGGTAGTATTAAAATGCAAAGTCCATGTTAGTTTTATCACCTTCATACTCGAGGACGAGCATGGGTTAAGCTTGGGGATGTTGATGCATGTAAAATGCATACATGAACTTTACATTTTATTACTTGATATTCCAACTTATTTGCATCATATATGGGTTATATTTATGTTTTATAATGATTTTAGGGGATAATTCACAGTTTCCCCATTTATTTGGAATTAACCCTGCAGAACCAGAAAACCCCTTTTTCCATGTTTTTGACTTTCAGGGACCAAACGACGTCCAAATGACCTAATATTTTACGGGGCCCAATATTTGGAAATAAGAAGACGTACGAGCCAAGGATCCGCGAAAAAGGAAGTCTGAGGAAGAAAATAGATGGTCCCACGCGGCCAGATTCCTTGGCCGTGTGGGACCACCTCTTTTATTCCTCGTGGCTCCGATGCCGTCCGTTTTCATCTCCGTGGCTTCGTCTTGACCTAAAAACGTCTATAAAAATAGTCCCCCGAGGAGTTTCGCGAGGAGGCGGCGGAGAAACACAAAACCACGAAACAGAAGACAGAAGGCTGCCGCCGGAGAAGATCAGAGGGGGGAAACGCCGCCGGGATCACCTCCGGAAGGCTCCTCCATTCCCCCTCCGGAGTCTTCATCAAGTGTGCTCACCATGACCATGTGTGAGTAGTTTTTACCGAGGCTGAGGGCTCGTGCCGGTAGCTATGTGGTTCATCTCTCTCCCATGGTGTGATCTTTATGTGATCATGAGCTTTGTAATCTAGTTGAATCCATGGATGTTACTCTTCATTATCTTATGAATTATGGTACTCAAGTGGTTTTATTGATGTAATCTCCGGAGTCACATTTGTCCCACGGTGCGAAGTTGACAGTGTGCGCACTGTGTGTGACTCTTAGGCTAAAGATTATAGGAATACATATTATGAGTTGTTCTTTTGTTGGTTGTCACTATAAAATTGTGGTGTTTGTTTAGTACTATTTTTGGGCGCTCATAGTGACATTGGGGTTCCCTAGATGTGGAAGACAGACTTTAAGGTGTGCTTTTGCAGCCCTACACGATGGTCTTGGTGTTCTATGATATTGTGGTGTTTGTTCACTCAGACTTTAAGGTGTGCTCTTGTAGCCCTACGCAGTAGATTGGTATTCCTATCCAACGGGAGAATAGTTCAGAGTAGCATTGTGAAGAGGGAATATCTATGTATTCAATTATATTATAATTGTTGAGAGTGTCCACTAGTGAAAGTATGATCCCTAGGCCTTATTTCCAAGCATTGAAACACCGTTTGCTCTCATTTTGGCTCAAGTTTGCTTGCTGCCATTTTTATTTCAGATTGCAATTACCACTTATAATCATCCATATTACTTGTACTAGTTGAATGCCCGTGCGTTGCTACGGATGACAAGTAAATGAATTATGCGATTCTTTATTGATTTGAATGCCGCAAGTAGAGGTTAGCCAATTTGTCTATGAGAATATAACATTCGGTACAAAATACATAACAATCTAACAATACATGGTCACGTTCAATCGATTTTCGAGTCATGAATTCGTGTGTACAAAAAGACATGAATTTCACATTCAATCGATTTTCGAGTCGAAATTTTGTGTAAGTGCGACACACGTTGGTTAGAAAATAATACATGAGTGTTTTTCGGATTTATTATGCGATCTCTTTTGAAAATATTCATTCCAAAGAAATTTTATGAGAAAATTCAGAATCTTTTTTTCACAAGGATAGTCAAAATTTGAGTTGGTATGCACATAGTAAGTGTGTGTGTGCTGTATTTTCTGTTGAGTTATAGATTAAATTTATCAGCATGCACATTTTTAGTATCCTTAAAACATGGCGCTTTGAGGGTGCAGCAGTACCTTCATCGGATTGTAAGAAATACTCATCATCCATGAGGTCTGCAGGGTGTGGATTTTCCTCCATGAGCCTGGACAACATCGCCTCCATTTCACCTTCGCCATGCAAGAGTTTGTAAGTGACCATTAATAATGAAGTACGTATATGAGAAGAGGTCAAAGAGATGAGTGTTACCATCAGTCCCAATGGTGTATTCTTGCGTGCTAGGCTCAGCATCGTTGGGACCTGAAGAACTTGTGGCATTCTGGGCAAAGCGAGCATTAAAACGTTGTTGTTGTGCATGCCTCTCCCCGTGTGGGATGTTTTGCCTATTTGCTCTTCGGCTTGCACTGTTCTCGCGTTTCCTTTCCGCTGCCATAAATTCTTTATGAGCTCGCTCTCGAGACCTTCGCTGAGCTCGTGTCTCTGGCCTCTGTGTCCCTTCTGTTAGCTGCTCAATGGTATCGCCCAATGTCCTACCAAGGTATTCGCCTGCATCATTGTTAGGGTGTCAGTAAGTAAAGTAACTTTTTGATGAGTCTGTAGCAAGAACTGGAGTAAAAATGAGATAAGTACCGTCGTTTTCAAAGCTGTAGTTACGTCTGGTTGCCGATGGTAGCTGTGAGGTGAAGCGTCAGTTGATGTGTTTATTAAGTCTGTCGGACATGGCATCGCGATAGATGCAGCGCATGGAGTCTTCCGCCTAGTCTCGTAGTTTGCCCTTTTCCGAGATAGAAACTTTTGCTCCTCATCGGGTGTCATGCTATTTCGGCGCAATTTTCGTTCGGCGGACCTTTCTTCTCTTTGCTCCTGTGTTAACATAAATCGGTGTCTCCTAGCTCGTTCTCGTCTCTTTTGATATTCTTGAGCTTGTATATCATCCCCTTGCTTGGTTGTTAAGTTATTTGCATGATCTTCCTTTTTTTTCCTATACGCTGCTCGTCTCCGTGCGTTTATCGCTTCCCTCTTTTCTAGACTTAAGTTATTTCTGCGTTCTCGTTGACGTTGTACTCACACTTGATTCTTATCAACACTAACTTGATTATTATCATGACTGAGCTGATCGGTTGGTCTTTGAGCTTCATAAAAACATAAAAACCAGCAAATAAGTAATCTTTATTATTTAGACAATCATGACCATGTCCTGGTATATTAAATTATGTGTACGGTGATACCATTTGAATGTTCCGCATGATCTGCTGCAACCGTACTTGTGAGAGTGCTCCCAAGAGCGAGCGAAGATGCCATTTCGGTAGAAAGATCATCGTCAGAGGAGAATGTATCATTCCTGGTAGGAGGGTTGATTGTTCCATGTATGCACAAGGCACCCTGTCCTTGTGGGCCTGATCTCAATGGTGATTTCTCTCGTGGATTGATCACTGTGTAAGTATTGTACAAAACAAACTATAATACACATGCATACACATTCCTTCACTTTATGTGAATTACAACAGCCAAAAACAAACCTTCTTTCCCTTTATGGGCAAGTATATCAGAATCAGAAATCCACATATTGGATTTCTGATTCCCTGGTGTATGGAAAGCATTTGTAGCTTCATTCCAAGAGCGGAATGGCGTAGCACATGACTGCAGACCAACATTGGTTATGTCTGCACAAAGATTGAGTGAACAAGATCAGATTGATCCTCGAACTTTCGTAAGATGTAAACAACAAGTGTTTCTCATTACCCAAACTATTAAAGTCTTGAACAGGCGTTTGTAGACAGCATCCATTAATGAAGTTTTCCTTATTGAAGAGGCACTCAGAGGTGATCGAAATGAGGCTGATCCATCAAAGGGAGTCGCTCCGGAAGGAATTACAACAGTAGGGATGCCTACATAACCAGTTATGGACCATCAGTAGTAGTAAGAAAATAATGCTGCCCTTTATGGTAATATACCTCACCTTCTGTAGTCGCGTGTAATCCCGCTGGGTGACAACTGATTGCCCTGTAGCATTCTCAGTGGTGTGAAATCCTGAGATGAAGAATCCGTGAGCCGCATAATAATGCTTTTGATAGTGCATCATATGGGATAGATGTAAATAATGGACGTACCGGCTGATATGGTCCCCATTGTGTTTGATGTAGTCTGTTCTACATTGAGTTGATGGGCCTCAAGCTTTTTTCGTGCATATCTCTCCCGGTCTTTGTCTTCAATTCTTTTGGATCTGTCTTTGTCCTGCGAGCCAAAAAATAAGTACATACAAGAAACATCATCATCGTTTACCTATGATGATATCTTCACCTGAATTGGTGTTGTTGGTTTTGCCTTCCTCAAGCTTTTTTCGTGCATATCTCTCCCGGTCATATTGTCTCTTCAACTCTTTTGGATCTGGTCTTTGTCCTGCGAGGCAAAAAATAAGGATATACAAGGTACCAGTAGGTAAATGATGATGATATCTTTACCTGAATTGGTGCTGTTGGTTATGTCTTGGAATGGAGCCCGTACCCCAGTAGGATTTGATGATGACATATTGAATCTGCTACCTTCTCCCGTCTGTTGACAATAAGAATTGAATAGACAAAACATGAGGTGACTGACCTGTACAGTTGTACTCTGTTCAAAAGATCAGTTTTTGACAGCTAATGAGCAATTAAATTAGTCCAGGCAATTGACTTCTCCTTATGTTGTTGCAGAAATATAAAGACGTGAACAACATCATTCATAGCTATTTGCTATACGAAATTGAAACTGATCATCTTTGATTTGGAATCAAAAGATTGAAACTTATGTTCGCGTATAGTTGGTGTTTTTCATTTGATTTAACACATTGTTGTTAAATTACTTGCAGGATAAAACTGGGTCAGATTTGTGTACCTGTAACCAGATGAAAACTGGTGCTGCACACTTCCCGGCCGGAAAAAACTGGTGTTGCAGCTGCTGATAAGCGGCCTTTCCGGCCGCGGAGAGGAAAGTCGCAGCCGAATAGAACTGGTGTTGCAGCTGATGATGATCAGCAGCCTTTCCGGCCGCCGGAGAGTCAAACCGCGACGAGCAGCCCTGGTTAATGGAGTCCTCACCCTCAAGCTCGGTCCGAGTGGTGTGCTCGCCGTGCTGTTTGGGTCGCAGTCTCGCAGGCTATCAATTTAGTTTTGGCAAGGTTTCCTGGCGCAGGACAGGGCTCTGGGCTGTGTGTTAATTTGTTTGGAAAGCAATCGTGTCTGTGGCGTGATTCCTGATTTGATATATCGTGGGAAAATCTGTGTTTTTGGAAGGTGACTACGAAAATTCTTCTGTCTATTTATTAGGAGGGTGACCTGTCATCTAAATTATTCCCAGGCCTACGCTTCTTAGAGCTGGGCCACAACTCCTTCGTGAAGTTAGCACATCCATGCAAATCCCTTGATGCAGTTGCTTGAACATAGTATAAAGAAAAAGAAACATGGATGAACTGTCAGTTGACCGGTCACATGATTGAACTTCTAGAGATTTGCTTTTCTTTAATAAAACACGCTTGCTTGTTTCATAGTAATTAATACTCGTACAATGCATATAATCTCAGTTTTGCGTGCAATGAAGGATGGGCGACATTACGGAAATTCGCTGATCTCTCCTGTGTAATGTAGGATGGGCGACATTACGGATTGACATCAATGTTGTGCGTGCAATGAAGGCACCGTCCAGCACCTTCCCTATTATTTACCCTGGTCAAGTGTGGGAAACCTGGGATAGGTTGAAGGGTGTAGCGTGGGAAATTCCTTTTCGGAGCTGATTGATTGATGCGGGATGGTTGCCTTTAATTGTTCGCGCTCCAGGAAAAAAAATTGGTGGAATTTGAAGGTGGAAAACTGTAGGCTTCACCGACCTTTAATTGTTCGCGCTCCAGGAAAAAAAACGTTTGGTGGAATCTGGAGGTGGAAAACTGTAGGCTTCACCGACCTACGCCCAACTCCCATTTAATATACTTGTATTTCACTATCTCTTCGCCGAACTAGTGCACCTATACATCTGATAAGTGTATTAGGTGTATTGGGGACACAAGAGACTTCTTGTATCTTAATTGCAGGGTTGTGATGTCTACGTGTGTTTCTATTCTTGTAGACAGTGTTGGGCCTCCAAGAGCAGAGGTTTGTAGAACAGCAGCAAATTTCCCTTAAGTGAATCACCCAAGGTTTATCGAACTCAGGGAGGTAGAGGTCAAAGATATCCCTCTCAAGCAACCCTGCAATTAATATACAAGAAGTCTCTTGTGTCCCCAACACACCCAATACACTTGTCAGATGTATAGGTGCACTAGTTCGGCGAAGAGATAGTGAAATACAAGTAATATGGATGATTCAATAGTAGGTGGACTGAAAATATCACAATGATTATAATCATCATATATTGGAGGCATAGTATCATCAAAGAAAATTTTCTCCTCAAAACTTGGGGGACTAAAAATATCACATTCATCAACAGCCACTTCCCCAAGCTTAAACTTTTCCAGAGCAATAGCAATAATGGTGTTAAAAGAATTTATAGTGATAACATTGCTACCATCATGCAAATAATTTTCCATATGTTTTTTAATTTTCTCTTCAAACACATCATATCCTAACTCAAGATAGATTTCATAAAGCTCTCTAATTTTTTTGTTGTTTTCCATTTTCTAATTTTTATGGGTTTTTGATATATATAAAACTAATGAGAAACTCACAACCAAACAAGTTTAAAGGAACCTCCCCAAGCTTAGATGATTGCAAGATATAAAAGGAACCTCCCCAAGCTTAGTCTAGTGCACACAAGAATAGAAACTTAAGCGCTACGCTCCCCGGCAACGGCGCCAGAAAAGTACTTGATAACCCCCAAGAGCAAGGGATCACTGTAGCACCTCTCAATGTGGAAGTAAGGTATCGATCCGCAGGAGCAAGAAGGAAAAGTTATCTATTCCCTACAACTAAAGTGTCACAAGTTTTAGTTGATTATGCACTAAACAAGTTTAGAGAACAAGATGGTTGGTTTAATGGATGGAAGTTTGATGTAACAAGGCAAGAATGTGGAAGTGTCCCAATCCTCTTCAATGCAAGTGGACAAGACAAAGGTTTTCTAGGATGCTTGGAAATAAGGCCTAGGGATCATACTTTCACTAGTGGACACTCCCAACAATTGAATACATAGATATTTCCTCTTCACTTTGCTACTTTGAACTATTCTCCCGTTGGATAGAAATACCAATCTACTGCGTAGGGCTACAAGAGCACACCTTAAAGTCTGAGTGAACAAACACCACAATATCATAGAACACCAAGACCATCGTGTAGGGCTACAAAAGCACACCTTAAAATCTGTCTTCCACATCTAGGGAACCCCAAGGTCACTATGAGTGCCCCAAAATAGTACTAAACAAACACCACAATTTTATAGTGACATCCAACACAAAGAATAACTCATGGTAAGTATTTCTGTAACCTTTAGCCTAAGAGTCACACACGGTGCGCACACTGTCAACTTCACACCATGGGACAAAGGTGACTCCGGAAATTACATTAATAAAACCACTTGAGTAGCACAAACAATGAAGGAGAAACATCCATGAACTCAATTAGATTACAAAGCTCATGATCACATAAAGATCACATCATGGGAGAGAGAGATGAACCACATAGCTACCGGTAGAGCCCTCAGCCCCGATGAAGAACTACTCCCTCCTCATCATGGGAGGCAGCAACGGCGATGAAGATGTTGATGATGAACACGCCGGAGGGGGGTGGAGCCCTCCGGAGGCGATTCCGGCGGCGTTTCCCCCCTCCGATCTTCTCCGGCGGTAGCCTTCTGACTCTCTGTTTCGTGGTTCTGTGTTTCTCCGCCGCCTCCTTTCGCGAAACGCCAGGGGACCTTTTTTATAGGCGTTTTTAGGTCAAGACGGAGTCGGTGGACGAAAGATCGACGGCCACGGAGCTCCGAGGGGGAAAAGAGTTGGGCCCACGCGGCCAGGTATTTTAGGCCGCGTGGGACCCTCCCATTTCCAGCCTGTTGGGCGTCTGCTCTTCAATTTAAGCCCATTGCGTTCGTCTCGAAAATTCTGAACCGTTCTCTTTGGCCTTGCCCTTTTTGGAGTCCCGAAGCTCCCGGAAAGTCTGAAACACTAAAAAAGACGTTTTCTGGAAAAACAGGGTTAATTCCAAATAAATGGGAAAACTATGAAATATTCCCAAAATCATTATAAAACATTGATATAACCCTTATATGATGGAAATATGATTGGAATATAAGCAATTAAAGTGCAAAGTTCATGTATGCATTTTACATGCATCAATGACACAAGGAACTTAAGATTTGGTCTAAGTACAGATGGATTTAATCCTTTCGGGGAGCAGAGCTCCAGTCATAGCACTGGCCTGTGACTCTATGTATCTATAACCTTCCTCCTTGGTTGTGCATGAAGCGGAAGTTCATTATGATGCCAGTGCTCATCCAAGACCCGAAGCAACCCGGCAACGACATTGATGTGTACCTGAGACCATTGGTTGAAGAACTTTTATAGTTGTGGCGTGAAGAAGGTGTACGTGTGTGGGATGAGCACGAACAAAAGGAATTTGACCTACGAGCGTTGTTATTTATGACCATCAATGATTGGCCTGCTCTTAGTAACATTTCAGGATAGTCAAACAAGGGATACAATGCATGCACGCACTGTTTAGGTCAGACTGAAAGTATACATTTAGGTAACAAGAATGTGTACCCGGGCATCATCGATTTCTTCCAAAACAGCATCCCGTCAGAAAGAAAGGCAAGCATTTCAAAGGTGAGTCAGATCACCGGACGAAGCCTACCTGCCCTACTGGTGATGATATATATGGCATGGTCAAGGATTTAAAAGTAATCTTTGGAAAGGGTCCTGGCGGACTATCTATTCCGAATGACGCTGACAATCACGTACCCATGTGGAAGAAGAAATCTATATTTTAGGAGCTACCCTATTGGAAAATCCTAGAGGTTCGCTCTGCAATCGACGTGATGCACGTGACGAAAAAATCTTTGTGTGAACCTGCTAAGCTTCTTGGGCGTGTATGGGAAAACAAAAGATACACCGGAATCACGGCAGGACCACCAACGTATGCACGAACGAGACGGCCTGCATCGAGAGGAGTATCAAGGTTTTGCCAGCTATGCTCTTACCAAAGAAGAGAAGGAGATCTTTATTGAAGTTTTGAGCAGTATCAAGGTCCCGTCTGGCTTCTCGTCGAATATAAAGGGAATAATAAATATGACAGAGAAAAAATTCCAAAACCTAAAGTCTCATGACTGCCACGTGATTATGACACAATTACTTCCGGTTGCATTGAGGGGTCTTCTACCGGAAAATGTTCGAGTACCCATTGTGAAGCTATGTGCATTCTTCAATGCAATTTCTCAGAAGGTAATCAATCCTGAATCTCTACAATGTTTACAAAAGGATGTGGTCCAAAGTCTTGTCAGCTTCGAGTTGGGGTTCCCACCAACCTTCTTCAATATTATGACGCACCTCATAGTTCACTTAGTCGAAGAGATTAGGATTCTCGGTCCTGTATTTCTACACAATATGTTCCCTTTGAGAGGTTCATGGGAGTCTTAAAGAAATATGTTCATAACCGTGCTAGGCCAGAAGGAAGCATTGTGAAGGGCTATGGAACATAGGAGGTCATTGAGTTTTGTGTTGACTTTATTCCTGACCTTAATCCGATCGGTGTTCCTCAATCGCGCCATGAGGGGAGACTGCGTGGAAAAGGCACGCTAGGAAAGAAAGCAACAATATGTATGGACGGGCATTCTTTCACTCAAGCACACTACACAGTTCTACATAATTCCAGCTTTGGTGGCTCCATATATCGAGGAACACAAGAATATGTTACGCTCGAAATACCCAGAGCAACGTGAAGATTGGATTGATGGAGAACACGTAAAGACTTTCGGCGGTTGGTTGCAAACACGTCTCATTAATGACACAGTAGTTGGAGAAGAGCTATACTTGTTGGCCAAGCAACCATCTTCGACTATATTGACTTTCCAAGGGTACGAGATAAATGGGAATACATTTTACACGGCCGCCCAAGATAAAAAGAGTACCAACCAAAACAGTGGTGTCCGCTTTGACGCAACAAACAACAATGGGCAGAAGGACACATATTATGGTTACATAGAGCAGATATGGGAACTTGACTATGGACCTTCTTTTAAGGTCCCTTTGTTCAGGTGCAAATGGTTTAACCTGTCAGGCGGGTAGAGATAGACCCGCGGTACGGAATGACTACAGCGGATCTCAAGAATCTTGGGTACGACACCGAACCATTCGTCCTAGCCAGTCAAGTGGCTCAGATTTTCTACGTGAATGACATGTCAATGAAACCGAAAAAAGAAAAGATAAGCAAGCGAATACATCATACGATGAGCCAAAGCGCCACATAGTTCTTTCAGGAAAAGAAACATCGTGGGCGTGGAGGACAAGATAGACATGTCAGAAGATTACAATAAGTTTCATGAAATTCCGCCCTTCAGAGTGAAAACTGACCCAAGCATCGTGTTAAATGATGAAGATTGTCCATGGTTGCGGCGCAATCAGAAGAAAGGGACACACACGAAGAAGAAGTTTATACCACGACACTAGAGACGGATGTTGTTGGTGATGTGTGATGCATGTAAAATGCATACATGAACTTTGCATTATTTTACTTATATTCCAGTCATATTTGCATCATATAAGGGTTATATCACTGTTTTATAATGATTTTGGGAATATTTGATATGTTTCCTATTTTTTATGGAATTAACCCTGCACAGGCAGAAAACCCTATTTCTATATTTTAATGTTTCAGGGACCCAAACGACGTCCAAATGACCTGGAAATTTACGAGCATCAGTTTTTGGAAGGAACAAAGCGTGGGAGCGAAGGAAGCAAACAAGCGGAGGCCCGAGGGCCAAGTTGAGTGGGCCCACGCGGCCAGTACATGGCCGCGTGGGACCCCCCTTTTGGCCTCGGAGCTCCGTTGCCGTCGATCTTTCCTCCACCGACTCGTTTTGACCTAAAACCGCCTATAAAAATAGTCCCCCGACGTTCTCTGGAAGGAGCGCCGCAGAAACACAGAAACACCGAAACAGAGACCTGGAGTTGCAGATTGGAGGGGGAAAACTCCGGCGGGGCGCTGCCGGCGTGGTCTCCATCTTCTCCAACGACTTCTCCACCGTCTCCATGATGAAGAGGGAGTAGTCCACCTCTGGACTATGGGTTTGTGGAAGTAACTTATGTATCTCTCTCTCTTGAGCTTCACTAATTAGTACCGTATGAGCTGCTGAACATGATTACGGTCATCTATGTAATACCTTTGTGGTGGATCTTTTTATGAGTTAATATATGTTTGAGATTGCAATGGTTTTGTTTCAGTTATGAAAGTAGATGCATATTATGTACCCCGTTCTTATTTACTTGTCATGATCAAGCATGTTTATGAGAGCGTGTGAGGGGGAACGTGTGCATTAGTTGGAGTAACGGGGGTGGCTAGTGCAGTGAACGTGAGAGAAAGTTCTGCGATCCACTTGGGTATCTTACCTTACTTTGTTGCCTCACTAGGGATAAAAAGAAATACCATGCTACCGGAGATGTGGGTGTGACCATTGCCACTTCCTCCATGACTAGATCTAGCATGTTCTTATTTTAACTTCATGTCATGATACTTATTGCTATACTCTGAGTTATCTTAATTACTGAGGTGTTATGATTTAGTTCGCATCTTGGTGGAGTATAAGAGAGACTAATAACCAAAAGTCTCTATGTTAGGACGTGATGCCCATATAATTATAACTTGTCATTAAACTGTTGTGTTGCAATCTCATATGTCAACTCTAGTGTTCCATTGTCTACCACTTTATTAAAGAGAGAGTGCATTTGTGAAACCATGAACCCCGGTCCATTTTTAATCATAAGAAACACCTTTCCAACCACTTTTACCACTTTTCCATTTTCTGCCATTTAAAAATCCGAAAATACAAAAACACTTTTCATCTTGCATTCATCATATAAAACCCAAAAATATCATTTATCATTGCTACCACCATCCTTGCATATTTATTTACCACCATTGCATATTTATTTCTTTTTGCATTGCATATTATCTTGATATCATTCTCACACCTTGTGCTTGACAACCACTAGGTGAGGTTGAGGACCAAAACATTTACTTTGTTTTGTAGGTAACCAAAAGAAGGATAGGAAAGATAAATCTTCACTACTGATTCCCCGAGAGTTCGATATTAAACCCTCGAGTCACCCCTCGTGGGGAAAACACGTCTTCCACTTACTACACACTCTGCACTTGGAGTCTCAACCTAACCCATTTACTTTTCACGCAGGTAACTACGTGAAGGGCCATCAAGACTGTTTTCTGGCGCCGTTGCCGGGGAATCATTGCTGAAAGGTTTATCCAAGGGTCCCTGCACTAGTTGTTTTCTGGCGGTTTATCCAAGGATATCTCACCAAGTCAACTTCATCACCAACTTGTGCTAACACCTAAGCTTGGGGAGGTTGCACCTACGTGAGCATCATCTTATCCATCTTTACCTTCAAAGCAATTTATCTTGTTTTGTCATTGTCTTGCATTTTATTCGGTTTGCATATTTATTTTCAGTTTTGCATAAAAAATTAAAAAACACATAAAAACTTGCATAATGGAAAAGAGAACCTTCTGGCCATTTAGTGTTAAGAACTTTCCTCAAGATATGAATATCCCTGTTGAGAAATGTGAGGTAGATCCTAATATCATGAAAGCAATTTATGAATACCGTTTTTATGGGAAACCAAAAGAAGATCCTATACCTCATCTTAAGAAGTTTAATGAAAGGTGCAAAATGTTAAATTTGAGCCATGCTAATATTAAAATTAAGCTTTTTCCTTACTCCCTAGGTGGAAAAGCCTTAGATTGGATATTGAGATGGCCACCTGGAAATTTTAGCACTTGGTTTAATTTAAAAGCTGCATTCATTGAAAGATTTTGTTCCACTGAAAAGTTTGTAATCTTAGACAAATAATTATCACCTTTAAACAAGAAGAGGATGAACCTCTAGTGAAAACATGGGAAAGATTTAGAGGTATAGCTTTTGGAATGGAACATGGTCTTAGGATTGGATGCTCATGCATGTGTTTTATAGAGGATTGTCTGAAACCTCTAAAGTCTTTTTGGATAATGAATGTGAGGATTCTTTTATGAATACTGCTGCTACTGACACTCACTATCTACTTGATGGCTTGCTTTTGGAAGTAAGAATTAAAGAAAGTTTAGAAAAAGCCCAAGTACCTGAAGATGTGTTTGATGACCGTTATGAAATATTTAACCTATATAATAGGGAAAAGAAAGTTGAAGAAGTTAAAATGCTTAGTGAAGTCAAGGAACCATTTTGACTTAGAGAATTGTAGCTTGCATGAATTAATATCTATCTTACAAAAATTTGCAAGTGATCCTTCCATCAACTCTAACCAAGCTGGTTTTGGTTCTTATATTGCTAATCATGTCTTGAAAGAAAAGATTGCTAGGTACAACCAAGAGGCTATGATACCACCTAAGCTTGGGGATATATGGATTCCCAAAGTCCTAGTAACCATTGGAAAAGAGACACACCATGCTATACTTGATCTAGGATCTAGTGTCTCTGTTTTATCTAAAGAACTATATGAAGTACTTGAATTGAAAAATCTTGAAAAATGCTCTATTGAACTTGCACTTGCTGATGATTCCATTAAACATGCTTTAGGAAAAGTAAGTGATGTTATGGTAGAGTTACATATGACTTTGTGCCTGTTGATTTTCTAATCATGGATATGGGGAATAAAACCTCTAGTCCAATTATTCTTGGAAGACCTTTTCTTCGTACTACAGGTGCTATCATTGATTCAAAAGAAGGGAATGTGAAGTTTCAGTTTCCACACAAGAAGTGCATGGAACACTTCCCAAGGAAGAGGGACACCAAAGTTCAAGCTCCCTCATGAGCTTCGTCCACAATAAACATCAAGTAAGAAGCCTAGCTATATGGCTATAAAGAAAGCGCTTTACGGGAGGCAACCCGGTTGTTTTTATTTTGATTTTCTTTGTGTCCTCTTGCTGTAACAAGAGACTTAGTGTTTAGTTTAGTTTCTGGAATTTTTAATAAAGTGCCAAGTTTTACTCATTTTGGTTTGAAAAGTTGCTTATAGCGTTCGGAGATTTTATTCCTGCACGAATCTGTGCACGGTATGATTTTTAATTCTTATTCTGTAACTCCGAATGAGCTCATATTTGAACTGTAGTTGCAACTTTTCATCCTCTGTATGCATGAATTTTTCGGAATTTTCGACAAAGTTAAGTAGGGTAGAAAAATACGTTTGCTGCTGCTGTTTTTCTGGACAGATTCTGTCCCATTTTGTTTGATGCATGCTTAGAACTTTTAACTTGAATCTTTTTGATCCAATTGAGTTTATGAGTAGGCATACAACATTATACACTTTCTGGACATTCATATGAATTTTTGTCAAGGATTATATGCAGCAAGAAATCTATTTGTTTATCACTACTAATGCACCCCACAGAAAAAGAAATGGGAGAAACGGTGTTTTGAAGTTTTTTCACAGGGATTAGAGGAGATGCACCAAGAGCTATCCAAGGATGGTGAAGACCATAAGCTTGGGGATGTGAAGACAACCCCACTGGACCTACACACTCTCGGTTTGCACACGTCTAACTTCTGTTTTTCGATCGAAACACTTTATCGCATAAACTTGGAGCGTCTTTTTGTTTGTTTTGGTTTGATTTTTATTTTGTGAGACCACCACACTATCATTTATATATGAGAGAGCTACTGGAAATTTGGGTTGAATTATGTTGGATGCTATTATAAGATTGGGAAAAGGGATGTTGAGTTGATTTTAAAAGATACATATAGTTGCATGATTCATGAGCTTGTTAATGAGTAATAATTTGCAAGTATTTTATCAAGAGCTATCTTTTATTCATGTTTTGATGCTGAATGTTATTTACTTGTTTAACATGGATTAGTTAGTTCTATGGACACTCATGCATGCATTTAGATGGTCAACTTTCTCCCTCTTGCTAGCCCAAAAATTCCAACAAGCAAAAACTTGTTTCCAACACCTTCAACCAAAGTTTTTCCAGTGAGTCCACCATATCTACCTATTAGCTTTATGCTATTCCGAGTATGTTTATCATGATATTTGTGTTATCTATACCTCTGAATGAAAATGCTTATGTTGTTGATTGTTATGGGAAAAGTTGGTTATAGAGCTCTCTCGAACTTGATGCACACTTTACTTTCATTGCATAAATAAACATGACCCATTGTGATTAAAATTATGATGTTGTGGCTTGACAAATGTCTTTGGTTGAGAGTTAGCTCATATGTGCTGTCACATGGCAAGCTTTCAACATGCACTTCATTCATTTAGTTGATATCATGTACTTTTGTTTATGGATGCTTACCATGGGTGAAATAAATGTGGAAATGAAGTGAGTTTAAATGAGTTTGTATAAATGGTTAGAGAGACGCCTGGGCCGCTAATCTAAGCCATGCATCATTCATGGTGGAAATTTACTTACATGCTATGGTGAACCTTCTGTGATACACCTTACAATAAAAAGCTATCTAATGGTAAATAAAAAGGGTGTTGAGATTGTTCATTGTGTTTGTTTGTCTTGTCATTTTGATATGGGCTTGTTCCATATCCTGGGACAAGAGGTACCCCAGTTGACGCTCTTAATGATACTATTATTACTTACAATGATATTTAACTTGAACTTGCTTTGTTTCCAAGTTGAGTAACACATGGAGTAGGTACTTGTATTCAAGGGGCATGAGACTTTCAACCTGTACTTTGTCAAGCACACTACTCATATTTGCTTTCACTTTAAACTTAATCATTCAAGATGCTATGATAGGGGAATGAGAGCTTGACACCAAGGATTACCATATTACAATCATTAACTTAAGTAGAGAAGTTCAGAAGTTAGATGAAACTTATTCATGCTTTACCTCTACTCATATATATATCTTTCCAAAGTGTCCACCTTTTATATTCAGATTTTCATCAATACTCTATGACCATTGTAGGATGTTCTTACTTATCATTATGCATACATGTGGTCCATAGTACTTTCTTTATGTTACACTTTGTGAATTATCATTGAACATCCTTGCATTGAATACTTGATATCACTTCATAAACTATCTTGCATATTGCTACTCCTTTTAAGAATGAATCATTTGACTCTATGTAGCAATAGTAATCATCTTTGATATCCATTGTAGTATTAAATTGCAAAGTCCATGTTAGTTTTATCACCTTCATACTCGAGGACGAGTATAGGTTAAGCTTGGGGATGTTGATGCATGTAAAATGCATACATGAACTTTGCATTATTTTACTTATATTCCAGTCATATTTGCATCATATAAGGGTTATATCACTGTTTTATAATGATTTTGGGAATATTTGATATGTTTCCTATTTTTATGGAATTAACCCTGCACAGGCAGAAAACCCTATTTCTATATTTTAATGTTTCAGGGACCCAAACGACGTCCAAATGACCTGGAAATTTACGAGCATCATTTTTGGAAGGAACAAAGCGTGGGAGCGAAGGAAGCAAACAAGCGGAGGCCCGAGGGCCATGAGTGGGCCCACGCGGCCAGTACCTGGCCGCGTGGGACCCCCCTTTTGGGCCTCGGAGCTCCGTTGCCGTCGATCTTTCCTCCACCGACTCGTTTTGACCTAAAACCGCCTATAAAAATAGTCCCCCGACGTTCTCTGGAAGGAGCGCCGCAGAAACACAGAAACACCGAAACAGAGACCTGGAGTTGCAGATTGGAGGGGGAAAACTCCGGCGGGGCGCTGCCGGCGTGGTCTCCATCTTCTCCAACGACTTCTCCACCGTCTCCATGATGAAGAGGGAGTAGTCCACCTCTGGACTATGGGTTTGTGGAAGTAACTTATGTATCTCTCTCTCTCTTGAGCTTCACTAATTAGTACCGTATGAGCTGCTGAACATGATTACGGTCATCTATGTAATACCTTTGTGGTGGATCTTTTTATGAGTTAATATATGTTTGAGATTGCAATGGTTTTGTTTCAGTTATGAAAGTAGATGCATATTATGTACCCCGTTCTTATTTACTTGTCATGATCAAGCATGTTTATGAGAGCGTGTGAGGGGGAACGTGTGCATTAGTTGGAGTAACGGGGGGTGGCTAGTGCAGTGAACGTGTGATGCATGTAAAATGCATACCTGAACTATGCATTATTTTTACTTATATTCCAGTCATATTTGCATCATATAAGGGTATATCACTGTTTTATATGATTTTGGGAATATTTGGTATGTTTCCTATTTTTTATGGAATTAACCCTGCGCAGGCAGAAAACCCTATTTCTATATTTTAATGTTTCAGGGACCCAAACGACGTCCAAATGACCTGGAAATTTATGAGCATCAGTTTTTGGAAGGAACAAAGCGTGGGAGCGAAGGAAGCAAACAAGAGGAGGCCCGAGGGCCAAGATAGGTGGGCCCACGCGGCCCCTGTACCTGGCCGCGTGGGACCCCCCAACTTGGGCCTCGACGCTCCGTTGCCGTCCATCTTTCCTCCACCGACTCCGTTTTGACCTTAAAACGCCTATAAAAATTATCCCCGACGTTCTCTGGAAGGAGCGCCGCAGAAACACAGAAACACCGAAACAGAGACCTGGAGCTACAGATTGGAGAGGGAAAACTCCGGCGGGGCGCTGCCGGCGTGGTCTCCATCTTCTCCAACGACTTCTCCACCGTCTCCATGATGAAGAGGGAGTAGTCCACCTCTGGACTATGGGTTTGTGGAAGTAACTTATGTATCTCTCTCTCTCGAGCTTCACTAATTAGTACCGTATGAGCTGCTGAACATGATTACGGTCATCTATGTAATACCTTTGTGGTGGATCTTTTTATGAGTTAATATATGTTTGAGATTGCAATGGTTTTGTTTCAGTTATGAAAGTAGATGCATATTATGTACCCCGTTCTTATTTACTTGTTATGATCAAGCAAGTTTATGAGAGCGTGTGAGGGGGAACGTGTGCATTAGTTGGAGTAACGGGGGGTGGCTAGTGCAGTGAACGTGAGAGAAAGTTCTGCGATCCACTTGGGTGCTCTACCTTACTTTGTTGCCTCACTAGGATAAAAAGAAATACCATGCTACCGGAGATGTGGGTGTGACCATTGCCACTACTCCATGACTAGATCTAGCATGTTCTATTTTAACTTCATGTCATGATACTTATTGCTATACTCTGAGTTATCTTAATTACTGAGGTGTTATGATTTTGTTCGCATCTTGGTGGAGTATAAGAGAGACTAATAACAAAAAGGTCTCTATGTTAGGACGTGATGCCCATATAATTATAACTTGTCATTAAACTGTTGTTTGCAATCTCATATGTCAATTCTAGTGTTCCATTGTCTACCACTTTATTAAAGAGAGAGTGCATTTGTGAAACCATGAACCCCGGTCCATTTTTAATCATAAGAAACACCTTTCCAACAACTTTTACCACTTTTCCATTTGCTGCCATTATTAAATCCGAAAATACAAAACACTTTTCCATCTTGCCATCATATAAAAAAACCCAAAAATATCATTTATCATTGCTACCACCATCCTTACATATTATTTACCATCAAGAGTGATTTCTGGCGCCGTAGCAGGGGAAGATACGAAGCTTCCTGCAGAATATTTTTCCTGTCAACTACACGCCATCAAGACTGTTTTCTGGCGCCGTTGCCGGGGAAGATACGAAGCTTCCTGCAGAATATTTCTCCCGTCAACTACACGCCATCACTTGTTTGCATTGCATATTATCTTGATATCATTCTCACACCTTGTGCTTGACAACCACTAGGTGAGGTTGAGGACCAAAAAATTTACTTTGTTTTGTAGGTAACCAAAAGAAGGATAGGAAAGATAAATCTTCACTACTGATTCCCGAGAGTTCGATATTAAACCCTCGAGTCACCCTCGTGGGGAAACACGTCTTCCACTTACTACACACTCTGCACTTGGAGTCTCAGCCTAACCCATTACTTTTCACGCAGGTAACTACGTGAAGGGCCATCAAGACTGTTTTCTGGCGCCGTTGCCGGGGAATCATTGCTGAAAGGTTTATCCAAGGATATCTCACCAAGTCAACTTCATCACCAACTTGTGCTAACACCTAAGCTTGGGGAGGTTGCACCTACGTGAGCATCATCTTATCCATCTTTACCTTCAAAGCAATTTAACTTGTTTTGTCATTGTCTTGCATTTGTTATTTCGGTTTGCATATTTATTTTCAGTTTTGCATAAAAATTAAAAAACCCATAAAAACTAGTGTTGTTTTTAATATGTATGCTAAGCTATGGAGAAGGTTATGTCAAAACTATGGGAGCTTACTATGAATACGATCAACCAAAGAAGGAAATAGAATGCTTGAATTGCTTGAACATCTCAATGATATGGCCACTGAGTTTTGTGAATTACATAATATAACTTGCTGCTTTAGAAAAGACTATAAACACTCTCTCTATCAATGTAAGTATAATAGTGATCCTATTATTGCTTCTTATCAAGAGTGTAAATTTGCATGCCATGATATAGAACAAGTTGAGAAATATATTGCTTATGTTGCAACCCATGAGATAGACTTTCTTATTGATAATTTTTTTGCAACTAGTCATGAAGCTCGTGTAATGAAAGGACACATTTCTATTCTTCTCCAACTTTGCAAAAAGGAATTTAGTGATAATGTTTATGTTAAAGAAAGAATTCTTGCTTCCATGGAAAGTACTAATATTTTGCAGGAAGAGGATGATGAAAACATAAGCTTGGAAGAGGAAGTATGTGAAGAGGAGATTGAAATGGATGTGTTCCAACTAAGCTTGGGGAAGAGTTGGATCTCCCAGCTTCACCATCAACAAATGATAGTAACACTCAAACTCAAAAATCTTTTGTTATTTATGAGAATCCATGTTATGATGAGTGTGAAACTGAAAATTCTATGGTCCTATATGATAACCCATGCTATTATGATGAAACTAATAATGCTCCTTTACTTTAATAATGCTACTAGTGAACTTATGATAATAATGAGGAGTGTTGCTTAAATATGCTATATGATAATGCTTTAGATGATGGTCCTATGCTTATTGATAATCCTCCATGTTTAGTTGTTACTAATTTATGCGAGGATAAAAATGATATACTTGCTGTTTGTGATGTACTCTTACTCATGAGAGTCCTACTTTGTTCTTGAACTCTCCTACTTACACCATAGAGGAGAAATTTGCTTATGTTGAGAAATACTTATGTGGTTTGCAATTATCTTTAGTTCCAAATATTTGTTGCAACCATGATATTAAACTTGATATTGATCTTAATAATTATTTTGAAAGAGGGAAGCATGCTAATGAATTCCAAAATAAATTTAATGATCCTCTTTATGTGCCTAAATTATCTAAGTTGAATGATTCTTGTGGTTATATGGTTGAATTTATTTCTACTACTTGCAACTATTATGAAAGAGGAGGTGATAAGAACC
This sequence comes from Poa pratensis, assembly GCA_947311845.1. NCBI lineage: Eukaryota > Viridiplantae > Streptophyta > Magnoliopsida > Poales > Poaceae > Poa > Poa pratensis. The sequence goes on from CAMZMU010000082.1 coordinate 23,639,537, forward strand.
CTCTTTACTACTAATAATTATGCTGCAAGTAACTATTGTTAATATGCATTGGAAACTTCTATTTATGGTGATTCATTCATATACAAAATGCCAATGCATAGAAAGAAAGTTAGACTTCGTTGTTATTACTTTTGTGTTTTGTTTTTCTCTCAACTAGGGTTCAACTTGACTATTATTTTGATTGGTTTGAGAACACCATGGGATCCTGGTATTATGCATGAACACTTCCCAAGGAAGAGGGACACACCAATTCAAGCTCCCTCATGAGCTTCGTCCACAATAAACATCAAGTAAGAAGCCTAGCTATATGGCTATAAAGAAAGCGCTTTACGGGAGGCAACCCGGTTGTTTTTATTGTGATTTTCTTTGTGTCCTCTTGCTGTAACAAGAGACTTTGTTTAGTTTAGTTTCTGGAATTTTTAATAAAGTGCCAAGTTTTACTCATTTTGGTTGAAGAAGTTGCTTATAGCGTTCGGAGATTTATTCCTGCACGAATCTGTGCACGGTATGATTTTTAATTCTTATTCTGTAACTCCGAATGAGCTCATATTTAAACTGTAGTGCAACTTTTCATCCTCTGTATGCATGAATTTTTCGGAATTTTCCGACAAAGTTAAGTAGGGTAGAAAAATACGTTTAGCTGCTGCTGTTTTTCTGGACAGATTCTGTCCCATTTTGTTTGATGCATGCTTAGAACTTTTAACTGAATCTTTTTGATCCAATTGAGTTTATGAGTAGGCATACAACATTATACATTTCTGGACATTCATATGAATTTTTGTCTAAGGATTATATGCAGCAAGAAATCTATTTGTTTATCACTACTAATGCCCCACAGAAAAAGAAATGGGAGAAACGGTGTTTTGAAGTTTTTTCACAGGGATTAGAGGAGATGCACCAAGAGCTATCCAAGGATGGTGAAGACCATAAGCTTGGGGATGTGAAGACAACCCCACTGGACCTACACACTCTCGGTTTGCACACGTCTAACTTCTGTTTTTCGATCGAAACACTTTATCGCATAAACTTGGAGCGTCTTTTTGTTTGTTTAGGTTTGATTTTTATTTTGTGAGACCACCACACTATCATTTATATATGAGAGTACTGGAAATTTGGGTTGAATTATGTTGGATGCTATTATAAGATTGGGAAAAGGGATGTTGAGTTAATTTTAAAAGATACATATAATTGCATGATTCATGAGCTTGTTAATGAGTAATAATTTGCAAATATTTTATCAAGAGCTATCTTTTATTCATGTTTTGATGCTAAATGTTATTCTACCTTGTTTTAACATGGATTAGTTAGTTCTATGGACACTCATGCATGCATTTAGATGGTCAACTTTCTCCCTCTTGCTAGCCCAAAAATTCCAACAAGCAAAAACTTGTTTCCAACACCTTCAACCAAAGTTTTTCCAGTGAGTCCACCATATCTACCTATTAGCTTTATGCTATTCCGAGTATGTTTATCATGATATTTGTGTTATCTATACCTCTGAATGAAAATGCTTATGTTGTTAATTGTTGTGGGAAAAGTTGGTTATAGCTCTCTCGAACTTGATGCACACTTTACTTTCATTGCATAAATAAAATATGACCCATTGTGATTAAAATTATGATGTTGTGGACTTGTTGAGAGTTAGCTCATATGTGCTGTCACATGGCAAGCTTTCAACATTGCACTCATCTCATTTAGTTGATATCATGTACTTTTGTTTATGGATGCTTACCATGGGTGAAATAAATGGGAAATGAAGTGAGTTTAAATGAGTTTGTATAAATGGTTAGAGAGACGCCTGGGCCGCTAATCTAAGCCATGCATCATTCATGGTGGAAATTTACTTACATGCTATGGTGAACCTTCTGTGATACACCTTACAATAAAAAGCTATCCAATGGTAAATAAAAAGGGTGTTGAGATTGTTCATTGTGTTTGTTTGTCTTGTCATTTTGATATGGGCTTGTTCCATATCCTGGGACAAGAGGTACCCCAGTTGACGCTCTTAATGATACTATTATTACTTACAATGATATTTAACTTGAACTTGCTTTGTTTTCCAAGTTGAGTAACACATGGAGTAGGTACTTGTATTCAAGGGGCATGAGACTTTCAACCTGTACTTTGTCAAGCACACTACTCGTATTGCTTTCACTTTAAACTTAATCATTCAAGATGCTATGATAGGGGAATGAGAGCTTGACACCAAGGATTACCATATTACAATCATTGACTTAAGTAGAGAAGTTCAGAAGTTAGATGAAATTATTCATGCTTTACCTCTACTCATATATATATCTTTCCAAAGTGTCCACCTTTTATATTCAGATTTTCACAATACTCTATGACCATTATAGGATGTTCTTACTTATTATTATGCATACATGTGGTCCATAGTACTTCTTCTCTTATGTTACACTTTGTGAATTATCATTGAACATCCTTGCATTGAATACTTGATATCACTTCATAAACTATCTTGCATATTGCTACTCCTTTTAAGAATGAATCATTTGACTCTATGTAGCAATAGTAATCATCTTTGATATCCATTGATAGTATTAAATTGCAAAGTCCATGTTAGTTTTATCACCTTCATACTCGAGGACGAGTATAGGTTAAGCTTGGGGATGTTGATGCATGTAAAATGCATACATGAACTTTGCATTATTTTACTTATATTCCAGTCATATTTGCATCATATAAGGGTTATATCACTGTTTTATAATGATTTTGGGAATATTTGATATGTTTCCTATTTTTTATGGAATTAACCCTGCGCAGGCAGAAAACCCTATTTCTATATTTTAATGTTTCAGGGACCCAAACGACGTCCAAATGACCTGGAAATTTACGAGCATCATTTTTGGAAGGAACAAAGCGTGGGAGCGAAGGAAGCAAACAAGCGGAGGCCCGAGGGCCAGATGGTGGGCCCACGCGGCCCTACCTGGCCGCGTGGGACCCCCCTTTTGGCCTCGAGCTCCGTTGCCGTCGATCTTTCCTCCACCGACTCCGTTTTGACCTAAAAACGCCTATAAAAATAGTCCCCCGACGTTCTCTGGAAGGAGCGCCGCAGAAACACAGAAACACCGAAACAGAGACCTGGAGCTGCAGATTGGAGGGGGAAAACTCCGGCGGGGCGCTGCCGGCGTGGTCTCCATCTTCTCCAACGACTTCTCCACCGTCTCCATGATGAAGAGGGAGTAGTCCACCTCTGGACTATGGGTTTGTGGAAGTAACTTATGTATCTCTCTCTCTCGAGCTTCACTAATTAGTACCGTATGAGCTGCTGAACATGATTACGGTCATCTATGTAATACCTTTGTGGTGGATCTTTTTATGAGTTAATATATGTTTGAGATTGCAATGGTTTTGTTTCAGTTATGAAAGTAGATGCATATTATGTACCCCGTTCTTATTTACTTGTTATGATCAAGCATGTTTATGAGAGCGTGTGAGGGGGAACGTGTGCATTAGTTGGAGTAACGGGGGGTGGCTAGTGCAGTGAACGTGAGAGAAAGTTCTGCGATCCACTTGGGTATCTCTACCTTACTTTGTTGCCTCACTAGGGATAAAAAGAAATACCATGCTACCGGAGATGTGGGTGTGACCATTGCCACTTCCTCCATGACTAGATCTAGCATGTTCTTATTTTAACTTCATGTCATGATACTTATTGCTATACTCTGAGTTATCTTAATTACTGAGGTGTTATGATTTAGTTCGCATCTTGGTGGAGTATAAGAGAGACTAATAACCAAAAGGTCTCTATGTTAGGACGTGATGCCCATATAATTATAACTTGTCATTAAACTGTTGTGTTGCAATCTCATATGTCAACTCTAGTGTTCCATTGTCTACCACTTTATTAAAGAGAGAGTGCATTTGTGAAACCATGAACCCCGGTCCATTTTTAATCATAAGAAACACCTTTCCAACAACTTTTACCACTTTTCCATTTTCTGCCATTTTAAATCCGAAAATACAAAAACACTTTTCATCTTGCATTCATCATATAAAACCCAAAAATATCATTTATCATTGCTACCACCATCCTTGCATATTTATTTACCATCAAGAGTGCTTTCTGGCGCCGTAGCAGGGGAAGATACGAAGCTTCCTGCAGAATATTTTTCCTGTCAACTACACGCCATCAAGACTGTTTTCTGGCGCCGTTGCCGGGAAAGATACGAAGCTTCCTGCAGAATATTTCTCCCGTCAACTACACGCCATCACTTGTTTGCATTGCATATTATCTTGATATCATTCTCACACCTTGTGCTTGACAACCACTAGGTGAGGTTGAGGACCAAAACATTTACTTTGTTTAGTAGGTAACCAAAAGAAGGATTGGAAAGATAAATCTTCACTACTGATTCCCCGAGAGTTCGATATTAAACCCTCGAGTCACCCTCGTGGTGAAAACACGTCTTCCACTTACTACACACTCTGCACTTGGAGTCTCAACCTAACTCATATACTTTTCACGCAGGTAACTACGTGAAGGGCGATCAACGTGAGAGAAAGTTCTGCGATCCACTTGGGTATCTCTACCTTACTTTGTTGCCTCACTAGGGATAAAAAGAAATACCATGCTACCGGAGATGTGGTGTGACCATTGCCACTTCCTCCATGACAAGATCTAGCATGTTCTTTTTTAACTTCATGTCATGATACTTACTGCTATACTCCGAGTTATCTTAATTACTGAGGTTTTATGATTTAGTTCGCATCTTGGTGGAGTATAAGAGAGACTAATAACCAAAAGGTCTCTATGTTAGGACGTGATGCCCATATAATTATAACTTGTCAGTAAACTGTTGTGTTGCAATCTCATATGTCAACTCTAGTGTTCCATTGTCTACCACTTTATTAAAGAGAGAGTGCATTTGTGAAACCATGAACCCCGGTCCATTTTTAATCATAAGAAACACCTTTCCAACCACTTTTACCAGTTTTCCATTTTCTGCCATTTAAAAATCCAAAAAATACAAAAACACTTTTCCATCTTGCATTCATCATATAAAACCCAAAAATATCATTTATCATTGCTACCACCATCTTTGCATATTTATTTACCACCATTGCATATTTATTTCTTGTTTTCATTGCATATTATCTTGATATCATTCTCACACCTTGTGCTTGACAACCACTAGGTGAGGTTGAGAACCAAAACATTTACTTTGTTTTGTAGGTAACCAAAAGAAGGATAGGAAAGATAAACCTTCACTACTGATTACCCGAGAGTTCGATATTAAACCTCTTCCACTTACTACACACTCTGCACTTGGAGTCTCAACCTAACCCATTAATTTTCACGCAGTAACTACGTGAAGGGCCATCAATGTGTAATAATGTATTAAACCTTTTATGTAACTGTGTTCTAAAAACTCCAACGCCTTAAAAGCGCTCGAAAAAGTTGGAACAAAACACACGGTTTCCCCTGCATACAGCCCGACGGTGGCTCGTGAGTGCCCTCATATCAAATGCACCGTCGGGCTATATGAAGGAAATCCGAATGATTTGTATTCGGTCGATGAACTACAATGAGTACACACTGAGTGCCGAACACGTCTGAGAGGTGGGCTATATATACGGTCGTGTGGCTCACGAAGTGGTCGTGATAGTGCTGATCCAACAGCTCACAAGCCCTCAAAAGAAACACACCCCTGATCCAACGGCTCACAAACGCTTGAAAGAAACACACGATCCGTGTGCTTCTTTAGTCCCGACTGGTAACACCAACCGGGACTAAAGGCGGCTTTGCGGTCACGACTCGTGTCAGTCACACGTGTCCTCCCCCAGCGCTGCCCTGGCCACGTGTCCTCGCCCTGGTCACGTGTCCTCCCCCAGAGCTGCCCTGGAGGTATATATGTATTGTCGCCGACGGGGTAAACCCTAATCCACCATTCCTATCCACGAACGCATCGTCTCCACGAGATGGATCCGCAGCGCCTTCTGGACAAGGTCGAGCGTGCTCGGCAGAGCGCGCTTAGGCGCTACCACGGGAGCCTATCCCGCCGTATGCCCACGAGCCCGGCATGGAGAGGAATGCCCAGCTACCGGCCTCCTGCTCCGGTGCCGGATCCGGTGCGGAGGGCGTACGAGCACGCGTGGTCCGACGTCCCCGATGCCAACGAGGATGCGTACGCTGCAGGGGTGGCATGGGGATCCGCGCCGCATACGGCGACTTGGACGCGTCTCCACCAGGTGCCGCCGCACCTCCACCAGGCGCCGCCGCTCCTCCCGCCGAGGAGGAGGAGGACGACGACTTCGATTGGAGCGACGACGGGGAAGAGGGCTGTGGGTTGCAGATGCAGGAGGCCATGAAAGCCTCCTTCCAGTCTGTCCGCGACGACCGTGTCCAGCGAGCCAAGACTGCCTGCCAGCTCAAGGCGAAGGAGGCCTCCGAGCTGGCTTGGGCGCTGAAAGACTCATCCTCCATGGCTCGTGCCCTCCGCCGCAAACGTGCGCGCGAGAACCAGGCGGCCGCGAACGGGACTGGCTCCTCCGGCCGTTCCCCCTAATCCTACGGCCTCCGAGCCAACAAGTCCGTTTATGTAGTAATGTAACTGTTAGTGATGTGTAATAATGTATTAAACCTTTTATGTAACCGAATGTTGTTAAGAATGTTTTTTAAAATAAAAGAGATGATTAATACAACTTTTAAGACAATTAGATATTTGAAGAAATCAGAAAAGATATGATTTTCAAATTCAAACAATATTAGTTAATGCATTTTTAATTAAAAATGGCAAAATTGTTAATAGTTTGAATAGTTAGAATAATTATTTTGGTCCCGGCTCATGGCACGAACCGGGACTAGAGGTCCCTGGGTATAAATACCCAGGCCCTCCACCCCGGTTCATGCCACGAACCAGGACAGAGCAAATCGCCGCGAAGCGCTGCCAAAATCGCCACTCGCGCCGCCGCCGTCTCTTCCGCGCCACCGTCTCCTCCGCCGATGGCCCGCGCCCTCCTCCGCGCCGCCTTCTCCTCCGCGCCCGCCCCCTCCTCCGCCTCCGGCCCGTGCCGTCTCCTCCGCCGTCGACCAGCGCCCTCCTCCGCGCCGCCGTCTCCTCCGCGCCCGCGCCGTCCCCTCCGCCGCCGGCCCGCGCCGTTTTTAGGTTAGTTTAATTTTAGGTTAGTTTAATTTTAGATCAGTTAGGTAGATTTTTAGGTTAGTTTAATTTTAGGTGAAATTTTAGCTTAGTGTAATTAGATTTAGGTTAGTTTAATTTTAGGTGAAATTTTAGATTAGTTAGGTTGATTTTTAGATTTAGGTTAGTTTAATTTCAGAAATTTTGCTAAGTTAAATTTGCTAAGTTAAATTGGTACTTTAGATTTTTAGAAATGCTCCAAAGTTGGTACTTTTTAACAGAAATGAAGATTTAATTTTTTTGCTAAGTGTAAATATTGCTAAGTTTAATTTTTTGCTAAGTGTAAACATTTTGCTTAGGTCTAAATATTGTGTTTTTAATTTATTGTTCTCCGAGATGATGTCCCTGTTGACCAGAGGGGCGATGTCCGTGACTGGGCTCCGCCGGGCTGGCACTGGGAGGTGCTACCTTCTGGGACGCGTAGCTTGGTGAGGAATCCGGGTGACGTCGTCGACCCGGATCTTCATTGGTGGCAGTCGCGTGGGCCACGCTCGGTGCAGAGGGAGCCGGCCCCCGAGGAGGTGGTACGTCGCCGTATCAGGGAGGAGGACGAGTACGTCCGTCGGTACTTGTTCGTGTTAGATAGGCAGTATAACAGTAGTTGGTCGTTTCTTCAGAGGGTTCCTCCTCACGTGAGCTATGACCTTGTGAGGTTTCCTAGTCTTTGGATGCGCAGCGCCTGCGGCTCAGCACCCCGCGGCTCAGGACCCGGTCGAAATTAGTTTGAGAGGTTCATGTATGGGAGAGGACATGTATTAATGATATTATTCGTGATGTATTAGGGTTAAACAAAAATGGACATGTATTACTTTTGCATATTTGATCAATGCTGCTTTTGTAAAGTGAGGAACATGAAGATGACATTGAATTTTTGTGCTAATGCTAACATTGTTTTATCTTTCTTTTGTATTAGTTAAGCAATGGATAACTTCAACAGCAGAGACCGTGAAGAAGATGTTTTCGCCATTATACGGCAACCCGTGGGTGGAGCAGAAGTCGGTGGAGTCGAAGACAGTGGAGCAGAAGATGGCTCACAGCTTTTAAACGAGTCCGGTACGGGAATGGAGCTGGAACAAAGAGACGAAGCGCAAACGAGCATCGAGTGCGATGACGACTCGCAGATTGGTGGACATCCGCAGTCTGGCGAGGTATATTAAGCCTCTGTTGATCAGATGCAATAATTGATTTGTGTATGTATGTATTAACGAATGTTTCTTATTTTTAGACCTCCGCATTGACCCAATCTGGTAAAAGTAAACGAGGCCATGCCAAAGGGTTGAAAGACGATGTGCATCTCTGAATTGAGGTCGTCTCTCCAGAGGGCAAAACTTTGGAGCCCAAGGCGAACACAAATAAGTTTGTGCAGCAATGCGGAGTTATTGTCAGGGACAACGTCCCGATCAGCGTTCAGGAATTGCAGAAGCCAAAGGTAGAGGGAGTTAGTTATGTCAATGACAGAATGAAAGGTGTGCTTTGGAACAAGCTCATTGCACGTTTCACCCTACCGGTCTTGGATTCGGAAGAACAGACAAAAGCCATGACGGAGAAAGTCAAGCATTTCGCTCTTAAGAAGATGGCTGAACAATTCAATAACTAGAAGAACAGATTATACCGTGAATATATCAAAGATAAGAAAGCTCCAGATTTCACTGGCACACTAGAGAGCCAGCGGGCTCACTGGAACTCATTTCTGGAGTACAAGGATTCGGAACTAGCTAAGAAAAGGCCGAGAAAGAATAAGGATAATGCAGCGAAAAAGAAATATCACCATAAGATGGGGCAGGTGGCTACAGAAGTACCGAGCCTAAGTGGGATAAAGTTGAGGCCGACATGCGCGAAAAAGGGATCGCTCCAGCTACAGAGGAGTGGACCCATAGGGCAAGAAACTGGGTACTTGGACATGGGGCGGAGTATGACATGGAAATAGGGGAGTTAATAGTTGATGAAAATAAAGAAATTCATGTACCCCAGAAAGCAATTGTTCAAACAATCGCCAAGGTTCGAGAGGGAAAGTTTATTCCCGACAGAGAGAACGACGAGCTGACAGAGGCCCTCGGGAATAAAGAAAAAGGAGGACGAACACGAGGCTATGGACCGGATGTGCCGTGGAATATTGGGTTTCCCGAGGACCGTGAAACTTATAGAAGCCGAGCGAGAGCAAAGAAGAGGAAGGAGCAGGAGCACTCAGACCGGTTGAGCGAGCTAGAAAGAAAGAACGAGGAGATAATGAATCTCGTAAAGCAGCAACAGAAGCAAATAGATCAAGTGCGCGATAGTCAAGGGCCAACTCTACAGCTGTAGCAAGATAGTCAAGGCGGCCCATCTCAGCGGAGAAGCAGTGTGGCTTCCGCGGGGCTCGGTGCTGATGAGTCACCGACGGATCGCTACCCCCATGGATTATATTAGTGAAAAGACAAGTTGTGAGCTACAAGTGCCAGTGAGGAACTTATCCTTAAAGGCGGCGGACGGCTATGCTTTAACTTGTGAATCTACAACACTAGTCCCAATTCTAGATGGCTATGCTCGTGTCGGCGTGGATCAAATTTGTCTAGGATATGAATCACTGGAGCTTGACATCCCTGGAGGTGATGATGTGAGGACACTAGGAGACGTCGAGGGTGGTATCATTCTATGGCGCAAGAAATATATCGTGTTTCCAGGCTGGGCGCCAAGGCCACCATCGTCTCCTCCGAGTCGCGATTCACCACCTCCAGGTCCACATTATGACGACAGGGACGACGACCAGCACAACACAAGTCCACATGATGACGATCAGCCGACTCCACCGCCGCGTCAGCCGACTCCTCAGCCGTCTCCGCCCACTAATAAGCAGGGTCAGGGCCAAAAGAGGAAGCAGCAGTACACCGTTTCGTCATTGGGTTTCCGACACGGACCCCGACAGGAGCCCCTCCCAAAAGTACCGAAGGTTCCTCCCCCGAGAGCTTAAGACAAGACTGTAGAGGAAAACGCCGCGATCGTGCAAGCCGAGGTGAAAAGACAGCTTGCACCGAGAAAGCCCGAGCCAAAGCAAATATTTACGCCAAAGCAGCAAAATTGGGCTAAGGATTTTCTTGAGCATCCATCGCAAACTGAGATAAATAGGCCTGATGACTATTTACGCTGTATGAGGAGAGTTCGCTCCCACACGACGACAAGTAGTACTGCCAGCGGGAAAAGAGACGTTGCCTAGCTCGGAGAACAAGCAAAACAGTCGATCTCCCCGCTCAAGGTGTTACCCACTGTTGATCAGGGCTTCGCGGCGGACATTGGTTTATCTGACGCGCGAAATTTGCTGCAGAAGCTGGTATTACACTTTCTCAACTTGAAAGCGAACATATCCCCATTTCGGATGTACAAGTATGGAAATTGGCGTATCCCGAAGAGAAGTACCAAATCATTTTAGATGCGCTCCAAAAGTATTTTCAATCATTATCACACTATATCAGTCTCTTTTGTTCATTTCCTGGGATATCAACTGGTTTGCCGGGCAGGGTTTGGAAATCTTTCAGAAAGAGGACAACTGGTGAGTTCAAAGAGGAGCTTAGTTTTTATCATATCGACTGCGAGAGGCAGCCAACGGGGACCAATTTGTGTGCATACTTCGTTTGCGAGTGGATTCGCCGGGAGGTCAATGAGCGGAACGATCAGACATGGATAGAAGTACGTGAACACATATATTCACAATTATATTTTATTACCATCAATTGTGTTGAGTGTCATTCATAATTTTTGTTACGATGATTGATATTCATATTGATCTCCTTCTTTTATAGTGTGATAGAACGCGGAGGAAGCTGCAACACAAGGAGCGCTTTCTACCAATTCAAGAGGAAATTGCGGGATTTTTGAATGACCATGTCATAAACCCAAAGGGAAGATACAATTGCACCGAATAGACGGGCTTTACTCCCGGTTATGATCTCCATGTAATCGAATAGACGGGCTCTAGTCCCAGTTATGATCTCCATGTAATCGAATAGACGGGTTCTAGTCCCGGTTATAATCTCCATGTAATTGAATATACGGGCTCTAGTCCCCGTTATGATCTCTATGTAATCAAATAGACGGGCTCGAGTCCCGGTTGTGATCTCCATAAAGAATAAAGTATATTTTTATTAGATAGGTATTTCAATTATGAACATTTTGATATGCTATATGTATTTTTCTGATTTGTAATTAATTAACTATATTTTGCAAAATTGATTACAGTTTTAAATATTCAATAAGGCGGGAATACAAAAAAGCCAGAGGCTGCCACGTGGGGAATCTCTAGTCCCGGGTCGTATTACGAACCGGGACTAGAGGTCCTAGACCACGCGCTGCCAGAGCGCCCACTTGGGGACATCTTTTGTCCCGATTCGTAACACACCCGGGACTAGAGGGGAGGGGCCGGGGCCTCTAGTCCCGATTCGGCTGTCCCGGGTGAGCAGCCGGGACTAGAGGCCCTCCCCACCCGGGATTAAATGGCCGGTTTCTACTAGTGAAGGCTGGGTGTACTTAGCAATAAATATGTTTGCTTGTTTAATAGTAGTAGAGATACAGGTTAACTTTAACGCAATTCTTGATATATCACACGATCTTCTCTTATAAACATTGCTTACCGGAGAGGTCACGATCAATTGAGCTCGTCACAAAAGCATACGTCGGGCTTGAATCCAAATGAAGCATCACACCATGCATGACACGAGCGATAATCCAAGAACATGATGCCGAGATTTGGGAGAAAAACATAACTAATGAGAAATTTCATGTTGTTACAAGACAATTATTGTGCATGCATGACTCACCACATGCGTTTTTTAAAGAGGATGGTTCTCCATCATTTGGACTCATATGCAAGAGGGGGCGCACTAATGGCCAGAATTTGGGACCCAAGAGATTTGGCCATCGGCCGCTTTTGGGGTCACCGATCCCGACCCCTGATAAGCCACACGAGCCAAACTGGAAAGGTCTTTTTTGGCAAGGTAATACGATTCTCATTATTAATAATTAAAAGACGAGATACAAAATACGTATACACCAATCTTATAGATCTAAAAAGTTAGGATAAACCTATGTGACAAACCAACGTCTATCCCTCTTCTTCGGCACCACCGTAGCAGCCACCAAAGAAAAAAGAGACAGATCACCTCTTCACCCGAGCTCGTTGCGGCTCCATCGCTGATCATCAGCTTTTCGGACCTCCAAAATAGTTTGCCATAGGACAAACCATTGCCATTGAAAGAATCAGACCGGGGCAGCACGACCCCGGACACGCCATCGAACTTCAGCACTGGCACCCCCGCACGACGACATCGGAGTAAGGAACCAGAACCGTCAGCCTCCAACCACGAACCCAGCACAAGGTACACTATCTTCCAGCCGTCACCAGTGCAGACAACCGTCTGCACGGATAAATCCTCTCTGCTCCACCATGTCGCCGGAGACAACGTCGCAGCAACTGGGACAGAGCAAGAGGAACGACCCATCCGATGAAGTCGCCGCCACCGCCTCGCCGACACCATCCAAGAACCCTAAAGCCACCGACCTGAAAGATCGGCGAGCACACGATGCCACCAACTCTGAGACGCCGCCATGAAGGACAACGCCGGTGTGGGAATAGAGTTGAGACAGATTTATTTGTCTGGGCGTCGCTCCCACCACCCCAACGACGCACCACGACCTACAATACCAAACCCTAACTACAGGACGGAGGAACCGGATCCCCCTCCCCAGGCCCGGTCCTGGGGGGGGGGGGGGGAGGGGCGGCCGCCCCGTGCCCCCGACACCAAGGGGGCCCCAAGTTCCGACTAGCTACGGCGTGTGTAGAGGCAAGGGACTGAAGGAGCTATCCGGCGGCGCCATTAGAGTAGCATTGTTTCTCCCGTACGATTCCACAGAGAGGATGATGAACCGTTAAGCTGCTTCCTAGTGGGCTACAACTTGGGCCCTTTTTCTTTTGCTTGGCTTGGGCTTTATTTTGTCCTTTGGCTAGCCTAGGCGTTTTCCATTTTTTTTTGTGCGAATAGTTTTTCCATTACTTACTTACATATCAAGGCCCCCTAAAAAAACTACTATATCAAGTAAATAAGTGGAATGGGGCTGGTGGGATAGATCACGCCCGAAAAAGGATCTAGAGAATGCAATGCATAATGAACATTCTTTTCAGTCGTTTGGATTCATCTAAATAACTCGCCCGTTGATTTTTTTTCGATCTCCACAAGCGTTGATTTCAGCTAGAACTGAGTCTTGTTCGCATATCCAACTAAATTCTCTTTCTCCATGTGATTTGTGTCGTGCGCGAGTCGTGCGCCTCTTCCAAGAACAAGAGCTAGAGACGACCCATTGTAAGCCCTCAACATCAGATGTCGGCCATCGCAAAGACGCGGTTCCATGTAGAGGAGGGCACTCTATGATATCGCGGTTCTAGGTAGAGTCGATGTCATAGTAGGTAAGAATGATATTAGACTTTTTTTAAAACATTATGTATAAATAGTTTGATATGAACATTTTTTGTGTATACATTTTAAATAATTTACATGTATCATTATCATTTTAATGGGTATAGGGGGTCCTGAAATCTGGTTTCATCCCGGGCCCTGAAAATCTCAGGACCGGCTCTGCCCCTCCCTCCTGCCGCCGGAGCAGCAGGCGGACGGAGAGGGGACCAGCACGCTCGCCGGCAGAGATTGGGCAGAAAAGCTGCCTCCCGATCGCCTCTGGCAGCTGACCGAGGACGAGGAGCGAAGCGTTGCTAGTATAAATTGGAAAGGTTCACGGCACAATAAATTAAGTACTAATGGCCAGAATTTGGGACCCAAGAGATTTGGCCATCGGCCGCTTTTGGGGTCACCGATCCCGACCCCTGATACGCCACACGAGCCAAACTGGAAAGGTGTTCACGGCACAATTGATTAAGCAGCACTGTAATGCTGGAAGGTAGATCCAAACAGAAACATTGCAGTGTGCAACAGCAGAGCAGAGGAGAGAGTAAATCACAGCCAGTAACATTGCTGGCACAGAGCTTCCAAGAGCTTGCAAGGTGGCTAACCCTGGGCGGTGGCAAAGACCCTGCATCATGCTTGCATGTGCTTGGGTGGGCAACTGGCATATCACCCATGGTCTGCATATTACCAACTCGCAGTTGCCGACTTAGCCTATGCTATTGCTAGGTGGTGGTAATGGTATAGTACTCCCGGCCGGCGGAGAGCTGGTCGGCCGGCCACTAAACGCAAATCGCGGTGATCAAACACAAGTACACAACGACGGTGGCTTTGATGGAGACGTAGAGAGAAGGAATAATGTAGCCAGGGCCCGGACGACAACGACACTGATTGAGTTGCTCGAGCCTCTCACGTGCATGTATGATAGCACACACGACCGCCGCTCGTGGGGGCTGCTGAGGACCGAGTACGACCCGCGCCAGCTCCGCCGCCTCCCAAGGGTCATCGCCCCGCACGACACCCGAGCTAGAATAGTGCGCATATCCAATAATTTCTGCAAAGTAAAATTTGATTAGCGAGGGTAGCGAAGGATTTACGAGACGGCTAGGTCGTGCGGCGTCGTGTTTCGTGGGCGGCTTCGGTGCCGAGTGGTGTACGTCGGGGCGGCGGCCCTGGGGATTGGTGGTGTGCTTTGGGCGTCCGGTGGACTAGCGTCGTGTGGACGACGGTACCCTCGCTTGTGCAGTTTTTCAGTCATGTTTTTCTCATAAACAGGGAATTTGTACGGTTTTTAGGCCCTGCTCTTTCTCATAAACTGGGTCAATTCTATTCTTCTATACAAATTGCAGGAACGCCCTGCCCTCCTCGAGAGGTTACTCGAAAAAATAAATTTGATTATGTGTGTTTACTGTATAAAATATTTGTATCGAGGGGGTTCGGAATTTGCCGTTACTAGGGTTACAAAAAAAAGGACGTTACCGTCCGAAATTTTCAAACGAATTTGGAACTCGATTTTTCCAGTAAAATTTAATTAGCTTTTTAAATATTTCTTTGCAAATCAATTGTTAGAGTAATACATCTTGTATACGTATATGTCATGTATATATTGCCTAGGCTAACCGACCGATCCTTATCTTAGTTGATTCGGTTGTAGATCTTCCTTGATTGTCAAGGCATGTGCACTATATATTGATTACGTGAGATCGCCCCAATGTGTGGCGCTTCCTAAACCTATCCGTTTGCTTGGTATCAGAGCGAGCCTCTCGTTTCCAAAACCCTAAACCGATCCAATCTCCACCATGTCCGACACCGCAGCCGCACTCTCCTCCGCCTCGTCCCCTGCTCTCGGCAACAGCATCTCCTCAGCCCTCGCCACGGCCGCCATGCCTGCTCTGCCCGCTGCCGCCTCTCCGGCGGTGAACGTCGCCAGCGTCCGCACCCACGTTCCCATGACGCTCGACCTGAAGACCTCCAACTTCACCAAGTGGCGCATGCTGATACGTGTCTTTCTCGGCAAGTACGATCTGCTCGGGCACGTCAACTCCGTCACCGCCATCGCCACCCGCACCCCCGAGTGGATCCGCGAGGACTACATCGTCCGCTCGTGGCTCTACGGCTCCATCTCCGACGAGA
This sequence comes from Poa pratensis, assembly GCA_947311845.1. Lineage (NCBI taxonomy): Eukaryota > Viridiplantae > Streptophyta > Magnoliopsida > Poales > Poaceae > Poa > Poa pratensis. The sequence continues at coordinate 23,655,255 of CAMZMU010000082.1, forward strand.
TTCTCGACATCATCATGGCGGAAGAGCAAACCGCGCAGGAGGCGTGGACGCTCATCACCAACCTCTTCCTCGACAACCAGATGACTCGCGCCGTCTACCTCGAGGCGGAATTCCGTGGCCTTGTGCAGGGGGACCTCACCATCACCGCATACTGCCACCGCCTCAAGGCCCTCTGCGATGCCCTACGCGACGTCGGCACTCCGGTGACCGACCAGACTCTCGTCCTCAACTGTCTTCGCGGGCTCAACCCGCGCTTCGCCGACATCACCACCATCGTCACCATGCAGTCCCCGCTGCCAACCTTCGCCCAGACCCGCTCCCTCCTCACTCTCCGGGAGACGCAGCTCGCCAACAGAGCGCAGGTGGGGAACCAGACCGCGCTCTACGACGCCCACTCCAGCGGCGCCGGGTCCTCTTCAGGCGGCAACCACGGCTAGGACCGTGCTGACGCCAACCGCCCCAACTACAACACCGGCGGTGGTGGCTCTGGCGGGGGCCCCTCCGGCGGCAAGAACGGCGGCGGCAAAAACTACTGGAGGAAGAAGAAGAACGGGGGAAAACCGCAATGGCCGCGGAGCCCCCAGCGTCGGCCCGTGGGTCTGCTTCAACCCATACACGGGCCAGGCCCAGCAGATGCAGGCGCCGCCCTCCTGGCGCCCCACCGGTGGCCCCAGCATCCTCGGCCCACGGCCTGCCGCCCTCCCACCGGCTCTGGCGTTCACCTCGCTCGCGCCGGCCCATGGTCAGGCGTTCGGCACCAACCCGCCGCCCATCCCTGGCTACGCGGGCGCCCCTACTACGAGCTGGGACACCTCCGCGCTGCTCGCCGCTCTGAACAACGCCGCCACTCCATCAACCGTTGGCGGCGACTGGGCCATGGACTCCGGAGCCACCGCCCACATGGCCTCCGACCCTGGTATGCTTCACAACCTCCGTCCCAGCCCCTCTCCATCCTTTTTTACTGTCGGTAATGGTTCCACCATGCCGATCTCTCACACAGGCCATGTTTCTTTTCCTACTTCCGCACGCACACTCTCACTTCGTAATGTTCTTGTTGTTCCTAATCTTGTTAAAAATCTTATCTCTACTAGACGCTTTACCATTGATAATCTATGTTCCGTTGAATTTGACCCCTTTGGTTTCTCCATTAAGGATCTTCTCACTAAGGGCGTGATCATGCGATGCAACAGCCGCGGCAAGCTCTAACTCTTCACACTACCAGCCACCAACCGCCACCGCTCCATCTACAGACTCGTCGCCACCTCCACCGCAACAGAACTTTGGCATCGCCGCTTAGGACACCCAGGACGTGACGCATCGTCACATTTATCTCGCACTTCTCGTTTACCATGTAATAAAGCAGCCTCGCCTATTTGCCATGCCTGTCAGCTTGGCAAACACGTGCGCTTGCCCTTCGCTAGGTCTACTTCCAAAAGTGTTGCACCTTTTCAATTAATCCATTGTGATCTGTGGACATCTCCCGTGTTAAGTATTTCCGGTTTCAAATATTTCCTTATTGTTGTTGATGATTTCTCTCACTTTATATGGACTTTTCCTCTTCGCCAAAAATCGGATACTGCTAACACTCTTATCAATTTTGTCGCCTATGCACGCACCCAATTCTCTCGTCCCCTTGTTGCTTTGCATGCCGACAATGGTACGGAGTTCCTCAACTCCGCCGTCACCAACTTCTTAACCCAACACGGCATCCACCTTCCTCTATCATGCCCGTACACCTCACCTCAAAACGGCAAGGCCGAACGCGCGATCCGCACCGTCAACAACGTAACGCGGACTCTTCTCTTTCAGTCCCATATGCCACCACCATACTGGGCCGAGGCGCGCGCCGCCGCAACACACCTTGTCAACGTCCGGCCCTCCCAAGCGATCACCTTTGCCACACCCTTCCAACGCCTTCACAACAAGTCCCCAGACTATCATGCCTTGCGCGTGTTCGGCTGTCTCTGTTACCCTAACCAGTCAGCCACGGCGCAACATAAGCTCTCCCCTTGCTCTGTTGCTTGCGTCTTGCTCGGTTACCCTAGCAACCACAAGGGCTACCGCTGCCTCGATCTCGACACACGCCATGTCATTGTCTCGCGCCATGTCGTCTTCGACGAGACGGTTTTTCTGTTCGCTCACGCACCCGATCGCCCGCACTACACCGCGGAGTCGCTCGATTTTCTCCTCGACCTTACCACGACACAAATCCACGTACCACAGCCGCCCCCACCCGCTACGCATGCCAACCCTCCACCCGTTATGCATGCCTCCCTTGCACCCAGCTTGCCGCGCACGCCAGCCCCTAGTGGGTCGCTTTCACCGCGCACGCCAGCCTCCGATGGGCCGCTTTCTCCCAGCACGCCCGCATCGGCTGGGCCATCTCCGAGCCCATCCACACCACCGTCCTCGCCAGGCTCCCCTTCTTCTGCGTCGACCACTACGAGCCCATCGGCCTCCTCTCCATCGTCTTCCTTGTCCGATGACGACGCCTCTCCACCGGTCATGGTGCACCGTCCTCCGTCGCCCTCTAACGCACACACCATGGCCACACGTGCTAAGAGAGGAGTCTTCCAGCCCATCGATCGCCTCAACCTGTCTGTCTCGCATTCCTCTCCCTCGCCAATTCCCAAGACATACCGGGGTGCCCTCCATGATCCGGACAGGCGCCGTGCCATGCATGACGAGTACGAGGCTTTGGTCAAAAATAACACGTGGTCTCTTGTGCCCAAACCTGCTGGCTCTAATGTTGTTTCAGGGAAATGGATCTTCAAGCACAAATTCCACTCGGACGGGCGCCTTGCTCGCTACAAGGCTCGCTGGGTGGTGCGCGGGTTCTCTCAACAGGCCGGCATCGACTTCGATGAGACTTTCAGCCCCGTCGTCAAGCCCGCCATGATCCGCATCGTTCTGAGCATCGCCTTGTCGCGCTCCTGGCCGATCCACCAGCTCGACGTCAAGAACGCCTTCCTCCATGGCAATCTCGATGAGGAGGTCTACTGCCAGCAACCTCCCGGCTTCGTCGACGACCGCTTTCCCAACCATGTCTGCCGGCTTCACAAGTCCTTGTACGGCCTCAAGCAGGCTCCGCGAGCCTGGTACCAGCGGTTCGCGCTCTACACACATCGACTCGGCTTTGTTGCCTCGAAGTCTGATGTGTCGCTCTTCGTCTACAACCACGACAGCGAGATCGCCTACATACTACTCTACGTCAACGACATCATCATCACCGCCTCCAGCGACCGCCTGCTCCGCCACCTCACTCAGTTGCTCCACTCCGAGTTCGCCATGACGGATCTTGGGAACCTGTCCTTCTTCCTTGGGATCTCCGTCACGCGGACAGCTGCAGGCATGGTTCTCCCGCAGCGACAGTATGCCGCCGATCTTCTGCAACGTGCTGGCATGATCGACTGCAACCCATGCGCAACCCCCATCGACACCAAGTGTAAGCTGTCTGCCACTACTGGTGCTCTTCTGCCTGATCCCACGGAGTACAGAAGCTATGCCGGCGCCCTCCAGTACTTGACGCTCACGCATCCCGACATCTCCCATGCCGTCCAGCAAGCGTGCCTCTACATGCACGCTCCTCGCGAGCCTCACCTGAACTTGGTGAAACGGATCCTCCACTACATCAAGGGTACGCTCGACCTCAGTATGCATCTCTCCCGCTCCTCGTCGACGTCTCTCACCGCGTACTCTGACGCTGACTGGGCCGGCGGCCCCGACACTCGGCGTTCCACCTCCGGGTATTGTGTCTACCTCGGCGACAACCTCATCTCCTGGTCGTCCAAACGGCAGACCACAGTGCCCCGTTCCAGTGCCGAGGCAGAGTACATGGCTGTTGCACATGCCGTTGTTGAGTGTTGCTGGATCCGCCAGCTCCTTGGAGAGCTCCATCGCCCCCTTTCGGCTGCCACGGTGCTCTTTTGTGACAATGTCAGCGCTATTTACATGGCCTCTAACCCGGTCCAGCATCGCCGCACCAAGCACATCGAGATCGACATTCACATTGTCAGGGAGAAGGTCTCGCTTGGACAGGTCCGAGTTCTTCATGTGCCATCTTCTCGCCAGTTTGCAGACATCATGACAAAGGGGCTACCGACACAGCTGTTTACTGAATTTCGGTCCAGCTTGTGCATTCTTCCAGCAGACGCACAACCTGAGGGGGATGTTAGAGTAATACATCTTGTATACGTATATGTCATGTATAGATTGCCTAGGCTAACCGACCGATCCTTATCTTAGTTGATTCGGTTGTAGATCTTCCTTGATTGTCAAGGCATGTACACTATATATTGATTACGTGAGATCGCCCCAATGTGTGGCGCTTCCTAAACCTATTCGTTTGCTTCAACCAATTGCTACTCTAAGATCCCATGTCACTCTCCGTCGACCCCCCCCCCCCCCCCCCCTCTGTCTCAACCGGTCAACCATATATGTGTCTCTCCTAAGCCCTAGAGTCATGTCCGCCACGTCGATAGTCTCGTCTCCACTGCAATACCATTGGTGTGATGCATGATTCTTATATTCGTCGAGCTTGGTGGCTATGTACCACAGATGGCCTCTATAGAAAAGATGTACATTTCGTACTCCTCGTTATAAGTTGGCAATTAGCTATCCGTCGCGATCGATTCGAGCTGCACTAAGGACCTCTGCCGCGATAAAACCCTCTCCTCGTTATAAGTTGGCAATTAGCTATCCATCAAGGGCGTATGGTCCTTATTTATATGGAAGGGTTCCACTTGCTGGGCCCTAAAGGCTCATCCAGCCGTCTAGCAATTGTTATTATACACCATTCAGCCCAGGAAAAATCGTGTGCGATTAGTTTGGGGTAAAAAGTAATCTTCGCACACGTTTCTTATGAGAATAAACCATGTGCGATTATGTTGTGGTTTAACAACATTGAAGATAACTTGGAGAAATGCCAAATTTAGCCGCTGGAAAGGAGTACTAGACAAAATGGAACCTGGTTATTTATATTTGGATAATATTGGTTGGTAACGGAAGGGCTCCATTAATTCATACGCATAGTTTGCCCTTCCTGCTACAAAAAGATTGGACATCCCAATCGCACATTACATATATATAACACATAAGAACCACCTAATACCTATCTAAACACATTCTTCATCGTCGTCAGAAAGGAGGACGACGTCTTCATCGCCGGCGGGGCCCTTGCCGTTGCTTGAGGCCTCTGCATCGTCGCCAGTGGGGCCCTTGACGTTGCTTGAGGCGTATGCATCATCGCCGAGCGAGTTGCCCGAGCTTGATGCCCCGACAACGTCGTCTAGCGGGTTGCCGGACTGACCGGCTTTCCACTTGGCCAAACGCCTTCCCGCGGCGCCCATCCAAAGCTGTGTCTGCTTCTTGACCTCCTCCCTGGCGCACGCACCCAGAACTTTTGAAGAGTGGCGAAAGACTCCTCGACCACGCAATGCACCAATGCTTCTTCACACCTCGCCGATGCGATGGACATCTCCACCAACTTATGCTCCGCTAGTTCCTCTAGGGTGGCCAGAGGCTCATCCGACGATGAACCCGAGTAGCTGTCTTCGGGCTCCTCCACTGCCGTGAGGTCAACGAAGTTACCCCCAGCTCCGTGCGCTGGAGACAGCTCCTCCTGCACCTCAGTCGGCGTGCGATCGATTGAGGCCGTTGTGGACAGCATCTCTTCCGATTCCCACGGCGCGAGGTTGGTTGAGCTACCCCCGGCCACGGCCGCTGAAGGCAGAACTTCCTCCGACTCCGACGGCGCGAGGTCGTCCACGAAGGTACCCCGTCCCCGATCTCCCATGGCTTCCGTGCTGTGTGGCATTGTACAAATCCTAAATAAACAAATGGCCATGACCGTCGAAGCAATTTATACTCAAGCAAAAGGCGGGAACACCATGATATTTCATACTTAGCGAGATTTCAGAAAAATGCGGGAAGACGAAATATTTGAGAAACGATAACACCAAACATGCAATAGAACAATGTATCGGACACGATTTACTTAGGAAAATCCTGTGCGATAGTTCAGCAGAATGTGCATACTGACAAACGTAGGAAAATCGTGTGCGATACTGGGACTGAATGCACACGCTGTTTTTAGGAATGTCCGTGTGCGAAAGCACGCACACGCTTTATAATTGTAACCGTATGCGAATGTTTGTGCCGGGTACACCCTTCGGGTCCTCGCAAACGGCTTTAAAAGCGAAAGGTAAGCGATAGGTGATAACGCACACAGACGCCTGCATCCGTCTGCGATTGCGGGGTCATAAATTGCCCGATCTGTACTAGTGGATTAAGGGCCTATTTGATTTGAAAATGCGTTGGATTGGAGTGTCAACTAAATTATGCTTGATACAATGGGGAAAATCATAAGCATTCTCAAAAGAGGTTGAAGTAGATGGAAACTTTCCTCCAAAGCATAGTACAAATGATTCTTTAGGAATGATGACTTTTTTTTAAGGCAATTTAGGAACGATGCCTAAGGATGGCAATCCTACTGACGGGCCGATGTCTTGCGGAGCTGGCTGCTACGTCGCCTTGGGCCTGGGCCGCCATCTGGGCTGGTACCTGGGTCGCTGATAACATGTGGATGCATGATAAATCGACAAAGCTGGTCGGCCACAAAAGTTGCAGATCTCGGTGATGCCGACATGAAGAATATCCCGTGCGGACAAGAATCAATCAAGCCAAAACGAATCTCGCCGCAGCACGTGACCTGGCTCTAGTCTTCATTCTGTTGACGCACGACAAATTCACAATCCTAGCTAATCAGATGCCTAGGGGCAGCTAGGCTTTCCATAGAATAATCGGACGGCTCTCATCGCTTGGAGGCCAGGCCACGATGCATTGCACCCCACATGCAATCTCATTGCATTTTCATAAAGGACCATTCATCGGATGCCATCAGAGTAAAAACAATGAATCTGTCTCCCGGTCGGAGGAGTACTATCTGTAGGGCACGCAGAAGAAGACACTGCATCTTCAATTCTTCATGATTGAGTTGCTGGAGGGGCTCACATGGATGAAAGCTACGTGAACGAACGAGGTGTTTTGGGTTGGTGGCGAGGAGAGGAGCCTACATGCATATGTAATTATGTATCGGTGATAGGTATATGAACGACGGAAGTTAATTTGTAGACTGATGACTCGGTGACAACTGACAAAATCGTGTTAATTATAAACAAAACTCCGGTTAAACAATGAGACATCACTGCCAACAAAGCTAACCAAACTTTGGGAGAGTTTTAGAAAGTGATCTTGGTGAGGTTCAGGTTCTAGCCTTGTCGACGTTGGGGTTCTACGTCATTGCTTTGGTTAGCTTTGTTGATACTAAAAAATCTTGCTTTTCATATAAACAGCAAGGCCATGTACCTTTTCTCTGAAAAGGACACGCCTAGCTAGCCACTGAGGGTTATGACAAAATGTACGGCAATTTATAGACCCTGTCTAGTCGAGTCCAGATCCAGCCTCCTGCCAATGGACCCGAATCAACGCACATGAACAAATATCTGAGATGCAAAGAGAACCGGACACAAATATCTGATATGTATGTGCTGCATGAAATACATACATATTGCATAATACTTTCTTCACAAGAAACACGAATATTACAACAATGTAGATGACTGAATATTACTTCTTTTCACGAAACAACGAACACAACAGTGTAGACGCTTGCATACATTTCTTCTTCTTCACAAAACAACGAACACAAAAACAATGTAGATAAACACACACGTGGACACCTCCGCCACCACCACACACAGACACTACTGGCGACCGGAGTGGCGGAGCTTCAGTATGGTTTGATCCTTGGTAGGCTAATGGTATAACCACCCTCCTAACCAACGATTAAACCACACGTCGATTCACATTATATTGCACAAAATACTGCTAGAACTAGAATAAACTCGACGGAACTTGGAAATAAGGGAAGTGATCCTAGCTACATTACCAGTCTAATATAGCTCGTGTGTATGCTTAAAGGCATCGGCCAAGACTATGCCGTTGTACGTGGACGAGTTCATCTCATGCACGACGACCCTCTCCGCGGTGACTCCGGCGCCGGTGGCGTTGTTGAACAGGTACACGCCCGCCTTCGTGTAGATGGCCTCTGTCGGGTACACGCGGGACGTGGCCGTGCACCTCCCGCCCATCGCGAAGCTCTGCACGATGGAGTGGTCCACCAGCACCCTCATCGACAGGGCCTCGCCGTCGAGCACCGGCACCGTGCTGCCCACCACCCGCTGCGTCACGTCCCTGGCCCGCGACGACCGGGACTCGTCGTTGCAGAAGCTGGTCCTGAGGCCCCCGTCGAGGGCTCTGGACACGTAGAAGTATATCGCCGTCTGCTCGCCGCGGCGGTCCCCGGCGGCGTGGACGAGGAGACCGAAGGGGCCGAGCGCACCGCGGGCGGCGGCACCGCCGCCGCTGCTGCAGTTGTAGCCGACGTCGGCCTCGTTTACGGCGGCGACGGCAGAGGCGTCGAGGCGGAAGGTGGCCTCGATGTCGAGCTGGGTGGCTTGGCGGAGCGGGATGTGGAAGACGGAGCCGGCGTCGATGGTGATGCCTTTGAGCTCGGTGGCGTTGTAACGGAGCGCGTCGACCTCCTCCACCGGCCATAGGAGGAGGTTCGTCCGGGTCTTCTCGTCCAGTGCCACTGTCCTCGGAATCGACTGCACGCACGACGAACACCATAATTAGTTAGTCAACCAGTGTTCATGAGCTATTGGAAGGATACTAGCACGCTACAATTATTGGTCGGAAAATGATACTGGAAGTACTACTATTATTGGTTGGAAAAATGGATACTAGTACTACTGTTAGGTGGCCAAGAATGGAACATGCGGAGATACTACATCTAGCAGTTATACGAGAGAATATCGATTGCGATTGCACAATAATCATATAGAGATAGATAGGTACCTGGATTGAGGCCCATCCCTTGGCGACGTCTGACCGTGCGGAGTCAACCTCGCCGACGTACCCCAACATTATGCGCCGCTGTTTCGACGGATCATAGAACGACGTGGATGCATAGAGCTTGCCCCAATCGTACCTCAGCCCGATCCCCAAGTCCAGCTCTGCGTCAATTGGTGTCCACGTGTTCGCTTCCGCGTTGTACCTCCCTAGCGAGTAGTAGTCGTGCCTTTCGTCGTCCATGCTCGCCTTTATCACGTGCAACACCTCCGAGTTGTTGCCACCGCCTACCTGGTAGAAGTCGATGCACTCCCACATGCCGGTGCCCTCGACACGGTGCAAGAGGCCTGGAATGCGCTCCCAGCTAAGGAAGTCCTTGGTCTTGAACACGAAGGCAATACCGGCGTGGCTGCCCTTTTGGTCGTCCTTGGAACCAATGAGGGTGCGCCACATCCCATCGGACTCAACAAACCAGGCGGTGGTGGGGTCTCGGAAGTCCATGTCCTTGATCCCAACTGGATGAGCAAGGACGGGGTTGGCGGGGTGCTTGGTCCAGTGCCGAAGTTCGGGGTCATTGGGGTCGGCCGGGACTGCGAGGCACTGGACCTCGGCCTCCTTGGTGGCGTTGGTAACACCCGTGTACATCATGACGAGTGAACCATTGGAGAGCGTGGTGATGGAGCCTGACAAGACGCCCTGGATGTCGTACCAATGGTCGGGCAACATGGCCAGAGGGAGGTGGCGCCAGTGGACCAGATCCTGGGACACGACGTGACCCCACTCCATGCCATCGTCCCACGCGACACCTTTCGGGTTGTACTGGTAGAACATGTGGTAGTATCCATGGTAATACACCGGACCTGCAATGCATGCATAATCAGATTGATCAAATCAATTCTCTCGCCCTATGCCACTGCTTAATTTATTTATTCGCCTTTGCGTGTATGTTTCTTTGGTTAAGTTGGAAAGATACACGTTTTCTCCACTTGGTTCCTAGTACAATTGTGGCATGCTACCTTTCCCGTTGTCTACTCCTTTGTAAAACCATCTGGCTTGAATGAACACTCTTCAGTGAAAATTTAGGAAGGGACCTCTACTCCCCGTTGAGCATTCATGAATGAAAGAGGCTCATGTGCTGGCTTGCTTGTTTTTTCTTTGACACAACTTAATTAACGAGATAGATGATTATTTCATTTCATGTGCGTGCATTTGAAGAAAATATATACTAAAATGTAAAAACAACTGATTTTTTGTACATTTTTTTAATATAGATTTTTTGTACATGTATATGTGGATGTATATAATATTTTCCATTAACGAGATAGTTGATAGTTTTAGTACTCCCTAACGTAGATGTCGATGTTTTATGGACTCAGTCCAACTTAAACAAAGTCTAGCTTAAGAAAAATCTTACATGACTTATATATTACTTAGGACAAAGCTTCACAAATCTCATATGCTTTCACATTTATTTATCACGTTCGCTTTTCATTGGGGCCCACATTGATTTGTTCCAACCATGTTTGTCACTTAGCTAGTTAGTGTGTAGTCACTCACCGTTGGGATCTGCATGTATGTCGCCGGAGCCCGCCGCCGCCGGCAAACAAAGAAGCAAAGGCAGCGATGTCAGCTAATTTTCTGGACAGATCAAACCACGGCAAAGAAAACGAGTAGTCCACCGATTTACGTACCGCTCATGAACATCCCCTCCGCCGGCTGGAAATGGTACCCGGCGCGCTGCCACTGCAGCATATCGTTGGTCCACGGGAACCCTGTGGCGGCGTCCTCGCCGGCGGCGTCATCGCCGTCGTCCGCCTGACCCATCCTGCCTCCTGCCAGCGCGGCGGCCACGACAACGAGCGCCACCACGGCCGAGGCCGCCACCACGACGAAGCACGCGCGCCACCTCCGGCTGTGGGGGTCCTTCTGGACCTTGGCGACGTCGTCAGCGGCGCGTGGGAGCAGTGGCTCGTACGCCGCGCTGGGAATGGCCCGGGACTCCATTGCCGGAATTCCCAGCTCCCGACGAGTTCAAGGAGAAGTCTACTAGATTCCGGTGGTGGATGGATGGATGGTGTGCTCTTCAGCAGCGAGCGAGGGAGCGCCATTTATAGCTGGAGCGGGCAGTAGAAACAAAATGGGGAGTGGGCCTCCCTTGTATTCAAAAATAGATATATGTTCTCCATCCTATATACGGGCAATTAAAAGTTGCACCCGGAAGTCTGGACTCTGGAGCACCCACAAGAAAATGATTTTACAAATGTCTTTTTTTCTTCACAGAGTTATTTGCACTGGTGGTCACACAACTCGACAGCTATGTGCACTTAAGTCACACAACTGGATAACTGAATTTTTTGGTCACACAACTCGTCATCTGGCGCACTTAAGTCACTGACCCCACCTGTCAGGCCGTTTTCCGTTGAAGTTGATGCTGACTGGACACGTAATCTTGCAAAAACCCCCCTGTATTTTTGTACATTTGCAAAAACCCCCCTGTATTTTTGGACATTTCAAAAATTCAGGGGTTTTTTGAAAAAAATACAGGGTTTTTTTGCAAATGTACAAAAATACAGGGTTTTTTTTTGCAAAATTACGTGTCCAGTCAGCATCAACTTCAACGGAAAACGGCCTGACAGGTGGGGTCAGTGACTTAAGTGCACCAGATGACGAGTTGTGTGACCAAAAAATTCAGTTATCCAGTTATGTGACTTAAGTGCACATAGCTGTCGAGTTGTGTGACCACCAGTGCAAATAACTCTTCTTCACATGTGCATGTTTATGTGCACGTAAATTTTGCTGAATTAGATAAAGCTTTGTTCCCTGTGTAAAAAAAGTTTCATGCCCTGTAAACTGCACTATGGAGCAATGTTCTTTTTTTAAGACACAAAAATTTGTGTTGTTTTCATGGAACTTTACATGCACACCAATTGCATGAACATACACTTTTTTTGTTCTAAATATTTTGGCAAATTTTGTTTCATCCTAGGAGCATGTACTCCCAGGATCCAGTTCATTGCCCTCCAGTACCTTACCCTTATGTTTACCACTACCTAACTTCGGTGCTCTCAATTTTGGCTTGCTTACCGGTCCTCGGAATCGACTGCACGCATGACATACACCATAATTTGATCCAGTTCCGCAAGCTAGCCATGGTGCCGGTGTGAAAAAACTTGTGTCGAATTACAATAATTTTTTTGTTAGAGGCTAGAAAAGATGAGTTCGACCAAAAAGGTCAAATTTGAATTCCCCCAAGGTAATTACTTCAAAAAGTTATAAAACATGTTCTTGTCGTTAACTTGTCTCTAGCGTAATGGCGGAGGGCATAGGTACTTGTTTGGTTAGTTCAGGGTTTGGTTGCACTAGATCTCAGTGTACTTTAAAAAATAATTTGAACACCAGACTTTAAATTTGTCCATTTTTTGAATTTTTATCTACAAATTTTGGCAATTACTTGAAATTCGTTAATTTCGTGCCACATCGGACGAATCCAATAAGGCTATATTGGCGCGCGAGTGGAGATGCTCGTACAAGACTCTTACTGGGCATGACTCACCGCAAGTGTTTTTCAAAGTGGACGGTTCTCCATCATTTGGGCTCATATACAAGAGGGGCTTAAATAACTAGTGCACAAATGGCCAGAATTTAGTGCCCAAAATATTTGGCCATCGATTGCTTTTGGGATCACCGATCGCGACACCCTGATACTCCACACACCCAGCTGGAATATCAAACTGGAAAGGTTCACACGGGACAATCAATTAAGTACTTAGGACACAAGCAAAGTAACGCTGGTAGTATAGAGTAGATCCAAACAGGAACATTGCTGTGCTACAGCAAAGGAGGGAAAATCACAGCCAGTAAATTGCTGGCACACCGCTTCCAGCTGACGCTCGGCAGTGGCAAAAACGGTGCATCATGCGTGCATGTGCTTGGCTGGGCAACTGGCATATGACCCATGTTCTGCATATCACCAACTCGCAGTTGCCGACTTAGCCTATGCTATGTGGTGGTATAGTACTCCCGGCCGGCGGAGTGCTGGTCGGCCGGCCACTAAACGCAAATCGCGGTGATCAAACACAAGTACACAACGACGGTGGCTTTGATGCACACGTAGAGAGAAGGAATAATGTAGCCAGGGCCCGGACGACAACGACACTGCATGCATGATTTGAGTTGCTCGAGCCTCTCCCGTGCATGTATGATATGATAGCACACACGGCCGCCGCTCGTTGGGGCTGGTCAAGTGGTGAGGACCGTGGACGAGCCAGCCCCGCCGCCTCCCAAGGGTCATCGCCCCGGACGGGAAAAATTTCAAAACAACCTTGAACTTACAAGGGGCTGTCGAATTTGAACTCTGAACTTTAAAATGCCTGAAATTGACACACTGAACTTATAGTTCCCGGTCTATTTTGAACCCCCGAGAACAATAAGTTCAGAGTGCCAATTTCAGGAATTTAAATTTCAGGATTCGATTTCGCCATCCCCTACGAATTCAAGTTTCATTTTAGATCCCCCCACCCCACAATGACCCGATCTCCACCCCACAATCCGGCAGTGGAGAGCTGGTCGGCTTGGATGTACACGTACGTACGTACGTACGTACTCCCTCCGTTTTTTAATATAAGATGTTTTAGCATTTGTCCACATTCACATATATCTAGATGTATGTAGACATATTTTAGTGTGTATGTGCACTCAAATTAGTATGCATATAGACAACATGTTGGATAGCTAAAACTTCTTATATTTATGCACGGCGGGAGTACGTACGAAGACTAGACACAGACATTGCACATCGATCTGCATGCATGATTGAATTGCTGGAGCCTCACACGCATGTGAGGACCGGAGTGAAATGCATCTACGGTTCTCGAAGTTGTTGGTCATGTACAAAACAGTATCCAAACTCAGGATTTACCTCAATACAGTCTTGAATATGAATGGTTAGCATGTAGCGTTCTAAATATGAATGGTTAGCATATAGTGTTGACGTGACAATAGAGCAGGCTCACTGCGGCCCTCTAAGTTACTGACAATGTCCAAAACTATCTTGAAACTCCGGATTTCCATTTTTTTAAACAATGCAATTTATTTTTTTACATATAAATCATGTTTGATCACCAAGGCTGTCATGGACCAAGAAGGAAGTACGCCTTCTAACAGGCAGAAGCGTAAAGTGGAGAGATGGCGTCTTTGGCCAGCTCGGATAGCTGGGCCCGAGTGGACCAGTTGAAGACCAATCAAAGGCGAGATGAACGCTGTTCCTGGCGCTGACGTGTACCAGACGGAGACGGTGTCCAGCTACTTAGGTTGGCTTGCGTGTATCGCGTGGAGTTGTCGATTGACCACGAACTGGAGCTACCTTCCTGCTTTGCTGCTTTTCCTCTCTCTGTTCTTCTCTTGCTTCTATCCCAGATTCTGATTCATTCTTGTAATCGAACTACTGTCGAGAATTCTGTATCTGTGATCGTATCGCCAGTATGTCTAGTAGACACATAACAATTGGTATCAGATTTCCTTGGATCCTGACTGCCACTGTAAAATTCCTCGATCTTAGATAGTAATTCCGATTCGACGGGCGCAGATCACCGTGAGGTGGTCGACACAAAATTCCCGCGAGGGATGCCTTCGATTGGTCGCTCGATTTGGGTTTGGGAGCAGGTTCCGCTCGGATCGACCGCACCAAACGCGGTGGACGACTTCTGAGAGGATCGATAAGCTGGGATCTGGGATCGGAGATGGAAGCGATCCAGCAGATGATCGAGTCTCGGTCAAGGGATCTGAAAACTGGCCTAAGTGCGGTGGAGAACAAGTTGGACATCCTGAGCTGAATTGTACATAGAGCAGGCCAATCCAGGCGAGAGAAAAAAAACCTTAAGCGCCTGTACATGCCGTTAGCGTTGGAGATAGACGCTAGGCATTAAATCATTATTTTCTTTAATTCTTAGCGTCTATGTAAGCGCTCCTGCAATGTACATGGCCTTAGCGACATCCTTAGCAACACCAGCTGCATTTAGGCGGGTAATTAGCTAGTTAACCTAGGTGTCAAAAAATTAGCTAGTTAACCTAACAACGTAAGTAACCTGTCGGCAGACCCACGATCCATCTAATTGTCTGCCTCCCTGCCTGGGGCCTGGCTGCTGCGGCGGGGGCGAGGGCCTCGAGCACGCGCCCACATACACATGCACTGATCACTGATGCACGGTCACGAGCAGCTCTCATGTTGTTTCCTGGCTCCTGCTGAATTGCTGATCACTGATGCACGGTCACGAGTTGGCGGACAGACCGCATCAAACGCAGGCGTCTGTGTGGACGCGACTGCTCGCTCCCTCAACACTCAGGATGACTGGCGCAGTGGCATCGACAAGCAGGTGTCGGATCTGAGCGCGTCCATGGGGGAATTACGCAAGCACGTTGATCGTATAACCGTGGGAATCGGTTTGAGCGCAGTAGGGCCGGCACCTCCGCCAGATCCCAGAGCAGCTTCGCCGCCCGCGACACCACAAGGCGCGGCAGCTTCGGCGTTGTCGCGGGCGGAAAACTCCAGGCCAGAGGGCCACCATCTACAACTCGACCTCCGGGGGCAGGCAGTTGGGAAAACCAACTTCCCTCTATCTACCCCGGGCACAGGTACTGTCGAAGGCTCTGAATCCATGGCTCTTGTACCTCTGCAAGATAATACTGCTGTTACTGTTCAGAAACCTGCTGGCCCTCATCCTCCGGCTGCGGAATTTCCGCGGTTCGAAGGGGGTAACCCTCGCATTTGGCAAAAAGCATGTGAAAAATATTTCCGTCTCTTTTCTGTTGATCGGAGTTATTGGGTAGAGTATGCCACGATGCATTTCACTGGCAATGCGGCTATGTGGTTGCAACGTGTGAAGGATAAGCTGCCTCAATTAACCTAGGAAAACTTGTGTGATAACATTAGCAAACAGTTTGAAAGAGGTCAATATCAATTACTTTATCGTCAATCCTTTAAGTTAAAACAGGAAGGGACTGTCATAGAGTATGTGGAAAAATTTGATACTCTTATGCATCATATGTTGGCTTATAAACCAGACCTAGATCCTACGTTCTTTACCACGAGATTCATAGAAGGTCTAGCACGTGATATCAAAGCAGTCGTTATGATTCAACGTCCAGAGGATCTCGAAACTACTGTGGCTTTGGCTCTATTGCAGGAGGAGATTGAAGAGGAGTTGCCTCAGAAGCAAATTAAACCAGGCATTGCTCGTACTCACCTCCGAAGCAATTTCTCGGCTCCAACTGCCAGTAGCCGTGCTGGTACTTCTGCTGATGATAAACATGCTAGCTTGGGCTCTAATATTGTAGCCTTGAAGAATTATCGAAGAGCCAAGGGGCTGTGCTTGGTGATAAGTGGGGGCCGACACACAACTGTTCAACCACATTGCCTCTGCACATTGTGGAAGAGTTGCTGGCCATGTTACATATCAATGAAACTGACAGTGAGAATGGAGGTTCAGACAAGGAAGTTTTCCATGATGCTAAGGCAGATCACAATGAAGTCATCTATTCTATTAGCAAGCAAGCGATGACGGGGACTGAAGCACCGAGATCAATGAGTCCATTGGGTTCAATACAAGGACATGATGTGTTGATACTAATTGACTCCGGATCGTCCAATAATTTCAGCAGTGCTCATATGGCTGATCAGCTATCAGGTTTGCAAAAACTCTCCAGTCCTATCAAGGTGAAGGTGGCTGCTGGTGGTATCTTGCAAGGAACAACAGAAATTCCTAACTGTCACTGGAAATGTCAGGGTAACACATTTGTCACATCTCTCAAGGTTTTGCCATTGACTTCATATGATGTGATTTTGGGAATGCAGTGGTTGGAACAGTTTGGTCCAATGACAACACACTTGGCTGAAAGGTGGTTTGAGTTCGAATGGCAGGGCAAGTTGTGCAGATTGCAGGGGATTTGTCCTAACACGACTACCTGTAACAACATCAGTGGTTCACAGTTGTATGAATTGCAAAAACAAGACTCTATTCAGTATCTGGTTCAGCTGTACGAAGTGGAAGACATCAGTCAGCAAGCTAATGTACCTCATATTATTGCTATGCTTCTGGAGACTTACAAGGAGTTGTTTGACACACCGAAAGGGTTGCCTCCTCGTAGGGATTGTGATCACAAAATTCCTCTATTACCTGGAGCAAGCCCAGTCAATCTAAGGCCTTACAGGTTCTGTCCAATGTAAAAGAATGAGATTGAAAAGCAAATCAAAGACATGTTGCAACAAGGGGTGATTCAAACCAGTTCTAACCCTTTTGCTTCTCCAATTTTACTAGTTGGCAAGAAAGATCTGTCCTGGAGATTGCTGGGAGACTTTCGGCATTTAAATGCCATAACAATCAAGAACAAGTATCCGTTGCCAGTGATAGATGAGTTGTTAGATGAACTGGCAGGAGCTAAATGGTTCACTAGTTTGGATTTGCGTTCCGGCTATCATCAAATCCGCGTGGCTGAGGAGGATATTCATAAGACAGCATTCCAAACTCATCATGGGAATTTTGAATACAAAGTGATGCCTTATTGTGTCACTGGTGGACCAACTACTTTTCAAGGTGTGATGAATACTATTTTGGAGCCAGCTTTGAGAAGGTTTGTTTTAGTATTTGTTGATGACATCTTGGTCTACAGCAAAACGTTGGAGGAACATTGTGGGGACCCCGGACTAGCTGTCCGAAATACCCGATTATGCTTAACACAACGATCCCGTGATCAGTCTGTCGTTGCACATAATCCGAATTGGGTACCAAAGTTTACATCCATTACAATACCGAATAAAAAGTCTTACATAAATGGTCATTTAGACCAAGTTCTTACATAGGTGCCTTCATGGGCCAAACCAGATATATCAGCGGAAGCTACGGCGTAGTAGACATCATATTCTAACGATGACAACCCGACAGGCAGCTGACTTGTGGAGATCCTTAGTGCAGCTGACTTGTGGAGATCCTTAGTTGGCGTAGAAGTCGCCATACTCTTGCTCGGCGTAGTGCTCCTCCTCGTAGTCTGGCTAGGTCAATAGCCAGGGACGAAACCAATATGAGTACATTTGAATGTACTCGCAAACTACCCCAACATGAGTATGCACCAGTTTTATTTTAGTTGACAACTTTTTCTTATTTAAAACATCTCTATATCTTTATTGAAAAAGGTAAGAAGAGTTTTATAACTATCTTTAAAGAAGTCACCATTTTCATCTGTTTTTCCAAAACTCCCCTTTTTCCGACCATAGCCCGTCATGGTCCACTTTCATCCAACCACCTCATACCGATCCGTTGGTATAGGTGTAGGAAACAATCTCCACTTCATTTTTCTTTTAAAACTCAAAGTCTTTTTAAAAACTTGCACATGGTCTTAGGACAGTCTCCCAATTGTCCATATCCGAGGACTCGGCTATTCGAATAGTTTTAACACTCTGCAGAGGTAGCACGCTTTTAGCCCACATCCATCCGGCAACTCATCGTGTCTGCCACGTCTCGCCATACCAGGTGTATGCGAAGTAAGCCGTCGGCCCTAGCCTCTTATTTGCTCATGCTAGTATAGGATCCTTCCCATATGACACTTTCCATCTACACCCAGTCCGGTTTCCCGTCAGAAACCCTAAGTGTGAGGACTCATAGTTTTGTCCGGCGGTTTATGGTGGAACCTTCTATCCTCCCCACCAACTTGTGTGAGGACCCGGGTCAGGGGGTAGGTCCTCGGACCATCCCCTCATGCATAACGGAGTCATCTCCGTCGATGAGGTATCCCATACTAATAAGAGCAAACTACATGACTAAGCCTTTTCCCATATGTGGTAAATGTGGTCGCACAGGGTAAGATTGGTCGCCATAGTACTAGGACACTGTGCATTTTTCATAAACATCACCACTTTTCCACTTTTCCAATACAACACCGACATCTCGGCATTCCATAAACTCACAAGAAATTTCAAAGGAGTTTTGAATAAACAACATTGTTTTCCCATCCTAAAGTTTTATATAAACTACTACATAGGGTGGCAAAATAATATCCATATACTTTTGAAATGGGTTTTATAAATCTTGCTTTGAGAGTAAAACATGTTATGAAAGTAGATGCATATGTTGGTAGTGCAAGCTCAGAGAATAGCTTGCCTTGCTTGGCAAAGTGATCTTGCTCTTGTTCTTCAAATTCAGCAAACTCTCCTTCCTCGATATATCCGACAACGTTCTCGTCTAATTAATAAACAAACAATGCAAACAATCACTAAGCTATACAAGCAATCATCTCAACATAACCATCATCAACATCACAATTAGCTACTGCACACATCAAACCACACAATTTGATTTTCAAATAAGTTGAATTAAACATTATTTAATTAAGTCCAAATTATGGCAGAAACTAGTTATTCATGTTTAAATCCACAACTTGAGTTTTTTGGTCACAAAAATACAAACTAAATTTCTATAGAAAGCTACTGATGTGTAGAAGACAACCCAATTTGAATTGGATCAATTGGAGTTACCAAACTCCCTACACATTGGACTGAATTCAGTAGCTTAATAATCAAGTTTTAGCTACCATTTAAATTCTATTGTTCCAAAAATTAAACCCTTTTAGGGGTAACTAAACATGGCTATATGTGAGCTAACAAAATTGGTCCTAACTCATTTGGGTCAACCAATAAACATATTTGTTTGTTTTAGTCCAGAAGGGTTTATCTTGAAGTCAACAATTAATACTGCTTAATTAATTCTACCAAAATTAGGGGAGCTAACACAAGGCAGTACTAAGCTAGCAAAATTGGTTTGGAATTATTTGGACTCACAGAGCATCAGAAACAAACAAGTTTAGAATTTAAACCTTCTGTAGCATTTTCAATAATACTTTTTATCTATTTAATTAAATGACATGAGACCAATTGTGTTGGTTAAACAATTTCATAAGCTTTCCAGAACAATTGAGTTTGATTTATTTGGATTCCTAATTCTCAAGTTATTGAATTTCAAAGTCAGGACCAGTACTGACTTCTCAGAGAGGAATTTAAATTCGAAATTAAATCTCTCTGGATAATGTTGAAAAGGCTGACAGGTGGGGCCTACATGGCAGCGGCACATCGCGCGCGGGGAAATGATTTAAAACCTGACGAGCGGGGCCCGCCCGTCAGTCTCTCTCTCTCTTTCACTTCTAAACGAAACGGTACGCAACCGTTGGATTTAGATCCAACGGCCCACGTTTGCCCACGTCGACGGCAAACGTCGGCGACCTAAAACGAGCGGCGCTGCCGCGCCGGCGACGGCGAGGTGGATGAATCTCTCACCTAGAGGGCTCGGGAGGTCGCGGAGATGATGCAGATCGACGGCGGTGGTGAGGTGGAAGCTTCTGGCCGAGTTACACTTGCTGGGGTGGGCTGGTTCGTCGGCGGCGCGCTCTCGCTCTTCCACGGCCACGGGCAGCAACTCCGGCGAGGTTCCACGGCCGCGTCTGGGCACTGATCAAAGGGAAAAAGGGTGCGGTGAGTGCGGTGAAGCAGAGGGAAGCAAGTGCAGGCCAGAGAGGGAAGAATGGGGGAGCAAGGCGCTGCGGCCATGACCGACCTTGACGGCGGCAGTGGCTGCGGCGGTGCACGGCCTCCCGCGGTGCACAGATGAATCGAGAGGGAGGGGTGAGGGAGTGAGGTGGTGTGGTGCTTCCAGAGGGGTGCGGGGGTGGCTTTATAGGGCAGGGGCCGGCGTTCGTGGACGAGGCGCACACGGCGACGTCCATGGCGCACGGGAGTGGATCAATTCCACGGCGGTGGTGCGAGGGACGTGGACGCGCGGTGTCAGCGGGGTCCGGACACGTTCTAGAAGGGCTCGGCCAAGTCGTGCGTGTCGAGGCGCAGAGAGCTGGGCCAATTTGGCCGGCGACGGGTTGCCACGGCGATGCGGGGAAAGGGCGGCGTAATGGCGCGGGGAGGGGCTCGAGTGCTCTCTCCTGCACGCAGAGGCAGCAGAGGCACCGGGCGCGCGCGCAGGGGGGGCCTGGGCGGCTCGGAAACGGCGATGCGCAGCACGGCGACACGGCGGCACGTCGGGGCGAGGGAGAGAGGTAGGGGATGACGTTTTTGCAGAAAACCCCCTGCCTCCTCTCTGCTTTCTTTTTATTTCTGTTTTAGTCCTTCTGTTAAATCCAGAAGGTTTTCTAGGATTTAATTAGGGCATTTAAACATTTTAGAAAAATTTGCAAAAATTTGTGGGGCCTTCCCATAATGTACAGAAGCTCCACAAAAATTGGCATAAAATAATAAAATGTTTTGAAACATTTTCTTTTATAGTACTTTGTTTATGTTATTTTAATTTATTTCAATTTGTTTTTATTTTAGAATTTCAAAACTAGTTCAAAAATAATATTTGAGAGGGGAAAGTGGTAGGAACAAAATGGGGAGTGTTTACATTACAACTCCACTGACTTTGGTTTGAAATTAATTGGGTTTGTCACTTGAAGATTTTCATGTGACAACTTGTCACTTTTATTTTTCTTGCTTTGATTTTATATTTTGCTTTCTTTCTTTCTTACTAGTGTTCACTAGAGCAAACACTCACACAAACAGCAAGAACAACATCTCAAGTAACAAAAGCAATTAACATACAATAAACAACAAAAGTTTTTGTTGGCTCTCATTTTTGGAATATAATCCTGATAATAATTTTGGGATGTTACAAACATGCTAAACATCTGGAGCAAGTCTTTGCTATCTTGTCAAAGAACAAATTGAAGGTCAAGAAGTCCAAATGTACCTTTGCTCGGCAACAGATTCTCTATCTGGGTCATGTGATTAGTGCAGATGGTGTGTCCACTGACAGGAAGAAAATTGAACCAATCCTGAACTGGAAACAACCTACCAATGTTCAGGAATTGCGTCGAGTGTTGGGAATGACTGGGTACTATAGAAAATTCATCAAGGGTTACGGTGTGATTAGTAAAGCACTGACAGATCTGTTGAAAAAGGGTGTACCTTATGTTTGGACATCAGAAACAGAGGCCTCCTTCCAATCTTTGAAAACAGCGTTAATGACCTCTCCAGTGCTTGCACTGCCAGGCTTCTCAAAGACATTCACCATTGAGACTGATGCGTGTAGCAAGGGGATTGGAGCAGTGTTAATGCAACAAGATCACCCTATCGCATTTCTGAGCAAAGCTTTGGGTCCTAAACACAGAGGGTTATCTACATATGAGAAGGAATGTCTGGCCATTCTCATGGCAGTGGAGAAATGGCGACCGTACTTACAGCATGCAGAATTCATTATCAAAACGGACCAACGAAGCTTTATCCATTTCGATGATAAAAGATTAACTACACAATGGCAACAAAAGGCTTTAACAAAACTTTTGGGATTGCAATATCGCATTGTGTACAAGAAAGGTGTTGACAACGAGTAGCAGATGCTATGTCATTCCATATTCACGAAGACACAGAAGAATTGTTTACTGTATCCCAGAGCTCTCCTGTGTAGTTAGAAGCAGTGGTGCAAGGATATGCTTTGGATGTTGCTGCTAAAGAAAAATTAGAACAACTTGCAGTAAATTCCAAGGTGGGCAGTTATACTTTGCACAAAGGCCTCATTAGACACAAGGGTCGTGTGTTGGTAGGTAATAATGCCCACGTGCAAAAAGATATGATCAAGGCATTGCACTCTAGTGCCATTGATGGTCATTCCGATTTTCATGCAACCTATAATAGAATCAAGCACGTATTCTCTTGGCCAGGGCAGAAAAAGCAAGTTAAAAATTTCGTGGCTGCTTGTTCTATATGTCAACGAGCCAAGACTTAAAAGGTTCGGTATCCCGGCCTATTGGAACCACTGGAAGTGCCTAAGCGAGCTTGGCAAGTTATCTCGATGGACTTCATTACTGGATTACCACTATCGGCTGGTGTTAGCTGCATTCTGGTAGTGGTGGATAAGTTCTCAATGTATGCACACTTCCTGCCGTTGGCACATCCATTCACTGCATATTCAGTTGCCATGTTGCTTATGAAGGATGTTTATAGGCTGCATAGCATGCCTGAAGCTATTATATGTGACAGGGATCCAGTTTTCACTAGCACTATGTGGAAGGAGTTGCATAGGTTAACTCAGACTGAGCTAAAGATGAGTTCTGCGCATCATCCTAAGACAGATGGGCAGACAGAAAGGGTGAATCAATGCTTAGAAGGCTTCCTACGATGCTTTGTTGGATCCTGTCAAAAGAAGTGGGTACAATGGATTCCATTGGCGGAGTTTTGGTATAACACTACAGTCCATTCCACATTGGGCAAAACTCCATTTGAGGTGTTATATGGGCATGCACCAAGGCATTTTGGTGTTGATGTTGTTGAGTCTTGTCCAGTTCCTGACTTGAAGGAGTGGCTACAACAGCGGGAACAAATGGTTCAATTGCTTCATCAACATTTACTCCGGCAGCAACTACGCATGAAAGCGCAAGCTGATAAACATCGCACTGAGAGAGTGTTTGAAGGTGGGGACAAGGTATACCTGAAGCTGCAACCTTACATACAAACATCGGTCGCCGTCCAGGGCAATCGCAAGCTGGCATTTCGATTTTATGGCCCTTATGAAGTTCTGGAGAAGATTGGTCAAGTGGCATATAGACTGAAATTACCACATGGAAGCAAAATTCACCCAGTGATTCATGTTTCTCAGCTCAAGAAAGTCGTGGGTGCTAACGTCCAGGTGTCAAGCACTTCGCCAGATGATGCAGTTTCTGAACCGCAACCTGAACAAGTCCTGGAAAAAAAATGAATTCGCAAAGGAGCATCGTCGCATTGTCAGGTGCGTGTTCGTTGGTCTGGTTTACCTGATACTCTTGCCACTTGGGAGAACTTGGCAGAGATGCGAAGAAGATTTCCAAATTCATCAGCTTGGGGACAACACTAGTACAGAAAAGACTTTCTGTGGCGCACCCAAAACGCTTTCTGTGGCGCATGGTGGGTGCGCCACAGAAAGCTCGCCACAAAAATATTATTTCTGTGGCGCACCCCGCCCGTGCGCCATAAAAATTTCACAATTCTGTGGCGCACGCCGTCCGTGCGCCACAGAATAACTTTCAGTGGCGCATCCCAGTGGCGTGCGCCACAGAAATGGGTGCGCCACAGAATTAAAAACCAGTGCGCCACAGAATAGTTGTATACGTATTCGTAATTTGCTGCTTCCCGCTGTACAAATACAGGTATATTACAGTATTTATACAGAAATACATGTATATTACAGTATTTATACAGAAATAATATAAACAATAATATATTTTGACACGGTATATGAAAACAGACAGATTATACTATATCATCACATCACTTAGAGCCCAAGATACATACACATAGTGACAAGTGCCAAATTAATTGTACAAAAGTTCATCTCATGTCACATAAGTCATAGTACAAATGAAGTTGTCACCGCCTAAACTATGATCAAATAGAGAACAGCCGCGATGATGGTGAGTAAGAGCGGGAGCATGATCATGGAGTCTTCTTTTTGAGCGGCGCCGGGAACGGTTTTAGCCGTCTTTCGTCGTCCACGTCCTGCTGTCATTCTGCAGAGCTAGGTGTTCTTCGATATCCCTCTGACACAACCCTGGAGATGGATACAACCATGTATTAGTGTTCATATTTGTAACCATGTCAATATTTGTGCAGTGTCAATATAGGTATATATATTGGTTAATAATATAAATAGATTGAGTATGATAAGTCTATAGTAAAGAAAATAAAGAAGCACTTGTTGCGAGTATGCATGATTTATCCTACCATTGGCTTTGTTGAAGGCCCCCCTGATGTCACAACATCGTCGTAGATGATTTGCGACAACTCCATCTGGATGAGATGGAAGTCTTCTCTAAGCTTATCATCGGTGATTTCCCGTGCAAATTTGGTCCATTCTCGGAGACTAGATGGCAACTTTGTTTTCAGTGCATCCCGGACAAACCCTTTCATGTGATGGAGGACGTAGAAGGCATCCTTCACGCTGTCATGCTTCTGCTTCATGCAATCGAACTGGGTCCCTTGCCTGAACCGGTGTTTGTTGTCATTCGTGAGACATTCCCCCTTCGTCTGTCCTTTTTCGAAGTGGCCTCCCTTTTGGGCGTAGCCCTCGAGAGCCTCATCGAGAACACTCTTTATTCTGATGTAGTCTTTCTTCTTGCCCGAACTCCCCGAGTCAAAATAAGTGGCAATGGACCACTGATACGTCTCAAATGTATCTATAATTTCTGATGTTCCATGTTGATATTATACCAATTGTTACATGTTTTATATACACTTCATAGCATTTTTATGCATTTTCTGGGACTAACCTATTAACAAGATGCCACAGTGTTAGTTCCTGTTTTCTGTTGTTTTTGTATTCCAGAAAAGCTAGTCTAGAAATATTCTCGGAATTGGACGAAACTTGGACAGAACCTCCTATTTTTCCAACACGTACACGGAGTCCAAAGGAGAGACGGAGGGGAGCCACGAGCCAGCCACGCCATGGGGCGGCGCGGGGCCCCCCTCTGTCACGCCGTGGGGTGGTGCGGGCCCCACGGGCGTCTCCAACCGCCGCCCTTTCGCCTATTTATTCATCTTCACGGGAAAAACCTAGACACCTGAGTCATTATCCACGAAAAGTTTCAGAGATACCGCCGCCGTCAACCCTAGCTCGGGAGGGTTCAGAAGCTCTTCCCGGCACCCTGCCGGAGAGGGGAATCATCACCGGAGGGCTCGACATCACCATGCCTGCCTCCGGAGTGATGCGTGAGTAGTTTATCCTTGGACTACGGGTCCATAGCAGTAGCTAGATGGTTGTCTCTCCACTTTATGCTATCATGTTTAGATCTTGTGAGCTGCCTATCATGATCAAGATCATCTTATTGTAATGCTACATGTTGTGTTTGCTGGGATCCGATGAATATTGAATACTATGTCAAGTTGATCAATCTATCTTATATGTTATTTATGATCTTGCATGCTTTCCGTTACTAGTAGATTCTTTGGCCAAGTATATGCTTGTAACTCCAAGAGTGAGTATTTATGCTAGATAGTGGGTTCATGCCTCCTGTAATCTGGGAGAGTGACAACAACTTCTAAGATTGTGGATGTGCTGTTGCCACTAGGGATAAAATAACCGATGCTTAGCTTAAGGGTGCGCCGTTAGGTCTAATGCATTTGTTTACTTTACGCACATTACTTAATGCGATTATCCGTTGCTTGCAACTTAATACCAACGGGGAACTCGGATGACAACCTGGAGGTGGATTATTAGTCATAGACGATGTTGGATAATGGTCTATGTATTTTGTCGTAATGCCCACATGAATATCATAGTAATCATCATGTCATATATATGCATTGTCATGCGCTCAATATTTTGTCAATTGCCCAGCAGTAATTTGTTCACCCAGCATGTTAGTTATCTTTTATGGAGAGACACCACTAGTGAACTGTGGACCCCGGTCCATTCTTTTACACTGATAATACAACCAACTGCAAACATTGTTCCTTTTCATTCTCTGCAATTTACTACTATTTTCCACACCATACGTTTAATCCTTTGTTTTCAGCAATCCGGTGAGATTGACAACCTCACTGTTTCGTTGGGGCAAAGTAGTTTGATTGTGTTGTGTGCAGATTCCACGTTGGTGATCGAGTAAACGGCGCCACCAACAACCTTCAGAAGTGATTTCTTGCTCCTACTGGTTCGATTAAATCTTGGTTTCATACTGAGGGAAACTGCTGCTACACTGCTGCATACCTTCCTCTTGGGGTCTCCCAGCGAACGTGTGATCCACGTCATCAAGCAACTTTTTCTGTCGCCGTTGCCGGGGAGCAAGAGGATTTCTGCAAGGGGAGTTTCATGCTTCCAATCTCTTTACTTTGTTTTTGTCTTGCTTGTTTTATTTTATCTTGTTTGCTGTTAAAAATAAAAAATACAAAAAAATTAAATTCCTGCATCTAGTCTATTTCGGTTTGTTATTATGTCTAGTTGTTTACTTGCTATCAATGGATAACTTCTTTCAAACTAAATTTTATTGGCATGGTGGGTTCACAGAGGGCCATCAAAAACATTTTAAGAAACACCGTTTGTCTGAAAAAGGGTTACTATTATGGAATTTTATTGAGAAAGTTAAAACATGTGTCTGGGATTTATGTAGGCTTTATGATGTAAAATGTTCTTGTGGATTGCGTCACCTTCCTTTCCAATGTGCTCACAATGATAATGAAATCTTGTCTTCTTATGCTAATGGGGATTATGATTTTTATAATGTGGAGAGAATTGAAGAATTTATTGCTTTTAAGGGGGCTTATGAAATTGCTGCTTTATTTGACATTATTGCTAATGATGATGTTACCCCTTATAAATCTGAGAATCTTGTTGTACTTAAATATTGTTTTGAGAATTACAAGGATAATGGTTATATTACTGAATTTATTAATAGGATCTTTCCTCCAAAGGAGGAGACCATTGCCGTGCAGGAACATGTGGAAGAAGAAACTGCTGATGCTGAAATCTCATCGGATGAAAAAGAGGAGGAGAATGATGAACAAAAGGAGGAAGAGTGGATTAACTACCCATGTCTACCTTCCAATGAGAGTAACTCTTTAACTCTTACACTATTTGATTGCCCTCCATGCTTACAAAAGGAGGAAGAATGTTATGTTCCTGTGGATTCTCTTGAAATATTCCCTATGAATGAAACTTGTGAAAATAATTATGCTACTGTTATTTATGAAAATCCATGCTATTTTGATAAGTCTTATGATAATCCTCTATTTATGCCTAATTTCAAAATGCATGGTAATGAGAAAGTTTGCTTAGAAAATGTTTATGATAAAGCTTTAGATGATAGTCCTATGTTGCTTGATAATATTATGCATTCTACTATTGAGAGTGACCAATCATCTTGTTTTAATATGTTTAAAAGTGGGTTTGAAATTTTTGATCCCACTACCTTGGAGCTTGATAAAAATTATGTGTTTGTAGATCATGAAAAGCATGCTTTATGTGATAGTTGTATTGTTGAATTTGTTCATGATTCTATGGAAGTTATTATGAGAGAGGAAAATATTGTTGTAAAAGTTTTCAAGTCACTAAAACACCTCTCTTTGTGTTGAAAGTTTTAAAGTTGCATTTGTTGCATCTTCCTATGCTAGTTGCTTTATGCTTCAATGATTTGTTTTACTACAAGGCTCCTATGCATAGGAAGAGTGTTAGATTTAAACATGTTTTATATATGCTTCTTGATGCTCTCTTTTATGTTTCAACTCTCATCTTTATGTGAGCATCATAAAAATCACTATGCCTAGCTAAAAGGCGTTAAAGAAAAGCGCTTATGGGAGACAACCCATTATTTTATTTCTGCAATTTTTCTTTTCTTTTTGAGTCAAGGAGTTGTTTACTTCTGTAACAATTCCTTTGTATCTTTATTTTATCGCATTGTTGTGCCAAGTATTGCCTCTAATAGGAGGATGATGCTAGATTTGAATTTCTGCTCAGGAACAGATTTCTGCTGTTCACCGTTTTACTTCTGTAAAATCACAGAAAAATTATTTAAATCTGCAAATTTTTGCGCGTGATCCTAAGAAAGCATAAGATACGACGGCGGCGAGCGGATGTGTACTTAATCCGGAAAGAAAGGCAGAAGAAGGCTGTTCTTCCTCTTGTTGTTCAGCATGAACCTCTGGAGGTACTCCGTGGCCATGGTCCGTGTCCTTGATCCTTCCACCAGCTGACTGTCACGCATGTAGTAGGGATCCACTACCGTGACGTACGGGGTATCATCTCTCTGGATCTTCCTCGCCATATTGATCGCGTATAGGCGGACCAAGTTATAGTCCAGCCGTCTAGAGTGAAACAGGTTGAAGACGTCCTCGAACGCTATGAAGAACAGATCGGCGGGGGCTTCAGTAACGAAGTCCACGTTCTTTGGCACCTGGACCGTGAACACCGGGTAATTTGGATTCTTGTCTTTAAGAAGCAGGCCCTCTACCGTCAATATAGCTTGATGCAAAGAGTGCATGGGTCCTTCTGCGAGGCAGAGCAGCTCCGGAGGCAGTATCGGTTTACCAGCTTCATGAACTCGGGGTGATATCATGTCTTCATGACCCCGGATAACCTTAGGAGCTGGCTGGCTCGTAGAGGTGCCTTGCCTACTTCTCTTTCTAGGCTTCTTGATCTTCATCTCTGGGGATGGTGGGGGTGCAGTGAACCCCGCGCAAACCGTCTGTTGCAGTGTGCGAGGGCTGAAAATGTTACCCGGTTTGTCTGGAGCTTGATCGCCGGCTTCCGGAGGCGTGTTTTGAGAAAAACTCAGGCGCTGGCATGTAGTGCGACGACCAGGTTGATCACCGTGAGCGCGGAAGGGTTCCTCATCCATAGCAGGCATGTACAAATCTTTGCTCGCGCCCGTGTTGAGGAAGCCATTGACGTCGATATTATCATCATCATCGTCGTTGCCATCAAGTTGAGGTGCAACGTCTTTGGCTTCGGACGGCTGTTGCGGTACAGACATTCCCAACAGTCTTTGGTGGCGGCTGGTGGTGGCAACGACCGGCGGTTCCTTCCGGGTGGTGGCGACTGCTGCTTGTGGCGCCGGTTCCTTCCCAACAGGTTTTCGTGGCGGCTTCGAGGGCCGAACGATCGGGGGCCGGAGTTTAGAGGTGGCGCCGGTGGAGCGGCGCCTTAACCCCTAAAGAACCCCGCCCCCCAAGACGAATTTGGGTCTTCGGCCATTCCAGGACCCACTTGGGGCAATTTCCAAGGAGCATGTGCTCCTCGGCTCCCGGAGGTTGCATGGGGGGGTCGATGGCACTAAACTCAGGCACTACCTCAGTCACCCTGACCCTCATCACGGCCTCGCTCATTCTAGTGTTGTGCATATCACGGCACATGGTTGTATGAGCATGCCCTCAGCAACTTCCTTCAACTCGCCGTCGGGTACCATCCTATGCAGGAGTATGCAAGGCGTGTCCTTTTGTGAACAAATGTTGGGCATCATGAGGTGGCAGTCATAAAAGGCAGAGTTATAGAAGATGACGCGGACTAAGTAATTAATTAGTTACCTTGTCGATGGCGTTGATCTCGGCTAATGTCGAGACAAGGGCGCCGGTGCCGGCGGCCGGCCTAACATTCTCCTCCGGCCGCTCGGGTGGTGGCGCCTCGGTATCTTTCGCGGGAGGGGGCGTCGGTGCGACAAAAGGGACCGGCGGCTGCACCTCGGCGTTGGGGTTGGGGTCACCAGGTCCGGCGACACGGCCTGGTTCATGGTTGAGTTGCTGCCGCTGAAGCTGGGCACGTGTATGGGCCCATGTTGACCTCCCGCATTCCAAGCAGCTAACCCCTCCAGCAACCCAGGGGGTATGATCGCCCGGATCCTCTCGTCCACTAACTTGTCCACCGTGCTGGAGTCCACTTTTTGCTGCTCTAGTGACTCCACCTTCTTCCTTAGCTCCACAACCTCGGCTTTATTATCCCTCTTCATCTTCCTCCTCTCCTTTCTCTTCTCCGGGTCAGATGAGTAGTACTGTAGGAACTTCATGCTCGTACCAAAGCCGGACACACGGCCAGCTGACGTCGGCGGCTTCGACTTGTCCCTTTCCTTGAAAGCGTTCGTCGCCCTGTTGAAAGTCGTGTCCCACGGCTCCGTCGACCCCTGGGACGACGGGCCATCCTCAGCGTCAGCCTTCAACTCCTCCTCCTGCAGACAAAGGAAATTAAGGTGAACCCATGTAGAAATATGGCTTCGTTATCTAATTAGATCAACGCAATGGACTTTGAGATATCCGCGGAAATTAAATTCCTTACCAGCAATTTCTCGAATTTCCTCACATCTTCATCGTCGGTAACGAATTCCCCCGCCGGGTTCAGATAGTAGCGGGACCGGACAAAGTTCCTCACTTGCTCGTCCGTGATTTTGTGCCACGGGTTCTCTTTTCCCAGACGTGCAACAATGGCATCCTCCTTGTCCCAAACGGGTTGTTTTCCTCGGTAACCGCCGCTTCCCAAACGGTGGTTACCTATGTTCAGGTCCCGCATATCCTTCCCCACTGGTCCATTTTTTAGCCTCCTCAGACTTTAAGGACTCCTTGAATATCTCGAACTCTTCTTTGTCGAGCGTCGGGTCTTTGGCACTTATCTTCTCCCAGCTGTCACCCTTATTGATCTTCTTCTTCACCCGAATTTCCAGCTGCTCAAGGCGGTGCTCATCTTCGTGATGGCTAAACTGTCCACCTTTTTGTTGAACGGAAGCGGGAACGTGTATCGTTGGTGAAGCTTCATGAGGAGGTTTTCGACCAAAGCCTCATTGGCCTTGCTTCTGAGGTCCTTCGTGTTGATCGACATGCTTTCCCGGACGATGCACCCTAGTTGCATGCTGTACCCTTTGGCAAGCTTTTCCGGCTCCACTGGTAGGCCACTTGCGTGACCTTGGTGAACATGTCTGTGACGTTGTCGAGCGCTTGCGGTGTCCGATCCCTCCTTTGCTTCTTCCGCTTCTGAGCGGTCGGGTGCTACGGTAGCACCATCCGTGTGGTCGCCACCATCGGTGGTGGTGGTGTCATCCTCATGACCGCCACTAGCAGCTCCATCTGTGGTTTCGGCGTCCTCCTCCCGGTCCTCTTGCTCATCGTCGGCATCGGCGGCCTCCACCTCCTCCATCTGCTGGGACACCTGCCAGAACGCCTTGTTGGCATGTCTAGCTTCTTCTTCGACGCTCATGTGCTTAGAAGGGCCGTGCTCCTCGTTGGCCGACATGTTTGCACTGCATTAAAAAGAGGCAAAAAGTTAGTACAACAAATATAAGAAAAAAATCACTTAATTAAGTACTAAGATACCCCGGCCCATGCATTAGTCGCAATACCCCATATGTCCTATTTTTAGCAAAGTCATGCCAAAATTCACGAAAAATTTCGGCATGACCTTTGCTAAAAAAGGGACATATGGAGTACCCGAATTTGCCGGAACGGAAGTTAATCGACGTTCCGGCAAACTCAAGGGCCTCATGGGTACCTGCAGACATTTAACAAATCATATGTCCTATTTTTAGCAAAGTCATGCCAAAATTCACGAAAAATTTCGGCATGACCTTTGCTAAAAAAGGGACATATGGAGTACCCGAATTTGCCGGAACGGAAGTTAATCGACGTTCCGGCAAACTCAAGGGCCTCATGGGTACCTGCAGACATTTCACAAATCATGTTGCCGGCATCTCCGGCCGGCAACATCCACATACACGACACTATATGGTCGGAACACAAACAACCACGACACGATGGCCGTGGTTGCACAGAACATGCAAGCACCTCTGCACACCTCTCCGGCCGGCGTCTTCTTGCCTAGCACACACAAGCACCTCTGCACCTGTACAACAAAAATAAATAAAAGGATCATGAAAGGAATTTACAAAGCTAGTCTACTGCTACAAGACTACAATGAATTTACAGAAGTATCTCATACACAAGAATCAAACCCATTAACACTCTCAACAGAATTTCGTCTTAACACTCTCATACACCACATTTTATCATACACCACATTTTCATACACCACATTTTCCCATTAACACTCTCATACACCACATTTTCATCTTGGCAAAAATCCCAAACAAGCAAAGTACTCCCAAAAATTCAGTGGCTCTAGTCTTAACCAATCTCTTGGGCAGTAAGAAAATTACAGAAACAAGCAAAGTACTCCCAAAAATTCTCTTTGGAATTTCCACAAACACCTTGGGTGCAGGGTTCGGTAGGGGAGGGAGGAGGGGGAGAGGGGAAGCACCTCGGGGAGGAGAGGGAGGGGAGGTCGAGGGCGTTGTAGAGAGTCGTCGCCAGTGTCTCGGAGGGAGGGGAGGTGCGAGGCCGGTGGCTCTTCTTTGTCGGCAGCGGCTCGAGGCCGAGTGCCACGCAAGGGCCGAGCGTGTGGCCGGGTGCGGCGCAGGGTTGGGCGGGGGCGGGGCGCGTCGCCGGTGACGAGTTGCGTCGAGCGCGCGGTGACTTGGCGCAGGGGGCGGCCGGCGGCGGTGAGTTGGCGCGGCGGCGAGGGGTGGTTCGCATTGCGAGCGTCGACGTCGCGCGGGGGACTTAGGCGAATTGGGAATTTGGGAAGATAGAGGCAGCACGGGGGCGGGCCCACATGTAAGTGGGTGCAAAACAATTCTGTGACGCATCTTCCAGCGGGTGCGCCACATAATTCTGTAATTCTGTGGCGCATCTGCTTGGGGATGCGCCACAGAATTCGGTGTCCTGAAATTTTAAAAAACTCTGCTGCTCTTTTTTGACAATAATAGCAACATAGCCCAGTGGTTAGGCACAACCTGAAACTTGGGGCAGCCAGGTTCGAATCCTGGCTGTCTCACTTTTTTTTTTCTTTTAAAAAAAATATTTTTGTTAAATTTAAATAAAGAACACAAACGCAATGCTTTTGTTATCGAATACATAGCAGAGAATTATTTTTGTTTTCATTTTCTTGCTGATACAAGTGCGCTTGCACATATAAAATGTATTGATTTTTATGCTTCTTCCATTGTTTTCATTTTCTTGCTGATACAAGTGTGCTTGCACATTTGTTAGTTCCTTCATACATGAATACATCTTAGTGTGAGGCTATACAATTATTGTTGATGTTTTCCTATCTACACTTGAGCTACATAACCTCAATGAGGAGACGATTGGTTTTAGGTACATAAGGAGAAATAATGCTTACATATGAAAATTTAATGCCTACAATTTAGTTCTTATGTAAAATCTAAAATTATTAGTAGACCATATTTTTCTGTGGCGCACGGGTGGGGATGCGCCACATAAATTTTGTTTTCAGTGGCGCATCCAGGCACGTGCGCCACAGAAACAACACCCAGACAAACATTGGAGGGGGCCCACCACATTTCTGTGGCGCACTGCGCTGGATGCGCTACAGAAATGCTGCTTTCTGTGGCGCATCAAGCACAATGCGCCACAGAAATGCTGCTTTCTGTGGCGCATCCATATCAATGCGCCACAAAAATATCACTAGATATTTGTGGAGGCGGGACCCACCTTATTTCTGTGGCGCATGGCTGTGCTTATGCGCCACAGCATTTTGTGGCGCATTAGGCATGGTGCGCCACTGAATTTTTTTTGTGGCGCATGCCCTATATGGTGCGCCACAGATAGTGAATCCACAGAAAGGCAGTTTCCTACTAGTGCAAGCTGGGTTTCAAGGGGAGGGGAATGTCATTGACCAAGAAGGAAGTACGCCTTCTAACAGGCAGAAGCGTAAAGTGGAGAAAAGACGTCTTCAGCCATCTCGGATAGCTGGGCCCGAGTGGACCAACTGAAGACCAATCAGAGGCGAGATAAACGCTGTTCCTGGTGCTGACGTGTACCTGACGGAGACAGTGTCCAGCTACTTAGGTTGGCTTGCGTGTATCCCGTGGAGTTGTCGATTGACCACGAACTAGAGCTACCTTTCTCCTATGCTGCTTTTCCTCTCTCTGTTCTTCTCTTGCTTCTATCCCAGACTCTGATTCATTCTTGTAATCGAACTACTGTCGAGAATTCTGTGTCTGTGATCGTATCGCCAGTGTATCTAGTAGACACAAAACAAAGGCGGAAAAGGAGTTTGCATGCAACAGGACCCAGAGACACCGTGTTATGTATTTAACTAATTTTCATGTAGATTAAGATTATTAGTAATCATTCACTAATATTTGACTTGATTTCTTGTATACATATTATTCTTTCCTATGAAAATTATCGGTAATCATGCACCACTATTATAATAAAACTAAATTCAAATTTTTTTTTTTCAAATATGTATATCTTTACAGATAAAAATTTATTTAAATGTGAACATTTTCAAAACCTAAAAGTTTCTTTAAACTATGAACATAACAAAAAACATAAAAGAAAAAGTAGAAAACATAAATGAAAAAAGGAAAAACGAGAAAACAACAAATGGGTCAGCCATTGCGGTGACGAGGTGTGCTGCGTCAGGTCCCGTACCAAAAGAGGCCAAATAGGATTAGCTCTGTCTGCCGGAGAAGACGACATATAACATAACACATTGGTGTATAAGAAATTAAGAACGACTGACCCATTTAAAAAAAATCGAATTTTAAGAAGAAATGAAAAGAAATAAGAATTTGAATTAGCTAATCCTATTTGGCCTCTTTTGGTATGGGGGCTCGCGCTGCACACCTCGTCACCGCAATGGCCGACCCATTTGTTGTTTCCCTTTTTGCTTTTTTTTCATTTCTGTTTTCTACGTTTTCTTTTATTTTTTGTTATGTTCATATTTTAAAGAAACTTTTAGATTTTAAAAATGTTCAAATTTAAAGAAAATTTTATTTTTGAAGATATACATATTTGAAAAAAGTTCAGATTTTGAATTATTTTATTATATAAAGATAAAAAATATTTGATCAAATGTTCAGATTTTGGAAAAACATGCAGATTAAAAAAAATCGAATTTGAAAAAGAAATAAAAAAAACGAGGAAAGGGATAAACTGATGGACAGCAGCCCAGCATACACGCCGCAGGTGCGGATACGGCGGCGCCCTGCAAAATGCTGCAAATAGCAGCTCCCAACAGACAAAATGCAAAAAAAAAAAGCAGCTCCCAACAGACGGGATGGTGTCTAGCCAAGCCGGCTGCTACGTCGCCTTGGTCCTAGGCCGTCTTTTGGTTGATACCTGGGTCGCTAACAACACGCGTAAGCACATCTTTATCGAAAAAAAAACACGCGTAAGCACATGGGAAGCACTAGTCACTCCGATCCGTAAAAAGTGTTGCTAGTACAGTTTGAGAATTGTTGTTCACTAGTGGTCGTGCACGTGCAACGCACGTCTCATAATTTATTATCATATAAATATGTCTTTGAATCTATATTTATTTCATTGAGTTATTTACCAAGTCAGTTAAATTTGTTTCCTGATACAAAATTGAATCGGACCAAATATCTCCCATGAAGAAAACAAAAATAGTTATATGTGAAAGACATCTATTGCTGCAAATAAATCCTTTTTTCCGTGCACATGCAACGCACGTGTAATTAATCTTAGGAGACAATCATCATCAATTGACATTGCTTTTTTGTTGTTGGTGGAGTAATATTTTTTAAATCCTTTTCTAGCAAAAAGGCCTCGTGTTTGCAACGGTTTTACAATTGATGTGTGCTCATAAATCTAGAAAAACACTATGATGTAATTTCTAGCAATCAGACATATTGCATTTCACTTTGGTTTTGTTTCTACACTTTCAAATATTTTAGGTTTTTGTTTCATTTCT
Source organism: Poa pratensis (assembly GCA_947311845.1). NCBI lineage: Eukaryota > Viridiplantae > Streptophyta > Magnoliopsida > Poales > Poaceae > Poa > Poa pratensis. Next base: position 23,691,437 of record CAMZMU010000082.1, read on the forward strand.
AGTTTCCTTGTTGCGGTGTACATTATTCCTCTGAAAAGAGAAATTAAAATGCACCACCTAATTTCCCATGCTCTTCTCATGGATGATAGTTATCCAGATACAAATATTATGCATATCATTTAGAAAAAAATTATAAACCATATTTAAATCGTATAAAAATTAGGCTCTTGAAAGATTTCCAAGTTCTGTTGTAATGTATGAACAATAATGAAATTATATCTCCGATACTAATTAGTAATTTAGAAAAATTTCCACAAATCCTTACTGGCCTGCAATTTTGGTCATTGTCACAATTAAACAAAATGGAATAAAAATAAGCCATCATCTACTTTTTGTTTTGAAACACCATCATCTACATATATAATATATGCAGTCTTACTCACCAGCATAGTGAACCCATTGCCTGGATGAGATCCATGTTAGCCGACATATCATCCATGAAGGCAACAACAATCAGAAATAGAACGCTAATGTGCGTACAACAGCTACTGACAGAGTATGTGTCCAACCAGAGACAGAGATCGTGATCGTGAGAGAGACGAAGATAAAAAAAACTGTTGTACAAGCAGGGCCCTGAAGGTTAAGATCGAGAGTTCAAAGATCGTAGAGCCGCTGTACGACGACGGCCTGGCACCTAGCGGCGCCGGCGAGTTGGTCCCGCTATCCGTGCTGGACACGCTGAAATACGGGGAGCACGTCGACATCTCATCTTCGCGTTCCACCCGCCGAACAACGCGTTGGAGCTCGGCCTGGCAAGGCGCTCGCGGCGTACCGGGAGTGGGCGGGGCGGATCGGCGTCGGGCCTGACGGCCTCAACGACGCCTCCTGCAGCTAGAGTTTGGCCTGGTCGACGTCGGAGACGTCCTGGAAACTGACCCCGTTCTTGGGCACCTCCCAGATTTGCTCGCCGACGCAGAGGACGCATACTTGGGCCCGGCGAGCTGGTACGACACACGACGCGTCGTCCCGTCGGCGACGAGGTCAGTGTGTGGCACGTCCCGAAGACGATAACGTACGCACCATGCCTAGCCACGCTCGGCGCGCGCAAGGTCTTGACGTCGTCTCGTCGAGGGAGCTGATTCGCTGATCTCCACCGTCAAAACCATGGCCGTGCTCACGCTGAGCTTCACTTGCCGACGCTTCTTTTCTTTTTAATTGGTGGCAATCCTTTGTAATTAACCGCAAAACGAAAAGGTGGTGGCAATTTGGTCGTATTATATGATTGGTGGGAGGGCAAAACGGTCCAAAACGGACAATGTTGAGTTGTCAAACATTGGGACGATCTGAGCCGTTTGATCAGATATTGAACGGTCCAGATTTAAAGTATCAGAACAACACAAGTTTGCTCTTTTAATAGTAGTATAGATACGTTAAATTCCTCCGATACTTAAAACGGACAGGAGGGAGTAGTATATTCGATCGACAAAAGCAGCTGGTCGGCCACAAGTTGCATCTCGGCAATGAACACAATTGGGATTCTGATAAATCGCGAATATCCCGTGCTGACAAAACATCAGCGGGAAAACGAATATCCCGCTGCAGCACGTGATCTGGCTCTAGTCTTCATTCTCCTATAATGCACGACAGATTCACAATCCTACCAAGTCAGATCCCTAGGGGTACGTAGCTAGGGTTTCATTGAATAATTGCACGGCTCTCATCTCTTGGAGGCCAGGTCAGGCCACGATGCATTCGCCCCACATGTCCACTGAATTTTTATAATAAAGCTGTTCATAGTGGGGAGTAATATAGAATAGTAACATGCACATGTTATTACGCTATATTACTACATCAATAGCGGGTAGTAACGTATGTGTGGTGTCATGCAAGTGTGTATTTATTATATTGTAGACTCATATTGCATTGTGACATGTGATGTTACGATAACTATCTATGTTATTCCATTTGCCTCTCTCTTCATTAATTACATGTCACATCATCTTTTTTTACTTACTCCCTCCATCACGATATACACGGCACGCATGCGATATCTCTGGGACCTAGGCAATCGCTAATTGGTGCAGTAATGGTTTGCAAACCACACGCAAAAATATCATCGTTAGTTAGGCCCACTACTTCAAGGGCGTCGTATTTTCTCGGAAATTAATTTCTAGTTACTCCTCGGGCCAGTAATCGAGCGGGAGGGCGCTGCATGTTGCTGTTCTCAAACGCGTTTACACCTGCGAAGGAATGGGAAGGAGAGGAGTCTACGGGCTATTTACCGTTTCTCACCTCCCCTAATTAAACGAGCAGTTAATGCGCGGCGCCTTAATTCCCTTCTATTCTGGAAATGCATGGTTTTGGAAGCACGCTGTGTATACTGTGATTGAGGGAGCATGTGGCATCTATGTTACTATCTATGTTACTCTCACTAGGGTAGTCTAAAGGTTCATTCATGATTCATCTCGGATGTCATCACAGTAAAAACAATTAATTAATTTCCCTGCATTGGGTCTCCCGGAGGAGTATTATTTTTGTAGGGCACGCAGAAGAAGACGGTGCATCTGCCTGATTGAGTTCCTACCATGGAAGGGCTCACATGGATGAAAGCTACTTCAACGACCGAGGCGTGCGTGGGTTGGTGTGGAAAGAGAGAGGAGCCTATACGTGCAAACATGCATATGTATGCATGATAGCTATATGAACGACAGAGGCTCGTAGAGGTAGATTTATGACTGGGTGACAACTGACAAAGGCGAGTTAACTGTAAATCAAAGACCTCACATCATCTCCAACCGGACCCCATATCCCCGCTCCCCCAAAATGTTCGGTCGGACAGTCCGGACAGGGCCGAACAGAAAACATGCACCCAACCGGCCTCCCTATAGTTAGGCCAAACGTTCGGCTATATGGGGAAGAAATGAGGCCACACACCCGTCACGTCGGATCTGTCAAGCCAGACCCACGCCATTTCCCTCCAACATCCGCTTGATCCATCGTCCTCTCCTGCCACCATTTTAATTGTCCCGCCACCGAAGCCATTTCTCCCCCCCCCCCCCCCCCCCTCCCCCCTTTCCTCACCGTAGCCGCCGTCCGCTACCGATGGAGAAGGAATCTCCAGTCCTGGACCTCGTGGAGAAGGGCGCTCAAATCGGCCGACATGGCGTCGTCGTCGAATCTGAAGCAAGAGACAATAGACCGGAAGGAGAGGCACACCCGACAGCGCATCCATGAGCAGGCGGAGACGAAGGCGGCTGCGGATTTGGAGCTCGGCGAGCCGGTCCGAGAGGCACGTCTAGGCCAGCTGCCGTGGCCAAGCGCCCTGCGCACAAACCAGTGCCGGCAGCTGCGTTCGCGGCCCTGGCAAGACGCTAGTCTTTTGGATGATGATATCGCCTGAGAAAGTATCTCCTGGAAACCAACCTCTCGGTGGAAACCTGGAAACCAATTTGTGAGCCATTGGTTCCAAGATGTACAATCTGGATTGCTTATACATCCCGTCCATGCATTTTACAAAAAAGTGCCCGCTTAGTGGTGCCGTTTTGTCACAAAACTGTGTTGATGCATGGGACACTTCTTTGGATCTTGATTGGTAAAAGGGTCCAGAAAAAAATCTTGAATGGTCAGCTGCTGGATCATGCTTGGAGTAAAGGCTCCAAATCTGGGACGGCGGCGGCGTCTGCATAACAATCTTTTGAGGCGTGTAGTTGTTCTTAGGCCAATTTTGAAAGGTGAGAGGATTATCGAGGTGTTTTGTCAAAATATGTAGCTAGCAAGCGGGCGTCTTTTTGCAAATTTGTCATGGTTCGGCCATGTTTCATCTGGACGGTATATTTCGCATCCAATGGTCTGTGTCTGGGTTTCCAGGTTTGCACTGGGTTTGCACTGGATACTTTCTCGTCCAGTCGAGTCTAGATCCAGCCTCATGGCCAATGGACCCGAATTGAGCACACATGAACAAAAATCGCTGCCGTGGTTTGATACGTCCAGCCTCCTGGCCAATGGACCCGAATCAAGCACACATGAACAGATCGGAACGACACAAGAATAAATCATAACGTGAATCGGCTGAGAACTAGCCAGTTCTCAGTCGACTGGGCTCTAGACTACGGCTGGAATTAAAACTCGAAACTCGTGAGCTAAACGAGTAGCTCGTGACTCGGTTCGGCTCGGATTGAACTCGGTGTCTCACGAGCCGAGTCAAGTTTCATTCCTGAACTCGCTTGTTGACCAAGCTACTCGTGAGTAGCTCGCGAGTAGCTCGATAACTCGTTTAACACATTATAAGTGTTCAAACAGGCACACATACGAGAAAACAAGTAATTTTCCTACTAATTCTGAAATACAACAATGATGATCTTTCTACAATGTAGATCTATGCTGAAATATAAAATCTCTACGGCATTATTGTTGCAAAAATATTAACAATTTGACACTAATATATAAAAAATTTATATTTTTTATTTGAGCGAGTTAAACGAGCTACTCGCGAGTTTACCGAGTCGAGCCAAGCTTCATTTCTGAACTCGTTTGTTGAACGAGTCGAGTTGATCTTTCTACAATGTAGATCTATGCTGAAATATAAAATATCTACAGCATTATTGTTGCAAAAAATATTAACAGTTTGACACTAATATATAAAAAAATCCATATTTTTTATTTGAGCGAGTTAAACGAGCTACTCGCGAATTTACCGAGTCGACCCAAGCTTCATTTCTGAACTCATTTGTTGAACGAGTCGAGTCGACTCGTCAGTTAAGCGAGTTCAAGCGAATCGTGCCGAGCTCGCTCGGCTCGGCTCGAATTCCAGCCCTAGTCGTGCACGAGATGAACTCGTCGACGTACAACGACATCGTCTTGGCCGATGCCTTTAAGCACACACAAGCTCTTATTAGCTAGACCGGCAATATCGTCTTGGCCGATGCCTTTAAGCACACACAAGCTCTTATTAGCTAGACCGGCCTGCTCTTATTAGCTAGACCGGCCGGTCTAGCTAATAAGAGCTTGTGTGTGCTTAAAGGCATCGGCCAAGACGATGTCGTTGTACGTCGACGTGTTCATCTCGTGCACGACTAGGGCTGGAAACATTACCGGTCTAGCTAATAAGAGCTTGTGTGTGTTTAAAGGCATCGGCCAAGACGATGTCGTTGTACGTCGACGAGTTCATCTCATGCACGACGACCCTCTCCGCGGTAACTCCGGCGCCGGTAGCGTTGTTGAAGAGGTACACGCCTGCCGCCGTGTAGATAGCCTCCGTCGGGTACACGCGGGACGTGGCCGTGGACCTCCCGCCCATGGCGAAGCTCTGCACGATGGAGTGGTCCACGAGCACCCTCATCGACAGGGCCTCGCCGTCGAGCACCGGCACCGTGCTGCCCACCACCCGCTTCGTCACGTCCCTTGCCCGCGACGACCGCGACTCGTCGTTACAGAAGCTGGTCCTCAGGCCTCCGTCGATGGCCCTGGACACGTAGAAGTATATCGCCGTCTGCTCGCCCTGGCGGTCCCCGGCAGCGTGGATGAGGAGACCGAAGGGGCCGAGCGCGCCGCGGGCGGCGGCGCCGCCGCTGCTGCTGCAGTTGTAGCCGACGTCAGCCTCGTTTACCGCGGCGACATCAGAGGCGTCGAGGCGGAAGGAGGCCTCGATGTCGAGCTGCGTGGCTTGGCGGAGCGGGATGTGGAGGACGGAGCCGGTGTCGATGGTGATGTCGCTTAGCTCGGTGGCGTTGTAACGGAGCGCCTCGATTTCCTCCACTGGCCATAGGAGGAGGTTCGTCCGGGTCTTCTCGTCCAGTGTCACTGTCCTCGGAATGGACTGCTCGCACATGCACCATTAGTTAGCTAATAATTACTGTTCATTGGCTCTTGGAAATTTGGAGTAGTATTAGTCTATTACTACAATTATTATTTGACGGAAAATGATACTAGCACTACTATTATTGGTTGGAAAAGGATACTAGCAGTTAAACCAGAAAAGATAGATTGCAATTGCACGATGCATGCACTGAAACTACAACAAAGAACAACATCATTTCAGTACTTCATCGACGTAATCATATAGAGATAGATCGATTGCAATTGCACAATGCAAGCACTACAGCAAAAACAACATCATTTCAATACTCCATCGACATAAATCATATAGAGATAGATAGGTACCTGGATTGAGGCCCATCCCTTGGCGACGTCTGACCGTAAGGAGTCCACCTCGCCAACGTACCCCAACATTATGCGCCGCTGCTTCGATGGATCATAGAACGACGTGGATGCATAGAGCTTGCCCCAGTCGTACCTCAACCCGATCCCCAAGTCTAGCTCCGCATCAATTGGTGTCCATGTGTTCGCTGCCGCGTTGTACCTACCTAGCGAGTAGTAGTCATGCCTTTCGTCATCCATGCTCGCCTTTATCACGTGCAACACCTCTGAGTTGTTGCCACCGCCTATGGGGTAGAAGTCGATGCATTCCCACATGCCGGTGCCCTCGACACGGTGCAAGAGGCCTGGAATGCGCTCGAAACTAAGGAAGTCCTTGGTCTTGAACACGAAGGCAATGCCGGCGTGGCTTCCCACGTCATCGTCCTTGGAGCCAATGAGGGTGCGCCACGTTGCATCGGACTCGTCCCACCAGGCAGTGGTGGGGTCTCGGAAGTCCATGTCCTTGATCCCAACTGGATGAGCAAGGACAGGGTTGGCGGGGTGCTTGGTCCAGTGCCGAAGTAGAGGGTCATTGGGGTCGGCCGGGACTGCGAGGCACTGGACCTCGGCCATTTTGGTCGCATTGGTAACACCCGTGTACATCATGATGAGTGAACCATTGGAGAGCGTGGTGATGGAGCCGGACAAGACGCCCTGGATGTCGTACCAATGGTCGGGCAACATGGCCAGAGGGAGGTGGCGCCAGTGGACCAGATCCTGGGACACCACGTGGCCCCACTCCATGCCATCGTCCCACGCCACACCCTTCGGGTTGTACTGGTAGAACATGTGGTAGTATCCACGGTAATAAACCGGACCTGCAATGCATGCATAATCAGATCGATCAAATCAATTCTCTCGTCGTGTTTCACTGCCTCGTGCTTAGAACGCCTACTTAATTTATTTATTCGCTTTTGCCGTGTATGTTTCTTTGGTTTGGTTTAGTTTGGCTAGAAATAAATGGAAGTTTTCTCCACTTGGTTCGCTGGTGCAAATGTGGCAGGCAATCTTTGTTATTCACGTTGTCTACTCCGTTGTAAACCATCTGGCTATAATGAACACTCTTTTTAGGACCCCGTTGAACATTCGTAAAACAAAAGAGTCTCATGTGTTGGTTTGCTTATTTTTGTTTTGATTCAACTTAATTGGAGATATAGATGATAATTTTGTTTCACGTGTTGCATTTGAAAAATATATATTAAAATATAGTAAAATTCAGATTTTTTTTGTAAATGCACCTGCAATTTTCCATTAATACTATACATGATTTTATGTTGGGTTACATAAATTAAAAAGACAAATAAGCCAGTAAAAAATAACCTACTATGTGCTATTATGGATCCATAAATTTGTCTTATTTGTCAAGCTTAACATTTAACATATTTTAGAAAATATCTAGACAGGTGTAGAACACATCTATATGGGTGTGTGCGGGCCTCTATTTGCATACGTGTGCCTGTGTGTGGCGTGATAAAAACCAAAACTTTTAGCTCTTCTAAATATTATTACATATTTTTTTAAATAGAGCCCGGGAGCCAAATACGATGTGTCCACATGATATAGTTTCAGTAGTGTAGAACTGTAGATGTCGATGTTTTTATGGACTCAGTTCAACTTAACAAAGTCTAGCTTTAGAAAATCTTACTACACATGACTTAATATTACGAATTTGATATGCTTTCACATTTTCGATTTTGTCACGTTCGCTTTTCACTGGGTCCCACATTTATGTGTACCAACGCCATGTTTGTCACTTAATCAGTTAGTGTGTAGTCACTCACCGTTGGGATCTGCTTGCATGTCGCCGGAGCCCGCCGCCGCCGGCAAACAAAGGAGCAAAGGCAGCGATGTCAGTTAATTTTCTGGACGTATCAAACCACGGCAAAGAAGACTAGTCGTCCAGCGATTTACGTACCGCTCATGAACATCCCCTCCGCCGGCTGGAAATGGTAGCCGGCGCGCTGCCACTGCAGCATATCGTTGGTCCACGGGAACCCTCCGGCCGCGTCCTCGGCGGCCTGACCCATCCTGCCTCCTGCCAGCGCGCTGGCCACGACAACGAGCGCCACCACGGCCGAGGCCGCCACAACGAAGCACGTACGCCGGCGTTTCCGGCTGTGGTGGTCATGCTGGACCTTGGTGACGTCGTCAGGGGCGGGTAGGAGCAGTGGCTCGTACGCCGCCCTGGGAATGGCCCTGGACTCCATTGCCGGAATTCCCAGCTCCCGACCAGTTCAAGGAAAAGTGTAGCAGACTCCGGTGGATGGATGGAGGGTGTGTTCTTCAGGAACGAGCGAGTGAGCCCGATTTATAGTTGGAGCGGGCAGTAGAAACCAAATGGGGAGTGGGCCTCCCTTGTACAACGGGCAATTCAAAGTTGCACCCGGAAGTATGGGAGGAAGAAAATGATTTTCCAAATGTCTTTTTTTTTTCACATGTGCATGACTATGTTTCTATGGACAACATTGTTTTGCCATCTTCATCCGTCATAATTGTTTCTACACATTTGCAAATTCCAATGATGTCTACTATTGAATTTATCAAAAACCGCCTATTGTCAACAGTTAAAATTGTGATGATGCATTATATAAAGTAGCCGCCTATTTAACTTCAGAATCCCTTGCCTTGAACCTGATCTCCGAATTTACCGTTTCACTAAAAAAGAAAAAAAATAATATTTGCCAGGCTCCATTCACTCTTGACAATAGATAAAAACTCTCAGAGGTGAGAGATGCACTAATCAATCTCCTATTTGTATTTTAGGTATGTTATGTTAGTGTATTCTCCATCACAATGTCTAGGGTTTAGTGGGTGTCATACGGAATAAAAGCCAATTGACATGTTTAATTTTTGGTGCTTTCCTATGGCAGTCGTCAATGGAACCAATGAATCTCATGGCTTATGTGAATCTTGCACTAAAACATGTCTAGGCACATTTGGGGCCAAAAATTCTAAAACATCTTACATTTTGATACGGAGGGAGTATTTTATAAGGAAACCTCCGGCTTTGCAGCATATTTTTATAATTAAAGATGATCACTCTTTTGATTATGAGTCGATGTTCTTGTTGTTAGCGAGCTTTGTCAATCTCGAAATTGCTCGACTCAAATCATCAATGGAAGATGCATTATAAGTATGTGTAAATATATAGTGCTGGTGTGCTCATGTGTATATGTAATGCTACTCAATATTTCATAAAAAATACAATTATCTTGTGATTAGATTTAAATATTCTCAATTATGCACATGTATATATGAGTACTTTTGGAGAGAGGACAAATGGCTCACAAGTAACAAGGAGCTTATTTTTTGAAAAAAAATTGAAAACGACATTTCTATGTTTCCAAAATTGAAAATCTGTACAAAATATGAGTTGCTAGGTGTAGATAATGTTAAGATGTACCCCTGTTCAAAATCTGAATGAAAAACTTGTCGTATTTTGGCCTGGGCAAAAAGACAAATTTCTAAATCAGGATCGGTGAACAGTGCCTAGATCAAAATTGGTAAACTTTGTTTTGTCATTTTTGTAGCCTAAACTAATACAAACTTTGCACTAAATTTTTTTGCACGGTGGTAGATATTGACATTATCTTCATCCAGAAAGTTTTTTCAAAATTTTGAAACATAAAAATGTTGATTTCATTTTTTTTAGAATGCTGAGCTCCATGTAGCTCAGACTCAAATGCATTTTCCATACACTTTTATCACTATTTTGTAGTCAGGGTACGTAGTTTCTTAATTTAAAATGTGCGTAGCTTGGTTCCTTTACAGATTCGCTTGAAAAAATGAAGAAAAAGAGTCACGCCTTGACACGGTAGAATAAGCTGACTACGGCCAATTTTTTCTTTCTTTTTAAACAGTCCGATCGGGTTTGTCGAACGTGCCATCAATACGGGAGGGTTTCGTCTTGAAATAAAATGAAGAAGAGAGTCACGATCTTGACACGCTAGAATAAGCTGGCTACGACCAATTTTTTTCTTTTCTTTTTAAACAGTCCGATCGGGTTTGTCGTACGTGTCATCAATATGATTGTGGAACTGTGGTGAAAAAAAGAGTAAACGTTTATATGAATATATTTTTGGCCAAACTGATATGGATATTTACGTGCTTTAAATCCTAACCACAAGTAGCAAATCGATACTACAGGTTTAAAGAAATATCGATGATACGTACTTACCTGCAAAGATAGGTCTAGGTATTGTTTGGATTCTCGTGTGGTCATGTTACGTGAGTTCCGGAAATTGACATTGGCACCCGGGCTCATATCGGGAGCATAAATTTTTTTGAAAACTTTTCAAAAAATTCCGAAAACAATCATGCACGTACCTGACTATGGTACGCACGATCGTGTGAAATTTCGCACCGAAATGACATCGTGGCCGCCATGTACAAAAATGACAAATTTCTGACAGAAAATTCAAAATTTTGGATCTCATTTTCTGTTAGAAATTTGTCATTTTTGTACAGGGCGGCCACGATGTCATTTCGGCGCGAAATTTTACACGATCGTGCGTACCATAGTCAGGTACGTGCATGATTTTTTTCAGAATTTTTTGATAAGTTTTCAACATATGCACCTGGGAGCCAAAACGCCGCTCTCTGTGAGTTCCGGTTTCTTTTTTGAGGGAAGTAGCACGTTGGTGAGCCTAGGACTCAGGAGGCAAGTGCACCTGATTTTATTTTTTACTTTTTAAGAAAATGGCATGTGTTGGAAAAAACTTGTTTGTACCCGATTACTGTTGTACGTAACTTATTTATCTTTTAATCTCAGCCGTCACAACCAAAATCAACGCATTATATATTTGTAACCTATGTGGATTAACGTGATATCTCTGTTATAGTTCTGCAAATTGCTTTTAGTATATAATAGATACATAGCTAAATTTGAACTCAAAACTTCAAATCTGAAATAAATTTCGTTAATTTCTCGAAATTCATAAATCACTATCAGGTGCGAAAAATAATATGGAAACAAAATGGTTGACTTACGTGGCAAAGGCGAACGAGACGTGCGTGAGCCAGAGTCAATTTTTCACGCGAGTTGATGGGTTCCTACGGGAGCAAGTTTGGAGTGGGATTGGATTTTGGGACTACAAATTTGGAGGGGGTCGGTGGTAGTTTTAGGACCTCCAAATTTATTAGGGATTGGGAGGTGTGTCCACAAAACCATTTGAGCATCGTTTTTGGTTTTGGAGTGTGGCGCTTCATAGGGATTGGGAATGAATATTACTTGACAAGGTTTTTAGATGGGAGAAAATGTTAACGTGAAGGAATGGACGAACAAGAATTTGTGTCTATTTTGACAGATTTGTCGTCATTTATTTATATAAATTCCTTGCCACGGAGGTTACGACAAACGTCACTAAAAGAAATATGAATGTATGTTTAGCTGGCAGGGGTGAAATAGTAACATATTCTGGCGGATCTAGAATATGATAGGTGGGGGGGGGGGGGGGGGTTGCTAAGCTTAACAAAAATCCCTATTAGGCATGTGGACTAACATTTAGTTGGGAATAAATATGATTTTTCAGTAATTTAGATTTTTTACCACAAAGATTTGTCAATTTAGCATTTTTGTACCTGATATACACATATTAGTCAAATACCGGTAGGTAAGAAAAAATGTATTTTGCAGGGAGTGCCATGGCTCCCCACTGGATCCGTCCCTGCTATTTCACATATTAATTTTTGGGTTCAAGAAGCGAGAATGGTAGCCGACGGATACATGTATGAATACAATATTATGTCAGATTCAGAAATTGTACAATATGTTGTTAGAATTGGATAAAAAACTGGCATATCACGAATGCATATATGAGAAATATACTATAAACCAAAACCAAATGATTAAAGCCCGAGTGATGTTTGACACTATATTATCCATGTGTCCATTTCATTCAGTAAAATACACATGCATGTAAAGAACAAATACATTTGCAAAGAAAAGCCATGAAGACATACAAACTATGACCAGATAATATAGTAAACACGTTTAGAGTAAAGTTATACATATTATGTGAGCAAGTTCTAATACTTAAACATGTTACCCACACATCAAACACTTCAAAATAATAATTAAGATGTTTTAGATGTTTCAATTTGGACTATATATGGATTAAAATGCATGAAACTGCACACTGAAATGCGTCTAGATACACGCGTTTAAGAAAACCATATTTAAAAGCCAGATCATTTGTTGATTAAGAGGGTTAGAGAGAATCCAACCAGAGGATTAAAATTGTGAAGCACTAACCTTACAAGAATACATTAGAGCTTGTTGAGCAGGAAAAAAATATAAATTGCCAAGACAATTACTGGACATAGTGCATCACACGTCCGCCTTTGGAAATAATATCTTGCCCGAGTGGTGCAAGGAAAAGATGAATCTCGATCCCCAGTATCCTATAATATATGGTGTTTTGAATCAGCACCTTTTCAGTATCCTATATTATTAGTAACCTTTTTCAACAGGAAGAGAACATAGTACTCTCTTTTGAGCCGTTTTGAATATCTTTCTTCACCGCCACCACACACACACACTTACAAATATGCTTATGTGCAGGAACCGGCCGACAGGGCCCTCTGCCACCCTACTAACTCACACTCAGTGACACACACACGTTTCCAAAAGGCATCTGCAGGTAGCCATGAAAAGGGTGGCAGCTGGCTCGGGGCCAAGCATATTTGCTGTCCCGGCTTCAATAATAGGTTTGTATGGACGGCTCATAGGATCACCACGTGGCAGCTGCTGACCCGGCCTACAGTTGGGCTCATTCGAAGGCCAATGGGTGAGTAGATCGCTGACGATCGATGCAAGACAAGATGCAATAAGGTGCAACAACTGCGCTTGCAGGCAGCAGCGCTTGCAGAAGAAGACGCTGCGCCACAGGGACGAGCTAGCGATGGGTACGTGAACGAACGGCGGACGTCCGCTTGGGTAAATTTGTTTTTTGACTATTCTCTAGTGCACCCCACGCTCTCCGATCGATGGCGATGTGTGTGTCTGTCTTTGTCTCCATCGATCGATGCCTCCTTCTTCGAGGCATCATATACTAGTATATTTATTAGGTTGCCTCATCTTGTCTTGGAATTCGTTATGTTACGGTATCTACCTATGATATCACTATCATCTCTCTCCTCATTAACTGCAGTGACACGTCATTTTTTTACCAACATGTCATGCATGATATCACCTATGTTACTCCCACTATGGCTAGTCTAAGAAAACACTCTTCCTCAAACGAGTCTTTTCTTGTGCACGGCGGTAAATAGAATGCCTGCGGGCGTGGCACTACATACGTTTGTATACAAAAAAAAAGTAAAATCATCGACTAGCATAGTGATATAGGATTGGTTTGTTTTTTGCTGATACTTTTTTTTTGCGAAACATAGTACGAACGCAGACGCTCACATACACGTGCACATACTCACCCCTATGAACGCACGCACGTACACCCTGCCTCTATGAGCACCTCCGAATATTGAGATTGACGAAATCACCACAGTCGCCTCGCTGTCGACGGGAACGTCGCCTCTCATTGAAAAATATTCTGCCTAAATGAGAAACACCCGCGTCAAACCTAAGATTTGAACTCTAATGGATTGAAAAATATTCTTGATTGATGTATCAAGAGCCTAACAAATTTGAGCTCTAGGCGTAGGCTTCGATGACTTAATCTGTCGACGTCTCATCTTTTCAAGGCCACTATGCATGAGCCCCACTTGCTACATAAAGCTTCAGCCCGGTGTCAATTAATTAACCATTTATATGTTCATCCGGTGGATCTCATGATTCTCATCCCAATAAAGCAGACACCACTCCTCCATAATTGGGTTGGAGGCTACATCTAATTTTAATTTGTTTTTGCGGGTAGTTGGAGGCTACGTCGACGATAGCTATATGAACGACTGAGGTGTGTAGGTTGGTGAGGAGGAGGAGCCTACATGCACGATAGCTATAGGAACGACGGAGGTTAATTTGTATCTTTAGCTTCACTCGATGACAAGGCCCATTAATCGTGAATCAGGCTCAGGGTTGAGGAACGGAGACATCGCAACGGATGCCTAGCTAGCCACGACTACAATGATCACATGTATTGCAATGTATAGACTTGGTGTGTCATGCCATGGAGTGCATGGTCACACTGTTTATACACAAAAACCACAAATTGACTTATGAAGATGAAGTCTTCAACCTGATGTGAAAACCGGGGAAACCCTAAATCTCGCCGATGGCCCTCCTCTACCCACCCCCACCCCCACCTACGTCGGAGGTCACGGCCAGGCGAAGTCATGTCGCACACGACGGAGGTGGGGGGGGGGGGGGGGGGGGGGGTTATCCCATGCGCGGATGTCTGCCTGACGGGTGGGTCATCGGTCTAGGTGGAGGCCATGTGTGGGTGTGCAAGGCGAGCGAGTGGTAGTGGCCCGAAGGGCGGATGGTGGAGATTGTGGTGTGTGGTGAGGGCACTGGTGCATGCATGGAGGCCCAACTAGATCTGGCCCTAGGTGGGCCACAGCTCCGGTTCGCCGTACCATGCGACAACGGCGGTGCCATGGCGTCATTCTCTTCTTGAGGACGTCAATCTAGGATGCAAGGGGAGAACCTGATGAGACAATTTGAGGTGTGGGCCTCTGAGTTCTCTCCGGGGAGGCTTTGGTGTGATGCGATGAGCTGCCGGTGATTGTTGCTGCCCAGGGCGTAGGCCTCCGATATGCAACGTATGACATGGCAAATGTAGTTTGGTCAATGTCTTTCTTATGTCGTGCCAGATCTTGCCTTGTACTTACCAAATCTTTAGGCACATGAGGGAATATGTGTTGGTCCGGGTAGTCTTGGAGTCGTGGTCATGCTATAGCGGCATCTTGCTTGGTTCGTGACGCAGCCTTGAGGCTTTTTGCCTCGTTTCCTCACCATTCATGGTAAGATTCTGAGCAAGAGGAGTTGTCATTGGGTCGCATGTGGAAGGTGTGTTTGTAAAACACTTGGCGTGGTGTTGGGTGTTTGTAAAAATTCGAAATTTGCACTGTTCACCGTATCAGATTTAGAAATTTGTCATTTTTACATAGCCCAAAATACAAAGTATTTCGAATTTATTTTTAGCACACTGCTATAATTCATCATTATATACATCTAAATTATTTGCAGAATTTTTTGAAACTTTAAGCTAGCGTTTTTGAATTTTTCAAAAAAACGTCTTACATGTACGACGAGCTACAAAAGTACGAAACACATTCTAGGTGCGAGCCTACTGCCTTGCTTCTCCAATGTGTCGCATTGCCTGTTCTTGTGTAAATTCTTTACAGGAACTGTACTGGCTTGATTAAGCTGAAAATTCTACACGATACTCACACGCGAGTTTACTTCGCCTGAGAAAAATTTACGCTGCGCACAAAAAAAAAGAGTTCAAAGTTGACATTCTAATGGGCCAGTATCAGTTGACAGCGACAAGCTCAGCCCAAATCCTTGTAACATTGTTACCATGTTGCAATACTTTGGGAGGCCCAAGACGTGAAGGACCAGCAGCCTACCACTCCGCCGAATGGCAAATCCTATGGGAGCTTCTATTCAGTACTTTAAGCAACGGTTAGCGTGGTTTTGCCCACTATCGAGCCTTTCTGGGCCTGACCCATTAACTGAGTTCGTTTTTGGTTAATTTTTTTCTGCTGAAAAATAATGTAATGGCTTTTCTTTAAACTAGTAATCGTGCACGTGCAATGCACGTTTTAAATTTATTTCTCACCCCTTTCCGGCTCGTTCAAAAATGACTCCGCGGTCATGAGCGATTAATGCAAACATCGCAGAAACATACTTCAAACATAGGAAATTTGTAACTTAGACATACAATTTGTCTAAACTCAACGGTATCATTGAGGTTCACTCTAATAAAAATCACTCAGCTGATTATATTAAATAATAAAAGACTTAATCTTGCAATACATTTATTGAGAAAATCTATCACACAAAATAAATGAGGTTTCACACGACACACTGAAAGTGTTATAATTTATTACGGACCACTCAACTTATTATTTATTCCGGACCTGCCTTCTAATCAAGTTCGTCCATCTTGTTAACTCGCTCTCGCGGGGGTGTTTCATATCTCATCTCCGCTCTACGGGGTGTACTATTCATCAGATAGTTGAAAAAATGTTTCCGTGAGAAATCTTGGGAAGAAATCTTGTGAAATCAAAAAAAGTTCCCAGATTTCAAAAATGGTCATAAATGTTAAAAAAATCATGAATTTGAAAATGTTTCATGAATATGAAAAATGGTTCGTGAATTTAGAATGTCATAAATTTCAAAAATATAAATATTTGAAAAAGGTTCACGAATTTAAAAATATGTTCATGATTTCGAAAACGGTTCATGAATTTGAAAATGGTTCACAAAAAAATGTTCATGAATTAGAAAATGGTTCATTAAAACTCGGGAATTTGAAAATGGTTCACGAAAAATGTTCGTGAATTTGAAAATGATTCACGAATTTAAAAATGGTTCACGAAAAAAAGTTCATAAATTGAAAAAATGGTTAATTAAAAAGTCATGAATTTGAAAATGGTTCCCGAAAAATGTTCGTGAATTTTAAAATGGTTCACGAAATTATCCAATCTGAATATTTTTGAAAAATCGAACATTTTTAAAGAAAGTTTCAAGTATTTGAAAACGAACTAAAAAAAGAACAGAAAAACGAAAAAAGAAATAACAAATAGGAAAAATAGATAGAAAAAGTACATGGGTCGGCCCCTTAGGAGCTTGTGCTTGAAGGAGGGCGTATGCAATTTCGTGCTAACCATTGCTACGAGCGTAGAATAGGAATCGCCAAATCCTATACATCGCCCGCAGGTGACGCTTCAGGCTCTCGTCGCCTGTGGGGGTGACGCGGGTGGGCCGGCCCATTTCGGCGGGTTTTTTGTTTACCTTTTTTTCTTAGTTCTTTTTCTGTTTTTCCTGTTTCTTTCATTTATTTTTATTTCTGATTTTTTTTCATATTTCAAAAAAGTTTATTCTATTTTTGAAAAAAATCCAAATTTAAAAATTGTTCTGATTTGAAATTTGTTCAAATTTAAAATTGTTCCGATTTCGAAATTTGTTCAAACTAAAAATTGTTCCGATTCAAAATTTGTTCCGATTCGAAATTTCTTCCGATTCAAAATTTGTTTCAATTTAAATATTGTTCCGATTCAAAATTTGTTTAAATTCGAAATTTACGGATGAAGAAACAATGGAGCTGCCGAAGAAACAGTACGAAGCAGTAGTAAGCGCGCGGGCATATGGGCCGGCCCAATAAGTGCTTCTAGTAGGCAACGCGGCCACGATCGGTCGCCTTAAGGCGACCTAAAGGAGCTCCCCCACCGAATTGCTCGATTGATCTATGGTTGGCAAGGCAGGCACTGATAATGCATATAGCGTCAATTTAGCATTTGTTTGCTTTTCTGGCTTCTGGAATTTCCAGTCTGACTATCAGCCCAATGAAACACCCACCAAACCACATGCTTGAAAATAATCGCATCTACTGCATAAAGAAGCAGAGAGTAACACTTTGGTATTTAATTTATTTTGCATGAATGCATACTATTGACTCAGCAGAATCCATCTGATATAACTTAGAACAAATTCCACAACGAGCCACAATCCATCTGATATAACTTAGAACAAATTCCACAACGAGCCTGAAATAAGAAAACTCCGAAAATTAATCTTTTGCATGTATTGACGACGAGTCCATCTCGTGCACCACGAGCTTCTCGACGGTGACAGTGGAGCCTGTAGCGTTGTTGAAAACATACACCCCAGCTGCCGCATAGATGGCCTCCGTCGGGTACACCCGCGACGTCGCCGTCAACCTCCCACCCATCACGAAGCTCTCCACAATCGAATGGTCCACGAGAACCCTGACGGATAAAGCCTCCCCGTCGAGCACTGGTACTGTGCTTCCCACAATCCGCATCGTCACGTCCTTGGACCGTGAGGACCGTGATTCATCGTGGCAAAAGTGGACCCGAAGGCTCCAATCCAAATCCCTGGACATGTAGAAGTACACCGCCATTTGTTCGCTGCGACTATTGTTAGTAGTGAGGACGAGGAGGCCAAAGGGGCCGAGCGTGCCACGGTTGGCAGCACCGCCGCTGGTGCCACATTCGTAGCCAACTTCGACCTCGTTGAGGGTGGAGACATCAGATGCGTCGAGGCGGAAGGAAACTTCAATGTCAAGCTGAGCGGCTTGGCGAACGGGGATGGGGAAGACAGAGCCAGTGTCGATGGTGATGCCGCTGAGTTCAATGGAGTTGAGGCGGAGGGTCTCGATCTCCTTCACAGGCCATTGCAGGAGGTTCGTTCGGGTCTTCTCATCCAACGTCACAGTCCTTGGAATCGACTGCAGGCACATCATACACAATTAATTAGTTAGTTAAAGAATTCGAGCTAGGTATGTCCCTCGATCATGAATGCACACTGACATTAAGAACATGAAGAAGGAAACATGAACAAAATTGTCTATGTTTAAGAAATAAAAACACTCGCCCCCTCCACCGATTTCCATTAATGAAGTAATCAGATGAAAATTGAAATTAAACCCTTCAAATTAAAACTTCAAAGACCTAGAGCAAGGACGAAAGTCCTGATTTGGTGTAGTTGGATGGACCAAAAAAAATAATCTATTGGAAGATGCAAAAGGATAATGATTGTGATAAAAGAAAACTACCTTTAAAATGCAAAATAAGTAGAATCGTGCATCTGCATCAACATTGTAAAAGCATAGAGAAAATCGTTTACATGCATGCACTGATATAACAACAGAGATTTAATCTCCAAGATGTGTGCGTGCATGATCTACCTATCAAGAGTTCAAGACAACATAATGAACGAATGGAACTCATGATGGTAAATGCAAGGTAAAACAATCATATGGATGTGTAGTACAAATAATTACCTGTAGTGAGCCCCATCCTTTCGCAATGTCGGTCCGCTTCGAGTCGGTCTCGCTGACCCAACCCCAAAGCACGCGGCGTCGCTTCGCCGGATCATAGAACGTCTTGGACGCATAAAACTTTCCCCAGTCATACCTCAGCCCAACCCCCAAGTCCGCCTTCGGATCTACTGGCGTCCAAGTGTTGGCGGTCGGCTTGTACCTGCCTAGCGCATAGTAGTCATTCCGATCGTCGTCACTACTCTCCTTCATCACGTACAACAACCCCTCCGACGAGTTGTCGCTGCTGCCACCGACAGGGTAGAAGTCGATGCACTCCCACATGCCGGTTCCATTGACACGATGCAAGAAACCTGGTATGAGCTTGTAACTAACAAAGTCTTTTGTCTTGTACACGATGGCGATACCAGCGTGGCCGTGGTCGTCCTTGGACCCGATGATGATGCGCCACGTGTGATCGGAATCGTCGAACCAGGCGGTGGTGGGGTCACGGAAGTCCTTGAGGCCGATGCCGGGGGGTGGGAGAAGGACTGGGTTTGCATGGTGCTTGGTCCACTTGCGAAGGAGGGGGTCTCTCGGGTTGGCTGGGACGGCGAGACACTGGACCTGGGTAGAGGTGTTGCTGTTTCCAGTATAGAGCAAAGCTACCTTACCGCCGGGGAGCACGGTGGTAGAGCCCGTCATGACGCCCTTGATGTCATACCAGTGATCCGGAACCATGGCGAGGGGCAGGTGGCGCCAACGGACTAGATCCCGGGACACGGCGTGGCCCCACGCGATGATGTCGCCTTTCACGGCGCCCTTCGGGTTGTGCTGGTAGAAGAGGTGGTACCATCCACGATAGTACATCGGACCTGCATGTTATGTTATATAGTTATGTAATACTCTTAATAGACAGACACACACACACAATCCGACGACGACATATCTGAAAAAAATTACTAACCGCTGGGATCTGCATACATGCATGTATGTCGCCGGAGCACATTGGCCGCCGGCCACCACCAAACAAACAACAAGGTAGCCATGTCAGTCAATCGGTTTCTCCATAGAGATAACAAACCATGAAAATAATTAATAACGGAGAAATCGATCCAATTTGAATGTATTATCTACCGTTCATGTAGTTCTTGTGCGGCTGGAAATGGAACCCGGTCCTCTGCCAATGCAGCATCCCGTTGCTCCAGGGTAAATCAGCGCTGGGGTCATCTCCGACGCCACCAGATGTCTTCTCCGCCATGGCCGCCGTGAGCGCGTGGGCGGCGAGTAGCAGGACCACGGCCGGAGCAGCCAGCACGGCGGCGCTCGCGCTCCACCTCACACCGCGGCTAGCCCGGTGGTGCAGAAGCGCCCTGATGGCGCGTGAGTCCATCACGACAGTTCAATCAAGGAATTTGTTTGATTCTTCCGTCAGTCGGTCTCGAGGGATTTGTAATTGGATACTCCCCGATATTATTAGTCGATGAATCAATCCGAACGAAAATTAATACTGAAATGAAACACTACTTCACAATGCTGTTGGCCAAGACCTATCCAAATGCGCATTAATACGCTAATTAAGCACTACTCCACAATGCTTGGCCAAGAGACCTATCCAAATGAGCATTAATACCCTAATTAAGCACTACTCCACAATGTTCCTTGCCGAGAAAGGATCCAGAAGAAATTAGTACTCATTTTGATAGGTCTAAAAACGTTGCCAAAGGGGGAATGATCCCTCCCTTGGTTATACATTGTTAGGTAGGTGAGACACACGGTTTATTCGAACACACGCAGCTGGGACTCGATTTTCTTGAGCACGCATAGCTGTGGGACTCGAACCCGGGCGGGCCGACTCCTCACCCGGAGCGCCAACCACCAATCCAGCGCTTGGTTCTGATTTGGATAGGTCTAATTGGAGTACTTCAATTAGACCGGATTCCACAATAATGGTACCTTAGAGATCCAAAATAAAATGGTGCTATTGCACATGTCTCCCATAAGGCGCACACACAATCTTCAGGCAAAAAAAATGACAAATGAAAGAGATAAAATTAGCTTCATCGGAGGATGGAGTCTGAGTTTAGCTCTCGCACTCCTTCCACCTTCTCCATCCTCCCCGGTGCTCAGGCGAGGTTGGTTAAGGGCTAGTGTCGGAGGATAGTGAGAAGGTGGGTCTTGTCGGACCAGTGGAAACCAGGTTACCACGGCCCGTATGCCTTAGGCCCAGAAGTCTACGCATGGAGAGCAAGACAAGTCAGCAGTCAACCGAGCATGGCCTATTCCACCGGCCCTCATGAAGACTCACACGGCCAAGGTGAGTGGCCTCAGGGGGACGCGCCGCCAGCTGTCGAGAGAAGGACTCGCGAGGCTGCCCTCGCGAGGAAAGCAGCGCCACCAGGCCTCGCGCGGTACAAGACGAGGACGCTGCACACCCGTGACCCCGCGCCAGGGGCATGTGCGGCTGGGTCTTCCCCAGAGTGACGCGCGCGCCTGCAGGGCGTGTGATGGCCCTTGACGTAGTTACCTGCGTCAAAAGAATATGGGTTAGGTTGAGACTCCAAGTGCAGAGTGTATAGTATAGGAAAGACGGTTTTCCCACGAGGGGTGACTCGAGGGTTTAATATCGAACTCTCGGGGAATCAGTAGTGAAAGATTTATCTTCTTATCCTTCTCTTGAAAACCTACAAAACAAAGTAAATTGTTTGGCCCTCAACCTCACCAAGTGGTTGTCAAGCACAAGGTGTGAGAATGATATCAAAATAAAATGAATGCAAAACAGTAAATAAATATGCAATGATGATAAATAAATATGCAAGGATGGTGGAAACAATGATGGATGATATTTTTGGGTTTTGTATTGTGAATGCAAGATGTAAAAGTGTTTTTGTATTTTCGGATTTTTAAATGGCAGAAAATGTAAAGTGGATAAAAGTTGTTGGAAAGGTGTTTCTTATGATTAAAAATGGACCGGGGTTCATGGTTTCACAAATGCACTCTCTCTTTAATAAAGTGGTAGACAATGGAACACTAGAATTGACATATGAGATTGCAACAAAAAGGTTTCATGACAAGTTACTAATTATATGGGCATCACGTCCTAACATAGAGATCTTTTGTTTATTAATCTCTCTTATACTCCACCAAGATGCGAACTAAATCATAACACCTTAGTAATTAAGATAAATCAGAGCATAGCATTAAGTATCATGACATGAAGTTAAAATAAGAACATGCTAGATCTAGTCATGGAGTAGTGGCAATGGTCACACCCACATCTCCGGTAGCAAGGTATTTTTCTTTATCCCTAGTGAGGCAACAAAGTAAGGTAAAAACCCAAGTGGATCGCGGAACTTTCTCTCACGTTCACCGCACTAGCCACCCCCCGTTACTCCAACTAATGCACACGTTCCCCCTCACACGCTCTCATACACATGCTTGATCAAACAAGTAAACAAGAACGGGGTACATAATATGCATCTACTTTCATAACTGAAACAAAACTATTGCAATCTCAAACATATATTAACTCATAAAAAGATCCACCACAAAGGTATTACATAGATGACCGTAATCATGTTCAGCAGCTCATACGGTACTAATTAGTGAAGCTCAAGAGAGGAGAGATACATAAGTTACTTCCACAAACCCATAGTCCAGGGGTGGACTACTCCCTCTTCATCATGGAGACGGTGGAGAAGTCGTTGGAGAAGATGGAGACCACGCCGGCAGCGCCCCGCCGGAGTTTTCCCCCTCCAATCTGCAACTCCAGGTCTCTGTTTCGTGGTTTCTGTGTTTCTGCGGCGCTCCTTTCCGAAGGCGTCGGGGACTATTTTTATAGTCGTTTTTAGGTCAAGACGGAGGCTCGGGAAAAAAGATCGACGGCAACGGAGCCACGAGGCCCAGATGGTGGGTCCCACGCGGCCAGGAATCTGGCCGCGTGGGCCACCCTCTCTGGCCCTCGGGCCTCCGTTTGTTCGCTTCCTTCGCTCCCACGCTTTGTTCCTTCCAAAAACTGATGCTCGTAAATTTTAGGTCATTTGGACGTCGTTTGGGTCCCTGAAACATCAAAATATAGAAAATAGGGTTTTCTGCCTGTGCAGGGTTAATTCCAGAAAAATAGGGAAACAATGAAATATTCCCAAAATCAATATAAAACAATGATATAACCCTTATATGATGCAAATATGATTGAAATATAAGTAATATAATGCAAAGTTCATGTATGCATTTTACATGCATCAACATCCCCAAGCTTAACCTATACTCGTCCTCGAGTATGAAGGTGATAAAACTAACATGGACTTTGCAATTTAATACTATCAAAGGATATCAAAGATGATTACTATTGCTACATAGAGTCAAATGATTCATTCTTCAAAGGAGTAGCAATATACAAGATAGATTATGAAGTGATATCAAATATTCAATGTAAGGATGTTCAATGATAATTCACAAAGTGTAACATAGAAGAAAGTACTATGGACCAAATGTATGCATAATGAAAAGTAAAAACATCCTATAATGGTCATAGAGTATTCTTGTAAATCTGAATATAAAAGGTGGACACTTTGGAAAGATATATAAATGAGTAGAGGTAAAACATGAATAAGTTTCATCTAACTTCCAAATGCTTCTACTTAAGTTAATGTTTGCAATGTGGTATTCATTGGTGTCAAGCTCTCATTACCCCTATCATAGCATCTTGAATGGTTAAAGTTTAAAGTGAAAGCAAATATGAGTAGTATGCTTGACAAAGTATGGGTTGAATGTCTCATGCCCCGTGAATACGAGTACCTACACCACGGTGTTACTCAACTTGGGACACAAAAGCAAGTTCAAGTTAAGGTCATTGTAAGTAATATAATAGCGTCATCAAGAGCGTCAACTGGGGTACCTCTTGTCCCAGGACATGGAACAAGCCCATGTCAAAATGACAAGACAAACAAACAAAATGAACAATCTCCACACCCTTTTTATTTACTATTGGTATAGCTTTTTATTGTGGGGTGCATCACTGAAGGTTCACCATAGCATGTAAGTAAATTTCCACCATGAATGATGCATGGCTTAGATTAGCGGCCCAGGCGTCTCTCTAGCCATTTATACAAACTCATTAAACTCACTAAGTTTCCACATTTATTTGGCACCATGATAAGCATCCATAAACAAAAGTACATGATATCAACAAAATATAAAGAGCACGTTGAAAGCTTGCCATGTGACAGCACATATGAGCTAACTCCCAACCAAGACTCTTGTCAAGCTCACAACTTCATAATTTTAATCACAATGGGTCATGTTTATTAAGTGCAATAAAAGTAAGGTGTGCATCAAGTTCGTGAGAGCTCTTTAACCAACTTTTCCCATAACAATCAATAACATAAGCATTTTAATTCAGAAGTATAGATAATACAAAATAACATGATAAACATACTCGGAATAGCATAAAGCTAATAGGTAGATATGGTGGACTCACTGGAAAAACTTTGGTTGAAGGTGTTGGAAAACAAGTTTTTACTTGTTGGAATTTTTGGGCTAGCAAGAGGGAGAAAGTTGACCGTCTAAATGCATGCATAAGTGTCCATAGAACTAACCAATCCATGTTAAACAAAGTAAAGTAACATTCAGCATCAAAACATGAATAAAAGATAGCTCTTGATAAAACACTTGCAAATTAATATTCATTAAAAGCATATGAATCATGCAACTATATGTATCTTTTTGAATCAACTCAAACATCCCTTTCCCAATCTTTTTAATAGCATCCAACTTAATTCAACCCAAATTTCCAGTAGCTCTCTCATATATAAATGATAGTGGTGGTCTCAAGACAAACAAAAATCAAACCGAAATAAAAAGCAAATAAAAGACGCTCCAAGTTTATGCGATAAAGTGCATTGATCGAAAAACAGAAGTTAGACGTGTGCAAACCGAGAGTGTGTTGGTCCAGTGGGGTTGTCTTCACATCCCCAAGCTTATGGTCTTCACCATCCTTGGATAGCTCTTGGTGCATCTCCTCTAATCCCTGTGAAAAAACTTCAAAACACCGTTTCTCCCATTTCTTTTCTGTGGGGTGACATTAGTAGTGATAGACAAACGAATTGCTTGCTGCATAAAATCCTTAAACAAAAATTCATATGAATGTCCAGAAAGTGTATAATGTTGTATGCCTACTTATAAACTCAATTGGATCAAAAAGATTCAAGTTAAAAGTTCAAAGAATGCATCAAACAAAATGGGACAGAATCTGTCCAGAAAAACAGCAGCAGCAAAACGTATTTTTCTACCCTACTTAAATATGTCGAAAAATCTGAAAAATTCATGCTTACAGAGGATGAAAAGTTGCAACTACAGTTCAAATATCAGCTCATTCGGAGTTACAGAATAGGAATTAAAAATCATACCGTGCACAGATTCGTGCTGGAATAAAATCTCCGAATGCAAATAGCAACTTTTTCAAACCAAAATAGGTAAAACTTGGCACTTTATTAAAAATTCCAGAAACAAAACTAAAAACTAAGTCTCTTGTTACAGCAAGAGGACACAAAGAAAATCAAAAATAAAAACAACCGGGTTGCCTCCCGTAAAGCGCTTTCTTTATAGCCATGTAGCTAGGCTTCTTACTTGATATTTATTGTGGACGAAGCTCATGAGGGAGCTTGAACTTTGATGTGTCCCTCTTCCTTGGGAAGTGTTCCATGCACTTCTTGTGTGGAAACTGAAACTTCACATTCCCTTCTTTTGAATCAATGATAGCACCTGTGGTACGAAGAAAAGGTCTTCCAAGAATAATTGGACTAGAGGTTTTATTCCCCATATCCATGATTAGAAAATCAACAGGTACAAATGTCATATGCAACTCTACCATAACATCACTTACTTTTCCTAAAGCATGTTTAATGGAATCATCAGCAAGTGCAAGTTCAATAGAGCATTTTTCAAGATTCTTTAATTCAAGAACTTCATATAATTCTTTAGATAAAACAGAGACACTAGATCCTAGATCTAATATAGCATGGTGTGTCTCTTTTCCAATGGTTACTAGTACTTTGGGAATCCATATATCCCCAAGCTTAGGTGGTATCATAGCTTCTTGGTTGTACCTAGCAATCTTTTCTTTTAAAACATGATTAGCAATATAAGAACCAAAACCTGCTTGGTTAACATTAATGGAAGGATCACTTGCAAATTTTTGTAAGATAGATATTAATTCATGCAAGCTACAATTCTCTAAGTCAAGTAATGGTTCCTTGACTTCACTAAGCATTTTAACTTCCTCAACTTTCTTTTCCTTTTTAACCCAAACTTGTTTCTTACAGGAACTTCCTTCTCATGTTTAAATGATGGATCTTTCTTTAATGAATCACTAACACGAACCAACTTTTCCTCAATTCTGTTGAGGTAAACATCTTTTTCAAGAAATTCCCTCTCACATAATCTTAGTTTATGCATAACATTAACTAATTCATTGTCTATCCTGGGAATAATGTTTTCAGAATAAGATGCTAGTTGTTCAAAATCCTCTTTATTTGGTAGTTTCTCTAATTTGGCTTCAAATTTATCTATAGATAATGCAAGTGCTACTGTGGTATCCTCCACCTTTTTCTTACTACCCACAAAGCTACCAAAAATTCTTCTAAGTGTCATGGCTGCACAAGGTGGTGTTGACAAGACAAAACTTCCACCTGTAGCCCCATCTAAAGCATTTTGATACCAAGGATATATTCCATAATAAAAGTAAAGATTTAGCTTTTCATCTTCACAAGGTGTAGGATCTTCATAGTGTATCCTATTAATTCTTACCCAAGCATCTTTTAATGTTTCTCCAGGATGTTGCTTAAAATTAGAAGTGGAACTTAATGGAGGACTCACTTCTTGTTTGTTTCCAAGAACCATGATTGCAAGTTTTTATGTGTTTTTAATTTTTTATGCAAAACTGAAAATAAAAATGCAAACCGAAATATAAATATGATATGCAAGACAATAACAAAACAAAATAAAATGCTTTGAAGGTAAAGATGGATAAGATGATGCTCACGTAGGTGCAACCTCCCCAAGCTTAGGTGTTTGCACAAGTTGGTGATGAAGTTGACTTTGTTGTGAGATACCCTTGGATAAACCTTTACAGCAATGATTCCCCGGCAACGGCGCCAGAAAACTGTCTTGATGGCCCTTGACGTAGTTACCTGCGTCAAAAGAATATGGGTTAGGTTGAGACTCCAAGTGCAGAGTGTATAGTATAGGAAAGACGGTTTTCCCCACGAGGGGTGACTCGAGGGTTTAATATCGAACTCTCGGGGAATCAGTAGTGAAAGATTTATCTTCTTATCCTTCTCTTGAAAACCTACAAAACAAAGTAAATTGTTTGGCCCTCAACCTCACCAAGTGGTTGTCAAGCACAAGGTGTGAGAATGATATCAAAATAAAATGAATGCAAAACAGTAAATAAATATGCAATGATGATAAATAAATATGCAAGGATGGTGGAAACAATGATGGATGATATTTTTGGGTTTTGTATTGTGAATGCAAGATGTAAAAGTGTTTTTGTATTTTCGGATTTTTAAATGGCAGAAAATGTAAAGTGGATAAAAGTTGTTGGAAAGGTGTTTCTTATGATTAAAAATGGACCGGGGTTCATGGTTTCACAAATGCACTCTCTCTTTAATAAAGTGGTAGACAATGGAACACTAGAATTGACATATGAGATTGCAACAAAAAGGTTTCATGACAAGTTACTAATTATATGGGCATCACGTCCTAACATAGAGATCTTTTGTTTATTAATCTCTCTTATACTCCACCAAGATGCGAACTAAATCATAACACCTTAGTAATTAAGATAAATCAGAGCATAGCATTAAGTATCATGACATGAAGTTAAAATAAGAACATGCTAGATCTAGTCATGGAGTAGTGGCAATGGTCACACCCACATCTCCGGTAGCAAGGTATTTTTCTTTATCCCTAGTGAGGCAACAAAGTAAGGTAAAAACCCAAGTGGATCGCGGAACTTTCTCTCACGTTCACCGCACTAGCCACCCCCCGTTACTCCAACTAATGCACACGTTCCCCCTCACACGCTCTCATACACAAGCTTGATCAAAACAAGTAAACAAGAACGGGGTACATAATATGCATCTACTTTCATAACTGAAACAAAACTATTGCAATCTCAAACATATATTAACTCATAAAAAGATCCACCACAAAGGTATTACATAGATGACCGTAATCATGTTCAGCAGCTCATACGGTACTAATTAGTGAAGCTCAAGAGAGGAGAGATACATAAGTTACTTCCACAAACCCATAGTCCAGGGGTGGACTACTCCCTCTTCATCATGGAGACGGTGGAGAAGTCGTTGGAGAAGATGGAGACCACGCCGGCAGCGCCCCGCCGGAGTTTTCCCCCTCCAATCTGCAACTCCAGGTCTTTGTTTCGTGGTTTCTGTGTTTCTGCGGCGCTCCTTTGAAAAGCGTCGGGACTATTTTTATAGTCGTTTTTAGGTCAAGACGGAGGCTCGGGAAAAAAGATCGACGGCAACGGAGCCACGAGGCCCAGATGGTGGGTCCCACGCGGCCAGATTCCTTGGCCGCGTGGGCCACCCTCTTCTGGCCCTCGGGCCTCCGTTTGTTCGCTTCCTTCGCTCCCACGCTTCGTTCCTTCCAAAAACTGATGCTCGTAAATTATTAGGTCATTTGGACGTCGTTTGGGTCCCTGAAACATCAAAATATAGAAAATAGGGTTTTCTGCCTGTGCAGAGTTAATTCCAGAAAAATAGGGAAACAATGAAATATTCCCATAATCAATATAAATCAATGATATAACCCTTATATGATGCAAATATGATTGAAATATAAGTAATATAATGCAAAGTTCATGTATGCATTTTACATGCATCAGCGTGTCGGCCAAAACTTTCCACTTTGGTGATTAAAGGATGCCGACCATCCACGACGAGCAAAGCGGAGCCCAAGACCTTCCACTTTATTGCAAGACGGTCGGACCGGCACTACGCGCCACTGCGGGCGTCATCGGCAACGCCACCGACAAGGCCTTACGACTGCGCCATGGACGGTGGATTTATCTGAGCCGGGGCAGTACGCCGGTACCCATTCTTGGTGCTATGTGGCAACCCTTCCCGCCTAAAACATTTGGGAAGAGGACCGGAGCACTATAAATAGGGCCTCACCGTGGCCTTAGAAGCATCATCTCATTCCACCTCGCTACTAGCTCCAACACTTGTACTGTAATCGCTCCGAGCAGTGCAATCCATCTCAAGCACGAAGTAGGGTGTTACACCAACATGGTGGCCTAAACCTGGGTAACCCGTTGTGTCTCCTTACTGTGTGTGTGTCTCCGTCACCAAGGTCACCGAGGGTTTCGTCGATAGCGTGTTTCAGTCCCCAGTGTTCGAACGACACTACACTAGAGGTTCCTTCAGGAATAATCCTCGACAGGTCTCGCGTTTATGCATTCCAGCAAGGTTGCTGGTGACATGGTTTTGGGGGAGGGGGTGCCATATTTTACGATTTGGGAGTTCTGCGTTGGCGGAGGAGGACGGTCTCGCCCATGTTCGTCGGCTGGTTCAAGGTGTGGGGCTGCCGAATAGGGTGCCTATGACTCAAGAAAACATAAATTAGAATTCATGGTAGCCTATACATTTCTAACACTTTTGTGAAGTGCATTATGTGATGGGCTCCTCACTGTAGCCATAGCCATCCCAAACGGGTGCTCATGATAGACCATCAAACCGTAGTGCAGTGAAAGGCATGACATAAGGTAAGACAGCCGTACAAATAGCAACCAGGAGATAGTGCAAACCATGCGTTCCAGGCAGGCACATAAATTTTATCGAAACATATCAATATGAGATGTAGCCGTTAAAATGGATAATGACTTGGATGCTGGTTGAAAACATATTCGGTTTTTCTTTTGGATATACAAAATAATGGGGGAAAATGCACCAAACAAACCCTGCGCCCTCCTACCAGGGTTATCTCACAGAGGAGGGAGTCAAAAAACACCTTCTTGAGAAGGGACCCTTTTTCTGGCAATTATAAAGAAAGAAAAGAGAAGAAAAACTGTACGATTTGCAAAATAAAGCAAAGAGGCCAAGTACACGAGGAGCTCTTCCTTTTTATAGGAGTATACACTAGGTGATCTCCCTAGTTTTTTAGGATTATTATTATTTTTAACTCACGACCTTTTTTTATGAAAAACCACTGATCTATTAATCATCCACATCAGTATATAAGACCAAAAAAGTAATGAAAATTACAAATAGGTCAATCGACCACCTAGCGACGACTACGAACACTAGAACGAGGCGAGGCGCGCCATTGTCCTCGCCCCTCCCTCATCGAAGTCAGGCAAAGCTTATCATGGGAGAGCTTTGTAACATCCCAAATTTATAATAAGGATTAATAAGACCCAAAATTCAGAACCAACAAAAACTTTTTGAATTACTTCACTAATGATAGTGTTTTCCCTTATAATGTTCAGTTTAACCTTGTGTGACTTGAATGTTTAAGTTGTCTGACTAGTAAATGTCAACTCAAGAAATCAACCTACGTAAAAATATATTCACAACTCTGGTGACCATGTTATGACAAGACTATATTCCATATATCTTTTCCCTTCCTATGTTGGCCAAAAGTCTATTTCAATAATGATTTGGTTTTAGCAACAAATAAAATATCCTTTAAATTGAGACAGTAAAAGTATTTCCAAAATTATGTGTTTCCAAGAATATGGAGATTCATATGATATCTCCTATCTATTCTTCAACCTTGATATTTTTACAATTCCTATTCTTAAAAAACTCCTATGTTTCAACTCCATTTTTAAAAGGAATACTAGGGGGGAATATATTACCTCACATATTTCCCTTTATTAAACCATTTTGAAAACTATTAAGTTATGAGTTGATATATTCCTTAAACAACATCTTGTCATAATTGAGTGTGACCAATTTTACAAAATAGCATTGTGGATTATGGAAAA
Organism: Poa pratensis; assembly: GCA_947311845.1. Taxonomy (NCBI): domain Eukaryota; kingdom Viridiplantae; phylum Streptophyta; class Magnoliopsida; order Poales; family Poaceae; genus Poa; species Poa pratensis. Next base: position 23,722,493 of record CAMZMU010000082.1, read on the forward strand.
AGGTGTGTGATTTATTCTTGTGGTTTGAAGTGTGTGGTCTTGTGTGAGATGTGGATATTGTTGTGTTGTTGATATTGTTGTGCTGATGCTATTGCTGTGTTATTGCTGTTGTGTGTGATTTTCTTGTGAGGATAATTCCTCAGTGTTGTTATTACTAAATTAGGACACCCTTGGCAACCAAATTTGGAGTGCGACTTGAAGAGGAGCAAACCCTCTAAAATTATGCACCCAAGTTAAACTCCTAAAATCTAGGGAGATGATCTCAATAAAACTCCCTCTCTACCTAATCCTCTATTCTATGAAAACAATTATACTTTCTTTATCAAAATTCTAGAGAAGGAGATGGAATGATAATCCTCTCCATTTCATATCACTCTCTCCTCCAGAAAACCTACTTGTTGATTCAAAACAAAACCCTCCATTCTTTTATCAAAAAGGAAATGAGGGTCTTGAGTTAAAAAAAATGATCTTCATAACTAAATTCCCTCCCAAATTCTCTATTTCCTCCAAACCAATATTCCCTCTATGAAAAGATAAATTATTTTGAAGCTACCTTATTTGTCAAAGAAGTTCCAAAAGTTCAAAACCATATTTTATCACTGGTTTTAAAGTATTCAAGGAGTATCAAAATATTAATTTCCAAAAATGATTTATTTAAATCCTATGAACAAAAATGGAGCAAAACATTTTATTTTGTAAAACCAAATTTTGTGGAGATTCCTCATATATATGGGAGGCTACATGAATTTTATCTAATTTTTATAAAAGGTTTAAGCACCTCAATTAAATTCCCTAAAACCTACTGGTTTTGGAAAGGAAATAAAAGAATTAGACGAGGACCTATCGGTGAGAGGAGAAAGAAGTTCAGGGGGCGTTTTGCAAAACCTTCGTTGACCTCTGTTGCAGCAACGCTGCACGCCACTGACGCCATGCTCCCTCGCCGATGTTGCCGTGCTCCCTCGCCGATGTCGCCGTGCTCCTCACGCCGTCGTCGCCGTGTCCCCGCGCCATGTCAACGCCGCAGGAACCCCTGCCTCACGCCTCACCCTGGGAGGATAAGAAGCACGCCACTCCACTGCCTCCTCTACCACCGTGCTCCCTTGCCGTGGTCGCCGCGGTCACTCCACCGTGGCCCCCTCCCTCCTTGCTGCGGAGGAGAAGATAAGAGCACCGCACGCCTCTCCTCTGCCCCCCTCACTCCCTCACTCGCTCTCTCCCTCTCTCCCTTCTTCATTCCCTTCCACGGGCACCGAACTCCAGTCCGAGCTCGCCGTCGCGCATCGCCGGTGATGAGAGCCTCCCCGACCTGATTTAAGACCTCCATCGTCACCACCGTGCTCTGTTCCCCCTCCCTGCGCGAGGAATCGCAGAGGGAAGCCTGGGATCGCCGCCGTCATCCGCATCCCCTTCCGCTCCGGCTGCCGATGTGTTGAGCAAGCTCACGGGTGGTGCAGTCCACCATTTCCCGCCATTCTTGCACCTCTGTACTCCCCTTGCTCTTCTCCCTCTCATGCACTCTTCCCTTTTCCCCAGGGGACACCGGAGCCGCCGCGCCGTCCTCGACTTGCTCCGGCCGCGCCTCGCTGTCGCGGTGACGAGGGAAGAAGAAGATGCAGCCCGGTACCGTTTCGCCGCGTACATGGGCCGCTGGGTGGGCCTCTCTCTTCACTGCACGGCCGGATCTGGGCAGATCTGGCCCGTTCTGTTTTTTTTTTTAGTAGTCTAATTCATTTCCTGCCTTAACAGAAACTGTCCTGTTGGTTTAAATCTAAATAAAATATGAAAACACTAGATCTGACCAAACCAAAAATCATGGAGGTACCCTAGCATGTTCCTAACCAGATCCAAGTAGTAGATCCACTTTGGATAAATATTTTTGGAGAATTAAAATGTGAGCCAGAACTACTGCTTTTTACCAAAAACTCAATAACTATTTTTCTAGGATAGCTAATTTTGCAAACTCAACTGTTTTGAAAAGCCCTAAGTGTTACCTATCAGTAGCATTTGGCCTCTTATGCAAATGATCTTCCTAAATAAAATGGCTTGCAATTTGGTATGGGACCAGAGAGCTCTTTTAGGATTTTTGTAAATTATTTGGTGATAAATTTGGATGTGAATCCAATTGTGTGGCCTTCTGTATGATTAGGAGTACCTAATACTAGCTTGGTGTGATTTTTAGAGCTAGGTATTATTTTTGGTGTGCATAACTAGTTTTAATGCTTTTTCTGTTAATTCTTGTTTATAGTTTATTTAATTTTGTGGAATGCATTAGTGTCTTATTTGTGATTTCTAGCATGCATAGATGCTGTACTCTCTTATGTGAGTGTGTTATCTCATTTAAATAGCATGTTAGGAAAAGTTTAGTGTTGCATGTGTTATTAGGGAATAATACCACTAGTGTGGATATTTCCTAAAAATTCCTAGTATTTAGGAATTGCTTGGAGATAAAATCTTTTGAGTGGTATGAATTTTAGAGGAGGTTGTTGGAAAATCAGTAGCCTTTCATATCTACTGATATTATAGCATGTCACCTCTGGTTACTTATTATTTTGTTCTTATTAAAGCTTGATTAGTTAGGTTTATGGGTAGGATTACTCAGAACTTCCTAGCATGAGTAGCTCTTGTGTCTAGTTTATGTTTTAGTGATTTTTACAAATAGCCAGAGGATAATTAACCTCTTAATGCCTTGTTATGATAGTGGAACACCCACTGATTCCATTGCATATTGATTGAAGAATAGGTTTCTCAACCATAAGCATAGTTCCAATGGCCTTTTATCTACTAGATGTGAGTAGTTGTTTTCTCTGTTAAAAATTGAGTGGTGGTGTTGTGGTGAAGTATTTCCTGTTTAGATAAAAGTGCTTGCTGTTCATCTTTGCTTAAGATAGCTTTGTGATCTAGGCACCTAGCATGTATTAGCATAAGGCCCTTGTAAGCTTAGATCCTAGTTTGTTGCTTGAATGATTAGTTTGATGCTTGTGGTTGTTATTTGTTTGTGTACCACTTGTGGTTTTGTTTGGTGTATTGATTGTTGTTTATTTCTCTGTTTGCGACGCTAGATAATAACGCTACCGGAGTGGTATTTGGAGAGAATTGACCGAGGAAGGATGGGATTTTTATTATATTGATCAACAAGGAGAAGTCCAGGGACATTATGCTGAAACCATGCAAGCTACTTCACTGAGCTTGCATCTATATACATCTATTTTGATTTACCTGTTTTACTTGTAATTAGCAGAATGATTTACGAAGTGTTTGCCACGAAAGCTATGATTTTGAAAACCCTTTTCCAAATTACAAGTATATTATTAAGACACCGATATAGAGGTGTCAGTGGTATACAATGATTTCGAAATGAATTTGTTTTACTCCAAAACCTTCTGTGAAAAATCTTTTTTGGTGGGATTACGAACCACCCAAGTTTTGGTTAAAAGTATTTTGCTAAGAAAATTGGAAATGATCGTGAAAACCTTTTCAAAAGTTTAGGAAAACTATTTTTTGTCACTCTATGTAGAGATATCAGTTGTTTATATAAAACTATAGGATGGGAAAAAAACATTGTTTATTCAAAACTCCTTTGAAAATCCTTGGATGAATTACGGTATGCCGAGATGTCGGTGATGAAATTGAGAAGTGGTGAATGGTGATGTTTCTGAAAAAAATGCACATTGTGTCCTGGTACTTACCGAACAACCAATAATCTGTGCGACCACATTTACCCACCTATGGGCAAGGGCGTAGTCATATAATTTGCTCGTGTTAGTACTGGATGCCTCAATAACGAGGATAACCTCGTTCCATGAGGGGATGGTCTGAGGACCTACCCCCTGACCTGGGTCCTCTTCATTGAAGTCTACCGGAAGCCGGTATGAACGTGTCGGAGGAAGAGGATTGAAGGGCTCCCTTGGGTCCGCCGGACAGAACTACGAGTCCTCACACTTAGTTTCTGAGGATTTGAGTGTCGATGGAAAGTGTCGTAGAGGCAGGGTCCTATACTAGCATGAGCAAAGGGCAGACTATGGCCGGGAACTCAACTTCGCATACCTCTGGTATGGCGGGACGTGGCTGACACGACGAGTGACCGGATGGATGTGGGAAAAGCGTACTACCTCTGCAGAGGGTAAAACTATTCGAATAGCCGAGTCCTCGGATATGGACAGTTGGAAGAACTGCTAAGACCATGTGCAAGTTTTGGGCAAGTTTTGAAAGGTGTTTAAGTTTGAAATGAAATTGAAGGGGAGATGCTGTTACATACCTATACTAATGAGTTAGTATGAGGTTGTTGAAGTTAATTGGACCATAATGAGTTATGGTCGGGAAAAGGAGGAGTTTTGAGAAATAACTAAAATAATGATTTCTTAAAGGATAGTTATAAACTTCTTCTTACCTTTTTAAATAAATATATAGAGATGTTTTTTTTCAATAAAGATATAAAGATGTTTTTCAATAATAAAAGTCCTTGAAATAAAAATAAAACTAAAATAGTGCATACTCAAGTTGGAGTAGTTTGCGAGTACAATCAAATGTACTCATATTGGTTTCGTCCCTGGCTATTGTCTTAGCCAGACTTTAGAAGAAGAGCAGCCCAAGAAGAGGAGTTCACTGGCGTCTTTGCGAACTAGGGCGCTTCCCAGTCAGCTGCCTGTTGGGTTAAGGCGAGTGACTTGGGCTCCACGTTGTTTGGTGATTTCCGCTGCAAGCACCTGTTGAAGCTGATCACTTCAATCACGTAAGTACATTTAATCGGTATTTATGGATGTCCCGTGATGCCAATTCGAGTTATGTGCAACAACAGACTGATCATGGGATTGTTGCAGGAAACATAACGAGTATCTCGGATAGTTAATCCGGGGTCCCCACAGACTTGGTATCAGAGCCATCCTGACTGTAACAGACCTTAGTTAGCATGGACGTTAGTTAGGAAGGAAAGTATTTTGTTAAAAATATATTAATACCAAAAATGTATCTTTATCTAGGGAAGTCCAAAAATGACTTCCACTCTTCTCATATTCTCAAATAGTTCCGAGTCTTACCCCTCTATTTTAAGATTTTCCAAGGATTTCTCTACTCCCTCTTACCCGTTCAAAAGACTTGACGATGAACCCAAGAGAGACCTAATTAGCTAGCACCTACAAGAAGAAGCATCCATCTTGAATATTCAACATTCGACCTCAAGATGATTGATCTGCAAATACCAAGATCGTCAGTACCAACAAAGCAAGAGACCTTCGAAGACCTCAGCTCAACATCAACAACTCAACTCAAGTTGCAAATTCGACAATCTCAAGTATTCCAGTTGGAACCTAAGGTGCTGAAATTAAGACTTCAGCAGTCATGTTTAACCAAGACCCATAGGATAAGAATGATAGGAACCTTGATGATACTACCTGTCGTCCACAAGTACTAGGCGTCCATTGGTACTAAATGTACCTTGTGTGTTGTTTGTTTGTGAAGTTCTTTGCTTGTGTGTACTCTGCTTGTGTGATGTTTTCTTGTGTGTTTCACAATCACGCCTTGTCGGCAGCACAAACTAATTTCAAAAATTTCTCCTTATAGAAACTCCTTCTTTGCCACCTAACAAGAACCATTTTTGACCTCTTGGCCACAGCTGCACCTTGTTGCAGATGTAAACCCACCTGGGAAAATCTTTCTAAAATGTTTTTCCTCTCATCTAAACCATCTCCCACTAAGAACTGACAGTTCTGTAGGGTACCAAAGACCCCGATCTATCACCAAATAGCCTGAGATTTTTACAACCTAACCGGCAAGTCATTCATGCACCATCTGGAGCAAGTGCGTCAAGATCTCGAGGGAAACTGCCACTTTACGCCAACCTCGTGAAGATACGAGCCTCACCTTGCAAGATTAATTGGTGAAATTACAAGGATACCACACTAACTTATCTTACCTAACTTTAGATTAACATCTGACCTAAGTCCTTGATAGTACCAACTAATCATCTAGGACTGCAAACCTTGACAAGAAACGAGGACATAAGGAGACTCACTTCGGATTGGCAACTAGAGGAATTCAAGGAGTGCATAAGAATTTCTACGAAGATTCAAGCTCAGAGACCGCCAGAAGGAGGAACTACGACAAGAAGACATTGAAGAGAGATTCCTTAGGTTGGCAAAGAAGCAATATACCAGACTATCATTGAGTATTTGGAAACTCTTATATCAGAATCTATTTTTCTTAACCTCTCTAGAAATAATGTGATATTCCACTGTTCGTGTTATATAGAAGTAGTTTGGTAACAAGCCTCATGAACTTGTTAGCAATTCACTTTTGTATGCTCAAACAATGGAGTGTCATACACAAATAAACGGAACATCAGATAATTCAGTACATCTCAGCCTTTGGAATATGAAAAGTAGTTTGATGACAAGACTAGCTACCTTGTTAACAAATTCTTCTTGTATGACTAAGGCAATTCGATGTCATAAAAGACACCCACATTCTTATACAACTAACCAATAGAAGGCCTCGCAACATCAAGTTGTTAAGATCTCACATAGCGACCTTACTGAAAGAAGCAACGACCTCGGAAGAGTAGTCAACCCCAAAACCCGTGCCCTCGTACTCCCCTGTACCCCTGGACAAATCTCGAGGACGAGATTTATTTTAAGGGGGGAAGGACTTGTAACATCCCAAATTTATAATAAGGATTAATAAGACCCAAAATTCAGAACCAACAAAAACTTTTTGAATTACTTCACTAATGATAGTGTTTTCCCTTATAATGTTCAGTTTAACCTTGTGTGACTTGAATGTTTAAGTTGTCTGACTAGTAAATGTCAACTCAAGAAATCAACCTAAGTAAAAATATATTCACAACTCTGGTGACCATGTTATGACAAGACTATATTCCATATATCTTTTCCCTTCCTATGTTGGCCAAAAGTCTATTTCAATAATGATTTGGTTTTAGCAACAAATAAAATATCCTTTAAATTGAGACAGTAAAAGTATTTCCAAAATTATGTGTTTCCAAGAATATGGAGATTCATATGATATCTCCTATCTATTCTTCAACCTTGATATTTTTACAATTCCTATTCTTAAAAAACTCCTATGTTTCAACTCCATTTTTAAAAGGAATACTAGGGGGAATATATTACCTCACATATTTCCCTTTATTAAACCATTTTGAAAACTATTAAGTTATGAGTTGATATATTCCTTAAACAACATCTTGTCATAATTGAGTGTGACCAATTTTACAAAATAGCATTGTGGATTATGGAAAAAGGTGTGTGATTTATTCTTGTGGTTTGAAGTGTGTGGTCTTGTGTGAGATGTGGATATTGTTGTGTTGTTGATATTGTTGTGCTGATGCTATTGCTGTGTTATTGCTGTTGTGTGTGATTTTCTTGTGAGGATAATTCCTCAGTGTTGTTATTACTAAATTAGGACACCCTTGGCAACCAAATTTGGAGTGCGACTTGAAGAGGAGCAAACCCTCTAAAATCATGCACCCAAGTTAAACTCCTAAAATCTAGGGAGATGATCTCAATAAAACTCCCTCTCTACCTAATCCTCTATTCTATGAAAACAATTATACTTTCTTTATCAAAATTCTAGAGAAGGAGATGGAATGATAATCCTCTCCATTTCATATCACTCTCTCCTCCAGAAAACCTACTTGTTGATTCAAAACAAAACCCTCCATTCTTTTATCAAAAAGGAAATGAAGGTCTTGAGTTAAAAAAATGATCTTCATAACTAAATTCCCTCCCAAATTCTCTATTTCCTCCAAACCAATATTCCCTCTATGAAAAGATAAATTATTTTGAAGCTACCTTATTTGTCAAAGAAGTTCCAAAAGTTCAAAACCATATTTTATCACTGGTTTTAAAGTATTCAAGGAGTATCAAAATATTAATTTCCAAAAATGATTTATTTAAATCCTATGAACAAAAATGGAGCAAAACATTTTATTTTGTAAAACCAAATTTTGTGGAGATTCCTCATATATATGGGAGGCTACATGAATTTTCTCTAATTTTTATAAAAGGTTTAAGCACCTCAATTAAATTCCCTAAAACCTACTGGTTTTGGAAAGGAAATAAAAGAATTAGACGAGGACCTATCGGTGAGAGGAGAAAGAAGTTCAGGGGGCGTTTTGCAAAACCTTCGTTGACCTCTGTTGCAGCAACGCTGCACGCCACTGACGCCATGCTCCCTCGCCGATGTTGCCGTGCTCCCTCGCCGATGTCGCCGTGCTCCTCACGCCGTCGTCGCCGTGTCCCCGCGCCATGTCAACGCCGCAGGAACCCCTGCCTCACGCCTCGCCCTGGGAGGATAAGAAGCACGCCACTCCACTGCCTCCTCTGCCACCGTGCTCCCTTGCCGTGGTCGCCGCGGTCACTCCACCGTGGCCCCCTCCCTCCTTGCTGCGGAGGAGAAGATAAGAGCACCGCACGCCTCTCCTCTGCCCCCCTCACTCCCTCACTCGCTCTCTCCCTTCTTCATTCCCTTCCACGGGCACCGAACTCCAGTTCGAGCTCGCCGTCGCGCATCGCCGGTGATGAGAGCCTCCCCGACCTGATTTAAGACCTCCATCGTCACCACCGTGCTCTGTTCCCCCTCCCTGCGCGAGGAATCGCAGAGGGAAGCCTGGGATCGCCGCCGTCATCCGCATCCCCTTCCGCTCCGGCCGCCGATGTGTTGAGCAAGCTCACGGGTGGTGCAGTCCACCATTTCCCGCCATTCTTGCACCTCTATACTCCCCTTGCTCTTCTCCCTCTCATGCACTCTTCCCTTTTCCCCAGGGGACACCGGAGCCGCCGCGCCGTCCTCGACTTGCTCCGGCCGCGCCTCGCTGTCGCGGTGACGAGGGAAGAAGAAGATGCAGCCCGGTACCGTTTCGCCGCGTACATGGGCCGCTGGGTGGGCCTCTCTCTTCACTGCACGGCCGGATCTGGGCAGATCTGGCCCGTTCTGTTTTTTTTTTTTAGTAGTCTAATTCATTTCCTGCCTTAACAGAAACTGTCCTGTTGGTTTAAATCTAAATAAAATATGAAAACACTAGATCTGACCAAACCAAAAATCATGGAGGTACCCTAGCATGTTCCTAACCAGATCCAAGTAGTAGATCCACTTTGGATAAATATTTTTGGAGAATTAAAATGTGAGCCAGAACTACTGCTTTTTACCAAAAACTCAATAACTATTTTTCTAGGATAGCTAATTTTGCAAACTCAACTGTTTTGAAAAGCCCTAAGTGTTACCTATCAGTAGCATTTGGCCTCTTATGCAAATGATCTTCCTAAATAAAATGGCTTGCAATTTGGTATGGGACCAGAGAGCTCTTTTAGGATTTTTGTAAATTATTTGGTGATAAATTTGGATGTGAATCCAATTGTGTGGCCTTCTGTATGATTAGGAGTACCTAATACTAGCTTGGTGTGATTTTTAGAGCTAGGTATTATTTTTGGTGTGCATAACTAGTTTTAATGCTTTTTCTGTTAATTCTTGTTTATAGTTTATTTAATTTTGTGGAATGCATTAGTGTCTTATTTGTGATTTCTAGCATGCATAGATGCTGTACTCTCTTATGTGAGTGTGTTATCTCATTTAAATAGCATGTTAGGAAAAGTTTAGTGTTGCATGTGTTATTAGGGAATAATACCACTAGTGTGGATATTTCCTAAAAATTCCTAGTATTTAGGAATTGCTTGGAGATAAAATCTTTTGAGTGGTATGAATTTTAGAGGAGGTTGTTGGAAAATCAGTAGCCTTTCATATCTACTGATATTATAGCATGTCACCTCTGGTTACTTATTATTTTGTTCTTATTAAAGCTTGATTAGTTAGGTTTATGGGTAGGATTACTCAGAACTTCCTAGCATGAGTAGCTCTTGTGTCTAGTTTATGTTTTAGTGATTTTTACAAATAGCCAGAGGATAATTAACCTCTTAATGCCTTGTTATGATAGTGGAACACCCACTGATTCCATTGCATATTGATTGAAGAATAGGTTTCTCAACCATAAGCATAGTTCCAATGGCCTTTTATCTACTAGATGTGAGTAGTTGTTTTCTCTGTTAAAAATTGAGTGGTGGTGTTGTGGTGAAGTATTTCCTGTTTAGATAAAAGTGCTTGCTGTTCATCTTTGCTTAAGATAGCTTTGTGATCTAGGCACCTAGCATGTATTAGCATAAGGCCCTTGTAAGCTTAGATCCTAGTTTGTTGCTTGAATGATTAGTTTGATGCTTGTGGTTGTTATTTGTTTGTGTACCACTTGTGGTTTTGTTTGGTGTATTGATTGTTGTTTATTTCTCTGTTTGCGACGCTAGATAATAACGCTACCGGAGTGGTATTTGGAGAGAATTGACCGAGGAAGGATGGGATTTTTATTATATTGATCAACAAGGAGAAGTCCAGGGACATTATGCTGAAACCATGCAAGCTACTTCACTGAGCTTGCATCTATATACATCTATTTTGATTTACCTGTTTTACTTGTAATTAGCAGAATGATTTACGAAGTGTTTGCCACGAAAGCTATGATTTTGAAAACCCTTTTCCAAATTACAAGTATATTATTAAGACACCGATATAGAGGTGTCAGTGGTATACAATGATTTCGAAATGAATTTGTTTTACTCCAAAACCTTCTGTGAAAAATCTTTTTTGGTGGGATTACGAACCACCCAAGTTTTGGTTAAAAGTATTTTGCTAAGAAAATTGGAAATGATCGTGAAAACCTTTTCAAAAGTTTAGGAAAACTATTTTTTGTCACTCTATGTAGAGATATCAGTTGTTTATATAAAACTATAGGATGGGAAAAAAACATTGTTTATTCAAAACTCCTTTGAAAATCCTTGGATGAATTACGGTATGCCGAGATGTCGGTGATGAAATTGAGAAGTGGTGAATGGTGATGTTTCTGAAAAAAATGCACATTGTGTCCTGGTACTTACCGAACAACCAATAATCTGTGCGACCACATTTACCCACCTATGGGCAAGGGCGTAGTCATATAATTTGCTCGTGTTAGTACTGGATGCCTCAATAACGAGGATAACCTCGTTCCATGAGGGGATGGTCTGAGGACCTACCCCCTGACCTGGGTCCTCTTCATTGAAGTCTACCGGAAGCCGGTATGAACGTGTCGGAGGAAGAGGATTGAAGGCTCCCTTGGGTCCGCCGGACAGAACTACGAGTCCTCACACTTAGTTTCTGAGGATTTGAGTGTCGATGGAAAGTGTCGTAGAGGCAGGGTCCTATACTAGCATGAGCAAAGGGCAGACTATGGCCGGGAACTCAACTTCGCATACCTCTGGTATGGCGGGACGTGGCTGACACGACGAGTGACCGGATGGATGTGGGAAAAGCGTACTACCTCTGCAGAGGGTAAAACTATTCGAATAGCCGAGTCCTCGGATATGGACAGTTGGGAAGAACTGCTAAGACCATGTGCAAGTTTTGGGCAAGTTTTGAAAGGTGTTTAAGTTTGAAATGAAATTGAAGGGGAGATGCTGTTACATACCTATACTAATGAGTTAGTATGAGGTTGTTGAAGTTAATTGGACCATAATGAGTTATGGTCTGGAAAAAGGAGGAGTTTTGAGAAATAACTAAAATAATGATTTCTTAAAGGATAGTTATAAACTTCTTCTTACCTTTTTAAATAAATATATAGAGATGTTTTTTTTTCAATAAAGATATAAAGATGTTTTTCAATAATAAAAGTCCTTGAAATAAAAATAAAACTAAAATAGTGCATACTCAAGTTGGAGTAGTTTGCGAGTACAATCAAATGTACTCATATTGGTTTCGTCCCTGGCTATTGTCTTAGCCAGACTTTAGAAGAAGAGCAGCCCAAGAAGAGGAGTTCACTGGCGTCTTTGCGAACTAGGGCGCTTCCCAGTCAGCTGCCTGTTGGGTTAAGGCGAGTGACTTGGGCTCCACGTTGTTTGGTGATTTCCGCTGCAAGCACCTGTTGAAGCTGATCACTTCAATCACGTAAGTACATTTAATCGGTATTTATGGATGTCCCGTGATGCCAATTCGAGTTATGTGCAACAACAGACTGATCATGGGATTGTTGCAGGAAACATAACGAGTATCTCGGATAGTTAATCCGGGGTCCCCACAGACTTGGTATCAGAGCCATCCTGACTGTAACAGACCTTAGTTAGCATGGACGTTAGTTAGGAAGGAAAGTATTTTGTTAAAAATATATTAATACCAAAAATGTATCTTTATCTAGGGAAGTCCAAAAATGACTTCCACTCTTCTCATATTCTCAAATAGTTCCGAGTCTTACCCCTCTATTTTAAGATTTTCCAAGGATTTCTCTACTCCCTCTTACCCGTTCAAAAGACTTGACGATGAACCCAAGAGAGACCTAATTAGCTAGCACCTACAAGAAGAAGCATCCATCTTGAATATTCAACATTCGACCTCAAGATGATTGATCTGCAAATACCAAGATCGTCAGTACCAACAAAGCAAGAGACCTTCGAAGACCTCAGCTCAACATCAACAACTCAACTCAAGTTGCAAATTCGACAATCTTTTTGCAGTGTCACGTCACGTCAGCTTTTTGCATGCATGTAATGCATGATACCACCTATGATACCCCCACTATGGGCAGTCTTAGTGATTACCGTTTCTCTTCCGCGGGCGCTGCTTTTCCTTGCCTAGTGCAGATGGGGAGACAGAGGAGAATTCCAAGCTTCGTTTCTTTTAGCCCTTTTCTGTATTTTTTCTCTGTTTTTTCGTGTCCACTTTTCTGTTCCCTCTTTCTTTCTTTACATTCTATTATTTCTTTTTGTTTTCATTTCCCCTTCCTTTTCTTTTAAAAGTTTTTCATTTTTCTATTTTTTCTATTTCTACCACCACATGAATACTTTCTAAATAAACACGAACTTAAAAAAAAATATATATCAATATATGTTCTTTGAAAATTATTGGTTTTGCACCCATGAACATAACTTATCTTCTAAGTCCATGAATTTTGAACATCGTGAATATATGTTATAATTAGTGAAGGTATTTTGTCTAAACCCCATATTGTTTTTGTTTCAAACCTCATGAACATTTTTTCTGAACCCAGTGAACATTTTTTAGTATGATTCATAAACCCATGAATTTTGTTTCATACCTCACGAATATTTTTCTAAACCATGTGAATGTTTTTTGATTCCGTTAACCTATTTTTCAACTATGTTTTTTCACTATCATGAACAATTTTGAGCTTTGTAAACATTTTTCTAAAATCTATTAGTTTCCACAATTATTTCTTTGAACCTTTGAACATTTTCTTAAATCATGAATGTACTTTTTAACAACGTGAACATTTTTTGAACCACCATGAACATTTTTGGAACCACCATCAAAATGTTTTTAAACCGGTGAACATTTTTTTATCGAACCCTGCGAACATTTTTCTGAACCGCTGAAGATTTTATGAGTTCACTCACGTATTTTTTAAACCTCGTGAACAATTTTCAAGAAAACGTTAACATTTTTTGAACAGATGAACCTTATTCTCAAACCTCATGAATAATATTTTGAATCCATGAACATATTTTTTCAAACCCGTGAACATTTTTTGAGCGCATTAATATTTTTTAAATATGTTTTTTTCTTCAGAACACATAACATTTAAAAAACATGAACATGTTTTTGCAATATTAGCACTTTTGATATAAAAAGGAACATAAAATAGAGAATATATTCATTATTCTAAACAATGAACATTTTCTAACCGTGAACACTTTTCTGTGTCCGTAAACATACTTTTTTTAAAACAGTGAGCGTTTGAGCATTTTTTTTCCAAACATATAGAAACTATGAAAGTCATACTCCCTATGATCCTAAAGAAATGCCGGAACGTCTACTATGACTTGAAGCTGCAGCAGTTGATTTCCTATTACAGACTGGAGGGCACATGACACCGGGTACAAACACATTTTCTTAGATACAATACGTGTATTTGTAGTGTGTGACACCCCAATTTTAATTAAAAAATATGAATAATCAATTAGAGGACACCGGGTCATTTCGGCTCTAGGTCTGCCCCTCACTACAACACACTAGTCACGTAGTGACGTTAAATTTGGAGCTAGAGACGCGATATTTCATCACGAGAGGGTTGTACAGACGCTTTCAGAAAGCGTCGTTAAAACGTCCTCTTATGCACCGTCTCAAATGATATAAAGACGCTTGCCAAGCGTGTGTACAGATTTAAGGACGCTTCAGTGAGACGTTTAAAAGCATGTCTACACATATAAAGACGATTTAATAGATACGCATTTGTAACGTCTCTATTTCTATAGACACGCTACATTTGCGTCGCAACAAAGGTTAGAGATGATTTCTCCTTGTAGAGTGTATAATATTATATATATTAATTTATCTGTATTTCGTATTTAGGACACAACGTTCTTATATGTATTTACGATGAGGTGCAAATACATAATTTCTTTTTCTTTTTAATAAAGCGTCTCAAGAGACATGTTGGTATAATTCGCTTTTATTCAGAAATTTAGGCGGAAACATATTTTTAAATATATTCTAAAGTTCATGCACCGTACAGGCTGGACCATAGGAACGAACACTGAAAACTGCAGACCATAGAGCTGAATGAAATAATTGCAGTAGTAGCTAATGAAAACTGGAACCGGATCAAATGTAATAGTAATGTGCAAATACATTGGGAAGGATCGTGAACAAGCAAGAAATAATAAAATATCCTATATAGTGTTCATTATCTTTCTAAACTGATAGTAGAACCCTCCATAGTCTCGTCGAGGCGAAAACTACTGCGTCATCCCTCCATCTTCATTCGTTTTAAAGTCGTCTAGCTCCACCATTAACCTGCAAAAGAAGTCACAGCGAAGGTGAGAAACTCCCTGAAATAATCAAGTATAGGGACAAATGCCAAGTTTATTTGATAAAATATAAAACATGGCTCTAAGACTAATCCGGCATGATAAAGATGTACTATCCCCGGCTACAACATGCATCATTTTGCCTATGTGCTGCACAAAACATAATACACATTTAAATGTTGAATCAAAGCACACCCATATCAGAAAATTGTAACATACCACGTTGTTCGAGCTAGATTTCTTCTTTTTGACCTACAAAGCACAAAGTTTATAAAACATTAAGCTAGCATCAGAACTGACAAGGGAATGTAATGCTTGTACATATGAAAATGTACTTACAATGAACCTAGGCCAAGCAATTACATGACCAAATGCATCTTTGACAGTTTGAATATCTTCATACGGTCTAGGCAAATTTTCATCAGAAATCTCTGTAAGACGGTTAATAAGAACTCCATAATATTGATCTCCAAGCATGTTTCCCCCAACCACATATGTTTTGTCTTGACTGATCAAAGTTCCTATCCCTACAACTTTGTTTTTGTTTCTTGGGTTTGTCGAAAGCAAATAGACTTCAGAATCCTGTAACTTGAAGAAGTACAACATGTAAAAAAGTGGCACTGCTACTTGTATGAAACAAAAAAATTGTGTACCTTGTTAGAAGGTTGATTATGTGGCAAAGATGATGCAGAACAACCTTCATCCGCTTCAGTGGAGTTTTCGTTGTTTGCTTTCTGCAACCAAAGGTCCTATAAGCTTTACATATAACAGATAATTTTATGATATGGTCTGATGCTTGACTGAATTCATTTGCACCATAGCAACTATGCGCCGACGTCCTAAAGATGAGTTGGCATAACTCTCTTTGCCATAATTTTCAGGACACGGTTGCTGCAATTGTGGATGAAAATAAATAATCAATAATATTACATTTAGAAAACACTACAGCCATACTGATTCCAAATGCACACCACAGTAGCATATACCTTCTTAGTAACCTGAGCACGTGGTACACAATCTTGAAGTTCTTTAGCATATATTTCAGGCTGTGTTTCCTACGGTTCATGCTAAGAGTTAGGAACAGTTTCCTAAATGAGTAACAGACGTTAAACATACCTTTGTAATCATGTCCTTATGTGGCAAGGATGACTCTGCACAACCCTCTTTCATTGTACTACAAATTCCAGGAAGCAAGTCCTGCTTACAGCAAACAATATTTGAGGAATGTAGAATCTTCCATTACATACTTGTTAACTAAGAAAATATTAGATTAAAACTTAGTGTGTCACCTGGAAAGTTTTTGCTGAAGTGTGCATAGTGTGAGGTGCTTCTCCAATATCATTATTTATTTCATGTCGGATAACATTATCAGTAGCTTCATGAAGGTCAACCTGCAACAAGAACATGATAAGAGTATATACATGATCATTAATTTATTTTTCCACAAAGAGATCGGTCCAGGTGCTAACTTCATCATTTTTTCATCATCCATTACATTTCTATAATCCTCTCCAGGGAACTTTTTTGCGATGAACGCACACATCATTTGGAACTCATCTTGCATGTTTTCTACATTATCTCCAATAGCTCGGAGCTTAAACTGAACCGTTTTGTCTTGAACAGAATCCTCCACATGCTGGAGGGAGTAGTTTTTTTTTTTGAAATGAAACATTTCACAACATAACCTCTTTAATATAAAAAATAAACAGAAAAGAAAAATGAAAATGTATGGAAAGAAGAAAAGTAAAAGTAAAACCGCACGTAATACAAAAACGAAGTAGAAAACTGAATACATAAAAAATGGTCTAGTCATATGAAAAGAAAATCAGAAAAATGGTCTAGTCGAAAACTAAATACATCAAAACCTGCGGGGAAAACCGAATAGAGAAACCAGTGAGTAGCATTCCAACTATTTTGCACATGCGTTTGAAACTTGTAATACAAGCCGAGAGATATATGTTTCCTTGCATATTGTGTTGTCAATAATTTAGGCATCTATCTAGGGTTCTGTAGATGGCAAATATATGTTTTATGATAGGCTCCACACGTTCTTAGTTATATTACTAGAACATCATGTGCAATTGATTATTACTCCCTCTGTTTTTTAATATAAGATGTTTTAGCTTTTGTCCACATTCACATGCACACAAATGTATGTAGACACAATTTATTTTATATGTTCAATCATTTGAGTATGCATGTAGACAACATGTGTAACATCTAAAACATCTTATGTTAAAAAACAAAGGGAGTAGATTATAGTCATTTGTTAACTGTGAATGGTTTCAAAAGTTCAGATTTAACTTGAATATCTTCTATTAGGAGAGCAAGCAAATAAGCAATGACTTTGTCATCTAAACCTGTAGAATTATCTTATGTCTTTGGAATCTCTTCCCTTGTCTATTAATAGATTTCAGGTATGATGCTAGACGAATTATGTTAGCTACTATAGGGAACTAATTTCTGAGTTATTGGTGTTGTCCTTTTACTTTTCTACTTATACTTATACACTGTTGCTAATTTGGAGGAAGTACATTAAATCTATTGATATGGAGGTCTTTATTATGTAGTCCAATTTCTTCATACTTGCATTGGTCCATGTTTCTCTTCTGTTAATTTTTCCTCAGTGTACAATGCAATATCCATTTTTGGGACCAAAGGTTCTACACTTGGGAAGAAGAGCAGACTGCTTCCTGGAATAAGTATTTAAGAGGGTTTACTTAAGATTGCAACAATGCTTCTGATGTTGAACATGCAATTACAATTTTCATTTAGTAAGATATTATTTGTTACTAATTACGTACCATGTGTTGTTGATATCAGAGAATAGAAAACTTCATGCTTCTTCCATACTTTCAGTCCAAGAATTTACGAGTTTTGTATTGGTTTTTGTAATATTTTTCCCAGTCACCACAAGTATTGGTCTGGCCAATTAACTTTTCTTGCGTTCAGATCAATCATCTCCTTAACTCATGCAAATTACATATATTCTTTGTTTCATCTTCACATCGATTGCCAGGTCGATTATGTTATGGGTATTCCAGTCGTACATTATGTTGCAGGATGGCTCGATCATTGTCTCTTCGTAATCATTCAGGCATGCTTTTGAAAAGAAATAAGGAGCATGCAGGCCGGCGGCGGAGTTGACCATGTTTCTCCATGGCCAATATATCTTTGTAATCATGTCGTGCAAAATGTTGTCTTGGAATCTGGCAATGAATTGATTATTCATGCGGTTCAAAATAATCATTGACAAGCTTGGAAAAATGTTCGTATAATTTTAGAAAAAATCACGATTTAAAAAAATGTTTATATGTGACAAATAATGTTCATACATCAAAAAATAATTGTTCATGATTCAAAAAATGTTCTATGGTTAGTATTTTCAGACCTGTATATAGCCGTGTCATTTTTTCTGTTGTTATTACTTAAAAAAAAGGCAATATAAATATAAAATTTGAGAGTTACAAAAATATATATTCACATTATGTCTCCATTCTTTATGTTTGGTTTTGATTCTACTACACAATTCATAATTATCTGTTTGGAAGAAGATAAATGATAAGACTTATTTTCGTCAACTACCAACTATCAATAATTCGGTCTATTATTATAATGGATAAATCGTCTACTGTTGAGATTTTCAAATGTTTTGTCTAACACGAGCAAGCATTCAGATTACCGAGGGTGCTGAATCTCATTGTCTAATCCCAATTTTCAGAGTTTATTAACCAGCGCATAAAGGTACGAGACGAGACGACAAAAACAAATCAGTTCAACGAAGAACTCGCGCAGGAACGAGTAACAGTCGAAACAGTCCATGTAAAAGAATAGTCGAAACAGTCAAAACGGATTAAATGGGCCTAGCTCACAACGGTTGAAAGAATACGCGCAGGCTTCCTATTTGACGCTAAATGCGTCGAAAATACTTTACGTTATGTCTTGGGAAGCCCATCAGGCTGGAAATGAAATGCCATTCCTTGACATGCTTGCCCAGCAGGGCCCGTCCATGCTCCGGCCAGTTGCGCATGATAAAGCAGCTGAAAGCCCAAATTAGGTGCAGCCTAGTTTTTTTTAGCTCGGTTGAAAACCATCGATTTCAGGGCAAATCCTATTCTACGCCCGTTAAGCATGTTAATGCCGAATGGCTTACCCTCCCCTCCCGTTGGCCTGGCTCGTTGGCTTCCATGACGAGAGGAGGAAGATGACTGGAGACGCGCAACACTCGTCCCTGCTCGTCATGGACGCCAACGAGACAGAGACGTGCAACACTCGCCCCTTCTCGTCTGGGACGACACACCTTGCTGTAACGTCGTCGGTCAGGCGAGAAATGGACCTCATCGTAGCCGGCGACGACGTGGCTCAGTTGGAGGCGAGGAAGAAGCTTATCTTGGGGGTCGAGTGCGGAGCTCGCCGGCGACGGAGACTTAGGGTTCGGGTTGCTCGACCTCGCACGGAGACAGGGGGAGTGAGGGAAGGGGGTGGGATGTCTCGGGTGTCGGCGGACCGGCGGTGGGTGGCGGATGGAGGAGGGCGGGGCGACAGCAGGCTACATGGCCAGGGAGGAGGCGGGGGATTTGGGGCGATGGAGAGGGCGGAGGGACGACACCATGGATGTTGACGAAGCCGAGGAGGTGCGGGGTGGGCTCGGCCCATCTCTGGCTTCTTCTACGTGTTTCTGCGCCAACCGACGCTTAAGGCGCCGTATAGGAGCACCCCGATTTGAGTCCACAACTATGAATCACCGCGAGGGAGAACTCCGTCCATGTGTGTCCCGATGTTCCCACGTACATAACGTGGTATTGCTCCTCCAAATATTATTGCGCACAGAGAGACAGCCTGCGAGAGGGTGATGGATCGAGTTGACCCATCAGATGCTCACACAGATCCGCAAGCGTGCACGCACATGCATCCACAAACAGAGAGAAAGAATCGGATCGTGTAGTCTTGGTTTGATCTCGATCGACTTGCAAACTGGCACCCGCCGTTCATACACTCAGCTAGCACTCCGGCCTACATGTGCCGACGATCAAGTTTCGAATTTCGGCATACATGTGCAGTAGTATGCGCATCATGGAGGCGCCGCCCACCGGAAATTAAGCTTGCACACCTCGGCAAGTCGCCATGTCCCTCCCTCTACATGTGTACTGGCCATTCATCCATCTGTCTCATCGTGCCATTGCTCCTCCACGCAGAGACATCCAGCGTGAACTCATCTTATCATCCATCTCGATCATGTGTATATGATTATTCCATGATTAATTGCGTGATTGGTACTTCACATGTAGGCTCTCCCAAATCTTAAAATGATTTATCTACTCTATAATTGGCCCTTCACATTGATCCCGAATTATATTTCCCCCATGTATAGGCTATCACGCCACATGTAAGCTTAGTCAGCATCTGCCACTTGGTAATCTCACCGGCCAGCCAGAGCCACACACAACATGGCTAGCTTTGCCAGTCAAGTCTGCACCTGCCACTTCGTGTCCCCATGACCATGAGGCACACACGTTGCTTGATTGCCATTAGTCTTTGTTTCTGACAAGTGTTTGGTTACCATTAGTCCATTACCTTACATTTGCACTGCTGGTGGGCCACTGATGATTGACCCAGACGAAAGCGACGAACCAACCTATTACCCTGTTGGAGGGAAGGGGTGTCTAATCTGATGTGGCAACACCTGGCAGCCAGTATATCCAGCGTGTGATGAGCTCACAGATTGTGTTGCTTCCTGATCTCCTCTATCTTCCATCTACTGGCTGTGCTTCTTCTTGTCTACTGTAGCTGCATTATTTTTGATTGGGTCTAGCTATCAGCATTATTGTACTACTTAATTTGGGATTTGAATCTTGACAGGTTGATTCCGGTTGGTGGTCGTCATGTATTAGGGGATGGATAATCTTCAAGAAACCGATCGCGCGATCTTGCGGGCCCCAATTTGTGTTCATAATTCTTCTAATTTAAGTCCCTTGTCTGAGTCCAACTGATGGAGTAATAGCAACGTTTTTTTCTAGAAGAGAACATGTGATCCACGATCATGTCCAATTATTTCATTCACAATTTGATTTTTGTTGGTCGATATTAATGTGGTCGGTCGTGACCTCTCAAGGGGCTAAGAAAAAGCTTAACAATGTTCTTACCTATTCACTCGTGATTACAACTTCTCCGCCCTCTAGGGTTCTCCCGAGCCATGGATTTAGTTAGACTCTTGGGCGGCGGCCAACCGGCGAATTGGCATTAGTCAACAACGACGTTTTATTAGAAAAAAATGTGATCCATGATGATGTCCAATATATTAACAAATTGAATTTCTGGGGAGATTTTAGTTATGTTTGTGTTTTGTGCTATCACGTCGATTCAGGGCTTCACATACGGCATTCATCATAAGGCACACACACGCACATCCATTACAACCATATGTGTAATTTTAATTGAATGAAGTCAATTGTGAACTCTTTGGCAAGGAATATCCGAAGTGAACAAAGGCGACAAAATCAACTATCCTCTACTTATTCTCTTCCAGTGTTCTGTTTTACCGTTTGTAGAATTCTCCAAACCGACAAATCTTTGATATTTAGTCGGCGAGCAAACGAACAAAACAAAACTGATTGACATTCTTCGTTGTCGAGCCGGATGCAAACACATTTGTTCTTTTTAATGAATGAAGTCGGTCGTAACTTCTTCAGTAAACAATTTTGATTTTTATTGGTAGATATTAATGTGGTCGGTCGTGACCTCTAAAGGGGTTAAGACAAAGCTCAACCATGTTCTTGACCTATTCACTCACGCTTACAACTTCTCCACCTCTAGTGTTCTCCCAAGCCATGAATTTAGTTAGACTCTTTGGCAGGAGCCAACCAGCGAATTAGCATTAGAAAACAACGATGTTTCTTAGAAAAAACAGGTGATCCACGGTGATGTCCAATATCTTAACAAATTGAATTTCTAGGTTGATTTTAATTATCTTTGCGTTTTGCGCTATAACGCAGTCAGGGCTTCACATATGACATTCATCATCGTGCACACAGACCCATCCATTACAACCATGTGCACTTTTAATTGAATGAAGTTAGTTGTGACCTCTTTGGCAAGGGATTTTCAAAGCGGATAAAGGCGACAAAATCGACTATCCTCCACTTAATCACTTACCGTGTTCTGTTTTCCTATTTGTAGAGTTCTCCGAACTGTCAAACCTTAAAATTTTAGTCGGCGAACAAACAAACAAAACAAAACTAGTTGACATTCTTTGTTGTCTGGGCCACATACAAACACATGTGTTCTTTTTAATGAAATGAAGTTAGTCGTAACCTCTATGGTAAACAATTTACGAAAGCAGACAAGCGGCGAAAACATGTTAAGACAGGTAAACAATTTACGACAAGAAAGCATAGAAATATAGTATTTGATGATATTTGGTATCGAGTGGACATGCATGCGACCATCATAGACGCATTGCGTTTTTTTCTTAAAAAGTCAACAATGGTCATCCTTTCTGACAAACAAACTAAAGAAATATGAAACACGACAGCAAAAACCCATAAAATAGCTATACCAACGTCTTTGACCTATTCGCTATTTTTGTGGCATCTTCTCCGGACTCTAGGGTTCTTCTGAGTTGTGAGTTTACACTCTCTAGTTGGCGAATTGGCATTGGTCGAGAATGGTAGAACGTGGAGAGAGACAACTAGGTCCTGGTTAAGAGGACCCAAAAAATGGGAGTGCCGCGGATAATAAACACGGAGGGAAAAAATTATCGACCAACCCATATGAAAATCTATAAGGAACTTATATGAGACCCCCGCATAGTCATGCAGCGGATAATGGAAATGCAAGAACAAAATGAATTGAACCGAGTAAGTGAGAATATAGGGGATCCACCGATCTCGTTGGGTCAATGTCCATGTTACCTACCACCTCGCTGACCGTGGGGCCCCACAGATACCTACGCACGCGCTTGCATCCCGCTCCTTGCCATTTTTACTCCCGCGCCCAACTATAAATTCCGCTCGCTCGCTCACGAAGCCACATCCATCCACCCATCGGAATCTACTAAAATTTTCCTGTAATCGTCATCAATGGAGCCCCGGGCCATTGCCGGCACGCCGTACGCGTACGAACGGCTGCCCGACTCCTCCGACGACGCCCATGTCGACGACCGCCGGAGCGGCGGCGTGAGGTGGCGCGCGTGCGCCGCCGTGCTGGCCGCTTCAGCCGTGGTGGTGCTCGTCGTGGCCAGCGCTCTCACCGGGTCCAGGGTGGACAGGGTCGCCGTTGACGTGGCCGCCATGCCGGCGTTGTCGGAGACGGCGAGGAGCAGGGGCAAGGACGCCGGCGTGTCGGAGAAGACGTCGGGGGCGGTGGAGGAGATGGGGTTCCTCGGCGCGGGCGCCGACGCCGACGGGTTTCCTTGGAGCAACGCGATGCTGCAGTGGCAGCGCACCGGCTTCCATTTCCAGCCCGAGAAGAACTGGATGAACGGTACGTACGGTTCATTCATTGCCCCCCTTCCAATTCCATTCGATTCGTTCACATTCGAATTCCTTCCATTTTCGAGAAACTGACGTCCTTACCTTAATTTGTGTTCGGTTTGCTCCTGCTGCTGTTTGTGCTCCGGCGATGGTCATGCATGCAGATCCTAACGGTATGTTCTAATCATTCAACCATATGGAATATTCTCGTTCTTAATCTTACCGCTTGCTCGATCTCCTCTTGTCTCAGAAGAGCATGCATGGATCTACCGAGTAGCTAATCTATTTGACTGAATAATGGGCCATCCGCTGGTAGGAGAAAAACATGTGGATGTATAGAGAGATCGAGATAGAAGCTAGCGCGTGTACATATTCCAACTCGGTCCTGTTTCCATGGGTCTATAGGATTAATTTGCAGCGCTTGTGATTACCCTCCTTAATTTGCCAGCACCACCGCGTACATATCCGCCTAATCACCAATTAATTATTTCAGAGCATATATAGAATGCACATACTGTATATTTGTATCCTAATAGTACTAAAATATTATAGATAAATACGTATAGATAAATTTGTTTTAGCGTTAATTAATATGGTACGGAGGGAGTAATATTTTCTTTCAAGAACGGCGTGGATTAATTTGATGTTGTATTCCATATGCAGGTCCGGTGTTCTACCGCGGATGGTACCACCTGTTCTATCAGTACAACCCGGAGGGCGCGGTGTGGGGCAACATCGCGTGGGGCCACGCCGTGTCCCGCGACCTCATCCGCTGGCGCCACCTCGAGCTCGCCATGGTGCCCGACCAGTGGTACGACATCAACGGCGTCTGGACCGGCTCCGCCACCGTCTTCCCTGACGGCACGCTCAACATGCTCTACACCGGCTCCACCAACGCCTCCGTCCAGGTCCAGTGCCTTGCCGTTCCGGAGAACCCCAACGACTCCCTCCTCCGCAACTGGACGAAACACCCCGACAACCCGGTCCTCCTCCCGCCCCCTGGCATCGGCCTCAAGGACTTCCGCGACCCAACCACCGCTTGGTTCGACGAGTCCGACCAGACGTGGCGCACCGTCATCGGGTCCAAGGACGACAACGGCCACGCTGGCATCGCCATGGTGTACAAGACTAAAGACTTTGTCAACTACGAGCTCATGCCCGGGCTGCTCCACCGCGTCGATGGCACTGGCATGTGGGAGTGCATTGACTTCTACCCCGTCGGAGGCAACTCGTCGTCCTCCGAGGAGGCACTGTACGTGATCAAGGAGAGCAGCGACGACGACCGCCACGACTACTACGCGCTCGGGAGGTACGACGCGGCGGCCAACACCTGGACGCCGATCGACCCAGAGCTAGACCTCGGGATCGGGCTTAGGTACGACTGGGGCAAGTTCTACGCTTCCAAGACCTTCTACGACCCAGCCAAGAACCGTCGCGTGCTCTGGGGGTGGATCGCCGAGACCGACTCCGAGCGCGCCGACATTGCCAAGGGATGGGCTTCCGTAATGGTATGCACCCATCGTTTTAGCATTATTATCTTTGCATCGTCGTTCATTCTGCATGTTAAGTATATATGTATATCTCAGTGCATCCAAATGATCAAACTTCTCTTGCGTGCAACCGGCTTTAATCGAATGTTGATGCATGCAATCACGTTGCTATAATTGGTCGTGAATAATGGAGTTGCAGTCACGGATATATTGATTCGTGTCGCAGTCTCGCCGTTTCACGTTTCTTTCTCGTTTAACCGCCTACCTAGCGATAGGTTGCATGTCGCTAGCTATTTCGCTGTTCAAGATTGAAATCTTCGCTTCATCTTTAAGATGACAACATTCATACATGGTCGGTCCCCAACTGGGATATGAAAACGTGTATGCATGTTCTGTTCAACCCTTTCCTTAATCCAAACAACTCTTGCTTATGCATATACCAGTTGACCAAGTTTTGCACACGTTGCAAATTTTTATAATCCTCGTGATAGGCGAGATGTTTAATTGATAGGTCACCTGAATTTCAAGACTACTTTTTCTTTGATCGGTTTCAAAATCTCCCCCTTCACCTTCCAAGCCTTGGTCAATGGGTGCAGATCAAGTGTCTTTTCTCAATGTAGCCAACTGTCATATGTCCTATAGACACCACATGTGCACGCCACGTCGATCCCACGTGGAACCATGTGCGCGCCTAAAATAAACGGATATATAGTTTATGGTGTTGGCCCTTATGATTGACACAACGGCAGATTAATTGTCCTGCCCAACTAACCCCCAAATATGAACTTTCTTCTCCCTTTCTGTCCTGAATGGGATCAACCTGTCTGCTATACTAAATTATTTACTTGGTCGTGCAAACGTGGAGCAGACTTAGCAAGTAATCTAATTAATCGAGTTTGAAAAATCTTTACTTATGTGAAGACTCTGGCGCCCATTTTTGTTTTGTTTTGTTCATGTTCATTGTTTTCCAATTCGTTTGGTGATGTGCATGCATGCATCATGCATGATCCATCGTTGAATCTGTACATTGCTTGTTGAATTATGGAACTAGAAAATTAATAGTTGATGTGTGAGTGCAGGGGATCCCGAGGACGGTGGATCTCGACGAGAAACCCGGACCAACCTCATCCAATGGCCCGTGGAAGAGATCGAGACCCTCCGCATCAACTCCACCGACCTTGGTGGTGTCACCATCGACCACGGTAGCGTCTTCCCGCTCCCGCTCCGTCGCGCCACCCAGCTCGACATCGAAGCCGCCTTCCGCCTCGACCACGCCGCCGTTGCAACCCTCAACGAGGCCGACGTCAGCTACAACTGCAGCACCAGTGGCGGATCTGCCAACCGGAACGCGCTCGGTCCCTTTGGCCTCCTCGTCCTCGCTGACGGTAAGGAGGAGCAGACGGCGATATACTTCTATGTGTCCAGGGGCCTCGACGGAGCAATCCAAACCCACTTCTGCCACGACGAGTCGCGGTCATCTCGGGCCAAGGACGTCGTGAAGCGGGTGGTGGGCTACACCGTTCCGGTTCTAGACGGTGAGGCATTTTCTGTTAGGGTGCTGGTGGACCACTCGATAGTGGAGAGCTTTGTGATGGGCGGAAGGTCGACGGCAACATCGAGGGTGTACCCGACGCAGGCCATCTATGCCGACGCGGGGGTCTACCTGTTCAACAACGCCACCAGCGGCACCGTCACCGTCGAGAGGCTCGTGGTGCACGAGATGGACTCGTCCTACAACCAGATCTTCGTGGCCGAGGACTTGTAGTCGTCGTCATCCATGGATGGTAACGATAATCACCTACTTCATATACATACATATTATTGATTGACTGGTCCGGGGATCGGTCTGCGGAGGCTTCCTCTTCTCTTGGATGCAGAAGGAGATGGAGTACTAGCTACTCTATTTATCATGTTGTTGTTTTGTTGGGTTTTTTTGTTTTTGGATTTGGGGTTTTTGATGAGAGGGATGAAATTAGCTGTAGATGGACGCATTGTCCTGTTCTGTCCTGCCTTCCAAGTGTAACTATATACTGGCAGGATCGATTATACTCCTGCTCTGCTCAAGAACAATGATGATGATATTAAATCAATCGATCAATTGTATATGAATTTACTGGGAAATATATTTTGAATCTGGAGTACGTGTGATGAGATTTCTGACTTGTTGTTTCAATCCATCTTCGATCTTGTAGCAAATTAAGCGTCTGTCCCAGCTGCTTTACTTATTACGGTAGCTGCTCCATTGGGCTGCATTGTTGTACTCCCTCCGTTACATATTACTTGACTCTAAAATGGATGTATCTAGTACTAAAATAAGTCTAGATATACCCATTTTAGTGTCAAGTAATATGGAACGAAGGGAGTATATATGAACATCGATCCTAGGAGGCTAGGAAATTGATATGTTGGAGGTATGTATGTGTGATTGAACTAACCGGATCAGGTAATCATGGTTACGAGTAGTGCGTCCATCGTACTTTCGACTCAGTGCCCTTTCAAGACGTCTCGATTCACTACAGGAATGGGCCTATATGTCGATGGCCGTTCTGTACGCTGACGGCCATTTGTCGGGGCCGTCGACGTAGAGGCTGAGTTGGGCTGAGCAGCAAATTGGTCGTCGGCATAGATAAACCGTCGGCGTATAGGGCTACGCCGACGGCAAAGCCGTCGGCATAGCTATGTTTTTCATTTTTTTTCCTATTTTTCAGCTAATATGGAATAATTCTTTTGCCGTCGGCATAGCTATGTTTTTCATTTTTTTTCCTATTTTTCAGCTAATATGGAATAATTCATATCTTTAAATCCGTAAATCGAAATTTAACAAATAAAATGTCTAAATTGATTAAAAAATGACAGGAATCCAAATAGAAATAAAATAGAATTAAAAAAGTTCAAAAAAAGTTTAAAAAATATTTTAGAAAAATTCAAAAATAATCAAAAAGTTAAAAAAAAATGAAAAACATATGTTGCCGTCGGCGTAGGGCTGCCGGCATAGCCTACGCCGACGGCAGCCGTCGGCGTAGCCTATGCCGACGGTTTTCTGGCCTTTGCCGACGGCTTCAGGCCGTCGGCGTATCAGCCGTTTCCTGTAGTGATTGGTTAGTCTGGATAACATGCCAAAGCCTAATTTGTACTAGTACCTCCTCCTGGGACAAGCTACTATACAGTTTTTTTTTTTGCGCAGAAAGAGCTACATCAAATTAACCAAGAAACATACAGAAAAGTCCAGGAAACAAAGAAAATTACAACAAGGTCCTCCTGAACCCCAGCTCCGTCTTCGTCAAGCAACATGACACGCCGGCGAAACCCGCCGCTGCTCCACCACGCTTTGCTTGGACTGGACGGAGCCCCCTTGCAGCCAGGAAGGCGGCGCTCCTCGGTGCCGAAGCACCTCCATCCTGCGCGCCGGACGACGATGCTAGCTTGGTCAACACGAACAGCTCCCTCTAGATCTTCAAAAGCCGGATCCACCACCACACGGACTCCGGCACGGGGACGAGACGCAGCACGCCTCCAAGGAGGCGTGAGCGTCGCAAAGACGGCAGATCCGTTGCTGGCCTCCACCGGAGCACCAACCACGAAGGAGAGGACCGCCGTCTCCAAAAGCCACTCCGGCCACGCCACCAACTCCCCAGCGCCGCCGGCTAGCAACCTACTGCAACCTACACTATGTACACGCCGGGATCCGGCGATTCCCCATCCTCCCGCCGCCGGAGCGGCCGCCGGAGGTGGGGAATCACGCGAATCGCCGGCGGCGAAGTGGGAGCAGGAGGTGGTTTCAGAAATTCGCCTCTCTCTACTGTAGCGAGAGGAGGGGAACGGTCCAAGCTCGTCTAGATCCCCAGTAAGCTACTATACAGTTGACTGCCAGCAAACTAGCTATGGCAGTTAGGTAAGCTCCAATGCGACAGCGACAACCGTGCCTGGATCGATCGATGTAACAACATGTCTCCCTGGATCGCACGTCGAGGCTGTTGGAGTTTAAGATGGACCGGATGAGCCATTGACTAACCAACTAACTAACTACAGTAACTAACTAACTAATCGATTGATTAATTCCGGCCTGATCCAGCTTGCTAGCTGATGACAAATCAAGCTACTCTTTGCAATTATATTCTAGAGGTGTAGGTAGTAGGTACCTACACTACACCGTGCTCTGCTACGATTCTAGTGAGCCAAATATCCAGAGAACTGGAAGCGACAGGATTTACGACATTCTCAACAAAGCAAGCAATCAGCTGGTAGCTGGTTGGGAACATATAATAGGAGATTCAGGAGCGGAGCGTTGCCTCGGACGTTTCATGCAATACATTTCACCTAGAGTCTTTGGCCTAATGAATCAGTTTACCTCCTAAATTACTGTACTTACTTTACACACTCAAGGAGAAAAGAACATTTTCAGATTAGCTCAAGGAAAATACATCATATACTTCCATCTCAACCAATAATGATGTGCAGGCCATCTCGATCAACTCTGCTGGGCCTGAAGCTTGGATTGTTACATTCTTTCGGTCCAACAACTTATCCTGCTGGGCTGCGCAAGTACGTAAGAGCTATGCTTCACTGTCATGTTGTTTCGGCCAGTTCGCAAGTGCACACAAGCTAGCTGATGCAATCACCGGAATGGGCCTAGGCAGCGAGGGCTGGGTTTGGGCTCTTTCATTACAGATACTCATATGATCCTAAAAAGTGACGCAACCGGAAATCACTAGAAAAAAGTTCCTTTGCGAAGAAAACTGCGCGCATTGTCGTCACATCAAATGTCGGCTTCTCCCTCCACGCGGTTCCCCGCGGGTGGTTGCATATGCGACAAGTGGCACCACGAGAGAGTTTTGATGGGATTTCTGCTTCTCACGCACGGAGGTTGTGCGCGCATTTATTTCGAGATTCGTTTTTTAAATACGAAATATCTTGCGAACCGTTTATCGAAATTATGAACCGTTTTCGCATTTGAGATCCGCGTATAAACAAATTATTTTGAGAACCGTTTTTAAAAACGAAATGGTTTGGCGTCCGGTGCATATAGAGCAAGGAAACAATGTGTCATTATCCTGAAAATTTTGTGCGAAAGATAAATGTACAACATGGATTACTTACTCCCCAAACCGTATAAGCTAATTCGTTGCCATCCGAAGTCGTGAAATAGGGAGCCCGAATAACCCAGTCCGGTTGAAGATGGTCTAAGGTGTACTCACTACTCGATAGTTACAATACGTTTATGTCAATCACAAAATTAATAATCACTAGGAGACGACTTCAATCAAACAACTGAAAAATGATGAGATTGATCAGAGCACTACGATGGGTTATAAGTACATGTATGCGTGGATGTATAACCTTATATATAAAGGAGCGACATGTCCTCGCCTTCTCCCGCGTTCCACGTCGCCCGCGTTCCGTTGGCCGTCCGATCGCTGCAACGGACGACACAGATTGCGCCACGCCACTCCCCAGATCGCGCTACACTGTAGCTAGCAACAGTAACAACAACCCACCAATCAGGGCGTGCCACGTTACCTGGTCACAGCCGGCCGCACCGGTGGCCAGCCGGTCGCCCATCAGTCACCGTGACATTTTTTTGAAAACAACCCTCACAAATCGAGAAAAAACACCGCAGCCCACAACTCCACGCTACAACAGAGTTATTTGTAATTACCGAAAAGTACGGGGACCTAACTGTAAAAACATCCGCAGATCCCCCTCTCCTTTCTCTCTTCCGCGCGGCTCCGATGTCGCCGCCGCCGCCGACGCAGCACGCCACCGCTCCGCTCCTCCCCCGTCAGATCGAAGCACACACGCAGCTCCGCCGTCCTCGAGTCTCACGTGCTGGGCCGCACGACGCGCGGCGGAATCGTCGCAGCCGTCAGCTCCATCCGACCACCGCGTCCGCTTACCGACGGTGACGCTTCGGCGACCAAAACGGAGCGGCGCCGCCACTTTCGGGTAGCGCGCGTGCACGCGCATCTGCCGCGCCCAGCCGCGCGTCCTGCCTCGCGCGAATGCGACGCCGCCGTGCGCGCCGTCTCCATCGGCCGTACGCTGTGGCCATTGCTGACGTCATTACGACGTCAGCATGGGACCCACTGCCAGATCTTTTTTTTTAAATAGTTAAAAAAAACTAAAATCCTGACTGGTGGACCCTTTTTTAAGACAATTTCCAAAAAAATGTAATAAATGTTGTAAAATCAATAACATGGGATTTACCCATTGGAAAAATACAAAAAAAATATCAAAATGATCACAAAAATAAAAGCTATCTATTTATGGCATATTATGATTAAATTTCATATTTAAATATTTTGAAATTTCGGATGTCTTTTAAATCTGCGCATTTTATAAATGTAAAAGTAATTCACACCTGAATTACTGACGAAATCGAACAACAATTTCTACAATTCAAATAATTTTTAAATGTATACTCTTTTTGAATTGCAACAATTTTAAAATCTACACAATTTTTTAATGTGGACATTTTCAAATTTCAAATTTATCTTCTTTTTCCTTTTTAAAATAATTACGAAAAAAATAAAATCCTGACAGGTGGACGAATAAATTTTTAATGTATATTTTTTTTAAATTTCCACAATTTTTAAATCTACACAATCTTTGAATATAAACATTTCCAAATTTCAATTTTGTCTTCTTTTTTCTTTTTTAAATAATTATTAAAAAATGCTAAAATCCTGACAAGTGGACCCTTTTGTAAGATTTACCCATTGGAAAAATACAAAAAAAATATCAAAATGATCACAAAAATAAAAGCTGTCTATTTATGGCATATTATGATTAAATTTCATATTTAAATATTTTGAAATTTCGGATGTCTTTTAAATCTGCGCATTTATAAATGTAAAAGTAATTCACACCTGAATTACTGACGAAATCGAACAACAATTTCTATAATTCGAAAAACTTTTAAATGTATACTCTTTTTGAATTCCAACAATTTTAAAATCTACACAATTTTTTAATGTGGACATTTCCAAATTTCAATTTTGTCTTCTTTTTCCTTTTTTAAATAATTACAAAAAAAAACTAAAATCCTGACAGGCGGACGAATAATTTTTAAATGTATATTTTTTAAAATTTCAACAATTTTTAAATCTACACAATCTTTAAATATAAACATTTCCAAATTTCAATATTGTCTTCTTTTTTCTTTTTTAAATAATTATAAAAAGTGCTAAAATCCTAACAAGTGGACCCTTTTGTAAGACAATTTCCTTAAAAATGTATTAAATGTTGTAAAATCAATAACATGGAATCTACCAGTTGGAAAAATAAATAAAAATATATTAAAATGATCACAAAGATAAATGTTGTCTATTTATGGTATACTATGATTAGATTTCAAATTTAAATATTTTGAAATTTTGAATGTCTTTCAAATCTAAGCATTTTACAAATGCAAAAGTAATTCACATACAAATTACTACCGAATTTGAACAACAATTTCTAGAATTAGAATAATTTTTAAATGTATATTTTTTTTGAATTTCACCATTTTCTAAATCTACATAATTTTTGAATGTGGACATTTCCAAATTCAATTTTTTTTTACAAAATAGTATTTCTTCTTCTAACAACAGTTTGATCCACTAAACATTTTCACACTGATGAACAGAGCTATAACCACACGGGTGCGGCGTATGCCGTTGCTTTGCTGGAAAACAATATTGGAATAATGATCAAGAAGGAGAAAAATAAATTCAGTACATTTCAGTTTAGGAAACAATTATAATTTCCCTTTTTGAATTTCAGTTTGTTGTAATAAAGTTGTAACGACATTGTAATTTGTGTTTAATCAGTAAAATGATTGGTTTATCTTCACAAGAATTCAATAAGTTGCAATATTAATTGTAATGTTTGAATTATTCAACCATTTATTAAATCATTTACCTAAAAATTATTTCTGTTGCATTCATGTTTTTATTGTGTTTTATCAATTAATAATCACACGGGTGTGGCATATCGCCGCGCCAAGATGTCTAGTAATATTCAATAGAGACTTGACTTGTCGACGATCTAGTTGGTCCTTATCTTTATATCTCGATCGGTGATGATGAACATGAGCAGCTTCCATATGTAAATACCCCATGACAACAAATGACATTGTAGCCTACGCATGATTTCAAAGAGAATATTAGGGAAGCAAAGCTGACTTAGTTAGTCTTTTTCTAAAATTATTACTACCATGTTTCAGTTGTACACTTGTACTAGTAGTTGGTAAGTTTAACCACATCTTCCTTTATAAATCTGGATCCCACCGCTTCATTTGACTACAGACAATCAAGGAAGAAGAACAAGTAGAAGAAGAAGCAGCAGCAGAAAGTAATGGGGAAGAGCCGCGGCAGCATCGCCTTCTTCACGACCTACCGCCCGACTGTGCCGCTGGACATCTTCTCCTGCTCAGTCACTCCACCGTCGCCGGCCCGGCACGATGACGATCTTCTCCTCACCGACGGGGTCTCCTACAACCAGAACGGCCGCCCCATCCCGGCCGCGGCGCTCAAGGAGCTCCTCACGTTCCTGCGGAAGAAGAACCCCAAGCTCGCCGCCGAGTGCGGCGCCACGCCGGACGACGCCGTCAACGGCCGCGTCACCGGTCTGGTATTCGTCTCCGAGAGGGACAACGGCCTCGAGACGATGCACGTCGCCCTGCGCTTCCCCGCCTCCGCCGGCGACAGGGCAGCAGTCAAGGTGCTGAGCCTCGCAGACCTCTACGGCGCCGACACCTTCGGCGGCGTGCGCATGGAGGACAGCGGCTGCGTCGCAGGCGGCTTCGACCACGTCGGCCACTCTCTGCTCTACGTATCCACCAAGGAGCCGGCGACGACGCGTCGTACGCCGTGGACCGTCGTGTACAAGACTAACCTCGCCGACGGCAAGACCGAGCGCCTCACTCCGCCAGGTAATTAAATTAATGGGAAAACACCATCTCCTCTGTAGTTTCTCTACTCTGTAAACTAATTAACAAAGTTAATATCGGTCATTTTCAACTCGAACAATTTGGGTGCTTTTTCTTTTTTAGTAGTGAAAAGTCACACAGCTAGTTCCCCTAAGTAAACTAGTTTTAGCTACATTCGTGATACAGTTAGGTACCGGAGCATACATGTATAGTACAGTATACTATATCGTTCCAAATAATGGGATTAGCTATAAAGCGATATTTCTCTGATGGAATTTATTATTAGTTGCCTCTGCTCCAAGATAATGCACACAACTGTATTATAATGGCTGTTGGGTAAATGGCAATTTATTGTAGGAGTCTTCAGGTCAAGAAAAATATAGTACAACCTCCGATCCATATTAATGGGCTCAACTTTATCTAGATACGGATGTATCTAGTTAAGTGTTTAGACTAGATGCATCCGTATCTAGACAATGTTGAGACCATTAATATGGATCGGAGGGAGTACTTCCTCCGTTCCAAATTACTTGACTTGTGTTTGTACAAAAATGAATGTATCTAAATATACTTTTATCTTCCAAATAATATTTAATGTAAGCACGTTGGCAATGCTAATGCAATTTTTTTAAGTCGAGTCCACAATTCAGGGAATTTCATTTATTTTGAATCTAAATATTGACTATTTTGAATCCTGTAAATATGTTTTGTGTTGTGCTATAGATAGTTAGTCTTGTTTTTTATGAGCATTTGTTATATAGTTTAGTGATTATCGATATATATAGCAAATTGAAGTATTTAAATATGTTTTTTTTGGTGCCATGATTTTTAAATTGTAATTGAAGAAATTGTATCTGAGTTGTGTAAAAATGGTGAACAATTTTTAAAATTTAAAAATGCTACGGTAATTTCGAGTAGCTTGTAAATTGTAATGTTTGATTCTTTTTTTTTTGTATTTTGGTGTAAATAATTAATTTAGATTTGCAGTCAGAAGATGTGCACCGTATGAGCATGTAGTAAAGTGAATATATAATTTGAAGAATTGCATCTTAATTTCATATTAAGAGGAGGTTAATTTAGTTTGTTGGCAATAGTGCTGAGATATGGATTCTGATATTTGGAAGCACATCTAAATATGAAATATATTGTTTCTCGAAATGTCGTGAAGGTGTGAAATGAGCCTTTATTTATTGTTTGAACTTTCCGTTTTTTTTTTTGGAAAAGGGTGCGAAGACTTTTTTGTGGGTTTTATTCGAGGTCGTAAGAAAAATATGGAATACATAATATTTGTAATGTCGTGAATGTGTAATATGAGCCTTTTTGTATTGTGTGAACTTTGGAAGATTTCAAATAAGGTGGAAAAAGATCAGAATGTGTTTCAAATGGTTGTTCTTTACAAATTGATAGAAATTGGTTTGAAATTATGTGAGTTGAATTTGGAAATTTGTGAAAGTTGTTTAAAAACAAAAAGGAAAATAGGAGGGAGAAGAAAACTTTCGAACATTTGAAATAAGGGAATTTAGCGTGGCGCACGCCGCGCCCTTGGTGTGAAATTTTTGATGACGTTTTAGATTAAAAGAAAAAAATAGTGGTGCAAAAAAACTATCTACATTAAAATCGTTTCGAATGAAGGAAATTTTGTTTGAGTTAGAATAATTTTTAGAGCCTTTTTTTTTGGAAATATTTTGTTTGAGTTAGAATAATTTTTGAAGGTGATTTTTTTTTTGGAAATTTCGCGTCCGTCGTGATTCGAAATGTCGAAGTCAGCCGTATTTTAATTTGTCGTAATTTGACGGGATGTGTCGTCTATGTTAACGGAAATTTGCCATTTTGTTTGAGTTAGAATAATTTTTGAAGGCAATTTTTTTTTGGAAAATTTGTGAAGGTGAATTTTTTTTGGAATGTTGTCGTAATTTGCCGGGATTTGTCGTCTATGTTGACGAAAATTCGCCCTTGGTGATTTTTGTTGTATAATCTGTTTTAAAGTTTGAATTGAAATTCTGAATTGTCCACACTTTCAAGCAGTGTAGTTTTGGATATTTTGGAATTTGTGTTTCAAAAGTTCGGGGAAAATTTTTTTAGAAAAGAGAGGGGGGGGGGGGGGGGGGGGGGGAAAAAGAAAAGAGGGAAAAAAGAGGGAAGAAAAACAGAAGGGAAAAAAATAGAAGGGCCCGACCCAGCTGCGCAGCAGCCAGGCCGGCCCACGTAACGGCCCGGCTGGCCAGGCAGGCCCGCGTGGTCGTCATCGTGACGTCACTGGCGGCCGGCCTCTGCCGCGGCGGCGGCATGCTCGCCGGAGGCGAGGGACGGCGACCTGGGACGCGG
Source organism: Poa pratensis (assembly GCA_947311845.1). Lineage (NCBI taxonomy): Eukaryota > Viridiplantae > Streptophyta > Magnoliopsida > Poales > Poaceae > Poa > Poa pratensis. The sequence continues at coordinate 23,758,536 of CAMZMU010000082.1, forward strand.
GAGTGGTCGCGTTCGACGCGGGTCGACGCAGGGAGCCCGCTAGCGGCGGCGCCGCCACGATTTGGTCGTCGTGGCGTCGCTGGTGGCGTCGAAAAGCGGTGGAGGGAAGTGGGCGCGGCGGCGGTGATTCCCGCGCGTCGGCGGCGTCCGGGCATGCGTCGCTCCGGCAGGATGCGGAGGAGGCGACGGCGGAGGCCGCGGTGTGGCGCGATGTGCGCGGGAGGACCGCAGCGGCCGATTCGAGCGCGGCGGCCGGCGGCGAGCTCCGGTGACGCGCGCGAGGAGGAGGGGAGGGGGGGCGTTTGTGACCTTTTTGCAGAAAGGTTCTTTATTTTTTTGTATTTCGCGGATAGGTCCTTCCACACGCGAAGTTGAGGGTCGGGGTGCAATTTTTCGCCCGCGAGGGGTGTTTTTGCAAATTTAGCAGCGGCGTGTCGCTGAATGTGGGCCCACCCCCGTACTGTAGCGTACAGTTCATTTTGAACAGTAGCTACAGTACCTGGGCTGTCGAGGGAGCGCCGTTTTGTGCTGCCTTAATATAGTTAGTAATGTAACGTCATGATCTAAAATAAACACATGATTGCTGCAGATCAGTATGATCTGAGCCCCGCGGTGTCGCCATCCGGGAAGATGGTCGCGGTGGCCAACTTCCGGTGGAACAAGTGGACCGGCGAGATTGAGCACCTGAAGACCGACATCGTAGTCATGAACGTGGACAAGCAGGCACAGGGTGGTCTGCGACGCAAGATCCTCATCAGAGACGGCGGGTGGCCAACATGGGGCAGCGACAATGTCATCTTCTTCCACCGAGGAATCGACATGAGGCTTCCCTCAGGTATGGTTGAGACAAATTGGGGTGTGTTCCGGTACGACATGACAACAAAAGAGATCGTCAGAGTGACGCCGGTGGAGTTCGACGCGGTAACTCCGGCGGCTATTAGCGAGACCAGGGTGGCTGTGGCCACCATTCGGCAGAAGTCCAAGAAAACGGACGCACGCCGAGTGGTGGCAGAATATCGCCAAATCGAGATATTCAATGTCAACACACCTTATCAGCCTCTGCAAACCACTATCAAAAGCAGGCCAGAAGAGGACCACTACAACCCCTTCGTTCTTGACGGCGGTAAGCGCATTGGTTACCACCGTTGTAGAAAAGACAATCTACTTGAGGTACGTCGTCTATAGTATTGCTTGATGTACATCAAACGCTTTGAAAATTTGGTGTGTCGGCTAGCTTAACAAAACTTTGTTCAACCTTGATAATGTGTGGATTGAATGCAGAATGAAGGCAGTGTCCAAAAGAACTTCCATAGGCTGCAGTCCCCGCAGTCGCACGCGGACGTGGGACTCTTCAGGGTCTCTGGTGTGTTTCCAACCACCTCCAAGGATGGCTCCAAACTTGCATTTGTCGATAACAAGTTCAAAGCCGTGTGGCTTGCCGATAGCCATGGCCTACGCGTCGTATATGAGGTACCATAAATTAAATTTGGTTGATATTAGTAACAACACAAACTTGGAATTCAAATTATTTCTAGAAATGTTTCTGGGGACTAGTCAATTCTTGATCAAGTACTATGGACCAATCCTGTTAATTTGTCGGTCTTTGATGCTATCATATTCACATGGTTTGCATTGTCAAACTTTGAAAACAAAATTTTCGATGCCTCTTTATGTATTTACATTGGTAGATGAAAATTATTTGTATTTGTAGCTTTGTCCAAAGAATTGTGTTTCATATGGCAGCTTTGCAGATTATAACAGTAATTAGTGGTCGTATTCGTGTTTCGGCGTTGTCGATTCCAAACAAATTGTTTTAAGCTACCAGTGAGGGCACTTTACAGATACTATGATAAGAAAATTGTTGTATGCACGCTAATTTATTTTATTGTGTATTGTAGATGAGAGGTCCCAATAGCATATTCTCCACGTCGTGGAATCAAAACCAAGAAAAGGACACATTGTACGTGTGTATAGGTCCGTCCTTTTCCGCTGCCAAACCGCTTGAGATCTATGCCATCTCCAACGTATCCGGCCCGGCACATTCTGGCCGGAGGGTTGAGCGCCTCACCGATGGGCATTTCAACAATGCATTCCCATCGAGCAACCCAGAAGGTACCAAGTTCGTATTCCGGTCGACCAGAGACGGAGGGTCGAAGCTGCACAAGAACCTCTACATCATGGAGGACGCGGATGTTGGAGAGTTCAGCGAAGGCAAGGTGAGACGGCTGACCAATGGACCATGGACGGACACTCACTGCAGCTGGTCTCCAAGCGGTGACTGGATCGTCTTCTCCTCCTCGCGCGACAAGGCGGCCGGCGCACCGGAGAACGACATCCTTGATCCGGGTTTCTTCGCCGTGTTTCTTGTCAAGGCAAGTGACCCCACGGTGGTGGTGCGGGTGATGAAGAGCTCGGACAGCATCGCCGGGCACGTGAACCACCCGGTGTTCAGCCCGGACATGAGAAGCATCGTCGTTGCCGCCGACCTCGCCGCGGTCTCCACCGAGCCCATCTCGATGCCACAGTTCCTGCACTCGGTGAGGCCCTATGGCGACATCTTCTCCATCGACCTTCGCGACCCAGACGACATGACCAAGAACGAGGACATCAAGGAGTTCCATCGCATCACGCACAGTCGCTATGAGTATGCCACGCCGGAATGGACCAGGTTCGCCACCGACGACCCTAACGCCCGGTGGAACGACATGCTCGTCGGCAAAACCAACCTAGCTTTTGGGGCGGCTTGCCCACGATAATCCTACCTCGATCGCCTTGAGCGACGAATGATAGGGGTAGCCATCACCCCAAGGAGACGTTCCTTGTCTGGTCCTCACTATTGTCCTTTCTATGTACTAAAATATCCTGCTTCCATGCATACCGATACTTCTTTGTAATAATATTGATCTAGAATACATATAATCATTTGATCATACCATCAAATAATGTCCGGTTAATCACTTAATCCAATTATCGTTCTGACGCGCGTGCTGGCATGTGAGATGCTATCGATCCCATCAAGCAGGCCTACGGCATACAGACGTCAGGACTCCATTTGCCAGGTTCCTCTGGTTTCTTTTTTTAAACGGAGCAATAGATTTGCCCCAATCTATTAATTAAGAAGAAGAAATTTTCCAGTTAATTTATTGAAAATCGGGCAAAAACCAATACAGCTGGATTAAACCGAAGTACTCACAAAGCAAGAACACCTCACGGCCACAACGATAGCCCGACAAACTCTCCAAACACACAACAATCACAATAACTAACACTCAGATACAATTCGTCTCATTTATAGGCTCTCTATGGTGACTTTGTTAATCTTATCTCATGATTTAGTCTCGGCCGGGCATGTGTGTGCGCGTGTGGTCTAAAAAATTCAGATAGAACTTTTTGATATCCTAATCAATTGGAACCCATCAAATGTTTAACAATGAAGGATGTTGAAATTGGTTTCTACATCTAGCAAATAGATTGGATTTTCAAAATACAGTGCCTGAGAAATAATCATAACTTAATATACCATTATTCAGGATAAACTTTATATAGAAAGTATGCGCATGGTAAGATATAGCCCAGATGTATGTATGTGAGAATGAATTGTTGCATCTTTTACTCGATGATAACCGGGAAGTTTCCCTCATCTCACCCTGTCACCCATCTTAAGATGTCTAGTGCTCCATATTCCTTGACGCATCACAAGGCTCGCAACGAAACAAATTGCCGCCTTTTTCTATGAATTTGTACTACCTCCATTCCACAAAAATATTTTTGCTAAAATTCTTTTTTTTTTTGCGGGGATGAAACTGATAACATTACACCAAGTTTCTTACAGAAAAACCCAGAAACAAAGGAAAAAAACAGATAAGTCCATTTGGATTCCAGCATCGTCTTCGCAGCGCAGCACGCTCCGCCGGCGCGCCGCCGCCACTCCTCCACTGATGCTTGGACTGGGAGGAACCCCTCAGCAGACGGGAAGTCAACGGTCCTCGGTTCCTAGGAACCTCCATCCTACACCTCTAAGCGACGCCAGCTTGGGTAACATCAGCAGCTCCACCTAGGTCTTCAGATCCCGGCGCCGCCGCCACACGGCCACCGGCGAGGGGAAAGCGCACTCGGGGGCTCCTCCGAGCCGGGAGTGCGCTGAAGGCGGCAGATCCGCGGCGAAGCTCAACCGGAGCACCCACCACGGAGGAGAAGGAAGCCACCTGCAAAAGCCACTCTGGCGACGCCGCCATCTCCACAGCGCCTCCGGCTAGCATCCTACGACGACCTACACTATGTACACACCGTGATCCGCCGATTCCCCAACCTCCCGCCGCCGGAGCGGCCGCCGGGGGCGAGGAATCGAGTGGATCGACGGCGGCGAGGTGGTCAACGCGGGGGCTCACAAAATCTCCTCTCTCTACTGTAGCGGGGAGAGGGGAACGGTCCAAGCTCGTCTATATTTTTGCTAAAAATTCAATCATTGTTAATTTTCACTAACATTGTAGTAACACCCATTGATAATTACAACTGCATAGATATGACATGAAAATACATTTTATTGATTTGATATTGTAGATTTTTTTTGTTTAACTTAGTCATATTGTTTAATTTTGACCAAAATATACGCCCTTAAGAAGGAACAGAAGGTTTGACTTTGACCAAAATTGATACGCCTTATTTTTAAAAATAGAAGGGGTAGTACTTATAAATATTATTTTTTAAATTTTGTTATAAATATTCATAAGGCGAAGGATAAATGTTTTCAGACTTAACTAAACGTCCTCTTTCTAAAGAGCGTAGGCAATAAAGAGAACAAACATATCATGTTGTCTATGGTGATTTCGTCAATCTTATCTCATGATTTAGATCTCCAACGGGTATTCGTCAATCTTATCACATATTTTAAAAAATAAACTCACATGCATTTATTTTGATATCCCAATCAGTTGAAACCCATCAAATGTTTAACAATGATGGTTGTTGAAACTGCTTTCAGTTTGACAAACTCGTTGGATTTTAAAAATACAGTGATTGATACAGAAAATGCCATAGCTTAATATACCATTATCCAAGATAAAACCTTATCTAGAAAGATTGGTACAAAAATTCTAAAGATGTCGGCGGGATGTATGTATGTGAAAATGAACGGCAGCATCTTTTACTCGATGAAAACCAGGAAGTTTCACTCATGTCACCCCTCTTACGAGGTCTAATTTGGATCGAGGGAGTGCGCATGCATTGCTCGATAGTCCTTCGCACAACAGGAGCTCGCAACGAAACAAAGCTGCCGCAAGGAGCGACTATGTGGCACACGAGGCGATGCGCAGATGATGTGCGTGCTTTGGGCCATTCTGGATCTGAATTCGAAATTGAACAAGAATCCCCGCGACGGTGGGCGAGAAGTTGTTCTAGGGTCTGTGACAGCAGTCCATACACGCATTCGACACGCTAGTGGTAAGCGTGGAGAAGGTTCTTAAGAAGTGTGAAAGTAAATGAGAAAGGACTGTGGCGTTCTGGTGCCGGATGATGGCTTTCTTGGAGTTGAGCATTGTCTCGCCCCAATATGGTGGCCGTCTCCTTGCTTGGAGTGAATAACATAAAACCTCCACATTTGTAGTCGAATCACCAAATGCCACAAATTTTAGTTTTCATAACGCACCTCAATGGTAAACATTTGATATAAAAGTACTATAATAAAACACTGATTAGTTTTTTTTTCTTTGTTTGCTTGGCTTGCAACTTAAAATAAACTCTGTACGGCTGACCGTTTCTAGAAGAGAGGATGACTAAATTGTTATTTTGTGCCCACTTTGCAAGCAAACTCCTCTTAGTCACTTGCCGTTTCACCATTAGCCTTTGGGGCTTCATTGAGGATTGGATTGGCGTTTTACCGGTCAAAAATAAAAGCTATCGATGACGTTTTATTCAACTCATGAAGTAAAGTGCGCGCGTCGTTACAAGGTGACAGTACAATCAAACATAGGTCGTGGTGGAGTGATGCAAATGAAACAAGCACTACATGCGGAGGTGGAATGAAGGAAGGGAAAATAGTAGGTTCGTAGGTGTTAATTTTTGGGCGCGACGAGCTTCTCGATTTCCTGCAGCGCCTGGATGGCGGCCTTGATGTAGAACGCGATGGGCGCGGAGACGGCGGCGAGCGGGTTGGCGGCGATCTCCTCCTTGACGTCGTCGTCGGCGGAAGGCAGCGGCGCCGTGGGGTCCTCCTCGAACTGCTGGGCCTGCTTCAGGTACGCGTCCATGCGCGGCGTGGCGAAGAGCCGGACGGCGTCCATGTCGCCGCCCCTGGCCGCGTACCGCTGCCGGCCGTGGGACGTCTCGGAGGCCAGCGCGTAGGGGCGGCCCTTCGCCTCGTACAGCTCCTGCGACTCCATCAGATCCAGCAGCTGAAGCAGCTCGGTGCGGAGCATGCCCACCAGCTTCCGCCCGCCGTCGTCCAGCACCACCACGTCCTCCAGCGCGTTCTGCGCGTCCGCCAGCTTGTACCGCGCGTCGTCCAGTTTCTTCCGGTCCGCCATCTCCCTCGCTTCCCCGATGGCGCCGGCGTGCTCCCGCCGCGCCATCTCCGCCAGCACCGCCCGCGCCTTGCCACTGACGGCGCCGGGGTCGTCGGAGGGCTCCGGGGTGCGGTTGATGAGGATGTCCTGCGGGGTCTGGTTCTGGACGCCGCCCTGCGCGGTGTAGCTGTGCTGGGCCTCGGCCAGTGGCGCGTCGTACTCCGCCGTGTCGGTGCTGTCGAGGAGCGTGAGGTTCACAGCGACCTTGCGGGCCTCGCCGCTGAAGAGGGTGCCGAACATGATGGTGATGACGCCGGTCTCGCCGTCGGTGGTATGCGTGTAGTCCGTGCCAGGCGCCACGGTCATGGCGTTGAGGTCACGGGGGTCGTCGGTCTTGGGCGTCAGCATGAGCTGCACGTCCTGCGCCACCACGGTGAGGAGGCCGCCGAGCAGCTGCGAGAAGGGCGCGGTCACGTTCCCGCCGTCCGGCACCGAGCTGAACGTGCCGCCGGGGGACTTCCGCGCGACGTCACTGAGCAGGACGTGGTCGGCGTCCTTGCCGAAGCCGAACGTGTACACCGACACCTTCCCCAGGTCGGGCCGCCGGGCGTCGGTGTGGTTGTTCTGCTGGCCGTCGGACATGACGAAGACGTTGGCGGTGCGGGCCCTGGTGGTGGTGCGGCCGGCGAAGACCGCGAGGGCGGTCTCCATGCCGGCCTCGATGTTGGTGCCGCCGCGGGCGACCAGGCCGTCCACGATGGCCTTGAGGTCGGCCTGGGCGGCCTGGGTAACGGAGCGGAGCGGGCACTGCCTCGTGGCGGAGTTGGAGAAGGAGACGACGGAGAGGCGGTCGACGGGGGTGAGCTTCATGATGACGAAGTGCATCGCCTTCTTCATGCTCTGCAGCTTGTCGCCCTGCATGCTGCCGCTCACGTCCAGCACCGCCACCAGGTCCAGCCCTTCTCTGACGGCAGTGGACGAGGTGGCGTTCAGCTCCACCAGCGCCGTCACCGCGTCCGCCGTCAGCGCCACCTGGTCCTTGCTGTAGATCGGCGTCTTGATCGTCACCAGACCCTTGGTGCTCCCTGCATTGGAAGCAGGAGGCTTCTCGTCGTCGTTGAACGCCATGGATTAATTAGTTGAAGATCGACCTGGTCGAGAGAGAGAGAGCTAGACGTGCATGAATAGATCAATATATAAAGGCTTGCAAGAATCGCCCAGGTCCGCAGTATCCACGTCACCCCCTATTCACGGCCGTTCGATCGCGCGGTCCGACGTCCAGGAAACGGCCACGTCGCCCCCGCGCGTCACTGTTTACAGCTACAGTGTTTCGGATTTTCTACCAATCAAACGCTGACACGTCGCCCGGTCATCACCCGGTGACGCCGGTGGCCAGCCGGTCACCCCTCCCGCACGGTTTTTGGCGCAACTTTTTACACGAAACCCCCCGCGAAGGACTGGAACGCAAATCCCGGAAAAGGCATGCTCCTCCGTCCAAAAACATCACCACACCTCACCCTCTCTCTTCCCCTCTCCCCGCGCGAACCCGAGCTCGCCGGCACCGCCGACGCCGCTCCGCCTCTCCCCGTTCAGATCGACAAACACAGCGACCTCCGCCGTCGCGCGCTCTCCTCCTCGTCGACAGGCGCATGCCGAAACGCCACGAGCTCGCCGGAATCGACGCGGCCATGCTCGCAGGCCGCCGCCGCGTTCGCAGGTTGCCAGCGATGCTCCGGCGACCCAAAAGAGGCGGCGCCGCCGCTCCCAGGCACCCCGCATCCACGCGCCTCCGGCGAACCCATGCGCCTGTCCCATCTCGCGGTGGCGCGACGCCGGCGAGCTCCACGCCGCCGAGGCAGATCCCGTCCACGTATGACGTCACGGCGACCTCAGCGTGGGCCCAGGCTGTCAGCGTTTTTCCCTTTTCGCAAAAACAAATACAGAAATTGCAAAATTCCTTACAGGTGGGCCCCTACTACTCCACACAAATTCCAGAAAATGAAAAATATTACAAATTCAATAACTTTAAATTTACACACCGGGAAAAAAAGAAAAATATAGCAAAATTGTCACAAAAATAAATGCCGACTATTTATGCCATGCGATGAAATTTTTAGATTTAAATATTTTTAAATTTCAAATACCCTTCAAATTTAAACTTTCCGTAAACGTAAAAAGAATTCAAACCTGACCGACCTCCAATTTGAACAATTTTTAAAATCCGAACAATTTTTAAACGTAACTTCCTTTGAATTTCAAAAAATTCCGAATTTGAACAATTTTCGAATGTGAACATTTCTAAATTTGAATTTTATCACACGAGCGGGAAAAATATGACAAATATATCAACATGACCACAAAAAAATAGATTAACTATTTATATCATATGATCAAATTCCAAATTGTAATACTTCCAAATTTTGAAAGCATTTCAAATATGAGCGTTTAATAAACGCAAAGAGAATTCAAATATGACAAATACATCAACATGAACACAAAAACAAATGCTGGCTATTTATGACGTATGACCAAATTCTAGATTTGAATATTTTAAAACTTATAATACCTTCCAAATCTGAGTATTTAATAAAAATATTCAAATTTCAAATATCCTTCAAATCTGAACATTCCGGACACATAAAAAGAATTCAAACCTAAATGACTTCCAATTTAAACAATTTTTAAAATCCAAACAAATTTTAAACGTAACTTCCTCTGAATTTCGAAAAAATTCCAAAATTGAACAATTTCCGAATGTGCACGTTTCCAAATTTGAATTTTACCACACATTCGGGAAAAATATGACAAATATACCAACATGAACACAAAAAAAATATAGCAAAATGGTCACAAAAATAAATACCGACTATTTATGCCTTGCGATGAAATTTTTAGATTTAAATATTTTTAAATTTCAAATACCCTTCAAATTTAAACATTCCGTAAACGTAAAAAGAATTCAAACCTGACCGACCTCCAATTTGAACAATTTTTAAAATCCGAACAATTTTTAAACGCAACTTCCTTTGAATATCAAAAATTTCCAAATTTGAACAATTTTCGAATGTGAACATTTCCAAATTTGAATTTTATCACACGAGCGGGAAAAATATGACAAATATATCAACATGAACAAAAAAAATTAACAATTTATATCATATGATCAAATTCCAAATTGTAATACTTCAAAATTTTGAATGCATTTCAAATATGAGAGTTTAATAAACGCAAAGAGAATTCAAATATGACAAATACATCAACATGAACACCAAAAATAACGCTGGCTATTTATGAAGTATGACCAAATTCCAGATTTGAATATTTTAAAACTTCTAATACCTTCCAAATCTGAGTATTTAATAAAAATATTCAATTTTCAAATATCCTTCAAATCTGAACATTCCGTAAACATAAAAAGAATTCAAACCTAAATGACTTCCAATTTGAACAATTTTTGAAATCCAAACAAATTTTAAACGTAACTTCCTCTGAATTTCAAAAAAAATCCAAATTGAACAATTTTCGAATGTGCACGTTTCCAAATTTGAATTTTACCACACAGGCGGAAAAATATGACAAATATACCAACATGAACACAAAAAAAATGTTGACTATTTATATCATATGATCAAATTCCAAATTGTAATACTTCAAAATTTTGAAAACATTTTAAATATGAGCGTTTAATAAACACAAAGAAAATTCAAAATATGACAAATATATCAACATGAACTCAAAAATACATGTTGCTTATTTATGTCATATGATCAAATCCCAAAATTTGAATATTTAAAAAAATTTAAATGCATTTCAAATCTGAGCATTTAAAAAACGTAAAGAAGAAATCACATATGAATAACTTCTCACTATTAACAATTTTAAAATTTCAACAATTTACAAATCTAAACTTTTTAAAAAAATCGATACATTAAAAGTTGAACAACTTTTGAATGTGGACATGTTCAAATTTAAATTTTTTACACCACGGTATTTACAAATGTGACAAATAGATGAACGTGAACACAAAAAAAAAATTGCTCACTACTTCTAGCATATGATGAAACTTTAAATTTGAATACTTCAAAATTTTGAATGCCTTTCAAAACTAAAAGAAGAAATCACATATGAATAACTTCTCACTATTAACAATTTTAAAATTTCAACAATTTACAAATCTAAACTTTTTTAAAAAAAAATTCGATACATTAAAATTTGAACAACTTTTGAATGTGGACATTTTCAAATTTAAATTTTGTACACCACGGTATTTTCAAATGTGACAAATAGATCAACATGAACACAAAAAAAAATTGCTCACTACTTATAGCGTATGATCAAACTTCAAATTTGAATACTTCAAAATTTTGAATGCCTTTCAAAACTAAACATTTCATAAACGTAAATATAATTCAAATATGAACATCTTCCCAATTTTAACAACTTTTCAAATTCGATCAATTTATAAATGTAAACTTTTTTCCAATTCCAACAAATCTGAATCTGAACAACTTTAGAGTGCAAACATTTTCAAATTTGAATTTTTCACACCACGGTATTTCTTCTTCTAAACTATTTCCGAAATATGAACAATTTTTAACCGTAAACTTTCTTTGCATTTCAATAATTTTCAAACCTGCACGATTTTCAAATGAGAACATTTTCAAATTTGAATTTTACCACACGTGCATGGCACATACATTTGAATATTCCAAAAAATTAAATGCCTTTCAAATCTACCCATTTTATAAACACGAAAAGAATTTCAAATCTGAATAACTTTCCAGTTTGATTAAATTTTGAAAACTGAACAATTTTTAAACGTAAACTTTCTTCGCATTTCAAAAAAAATTCAAAGATTCACAACTTTTACATATCGACATTTTCAAATTTGAATTTCACCAAACAGGCGTGGCATTTGCCGCGCTAAGTTCCCTAGTACCGTCCTATATATACACACCTATCACGACCATGGATCAATCTATATGAGTTAGAGCTCATTCAAACTCTAGAACCATCGGATGCGTTGTGATTTGTGCACTGTATGAGTTGCAAGTCGGGGTGCAATTGCCACTTTTTTCATTGCAAGTGGGTTGTAACAGAGATGTTTAGATAAAAGGTAAAAATGCCTAGCTTTGAATTAACAAAGCCCCAGAGTTTTAAAACGGCAATTACAACAGGTGCTGAGAAAATCAGCAAATAAGAAAACCGAACAACAAGCAAACGGAAAATAAACAAGTGATGCATGTAAAATGCATACATGAACTTTGCATTATATTACTGATATTTCAATCATATTTGCATCATATAAGGGTTATATCATTGTTTTATATTGATTTTGAGAATATTTCATAGTTTCCCTATTTTCTGGAATTAACCCTGCACAGGCAGAAAACCCTATTTTCTATATTTTGATGTTTCAGAGACCCAAACGACGTCCAAATGACCTGGAAATTTACGAGCATCAGTTTTTGGAAGGAACAAAGCGTGGGAGCGAAGGAAGCGAACGAACGGAGGCCCGAGGGCCAAGTTGAGTGGGCCCACGTGGCCAGATTCCTTGGCCGTGTGGGACCCATCAACTGGGGCCTCGAGGCTCCGTTGCCGTCGATCTTTTTTCCCGAGGCTCCGTCTTGACCTAAAAACGACTATAAAAATAGTCTCCAACGCACTTCGGAAAGGAGCGCCGCAGAAACACAGAAACCACGAAACAGAGACCTGGAGTTGCAGATTGGAGGGGGAAAACTCCGGCGGGGCGCTGCCGGTGTGGTTTCCATCTTCTCCAACGACTTCCATGATGAAGAGGGAGTACTCCACCCCTGGACTATGGGTTTGTGGAAGTAGCTTATGTATCTCTCCTCTCTTGAGCTTCACTAATTAGTACCGTATGAGCTGCTGAACATGATTACGGTCCTCTATGTAATACCTTTGTGGTGGATCTTTATATGAATTAATATATGTTTGAGATTGCAATAGTTTTGTTTCAGTTATGAAAGTAGATGCATATTATGTACCCCGTTCTTGTTTACTTGTTATGATCAAGCATGTGTATGAGAGCGTGTGAGGGGGAACGTGTGCATTAGTTGGAGTAACGGGGGGTGGCTAGTGCGGTGAACGTGAGAGAAAGTTCCGCGATCCATTTGGGTGTTTTACCTTACTTTGTTGCCTCACTAGGGATAAAGAAAAATACCTTGCTACCGGAGATATGGGTGTGACCATTGCCACTACTCCATGACTAGATCTAGCATGTTCTTATTTTAACTTCATGTCATGAAACATAATGATATGCTCTGATTTATCTTAATTACTAAGGTGTTATGATTTAGTTCGCATCTTGGTGGAGTATAAGAGAGATTAATAAACAAAAGATCTCTATGGTAGGACGTGATGCCCATATAATTAGTAACTTGTCATGAAACCTTTATGTTGCAATCTCATATGTTAATTCCAGTGTTCCATTGTCTACCACTTTATTAAAAAGAGAGTGCATTTGTGAAACCATGAACCCCGGTCCATTTTTAATCATAAGAAACACCTTTCCAACAACTTTTATCCACTTTACATTTTCCACCATTTAAAAAACCGAAAATACAAAAACACTTTTACATCTTGCATTCATAATACAAAACCCAAAAATATCATCCATCATTGTTCCCACCATCCTTGCATATTTATTTATCACCATTGCATATTTATTTACTGTTTTGCATTCATTTTATCTTGATATCATTCTCACACCTTATGCTTGACAACCGCTAGGTGAGTTTGAGGGCCAAAACAATTTACTTTGCTTGTAGGTTTTCAAGAGAAGGATAAGAAGATAAATCTTTCACTACTGATTCCCCGAGAGTTCGATATTAAACCCTCGAGTCACCCCTCGTGGGGAAAATCGTCTTTCCTATACTACATACTCTGCACTTGGAGTCTCAACCTAACCCATATTCTTTTGACGCAGGTAACTACGTCAAGGGCCATCAACAAGACACTCCGCTTGAATTGCTCCAAAAACTCATTTGCCACAACGATCGCTGATAAGAAGTGACGCGAGAGCACACTTGACGACGAAGCCTCTGATCCGCTAAAAAATCATGCCCGCATCTGCAACCTGAAAGGCTGCCCGTCGTCGCAGCACCAACTGCCTCCACGTCCGAAGAGGGCCCCTGCCCCCTCGCTCGGTTCGAAGAGCGCCGCACCGTCAGAGTTGGAGAAGCTCACCCGAGAGCACAGATGGCAGACAACAACCAGGCGACAAAGGGAGATCAAAGACAACATCAGCTCACCGGAGAAGAGAACACGACGAGAAGGGCCTCGCATGCAACCGCAAGCCACTCACACCCTGTTAACCGGCATCCCCTGGGCTCCTAAGACGGCGCCAAGCGCCTACAAGAAGGGAGCCCGAGAACATAGTGACATGGTCCCTCGACGACGTCCCCAAGGGGGAGCATGGCGCCCAAAAGCGTCACAGCCGCCGGCCCACGGTGGGCAAGGTTTTCACCTGGATACCACGGCCAGCTTCCAGCATAGTCACACCGGCAACACGAGTGGAGACCGGAGCAGCCGAGACACCGAAAACTACAAGAGCTCGACCACGATTGACCCACAATGGAGCCCTCACCGCCGACACGTCCAAGGAACCGTCCAGCACCTCATGCTCAGGGCCGCTGCCCCGACTTCCAAGATTTGCCACCTCACCCGCCTGCACGAAGCTTGATACGTCTCAAACGTATCTATAATTTTTGATTGTTTTATGCTTCTTTTATATCAATGCTACATGTTTTTATAATAATTTTATATCATTTTTATACATTTTCTGGGACTAACCTATTAACAAGATGCCCAGTGCCGGTTCCTGTTTTCTGTTGTCTTTTTTGTTTCAAAAAAGTTATTAAGGAAATATTCTCCGAAAGATCTGAAAATTTATGGGCTTTATTTTTACGAAGGAACGAAGCCACCTTCCAAAGGAGGGGTCCAGGGGACCCATGATGCATGTAAAATGCATACATGAACTTTGCATGTTATTACTAGATATTGCTAAATATTTGCAACTTATATGATGTTATATTAATGTTTTATAATGATTTCGGGGATTTTCTAAACAATCCCCCCTCTTTTGGTTCTAACTCTGTTTTCCAGAAAACGTCTTTTTTAGTGTTTCGGACTTTCCGGGAGCTTCGGGACTCCAAAAAGGGCAAGGCCAAAGAGCACGGTTCAGAATTTTCGAGACGAACGCAATGGGATGAAAATGAAGACCAGAAACCCAACCAGCTGGGAAATAGGTGGTCCCACGTGGCCAGATTCCCTGGCCGCGTGAGGCACCTCCTTTTCCCCCTCGTGGCTCCGATGCCGTCCGTTTTCGTCCCCGTGGCTTCGTCTTGACCTAAAACCGACTATAAAAATAGTCCCCCGGGGAGTTTCGCGGGGAAGCGGCGGAGAAACACAAAACCACGAAACAGAGAGTCAGAAGGCTGCCGCCGGAGAAGATTGGAGGGGGAAACGCCACCGGAACACCTCCGGAAGGTTCCTCCATCCCCCCTCCGGAGTCTCCATCAACACCACCGTCAAGACCAGCACCATCTCCATCACCATCTTCGTGATCCACTTCACCCCCCCTCATAGTTTAAAATTGTTCGAACCCTAGCTATTGTCTAAGTACTATTCTACATGTTTGTGGATTGCTACTTGTCATTGTTTTGTGGGGAGATTATATTTTCAGATTGTGTTGTATCACTTATACCATTGAATCATATCATGTCTTCGCGTTGTGAGTAGTTCTCTCATGTTCCTGGGGGCATAGGATGGATTGGCAATGATTTCCACTTAACATGTATTGAGTATTTGGTCAAGTTTTTATCTTTTATGGTTATCTTATTGTACAACGTATGGGTGCACACATATGTTGAGTAATGCATGAAGGTAATCACACTAATCTGATGGAATGGGTAGGACCTGGGAGGACACGTAAACCTGTGGTCTAGTACATGAAGTACCATTAGGAGGGGATTTATATCGGGGACCTTAGAGTTTAAGGCTATGGTGGGACTATGTCTTAATAACTCTTGTGTAGTCATTTACTTGGCCATAAGAACCATCATAAGGGGTTTAGTTTATTTATTTAGCTACACCTAATTATGGCTCCGTCCAAAGAAGATTAAAACTTGACAAAATGTTTACCTTGTTGTTATAGAAATATCTATGCCATGAAATCCATGTAGCCCTTGGGAACGTTTTCCACGCATAAGAAACACACACTTAAGCTTGTCCTCTTGCTGCATAGAGGATTGGGCTTTCTCTCTTTGAGAGCTTTCACCCAAAAACACTTGCATCATTTAATCATTTTAGTTTGTCTAGTGCATAGATAATAAGAGAAGTGACACTCTTATTTGAGAGGATAAATACTTATACCTTCTACTCCTCGTGGGATCGATACTAATACTTACACATTGAAGATTTCAACGATCCCCTATACTTGTGGGTATCAAGACATTTTCTGGCGCCGTTGCCGGGGAGTGTAGCGCTTAAGTTTTTATTCTTGTTTGCACTAGATATTTATTTTCAGTTTTGCATATACTCTAGTTTACTTTCAGTTTTGCATTTAGTTTTACTTTCAGTTATATATATCAAAACACAAAAAAATTAGAAAATGGAAAACTATTATGAAAACGCCATGATAGCTGCTGAATTTAGAAAATCAAATGAAGGGAAAAGATTAGGAGGCTACTTAGAGCTTCTAAATAAAATTGCTAGTGGGCTGCTTAATTATCATGAGGAAGAAATTTGTTGCTCTGAATACTTTAGAAACTTTGAAGTCCAATGCCCTTCCAATAAAGAACATGTTATTGCAACTTATCATACATGGAATTATGCTTACTTAGGGATGAAAGAAGTAGAGCAATTTGTTATTTTTATGGCAGCCTATGAATTATACACCTTCATTGATGAACATGAAACCTGCCCTATAGCTTCTCAATTTAAAGTTTTGATTGCCACTATCCTTGATCTCTGCATAGTTGAATTTAATGAAAATATCTATGTTGTTGACACAAGGAAGAGAGCTTCCCAAGAAAGCTCTAATGTTTTGCAGGAAGAAGTTGATGAAAACATAAGCTTGGAATAGGAAGTATGTGAAGAGGAGGATAAAAACCTAAGCTTGGGGATGCCCGTGCAACCCCAAGAAGATGATGAAAATGATGAACAACTAGAGAATGAAGAGAGGGAACTTCCACCTTCACCACCTATGGATGAGGGTAACACTAAATTTTTTGTTGATGATAAACTTTGTTCTTATGATTCTGATAATGAGGAGGAATATCAACCTATGCCTAATGATAACATTATTGATAATAATTTTGATGATGAGGAGGAGTATGGTTTAGACATGTTTTATGATAGTACTCTAGATGATGGACCTATGCTTATTGATAATCCTCCATGTTTAGCTGTTATTACTTTATGTGAGATAAAAATGATATACTTGCTGCTTGTGACAACACTCTCACTTATGAGAGTCCTACTTTATTTTTGAATTCTCCTATTCACACCATGGAGGAGAAGCTTTTATATGTTGAAAAGTACTTATGTGGGCTGAAATTATCTTGCACTAATAACCATTCCACCCACAACCATCATGTTTATGATGTTTCTTGCAATTATTTTGAGAGAGGAAAACATGCTAATATCTTACATGATAGTTTTAATAATCCTTTATATGTTCCTAAGTTTGCAAAGTTGCACCAATCTAATAGTTGTTTTATCAAATTTGGTTCCACTACTTGTAACTATTATGAGAGAGGAAGAAAGACTTATATTTATGTTTCTATGTTATTTAAAATGCAACCTACTGATCATTACATGCATTGGTTACCACAAAATTGCTGCTATTTATTCATATATAAAATGCCAATGCATAGGAAGAGTTAGACTTAAAAGTAATGTTTAATATTTGTGGTGTGTTCCTTATGCTTTATTTCCTATTCGGTTTGAGCACACCTTTATATCTTTACAACATGTAAAATATCTTTACCTACTGTTTTGACAATTAGTTTAAGATTTTCACTTTATATAAAATTTGGGAAAGTAAATGAGAAGGATGAGTAATGGAGAAGTTGGGGTCGACCTTGAACATGTGTTGTTCATGCCAATGGAACCGTTGCAAAGTCTCTATCATTAAAACTTTTCCCAAAGCTAAAACCAAATAAAAAGAGTGTTTATGTTGTATATATTTGCTTCTTCTTTTGCCCTTTTGCTAAATCAAAAACAACAAAAATATTTTCTTTCTTCTTTATTTGTTTCTCTTGATTCTTTCTTAGTTCTTTTTGTTTCTTTTTTATTTCTTTTATCTTCAGTTTAAGTTTTGGTTTTTGAGTCAAGGTGCTTGTTTACTACCGTAACATCACCTTTGTATCTTATTTTTCATCTTTATGGCAAGAATAACCTCTTTTGAGAGGTAGGATCAAACAATAGTGATTTGCTGTCCAGAAAACAGATTCCTAAGCTTCACTGCGAAAAATGTTAGAAATCACAGAAGAGGAATTTTGACCTGATATTTTACGACAGCAATATTCAGTTATTATTACACATTTCATTAGTTCAAAGTTTTCTGATTTGAGCAACGTAAGTGCCTCTGAAAATTCACTCTTTACGGGCTGTCCAGTTTTTGACAGATTCTGTCTTTATTTTGCATTACTCTCATTACTTGTGTTTTGTGTGGTTCTATTGATCAAAGAGAAATACACAACCATAGTAATAGTAGCTAATGTTTAGAATCAACTCATGATATGTCTTTGCTGTACCTATGTGGATTTAATTTATGGAGACACTAACCCCTCTAATCAAGTTTTATGATGAGTTTTGTGTAAAGACAATTTTCAAGTGGAAGAGTTGAGGGTGATGAACAATGATCAAGAGGGACAAACACTCAAGCTTGGGGATGTTACCCCTAGGCTCACTCTACATATATCATGTAAGTACAAGAATTCAAGCTTGGGGATGCCAAGCCACCTCACTCCAACCATCTTGATACCAAGTAAGTAAGCCTAGCTATATGGCTATAAAGAAAGCGCTTTACGGGAGGCAACCCGGTTGTTTTTACTTTTGATTTTCTTTGTGTCCTCTCGCTGTAACAAGAGACTTAGTTTTTAGTTTTGTTTCTGGAATTTTTAATAAAGTGTCAAGTTTTACCTATTTTCGTTTGAAAAAGTTGCTATTTGCATTCGGAGATTTTATTCCAGCACGAATCTGTGCACGGTATGATTTTTAATTCCTATTCTGTAACTCCGAATGAGCTGATATTTGAACTGTAGTTGCAACTTTTCATCCTCTGTAAGCATGAATTTTTTAGATTTTTTTGACATATTTAAGTAGGGTAGAAAAATACGTTTTGCTGCTGCTGTTTTTCTGGACAAATTCTGTCCCATTTTGTTTGATGCATTCTTTGAACTTTTAACTTGAATCTTTTTTATCCAATTGAGTTTATAAGTAGGCATACAACATTATACACTTTCTGGACATTCATATGAATTTTTGTTTAAGGATTTTATGCAGCAAGCAATTCGTTTGTCTATCACTACTAATGTCGCCCCACAGAAAAGAAATGGGAGAAACGGTGTTTTGAAGTTTTTTCACAGGGATTAGAGGAGATGCACCAAGAGCTATCCAAGGATGGTGAAGACCATAAGCTTGGGGATGTGAAGACAACCCCACTGGACCAACACACTCTCGGTTTGCACACTTCTAAGTTCTGTTTTTCGATCAATGCACTTTATCGCATAAACTTGGAGCGTCTTTTATTTGCTTTTTATTTCGGTTTGATTTTTGTTTGTCTTGAGACCACCACTATCATTTATATATGAGAGAGCTACTGGAAATTTGGGTTGAATTAAGTTAGATGCTATTAAAATGATTGGGAAAGGGATGTTTGAGTTGATTCAAAAAGATACATATAGTTGCATGATTCATGCTTTTAATGAATATTGATTTGCAAGTGTTTTATCAAGAGCTATCTTTTATTCATGTTTTGATGCTGAATGTTACTTTACTTTGTTTAACATGGATTCATTAGTTCTATGGACAATTATGCATGCATTTAGACGGTCAACTTTCTCCCTTTGCTAGCCCAAAAATTCCAACAAGTAAAAACTTGTTTTCCAACACCTTCAACCAAAGTTTTTCCAGTGAGTCCACCATATCTACCTATTAGCTTTATGCTATTCCGAGTATGTTTATCATGTTATTTTGTATTATCTATACTTCTGAATTAAAATGCTTATGTTATTGATTGTTATGGGAAAAGTTGGTTAAGAGCTCTCACGAACTTGATGCACACTTTACTTTTATTGCACTTAATAAACATGACCCATTGTGATTAAAATTATGAAGTTGTGAGCTTGACAAGTGTCTTGGTTGGGAGTTAGCTCATATGTGCTGTCACATGGCAGGCTGCCAGCGATGCTCCGGCGACCCAAAAGAGGCGGCGCCGCCGCTCCCAGGCACCCCGCATCCACGCGCCTCCGGCGAACCCATGCGCCTGTCCCATCTCGCGGTGGCGCGGCGCCGGCGAGCTCCACGCCGCCGAGGCAGATCCCGTCCACGTATGACGTCACGGCGACCTCAGCGTGGGCCCAGGCTGTCAGCGTTTTTCCCTTTTCGCAAAAACAAATACAGAAATTGCAAAATTCCTTACAGGTGGGCCCCTACTACTCCACACAAATTCCAGAAAATGAAAAATATTACAAATTCAATAACTTTAAATTTACACACCGGGAAAAAAAAGAAAAATATAGCAAAATGGTCACAAAAATAAATGCCGACTATTTATGCCATGCGATGAAATTTTTAGATTTAAATATTTTTAAATTTCAAATACCCTTCAAATTTAAACTTTCCGTAAACGTAAAAAGAATTCAAACCTGACCGACCTCCAATTTGAACAATTTTTAAAATCCGAACAATTTTTAAACGTAACTTCCTTTGAATTTCAAAAATTTCCAAATTTGAACAATTTTCGAATGTGAACATTTCTAAATTTGAATTTTATCACACGAGCGGGAAAAATATGACAAATATATCAACATGAACACAAAAAAAAAAAGATTAACTATTTATATCATATGATCAAATTCCAAATTGTAATACTTCCAAATTTTGAAAGCATTTCAAATATGAGCGTTTAATAAACGCAAAGAGAATTCAAATATGACAAATACATCAACATGAACACCAAAACAAATGCTGGCTATTTATGACGTATGACCAAATTCCAGATTTGAATATTTTAAAACTTATAATACCTTCCTAATCTGAGTATTTAATAAAAATATTCAAATTTCAAATATCCTTCAAATCTGAACATTCCGGACACATAAAAAGAATTCAAACCTAAATGACTTCCAATTTAAACAATTTTTAAAATCCAAACAAATTTTAAACGTAACTTCCTCTGAATTTCGAAAAAATTCCAAAATTGAACAATTTCCGAATGTGCACGTTTCCAAATTTGAATTTTACCACACATTCGGGAAAAATATGACAAATATACCAACATGAACACAAAAAAAATATAGCAAAATGGTCACAAAAATAAATACCGACTATTTATGCCTTGCGATGAAATTTTTAGATTTAAATATTTTTAAATTTCAAATACCCTTCAAATTTAAACATTCCGTAAACGTAAAAAGAATTCAAACCTGACCGACCTCCAATTTGAACAATTTTTAAAATCCGAACAATTTTTAAACGCAACTTCCTTTGAATATCAAAAATTTCCAAATTTGAACAATTTTCGAATGTGAACATTTCCAAATTTGAATTTTATCACACGAGCGGGAAAAATATGACAAATATATCAACATGAACAAAAACAATTAACTATTTATATCAAATGATCAAATTCCAAATTGTAATACTTCAAAACTTTGAATGCATTTCAAATATGAGCGTTTAATAAACGCAAAGAGAATTCAAATATGACAAATACATCAACATGAACACCAAAAAAAACGCTGGCTATTTATGAAGTATGACCAAATTACAGATTTGAATATTTTAAAACTTCTAATACCTTCCAAATCTGAGTATTTAATAAAAATATTCAATTTTCAAATATCCTTCAAATCTGAACATTCCGTAAACATAAAAAGAATTCAAACCTAAATGACTTCCAATTTGAACAATTTTTGAAATCCAAACAAATTTTAAACGTAACTTCCTCTGAATTTCAAAAAAATTCCAAATTGAACAATTTTCGAATGTGCACGTTTCCAAATTTGAATTTTACCACACAGGCGGAAAAAATATGACAAATATACCAACATGAACACAAAAAAAAATGTTGACTATTTATATCATATGATCAAATTCCAAATTGTAATACTTCAAAAATTTGAAAACATTTTAAATATGAGCGTTTAATAAACACAAAGAAAATTCAAAATATGACAAATATATCAACATGAACTCAAAAATACATGTTGCTTATTTATGTCATATGATCAAATCCCAAAATTTGAATATTTACAAAATTTAAATGCATTTCAAATCTGAGCATTTAAAAAACGTAAAGAAGAAATCACATATGAATAACTTCTCACTATTAACAATTTTAAAATTTCAACAATTTACAAATCTAAACTTTTTAAAAAAATCGATACATTAAAAGTTGAACAACTTTTGAATGTGGACATGTTCAAATTTAAATTTTTTACACCACGGTATTTACAAATGTGACAAATAGATCAACGTGAACACAAAAAAAAAATTGCTCACTACTTATAGCATATGATCAAACTTTAAATTTGAATACTTCAAAATTTTGAATGCCTTTCAAAACTAAAAGAAGAAATCACATATGAATAACTTCTCACTATTAACAATTTTAAAATTTCAACAATTTACAAATCTAAACTTTTTTTTAAAAAAATTCGATACATTAAAATTTGAACAACTTTTGAATGTGGACATTTTCAAATTTAAATTTTGTACACCACGGTATTTACAAATGTGACAAATAGATCAACATGAACACAAAAAAAAAATTGCTCACTACTTATAGCGTATGATCAAACTTCAAATTTGAATACTTCAAAATTTTGAATGCCTTTCAAAACTAAACATTTCATAAACGTAAATATAATTCAAATATGAACATCTTCCCAATTTTAATAACTTTTCAAATTCGATCAATTTATAAATGTAAACTTTTTTCCAATTCCAACAAATCTGAATCTGAACAACTTTAGAGTGCAAACATTTTCAAATTTGAATTTTTCACACCACGGTATTTCTTCTTCTAAACTATTTCCGAAATATGAACAATTTTTAACCGTAAACTTTCTTTGCATTTCAATAATTTTCAAACCTGCACGATTTTCAAATGAGAACATTTTCAAATTTGAATTTTACCACACGTGCATGGCACATACATTTGAATATTCCAAAAAATTAAATGCCTTTCAAATCTACCCATTTTATAAACACGAAAATAATTTCAAATCTGAATAACTTTCCAGTTTGATTAAAATTTGAAAACTGAACAATTTTTAAACGTAAACTTTCTTCGCATTTCAAAAAAAATTCAAAGCTTCACAACTTTTACATATCGACATTTTCAAATTTGAATTTCACCAAACAGGCGTGGCATTTGCCGCGCTAAGTTCCCTACTACCGTCATATATATACACACCTATCACGACCATGGATCAATCTATATGAGTTAGAGCTCATTCAAACTCTAGAACCATCGGATGCGTTGTGATTTGTGCACTGTATAAGTTGCAAGTCGGGGTGCAATTGCCACTTTTTTCATTGCAAGTGGGTTGTAACAGAGATGTTTAGATAAAAGGTAAAAATGCCTAGCTTTGAATTAACAAAGCCCCAGAGTTTTAAAACGGCAATTACAACAGGTGCTGAGAAAATCAGCAAATAAGAAAACTGAACAACAAGCAAACGGAAAATAAACAAGTGATGCATGTAAAATGCATACATGAACTTTGCATTATATTACTGATATTTCAATCATATTTGCATCATATAAGGGTTATATCATTGTTTTATATTGATTTTGAGAATATTTCATAGTTTCCCTATTTTCTGGAATTAACCCTGCACAGGCAGAAAACCCTATTTTCTATATTTTGATGTTTCAGAGACCCAAACGACGTCCAAATGACCTGGAAATTTACGAGCATCAGTTTTTGGAAGGAACAAAGCGTGGGAGCGAAGGAAGCGAACGAACGGAGGCCCGAGGGCCAAGTTGAGTGGGCCCACGTGGCCAGATTCCTTGGCCGTGTGGGACCCATCAACTGGGGCCTCGAGGCTCCGTTGCCGTCGATCTTTTTTCCCGAGCATCCGTCTTGACCTAAAAACGACTATAAAAATAGTCTCCAACGCACTTCGGAAAGGAGCGCCGCAGAAACACAGAAACCACGAAACAGAGACCTGGAGTTGCAGATTGGAGGGGAAAACTCCGGCGGGGCGCTGCCGGTGTGGTTCCATCTTCTCCAATGACTTCCATGATGAAGAGGGAGTAGTCCACCCCTGGACTATGGGTTTGTGGAAGTAACTTATGTATCTCTCCTCTCTTGAGCTTCACTAATTAGTACCGTATGAGCTGCTGAACATGATTACGGTCATCTATGTAATACCTTTGTGGTGGATCTTTATATGAGTTAATATATGTTTGAGATTGCAATAGTTTTGTTTTAGTTATGAAAGTAGATGCATATTATGTACCCCGTTCTTGTTTACTTGTTATGATCAAGCATGTGTATGAGAGTGTGTGAGGGGGAACGTGTGCATTAGTTGGAGTAACGGGGGGTGGCTAGTGCGGTGAACGTGAGAGAAAGTTCCGCGATCCACTTGGGTGTTTTACCTTACTTTGTTGCCTCACTAGGGATAAAGAAAAATACCTTGCTACCGGAGATGTGGGTGTGACCATTGCCACTACTCCATGACTAGATCTAGCATGTTCTTATTTTAACTTCATGTCATGAAACTTAATGCTATGCTCTGATTTATCTTAATACTAAGGTGTTATGATTTAGTTCGCATCTTGGTGGAGTATAAGAGAGATTAATAAACAAAAGATCTCTATGTTAGGACGTGATGCCCATATAATTAGTAACTTGTCATGAAACCTTTTGTTGCAATCTCATATGTTAATTCTAGTGTTCCATTGTCTACCACTTTATTAAAAGAGAGTGCATTTGTGAAACCATGAACCCCGGTCCATTTTTAATCATAAGAAACACCTTTCCAACAACTTTTATCCACTTTACATTTTCTGCCATTTAAAAATCCGAAAATACAAAAACACTTTTACATCTTGCATTCATAATACAAAACCCAAAAATATCATCCATCATTGTTTCCACCATCCTTGCATATTTATTTATCATCATTGCATATTTATTTACTTTTTGCATTCATTTTATCTTGATATCATTCTCACACCTTGTGCTTGACAACCACTTGGTGAGGTTGAGGGCCAAAACAATTTACTTTGTTTGTAGGTTTTCAAGAGAAGGATAAGAAGATAAATCTTTCACTACTGATTCCCCGAGAGTTCGATATTAAACCCTCGAGTCACCCCTCGTGGGGAAAACCGTCTTTCCTATACTACACACTCTGCACTTGGAGTCTCAACCTAACCATATTCTTTTGACGCAGGTAACTACGTCAAGGGCCATCAAGACAGTTTTCTGGCGCCGTTGCCGGGGAATCATTGCTGTAAAGGTTTATCCAAGGGTATCTCACAACAAAGTCAACTTCATCACCAACTTGTGCAAACACCTAAGCTTGGGGAGGTTGCACCTACGTGAGCATCATCTTATCCATCTTTACCTTCAAATCATTTTATTTTGTTTTGTTATTGTCTTGCATATCATTTTATTTTCAGTTTTGCATAAAAAATTAAAAAACACATAAAAACTTTATCAAAATGGATTCTAGTGTTGAAATGAAAAATTTGGTCAATATTATGGAGAGTCATTAATGGATGCTTGGTATAGAATGAAGGGAATTAATAAAAATGGTGTCAACAAGCATACCCCTGCTACTTTGATAAGAAATTTTTATAATGGTCTAGATGGCTGGTCAAAATGTTTTCTAGACTCATTGACTAATGGAAGATTTGCTTCTGGTAATCCCTCACATGCTAATAATTTAATGGAAAATTTATTTGGGAGTTATATAGAAACAAAAGATGAAACTGGGATCAAACAACTAAAAGTTTCTATTGATAGGTCAATATTAGATCTACAAACCTATGTGGAAGAGTATCCTACTAAAAATGAAATACGCTCTTTCATCCTTTACTCAAAAACTAGTATGAAGAAAACTAATGACACCCTTTCTAAAATTGCTTCAAGAATGGAAAGGATAGCAAACAATGCCAAGTCTAAAAAGGGAGCAACTAAGAAATTTAATGACAAAATATTTTCTATGCTAGAACTCTTGGAAGGGAATCTTGAAGAATCTATTAAAGAAGATCTCAATATAGCTTTGGATGTATTATTAAGAAAGAGAAATGAGAGAAAAGTTGAGGAAGTTAAAATGCTTAGTGAAGTCAAGGAACCATTACTTGACTTAGAGAATTGTAGCTTGCATGAATTAATATCTATCTTACAAAAATTTGCAAGTGATCCTTCCATCAATGTTAACCAAGCAGGTTTTGGTTCTTATATTGCTAATCATGTTTTAAAAGAAAAGATTGCTAGGTACAACCAAGAAGCTATGATACCACCTAAGCTTGGGGATATATGGATTCCCAAAGTACTAGTAACCATTGGAAAAGAGACACACCATGCTATATTAGATCTAGGATCTAGTGTCTCTGTTTTATCTAAAGAATTATATGAAGTACTTGAATTAAAGAATCTTGAAAAATGCTCTATTGAACTTGCACTTGCTGATGATTCCATTAAACATGCTTTAGGAAAAGTAAGTGATGTTATGGTAGAGTTGCATATGACATTTGTACCTGTTGATTTTCTAATCATGGATATGGGGAATAAAACCTCTAGTCCAATTATTCTTGGAAGACCTTTTCTTCGTACCACAGGTGCTATCATTGATTCAAAAGAAGGGAATGTGAAGTTTCAGTTTCCACACAAGAAGTGCATGGAACACTTCCCAAGGAAGAGGGACACATCAAAGTTCAAGCTCCCTCATGAGCTTCGTCCACAATAAATATCAAGTAAGAAGCCTAGCTACATGGCTATAAAGAAAGCGCTTTACGGGAGGCAACCCGGTTGTTTTTATTTTTGATTTTCTTTGTGTCCTCTTGCTGTAACAAGAGACTTAGTTTTTAGTTTTGTTTCTGGAATTTTTAATAAAGTGCCAAGTTTTACCTATTTTGGTTTGAAAAAGTTGCTATTTGCATTCGGAGATTTTATTCCAGCACGAATCTGTGCACGGTATGATTTTTAATTCCTATTCTGTAACTCCGAATGAGCTGATATTTGAACTGTAGTTGCAACTTTTCATCCTCTGTATGCATGAATTTTTCAGAATTTTTCGACATATTTAAGTAGGGTAGAAAAATACGTTTTGCTGCTGCTGTTTTTCTGGACAGATTCTGTCCCATTTTGTTTGATGCATTCTTTGAACTTTTAACTTGAATCTTTTTGATCCAATTGAGTTTATAAGTAGGCATACAACATTATACACTTTCTGGACATTCATATGAATTTTTGTTTAAGGATTTTATGCAGCAAGCAATTCGTTTGTCTATCACTACTAATGTCACCCCACAGAAAAGAAATGGGAGAAACGGTGTTTTGAAGTTTTTTCACAGGGATTAGAGGAGATGCACCAAGAGCTATCCAAGGATGGTGAAGACCATAAGCTTGGGGATGTGAAGACAACCCCACTGGACCAACACACTCTCGGTTTGCACACGTCTAACTTCTGTTTTTCGATCAATGCACTTTATCGCATAAACTTGGAGCGTCTTTTATTTGCTTTTTATTTCGGTTTGATTTTTGTTTGTCTTGAGACCACCACTATCATTTATATATGAGAGAGCTACTGGAAATTTGGGTTGAATTAAGTTGGATGCTATTAAAAAGATTGGGAAAGGGATGTTTGAGTTGATTCAAAAAGATACATATAGTTGCATGATTCATATGCTTTTAATGAATATTAATTTGCAAGTGTTTTATCAAGAGCTATCTTTTATTCATGTTTTGATGCTGAATGTTACTTTACTTTGTTTAACATGGATTGGTTAGTTCTATGGACACTTATGCATGCATTTAGACGGTCAACTTTCTCCCTCTTGCTAGCCCAAAAATTCCAACAAGTAAAAACTTGTTTTCCAACACCTTCAACCAAAGTTTTTCCAGTGAGTCCACCATATCTACCTATTAGCTTTATGCTATTCCGAGTATGTTTATCATGTTATTTTGTATTATCTATACTTCTGAATTAAAATGCTTATGTTATTGATTGTTATGGGAAAAGTTGGTTAAAGAGCTCTCACGAACTTGATGCACACCTTACTTTTATTGCACTTAATAAACATGACCCATTGTGATTAAAATTATGAAGTTGTGAGCTTGACAAGAGTCTTGGTTGGGAGTTAGCTCATATGTGCTGTCACATGGCAAGCTTTCAACGTGCTCTTTATATTTTGTTGATATCATGTACTTTTGTTTATGGATGCTTATCATGGTGCCAAATAAATGCGGAAACTTAGTGAGTTTAATGAGTTTGTATAAATGGCTAGAGAGACGCCTGGGCCGCTAATCTAAGCCATGCATCATTCATGGTGGAAATTTACTTACATGCTATGGTGAACCTTCAGTGATGCACCCCACAATAAAAAGCTATACCAATAGTAAATAAAAAGGGTGTGGAGATTGTTCATTTTGTTTGTTTGTCTTGTCATTTTGACATGGGCTTGTTCCATGTCCTGGGACAAGAGGTACCCCAGTTGACGCTCTTGATGACGCTATTATATTACTTACAATGACCTTAACTTGAACTTGCTTTTTGTCCCAAGTTGAGTAACACCGTGGTGTAGGTACTCGTATTCACGGGGCATGAGACATTCAACCCATACTTTGTCAAGCATACTACTCATATTTGCTTTCACTTTAAACTTTAACCATTCAAGATGCTATGATAGGGGTAATGAGAGCTTGACACCAATACCACATTGCAAACATTAACTTAAGTAGAAGCATTTGGAAGTTAGATGAAACTTATTCATGTTTTACCTCTACTCATTTATATATCTTTCCAAAGTGTCCACCTTTTATATTCAGATTTACAAGAATACTCTATGACCATTATAGGATGTTTTTACTTTTCATTATGCATACATTTGGTCCATAGTACTTTCTTCTATGTTACACTTTGTGAATTATCATTGAACATCCTTACATTGAATATTTGATATCACTTCATAATCTATCTTGTATATTGCTACTCCTTTGAAGAATGAATCATTTGACTCTATGTAGCAATAGTAATCATCTTTGATATCCTTTGATAGTATTAAATTGCAAAGTCCATGTTAGTTTTATCACCTTCATACTCGAGGACGAGTATAGGTTAAGCTTGGGGATGTTGATGCATGTAAAATGCATACATGAACTTTGCATTATATTACTTATATTTCAATCATATTTGCATCATATAAGGGTTATATCATTGTTTTATATTGATTTTGGGAATATTTCATGTTTCCCTATTTTTCTGGAATTAACCCTGCACAGGCAGAAAACCCTATTTTCTATATTTTGATGTTTCAGGGACCCAAACGACGTCCAAATGACCTGGAAATTTACGAGCATCAGTTTTTGGAAGGAACAAAGCGTGGGAGCGAAGGAAGCGAACAAACGGAGGCCCGAGGGCCAAGGAGTGGGCCCACGCGGCCAGATTCCTTGGCCGCGTGGGACCCCAATCTGGGCCTCGAGCTCCGTTGCCGTCGATCTTTTTTCCCGAGCCTCCGTCTTGACCTAAAAACGACTATAAAAATAGTCCCCGACGCCTTCGGAAAGGAGCGCCGCAGAAACACAGAAACCACGAAACAGAGACCTGGAGTTGCAGATTGGAGGGGGAAAACTCCGGCGGGGCGCTGCCGGCGTGGTCTCCATCTTCTCCAACGACTTCTCCACCGTCTCCATGATGAAGAGGGAGTAGTCCACCCCTGGACTATGGGTTTGTGGAAGTAACTTATGTATCTCTCCTCTCTTGAGCTTCACTAATTAGTACCGTATGAGCTGCTGAACATGATTACGGTCATCTATGTAATACCTTTGTGGTGGATCTTTTTATGAGTTAATATATGTTTGAGATTGCAATAGTTTTGTTTCAGTTATGAAAGTAGATGCATATTATGTACCCCGTTCTTGTTTACTTGTTTGATCAAGCATGTGTATGAGAGCGTGTGAGGGGGAACGTGTGCATTAGTTGGAGTAACGGGGGGTGGCTAGTGCGGTGAACGTGAGAGAAAGTTCGCGATCCACTTGGGTGTTTTACCTTACTTTGTTGCCTCACTAGGGATAAAGAAAAATACCTTGCTACCGGAGATGTGGGTGTGACCATTGCCACTACTCCATGACTAGATCTAGCATGTTCTTATTTTAACTTCATGTCATGAACTTAATGCTATGCTCTGATTTATCTTAATTACTAAGGTGTTATGATTTAGTTCGCATCTTGGTGGAGTATAAGAGAGATTAATAAACAAAAGATCTCTATGTTAGGACGTGATGCCCATATAATTAGTAACTTGTCATGAAACCTTTTGTTGCAATCTCATATGTCAATTCTAGTGTTCCATTGTCTACCACTTTATTAAAGAGAGAGTGCATTTGTGAAACCATGAACCCCGGTCCATTTTTAATCATAAGAAACACCTTTCCAACAACTTTTATCCACTTTACATTTTCTGCCATTTAAAAATCCGAAAATACAAAAACACTTTTACATCTTGCATTCATAATACAAAACCCAAAAATATCATCCATCATTGTTTCCACCATCCTTGCATATTTATTTATCATCATTGCATATTTATTTACTGTTTTGCATTCATTTTATCTTGATATCATTCTCACACCTTGTGCTTGACAACCACTAGGTGAGGTTGAGGGCCAAAACAATTTACTTTGTTTTGTAGGTTTTCAAGAGAAGGATAAGAAGATAAATCTTTCACTACTGATTCCCCGAGAGTTCGATATTAAACCCTCGAGTCACCCCTCGTGGGGAAAACGTCTTTCCTATACTACATACTCTGCACTTGAGTCTCAACCTAACCCATATTCTTTTGACACAGGTAACTACGTCAAGGGCCATCAACAAGACACTCCGCTTGAATTGCTCCAAAAACTCATTTGCCACAACGATCGCTAATAAGAGGTGACGCGAGAGCACACTTGACGACGAAGCCTCTGATACGCTAAAAAATCATGCCCACATCTGCAACCTGAAAGGCTGCCTGTCGTCGCAGCACCAACTGCCTCCACGTCCGAAGAGGGCCCCTGCCCCCTCGCTCGGTTCGAAGAGCGCCGCACCGTCGGAGTTGGAGAAGCTCACCCGAGAGCACAGATGGCAGACAACAACCAGGCGACAAAGGGAGATCAAAGACAACATCAGCTCACCGGAGAAGAGAACACGACGAGAAGGGCCTCGCATGCAACCGCAAGCCACTCACACCCTGTTAACCGGCATCCCCTGGGCTCCTAAGACGGCGCCAAGCGCCTACAAGAAGGGAGCCCGAGAACATAGTGACATGGTCCCTCGACGACGTCCCCAAGGGGGAGCATGGCGCCCGAAAGCGTCACAGCCGCCGGCCCACGGTGGGCAAGGTTTTCACCTGGATACCACGGCCAGCTTCCAGCATAGTCACACCGGCAACACGAGTGGAGACCGGAGCAGCCGAGACACCGAAAACTACAAGAGCTCGACCACGATCGACCCACGATGGAGCCCTCACCGCCGACACGGCCAAGGAACTGTCCAGCACCTCATGCTCAGGGCCGCTGCCCCGACTTCCAAGATTTGCCACCTCACCCGCCTGCACGAAGCTTGATACGTCTCAAACGTATCTATAATTTTTGATTGTTCCATGCTTCTTTTATATCAATGCTACATGTTTTTATAATAATTTTATATCATTTTTATACATTTTCTGGGACTAACCTATTAACAGTGCCGGTTCCTGTTTTCTGTTGTCTTTTTGTTTCAAAAAAGTTATTAAGGAAATATTCTCCGAAAGATCTGAAAATTTATGGCTTTATTTTTACGAAGGAACGAAGCCACCTTCCAAAGGAGGGGTCCAGGGGACCCATGATGCATGTAAAATGCATACATGAACTTTGCATGTTATTACTAGATATTGCTAAATATTTGCAACTTAAATGATGTTATATTAATGTTTTATAATGATTTCGGGGATTTTCTAAACAATCCCCCCTCTTTTGGTTCTAACTTTGTTTTCCAGAAAACGTCTTTTTAGTGTTTCGGACTTTCCGGAAGCTTCGGGACTCCAAAAAGGGCAAGGCCAAAGAGCACGGTTCAGAATTTTCGAGGCGAACGCAATGGGATGAAAACGAAGACCAGAAACCTAACCAGCTGGGAAATAGGTGGTCCCACGTGGCCAGATTCCCTGGCCGCGTGAGGCACCTCCTTTTCCCCCTCGTGGCTCCGATGCCATCCGTTTTCGTCCCCGTGGCTTCGTCTTGACCTAAAACCGACTATAAAAATAGTCCCCCGGGGAGTTTCGCGAGGAGGCGGCGGAGAAACACAAAACCACGAAACAGTGAGTCAGAAGGCTGCCGCCGGAGAAGATTGGAGGGGGGAAACGCCACCGGATCACCTCCGGAAGGCTCCTCCATCCCCCCTCCGGAGTCTCCATCAACACCACCGTCAAGACCAGCACCATCTCCATCACCATCTTCGTGATCCACTTCACCCCCCCTCAAAGTTTGAGATTGTTCGAACCCTAGCTATTGTCTAAGTACTATTCTACATGTTTGTGAATTGCTACTTGTCATTGTTTTGTGGGAGATTATATTTTCAGATTGTGTTGTATCAGCTATACCATTGAATCATATCATGTCTTCGCGTTGTGAGTAGTTCTCTCATGTTCCTGGGGGCATAGGATGGATTGGCAATGATTTCCACTTAACATGTATTGAGTATTTGGTCAAGTTTTTATCTTTTATGGTTATCTTATTGTACAACGTATGGGTGCACACATATGTTGAGTAATGCATGAAGGTAATCACACTAATCTGATGGAATGGGTAGGACCTGGGAGGACACGTAAACCTGTGGTCTAATACATGAAGTACCATTAGGAGGGGATTTATATCGGGGACCTTAGAGTTTAAGGCTATGGTGGGACTATGTCTTAATAACTCTTGTGTAGTCATTTACTTGGCCATAAGAACCATCATAAGGGGTTTAGTTTATTTATTTAGCTACACCTAATTATGGCTCCGTCCAAAGAAGATTAAAACTTGACAAAATGTTTACCTTGTTGTTATAGAAATATCTATGCCATGAAATCCATGTAGCCCTTGGGAACGTTTTCCACGCATAAGAAACACACACTTAAGCTTGTCCTCTTGCTGCATAGAGGATTGGGCTTTCTCTCTTTGAGAGCTTTCACCCAAAAACACTTGCATCATTTAATCATTTTAGTTTGTCTAGTGCATAGATAATAAGAGAAGTGACACTCTTATTTGAGAGGATAAATACTTATACCTTCTACTCCTCGTGGGATCGATACTAATACTTACACATTGAAGATTTCAACGATCCCCTATACTTGTGGGTATCAAGACATTTTCTGGCGCCGTTGCCGGGGAGTGTAGCGCTTAAGTTTTTATTCTTGTTTGCACTAGATATTTATTTTCAGTTTTGCATATACTCTAGTTTACTTTCAGTTTTGCATTTAGTTTTACTTTCAGTTATATATATCAAAACACAAAAAAATTAGAAAATGGAAAACTATTATGAAAACGCCATGATAGCTGCTGAATTTAGAAAATCAAATGAAGGGAAAAGATTAGGAGGCTACTTAGAGCTTCTAAATAAAATTGCTAGTGGGCTGCTTAATTATCATGAGGAAGAAATTTGTTGCTCTGAATACTTTAGAAACTTTGAAGTCCAATGCCCTTCCAATAAAGAACATGTTAGTGCAACTTATCATACATGGAATTATGCTTATTAGGGATGAAAGAAGTAGAGCAATTTGTTATTTTTATGGCAGCCTATGAATTATACACCTTCATTGATGAACATGAAACCTGCCCTATAGCTTCTCAATTTAAAGTTTTGATTGCCACTATCCTTGATCTCTGCATAGTTGAATTTAATGAAAATATCTATGTTGTTGACACAAGGAAGAGAGCTTCCCAAGAAAGCTCTAATGTTTTGCAGGAAGAAGTTGATGAAAACATAAGCTTGGAATAGGAAGTATGTGAAGAGGAGGATAAAAACCTAAGCTTGGGGATGCCCGTGCAACCCCAAGAAGATGATGAAAATAATGAACAACTAGAGAATGAAGAGAGGGAACTTCCACCTTCACCACCTATGGATGAGGGTAACACTAAATTTTTTGTTGATGATAAACTTTGTTCTTATGATTCTGATAATGAGGAGGAATATCAACCTATGCCTAATGATAACATTATTGATAATAATTTTGATGATGAGGAGGAGTATGGTTTAGACATGTTTTATGATAGTACTCTAGATGATGGACCTATGCTTATTGATAATCCTCCATGTTTAGCTGTTATTACTTTATGTGAGAATAAAAATGATATACTTGCTGCTTGTGACAACACTCTCACTTATGAGAGTCCTACTTTATTTTTGAATTCTCCTATTCACACCATGGAGGAGAAGCTTTTATATGTTGAAAAGTACTTATGTGGGCTGAAATTATCTTGCACTAATAACCATTCCACCCACAACCATCATGTTTATGATGTTTCTTGCAATTATTTTGAGAGAGGAAAAGATGCTAATATCTTACATGATAGTTTTAATAATCCTTTATATGTTCCTAAGTTTGCAAAGTTGCACCAATCTAATAGTTGTTTTATCAAATTTGGTTCCACTACTTGTAACTATTATGAGAGAGGAAGAAAGACTTATATTTATGTTTCTATGTTATTTAAAATGCAACCTACTGATCATTACATGCATTGGTTAACACAAAATTGCTGCTATATATTCATATATAAAATTCCAATGCATAGGAAGAGAGTTAGACTTAAAAGTAAATTGTTTAATATTCTGTGGTGTGTTCCTTATGCTTTAATTTCTTATTCGGTTTGAGCACACCTTTATATCTTTACAACATGTAAAATATCTTTACCTACTGTTTTGTGACAATTAGTTTAAGATTTTCATTTTATATAAAATTTGGGAAAGTAAATGAGAAGGATGAGTAATGGAGAAGTTGGGGTCGACCTTGAACATGTGTTGTTCATGCTAATGGAACCGTTGCAAAGTCTCTATCATTAAAACTTTTCCCAAAGCTAAAACCAAATAAAAATAGTGTTTATGTTGTATATATTTGCTTCTTCTTTTGCCCTTTTGCTAAATAAAAAACAACCAAAATATTTTCTTTCTTCTTTATTTGTTTCTCTTGATTCTTTCTTAGTTCTTTTTTGTTTCTTTTTTATTTCTTTTATCTTCAGTTTAAGTTTTGGTTTTTGAGTCAAGGTGCTTGTTTACTACCGTAACATCACCTTTGTATCTTATTTTTCATCTTTATGGCAAGAATAACCTCTTTTGAGAGGTAGGATCAAACAATAGTGATTTGCTGTCCAGAAAACAGATTCCTAAGCTTCACTGCGAAAAATGTTAGAAATCACAGAAGAGGAATTTTGACCTGATATTTTACGACAGCAATATTCAGTTATTATTACACATTTCATTAGTTCAAAGTTTTTGACAGATTCTGTCTTTATTTTGCATTACTCTCATTACTTGTGTTTTGTGTGGTTCTATTGATCAAAGATAAATACACAACCATAGTAATAGTAGCTAAAGTTTAGAATCAACTCATGATATGTCTTTGCTGTACCTATGTGGATTTAATTTATGGAGACACTAACCCCTCTAAACAAGTTTTATGATGAGTTTTGTGTAAAGACAATTTTCAAGTGGAAGAGTTGAGGGTGATGAACAATGATCAAGAGGGACAAACACTCAAGCTTGGGGATGTTACCCCTAGGCTCACTCTACATATATCATGTAAGTACAAGAATTCAAGTTTGGGGATGCCAAGCCACCTCACTCCAACCATCTTGATACCAAGTAAGTAAGCCTAGCTATATGGCTATAAAGAAAGCGCTTTACGGGAGGCAACCCGGTTGTTTTTACTTTTGATTTTCTTTGTGTCCTCTTGCTGTAACAAGAGACTTAGTTTTTAGTTTTGTTTCTGGAATTTTTAATAAAGTGTCAAGTTTTACCTATTTTGGTTTGAAAAAGTTGCTATTTGCATTCGGAAATTTCATTCCAGCACGAATCTGTGCACGGTATGATTTTTAATTCCTATTCTGTAACTCCGAATGAGCTGATATTTGAACTGTAGTTGCAACTTTTCATCCTCTGTAAGCATGAAGTTTTTTAGATTTTTTTGACATATTTAAGTAGGGTAGAAAAATACGTTTTGCTGCTGCTGTTTTTCTGGACAAATTCTGTCCCATTTTGTTTGATGCATTCTTTGAACTTTTAACTTGAATCTTTTTGATCCAATTGAGTTTGTAAGTAGGCATACAACATTATACACTTTCTGGACATTCATATGAATTTTTGTTTAAGGATTTTATGCAGCAAGCAATTCGTTTGTCTATCACTACTAATGTCGCCCCACAGAAAAGAAATGGGAGAAACGGTGTTTTGAAGTTTTTTCACAGGGATTAGAGGAGATGCACCAAGAGCTATCCAAGGATGGTGAAGACCATAAGCTTGGGGATGTGAAGACAACCCCACTGGACCAACACACTCTCGGTTTGCACACTTCTAAGTTCTGTTTTTCGATCAATGCACTTTATCGCATAAACTTGGAGCGCCTTTTATTTGCTTTTTATTTCGGTTTGATTTTTGTTTGTCTTGAGACCACCACTATCATTTATATATGAGAGAGCTACTGGAAATTTGGGTTGAATTAAGTTAGATGCTATTAAAAAGATTGGGAAAGGGATGTTTGAGTTGATTCAAAAAGATACATATAGTTGCATGATTCATATGCTTTTAATGAATATTGATTTGCAAGTGTTTTATCAAGAGCTATCTTTTATTCATGTTTTGATGTTGAATGTTACTTTACTTTGTTTAACATGGATTGATTAGTTCTATGGACACTTATGCATGCATTTAGACGGTCAACTTTCTCCCTTTTGCTAGCCCAAAAAAAATTCCAACAAGTAAAAACTTGTTTTCCAACACCTTCAACCAAAGTTATTCCAGTGAGTCCACCATATCTACCTATTAGCTTTATGCTATTCCAAGTATGTTTATCATGTTATTTTGTATTATCTATACTTCAGAATTAAAATGCTTATGTTATTGATTGTTATGGGAAAAGTTGGTTAAGAGCTCTCACGAACTTGATGCACACTTTACTTTTATTGCACTTAATAAACTTGACCCATTGTGATTAAAATTATGAAGTTGTGAGCTTGACAAGAGTCTTGGTTGGGAGTTAGCTCATATGTGCTGTCACATGGCAAGCTTTCAACGTGCTCTTTATATTTTGTTGATATCATGTACTTTTGTTTATGGATGCTTATCATGGTGCCAAATAAATGCGGAAACTTAGTAAGTTTAATGAGTTTGTATAAATGGCTAGAGAGACGCCTGGGCCTCTAATCTAAGCCATGCATCATTCATGGTGGAAATTTACTTACATGCTATGGTGAACCTTCAGTGATGCACCCCACAATAAAAAAGCTATACCAATAGTAAATAAAAAGGGTGTGGAGATTGTTCATTTTGTTTGTTTATTTTGTCATTTTGACATGGGCTTGTTCCATGTCCTGGGACAAGAAGTACCCCAGTTGACGCTCTTGATGACGCTATTATATTACTTACAATGACCTTAACTTGAACTTGCTTTTGTGTCCCAAGTTGAGTAACACCGTGGTGTAGGTACTCGTATTCACGGGGCATGAGACATTCGACCCATACTTTGTCAAGCATACTACTCATATTTGTTTTCACTTTAAACTTTAACCATTCAAGATGCTATGATAGGGGTAATGAGAGCTCCACACCAATGGATACCACATTGCAAACATTAACTTAAGTAGAAGCATTTGGAAGCTAGATGAAACTTATTCATGTTTTACCTCTACTTATTTATATATCTTTACAAAGTGTCCACCTTTTATATTCAGATTT
Source organism: Poa pratensis (assembly GCA_947311845.1). Lineage (NCBI taxonomy): Eukaryota > Viridiplantae > Streptophyta > Magnoliopsida > Poales > Poaceae > Poa > Poa pratensis. Next base: position 23,796,407 of record CAMZMU010000082.1, read on the forward strand.
ACAAGAATACTCTATGACCATTATAGGATGTTTTTACTTTTCATTATGCATACATTTGGTCCATAGGACTTTCTTCTATGTTACACTTTGTGAATTATCATTGAACATCCTTACATTGAATATTTGATATCACTTCATAATCTATCTTGTATATTGCGACTCCTTTGAAGAATGAATCATTTGACTTTATGTAGCAATAGTAATCATCTTTGATATCCATTGATAGTATTAAAACGAAAAGTCCATGTTAGTTTTATCACCTTCATACTCGAGGACGAGTATAGGTTAAACTTGGGGATGTTGATGCATGTAAAATGCATACATGAACTTTGCATGTTATTACTAGATATTCCTACATATTTGCAACTTATATGATGTTATATTAATGTTTTATAATGATTTCGGGGATTTTCTAAACAATCCCCCCTCTTTTGGTTCTAACTCTGTTTTCCTGAAAACGTCTTTTTTAGTGTTTCGGACTTTCCGGGAGCTTCGGGACTCCAAAAAGGGCAAGGCCAAAGAGCACGGTTCAGACTTATACACGGTCATTGTGGACCGACTCACCAAGGTTGCACATTTCCTTCCAGTTACCACCAGACACCGGTCTGACCAGTTAGCCGACTTATACATGTCCCGTATAGTCAGTCTCCATGGGATACCCAAGACGATCGTGTCCGATAGAGGAACCCAATTCACATCTCGTTTCTGGACCAAACTTCACGAGGAGCTAGGGACAAAGCTCTTTTTCAGCACCGCCTATCACCCTCAGACGGGAGGACAAACAGAGAGAGTCAATCAAATCCTTGAGGATATGCTTAGGGCCTGCGTGTTAGCTTACGGATCCAAGTGGGAGCATTGTTTGCCGTTCGCTGAATTCTCCTACAATAACAGTTACCAAGCCAGTCTGAAGATGGCCCCATTCGAAGCTCTGTACGGGCGTAAATGCCGTACTCCCCTAAACTGGTCACAGACTCGGGACAGTCAAGTTTTCGGAGTCGATGCCCTCCGCGAAGCAGAAGAACAAGTTCAACTAATCCGTGACCGTCTTAAAGCCGCTCAGTCCAGACAGAAAAGTTACGCCGACTCCAAGAGGCGTGACTTATGTTTCCAGCCCGGCGACATGGTGTACTTGCGTGTTACTCCTCTCAAGGGAATGCAACGCTTCCATGTCAGAGGAAAGCTCGCACCTAGGTACATCGGACCCTTCCGAGTTAATGGCAGACGTGGAGAAGTATCTTACCAGCTGGATTTACCCCCTCACCTGTCCGAGTTTCACGACGTGTTCCACGTATCACTACTCCGGAAGTGTCTGCAAGTCCCTGGCGCTACACACTCATATCAGGAGGTGGATCACCACACTATAGACCTCAACCATGACCTCACCTACCGGGAACGACCCCTCCATGTGCTAGCTGAAGATATCCGTTTGACTCGTAGACGGAAGATCAAATTCCTGAAGGTTCAGTGGAGCAACCACTCGGAGGAAGAAGCCACCTGGGAGCGTGAAGATTACCTGGAGCGTGAATTTCCTGGTTTCCTTTCCTCTTCAACTCCGGAATCTCGAGCACGAGATTCTCCTAAGGGGGAAGGTCTGTAACACCCCAATTTTCTTAGACTTAGAATTGTGGTGTTAATCTAGCATTTTCAGAAATAGCAAAAACTTTTGTTTTACTTTAGACAACTCTTGCTTGAGCTCATGATTGGTTTCTTAGGCCCACTAGCTTTGTTTGAAAATCCTATTAGTACACTTTTATGATTTCTTCTAGTTTTGAATTTAGTGGCTTTGATCTTCTGGTTTGTTAAAACTTAGCCAATCTAGAGCCCTAGATTAAGCAACCCTTGTGTTTTTTTGACATGCAACTTGACATCCTTGCTCACTGAACTTCATAGTTCTTGTTTGTGCTTAGTTTTCCCCCCTTTTGAGTTTGTTTTAACATAAATCCATCTGTGTGTTTAGGGCTACTCAAAACAGTGACCATTTGGTCATTTTTCATTACTTGTGATGTTTTTAAAATTCTTTCTTCACTCCTTTTAGCCGGCAAACTTTTGCAACACCTCTTTGGGGTCATCCCACACTTGGGTGTGTTTAGTCCTTGTGTTGTTTTAGTTAGACTTGATTAGTAATGTTAGTATAACTTTTAGTGTTAGACTTTTAATCCGAAAACCTAACTAACTCGACCCCTCTCTCACCACTCTCACCCCTGGACAGAGGAGGGTGTCCTGGTCAGCATGACCCCACAAGTCAGCCCCCATCTCCATCTCCACCACTACTCTTCTCTCTTTTTCTTCCTTGCCCAATGGGTGATCACACCCCCTCTCCTCACTGGCCAGAACACCTCACCCGACTCCCCTGGCCCCTGCCCGCTCCTCCACCGCCCCTGCTGGCCTCTGCTCGCGCCCCACGTCACCCCAACTCTCCCCCTTGCCCAAAAACCCTAGAAGAGGGTGAACTCGTCCCACACTCGACCCGGCCTCCCCCTTTCACCCCTCTGTCCCCCAGAGCACGCACGCCACACCACTCTCCCCTCCCACGAAGCCCCTCTCCGTTTCAAGCCTCCTGCAGCTCGAGAAAAGCCGGAGAAACTCGAAGGTCGCCGCCGACGAAACCTGGCCGTGCCGCCGTTTTACTCCTGCGTTCTTCGCCATTTTCGGCCGTGGAGCTTCCCCTCGATGAGACCTAACCCCTCCCCCTTTCCTTTTGCTCAGAGACTGCCCGTGGACGACGTGCTCATCCTCGACCCGAGAAGGACGCCGTCGTCGTTGCCATGGATCCCGGCCACCCCAGCTGAAGCCGCTCGTGCCAGCACCTCTCCCTCGACCCCCTCCTCCATCCCCGACCCGCCAACGCCGCCCGCACGCGCCCTAGGTGAGCTCTCCATCGCCGCCATTTTTCTCGGCCACGAGCTCGTCGAGCGTCTCGACGAGGACGACGACCCGGGGCGCGCGATTTGAATCTTCACGCGCGGGCCGCGCGCCGCGCGTAGATGGGCCAGCCTGCCCGTGCGCACGGCCCAGATCTGGGCAGACCACGGCCAAACCCGGCCCAGACGCGGCCCGATCTTTTTTTTTAGCTGTAGTTTATCTTTTTCTGTTTCTGTTAATTAGGGGTGTTTAGATTAAATCTTTTGTTGTATATCTGTGCATGCATGTTAGTTAGGAGTAATTTTAGTGGCTTCTGTGATGTTTTCTTGAACATGCGGAGCTGGGTTGGTCCAAAAATATTTTATATTTTGTGCTGAGCTTTAAATCTATTAAAAAGTATATTTTCCACTCTTTTTAAGATAGCATGAGCTAGGAGTGTCCAATTGGAGTGAATCCAATTTCTACAGAAAGATAAAATCAGTACCTTGCCTTAGAAATTAACCTTGCATGCAGGAGATTCCTAGAACTGGAGTTTTAATTCTTTTGGTTTTGAGACCAGTAGCTTTTGTGGGATTTTTTGGTGTTATGTTTTGATGCAAATCCAATTTTCTATAGCTTTGTATGACTACTAGGAGTACTGTGGTAGAAGGATTTAATTTTAGGAACATTATTTTAGCACTTGTGCATTTTTCCCCAAAACAACAACGTTGCCTCTATTAAAAAAAGTCATATTTTAATGGATTGTTTTTAATTGTTGGTGTTTAGGGTTGTGGTAGATGTTTTATCCAGAGGATGTTTATGTAATGAAATGCTTGCTGTTTTGTTTAAGTATTTTAGATTGTTGTCAACCCGCTACTTAGAACTTAACGATAGTTGCGTTTAATTTTTCCGGTACAATAGAACCGCAAGAGGAGGAGCAGTACGTGGGAGCTGAACCCACCTACGAGGAAGAACAAGACCAAGGACAATTTGCTGAGCAAGGCAAGGCACCTCACCACTCTAATGAAATCCTATTATTTCCACAAGCATGTTTTGTTTTCAAAATAAAATAATGCATGTTTTATTTCTTACATGGCCTTCTTGCCACCCAAAACCTAGTTTACAAAATGTTGGTTGGCCAAAGATATCCACTAGAATATAATAGGTGTTATAAAAATTAAGTCTTCACTTGAGAAGCCTTCTACTGAAAGCGCTATCAAGAAAATTATGTTTCTCTAGTAGTATATCCTTATAATCTTATCTCAAAACTATAGGATGGGAGCCTGGTTTTTGATGAAATGTTTTCGGAAGAAAACCCGAGTCGCTAGGAGCGATTGGCGAGAAAGTAATTTAGAAAACCCATGTTGCTGGGAGCAAATGGAGATGTTCATGAAAACCCGAAGTGCTGGGAGCATTGGGTGAGTTTACGAAAACCCGAGCTGCTGGGAGTAGTCGGAGGTGGAGATGTTTAAAAAAAAACAAAGTACTGCCCTAGCGGCCGCCCGAACAATTAACCCGTGCAACCACACTACCTGATATGGGTAGGGCTTAGCCGGAAGCTTGTCTGTTTTAGTACGGAGGATCTCATACTCTATAAGGGCTGGGCCCTCGAAGCCGGGTTGTCGTCCGTAAGAGACAATACACTGCTGCGGATCAGTAGCCGGACGATTACGTTGGGTCCCCCTGCCGTGGCGGTGTGGCGTCCTAAGAGAGACCAGGGGTCTAGTGGAGCACACGGTGCCGAGGGGAAACAAACCTAGCGGGAGTCCTCTATACTAGAGTAGATTAGGGGAAAGGTTTGATCATGTTATCCGAAACCCCGCATACTGTCGTATGAGGACCGTGGTTGATCACGGCGGAATGACTGTTTGGTGTGGTGAAAGTGCACCACCTCCGCAGAGTGTAAAACTATTCGAATAGCCTTGTCCGCGGTCATGGACGGTTGGAAAGGTCCCCGATCTAGGCGTACGGGCAAACTTTTATGTTTTCAAAAGAGAAGTGGTTTTCTCGGTGGAAATCAAGGAGGCATCAAGAAGGTACCTGGGAGGTACGGATTTTGGGAGAAGATGGTTGGTCTCGGGAGACAACTCAGGCTGATCCCGTGGAAAAGAAAAAGGGGTATCCCCATCCTAATGTCTTTGAAATGATTTACAAAATGTTTTACAAGAATGTGGGAATAGTACATGCTATTTCTACAAGAGAGAATTCTATCTCTAAAAGTTTGGTTTAACAAGGAAATAGAGATGTTGTAATCTCTATGCCCAAAAGCATCGCTTGCGAAAACTAAGCTCTATAGCACTATATAGCAGCTATCCCAGTTTTCGAAAATGATTTGTTGCATTACCATGAAAACTTAAGCCTTGAGGTGGTATTGCGAGTACGTAATTGTACTCATTGGCTGTGTCCCTGGATATTCAAACGTCCAGATTACAACGAGGAGGTCTACGCTGGAGAGGAGGAGTATGCCGACGACTACGCCGCTTAGCTGTCACCGGTCAACTGCACTTGTGGAATTGCGTCCGTTGGAGACGAGGGCCGACGCTAGCCACGAGCTTCCGCTGTATCGTAGTTAATTCCGTCCTGCGCGACGATGATTTGCAGACTTGGTCATGTGACCACTTTGTGTTGTAAGACTTTTATTCGTACGACTTGAATGATGTAACTCTTGGTACCACGTTGGTTATGTGATTGCGATGCACTGATCATTGGGATCGTGATCTATTTTACATAACGTGGACATCTCGGACTTCGGTACGAGGGGTCCTCACAGACTTGGTATCAGAGCCATCGTTGACCTTAGGAGACTTTAGCTAGGTTGGGCGTCGACGTCACGCAAAACTGTTTCCCTTATAAACTTAGGAGAGGTGTCTAAAATTACGGAATATACTGTTGTATCCTCTCCCCTCTATTTTAACTACTGTAACTAACTATACTTGCATTAACTATTCTACTTGCTTCTACTTAAAATTTTGCACACAGTTCACTAATTAAAACTTCTCTTAAAAAATTTGTGTAGATGGCCGACGGGTTTACGACGAGTATCCAGCTGGGGGCGATACCTACCCCGGGAGTGACGCCGCTGTTCCAGACCGAGCTGCTCGCATTGACCAGGCTTTTGGGGCGTCCACTCCCTGAGTTGCGTGGAGGACGTGCTCTACCGTTAGTCGGCGAGGAGATGTCCTGGAGGGTGAGGTGCACCCTTCGAGGCCCGCTTGTGCCACCGTTTGCGGAGGAGCTGACTGTGGAGGCCCAGCTCAAGGAGTCTCAGGACAAGCTGAAGATCGCAGAGGAGAAGCTCAAGGCCACTGAGGAACGCCTGAGGAGGTCCCGGACCACGCTCGGGAAGGAGCGGAAGGAGACCCGTCGCTTTGAGGCCCGTTTCAAGACCGCCCGGTACTGGCAGCTCAACCTCGCGCGTAGGGTTGATGATCTCGATGCGACCATTCAGAGCCGTGACACCCGGATCGCCGACCTAGAGGAGGAGCTAGAGGAGTTGCGCAAGGAGAACGACGATCTCCTGCCCGACGACGAGGATCCGATGGAGGATATGGACATGGAGCCGGAGAGCGAGCAGGAGGACGACGACCTTCGCGACGACACCGACGCGGACTCGGAGCTAGTTATGTCCGATGAGGAGGACCCCGACGAGCCCCCTTACGACGGCGACGCACTCACCTCACCTGACGTCGCTGCCGCGGACGAGTAGCTACTTCGAGTAGTTCTTTTGAGTAAGGACCACCCTGTCGCGAGCTTGTTATGTTGCGATCGTGTGATCTTGTTGTCATTAGTATGTGGTAGCCTTGATGGTTGTAAGACGGCGGTTGTGTTAGACTTTGTATTTGTGAACTCATGAGAGTGGTATCGAGACCCTATTATCGAGCTAGTTATCCCATTTGTGCCATGTGTTCTTGCTGCATTTGTATGATGTTCTTGGTTGCATGGTTGGCATGTTTCATTCTATCTCAAATGTTTTATTCATTGTTTGTTTGGAGTCTTAATTCTGCCATTTTCTAAACTTCAGTATGGCGAGAGATCCACCACCACCACTCGAGCCCACTATGGCCCAGTTGATGCGTCTCTTCATGGAGGACCGTGAGGCCGCTCGTGCCGAGAGGACAGCGAATCTCGCCACACTGCAGCACCTGGCCCAGATTGCAGTCAACCCTAATGGTGGCAATGGCAGCATTGGCAACGAGGAGGGCCGTTCCAAGCTGCGAGACTTCCAGAACACTAATCCCCCGGTGTTCTCTTAGAGGGTGGATCCACTTGACGCGGATGACTGGATCCGCACGATCGAGAACAATCTAGAGGTCGCCCGTGTTGGCGACAATGAGAAGGTGGTCTATGCTACCCACTATCTCTCAGGTGCCGCCCGAGCATGGTGGGAATCAGTTAAGGCACTGCTGCCTCAAGGTGAAGTTGTGACCTGGGAGGCTTTCAAGACCAAGTTTCAGAAGCGGTACGTGCCATCGGGTCAAGTCAGCATCATGCGAGAGAAGTTTCTGCAACTGAAGTAGGGTAGTATGTCAGTGGGTGAGTATCTGGAGAAATTCACCACCTTGGCAAGGTATGCGTCTGCCGACGTGGACTCGGAGGAGAAACGGAAGGAAAGGTTCCTGAATGGGTTGCATGATGAAATGCAATGCATCCTGGTGGTTATGCCATTCAACGATCTAGAGTCTTTAGCTGACGCCGTCATTATGATGGAGCACAAGCGCAAAGCGTCCTATGACAACCGCAAGCGCCGACAGATGATGCAGCAAGGCAGCAGCAGCAACAACAACAACAACCAGCGCCTGCGCCCCACACCTTCACCCAGGCCTGCTTATCAGCCGCCACGACCTGCGTACCCGCCATCAAGACCCCCGTCGTATGCACCCCGTCCGAGTTACCCCACTCGCCCACCTGTTCCTCGCCCAGGAGACGGCTACAATCCTGGTCTCAATTTCACTCGACCGCCAGCACCAAGACCCACCGGAGGCTGCTTTGCCTGTGGACAGCCGGAACATTTCTCAAGGGACTGCCCCACCAAGCAGCTAGCTGACAATCGCCCCAATGCGACCAAGATGAATCAGGGATCAGTCCGACCACCTGGAAGCAGGGCCCCTTACCCGAGGAAGCCTAGGACCGTGATAAGGGGACACCTGAATCATATCAGCGCCGAAGAAGCCCAGGAGGCCCCTGACCTGGTATGGGTACGTTTCCTGTCAACTCCGTACCCGCTGCAGTTTTGTTTGATTCCGGAGCATCCCACTCGTTTGTTACCGAACCGTTTGTTGAGAAAAGTGGGATGGTCCCAACTTTGATGCGCCGACCTATGTTAGTGCAAATTCCGGAGCCACCACTAAGACTACCTTTCTTGCAAAGAGGTGCCCGTAGAATTCCAGGGAGCCTGATTCCATGCTGACCTTGTGGTTTTGGGAAAACAAGGTATAGAAGTGGTTTTAGGAATGGACTGGATGGCAGTGAACCGTGGAGTTATAGATTGCAACACAAAAACTATCTCCCTCACCAGTCCGGAAGGAGTTGAGGTTGTGCACACCTCTTCAATGCACTCCTTGTTAGGGCATTGTCATAATAAGAGTATAGCTAAGCCTGCCTTGGAGGAGGTACCAATAGTTTGTGAGTATCATGATGTGTTTCCCGAAGAGTTACCCGGTATGCCGCCTGATCGGGATATCGAGTTCATCATTGAGTTAGTTCCTGGAACTGGACCCATAGCTCAGAAGCCTTACCGTATGAATCCCCAAGAGTTAGAGTGATTGAAGAAGCAGTTGGATGACATGCTTAGGAAAGGTCTGATCCGCCCCAGTGCCTCTCCGTGGGGATCTCCAGTTATCTTTGTGGATAAAAGAGACGGTACCACTCGCTTATGTGTGGATTACCGGAAGCTAAATGACGTGACCATCAAAAACAAGTACCCTCTACCCAAGATTGAAGATCTGTTTGATCAACTCAATGGAGCTCGAGTCTTTTCTAAGATCGATCTCCGCACCGGTTACCACCAGCTGAAAGTAAGAGAGACAGACATTCCGAAGACAGCCTTCATCACTCGTTACAGATTGTTTGAGTCCACCGTAATGACTTTTGGCCTGACCAATGCCCCGGCCTACTTCATGAATCTCATGAATAAGGTGTTCATGGATTACCTAGACAAGTTTGTAGTGGTTTTCATCGATGACATCCTGATATACTCCAAATCAGAAGAAGAGCATGAAGAACATCTGAGATTAGTTCTAGGCACCCTTCGTGAACACCAGCTCTATGCCAAGTTTAGCAAATGTCAATTTTGGCTGAAGGAAGTGGCATTCCTTGGGCATGTTATCACTGCCGGAGGAATCGCCGTTGACCCCTCTCATATCAAGGCTATACTTGAGTTCCCGACCCCCACCAACTAGACCGAAGTGAGATCTATCCTCAGAATGGCTGGGTATTACCGCAAGTTTGTCGAGGGATTCTCAAGTATTGCCAAACCCCTCACCCAGTTACTGAAGAAAGACAAGAAGTTTGAATGGACTGACAAGTGTGAGGAGAGTTTCCAAGAGCTGAAGAAGAGATTAACCACCGCACCCATCCTGACCATGCCTGATCTGACCAAGGATTTTGTCGTGTATTGCGACGCTTCCAAGCTTGGACTAGGTTGTGTCCTCATGCAAGAGGGCAAGGTAATTTCCTATTCCTCGCGACAACTCCGCAAGCACGAGCAGAATTACCCCACCCATGACCTCGAACTTGCTGCCGTAGTTCACGCGCTCAAGGCCTGGCGCCACTTTCTGATGGGCAACCATTGTGATATCTACACTGATCACAAGAGTCTGAAGTATATCTTCACCCAACGTGAGTTGAATATGAGGCAGCGTAGATGGATAGAGCTCATTAAGGATTATGACCTAGACATCCATTACCACCCGGAAAAGCCAATGTTGTAGCTGATGCCCTTAGTCGTCAGCCTTGCTCTTTCAACACCATGATCAAGACCCGGCAACCAGCACTCTGGGAAGAGCTGGACAAGATGGGAATTGAAGTGGTTAGTTACGGAGCTGTGGATCAACTCATGTTGCAGCCAACACTATGGGATCAGATCAAGAAAGCACAGAAGGGTCACAAGAGTATCGAAGGCATCAAGCGTAGAATGGCGAAGGAAGAAGTTCCCGGGTTCACCATTGACCCCGAGGCCTTCTCTGGTATGAAGGCCGCATCTGCGTACCGTCTGACCACGACTTGAAGCAGCTGATTATGAAGGAAGCCCACGAGACTTTATACTCCATCCACCCCGGTGGAACCAAGATGTACCAGGACCTCAAGGAGAAATTTTGGTGGCACGGCATGAAGCGAGAGATCGCCTTCTTTGTTCAAAATTGTGACACCTGTCAAAGAGTCAAGGCCGAACATCAACGACCCGCCGGATTACTCCAACCTCTGAAGATACCCGAATGGAAGTGGGATGAAGTCGGCATGGACTTTATCACGGGGTTACCCCGGTCCAATCGAGGACACGATGCCATTTGGGTCATTGTGGACCGACTCACCAAGGTTGCACATTTCCTTCTAGTTACCACCAGACACCGTCTGACCAGTTAGCCGACTTATACATGTCCCGTATAGTCAGTCTCCATGGGATACCCAAGACGATCGTGTCCGATAGAGGAACCCAATTCACATCCCGTTTCTGGACCAAACTTCACGAGGAGCTAGGGACAAAGCTCTTTTTCAGCACCGCCTATCACCCTCAGACGGGAGGACAAACAGAGAGAGTCAATCAAATCCTTGAGGATATGCTTAGGGCCTGCGTGTTAGCTTACGGATCCAAGTGGGAGGATTGTCTGCCGTTCGCTGAATTCTCCTACAATAACAGTTACCAAGCCAGTCCGAAGATGGCCCCATTCAAAGCTCTGTATGGGCGTAAATGCCGTACTCCCCTGAACTGGTCACAGACTAGGGACACTCAAGTTTTCGGAGTCGATGCCCTCCACGAAGCAGAAGAACAAGTTCAACTAATCCGTGACCGTCTTAAAGCCGCTCAGTCCAGACAGAAAAGTTACGCCGACTCCAAGAGGCGTGACTTATGTTTCCAGACCGGCGACATGGTGTACTTGCGTGTTACTCCTCTCAAGGGAATGCAACGCTTCCATGTCAGATGAAAGCTCGCACCTAGGTACATCGGACCCTTCCGAGTTAATGGCAGACGTGGAGAAGTATCTTACCAGCTGGATTTACCCCCTCACATGTCCGAGTTTCACGACGTGTTCCACGTATCACTACTCCGGAAGTGTCTGCAAGTCCCTGGCGCTACACACTCATATCAGGAGGTGGATCACCACACTATAGACCTCAACCATGACCTCACCTACCGGGAACGACCCCTCCATGTGCTAGCTGAAGATATCCGTTTGACTCGTAGACGGAAGATCAAATTCCTGAAGGTTCAGTGGAGCAACCACTCGGAGGAAGAAGCCACCTGGGAGCGTGAAGATTACCTGGAGCGTGAATTTCCTGGTTTCCTTTCCTCTTCAACTCCGGAATTTCGAGGACGAGATTCTCCTATGGGGGGAAGGTCTGTAACACCCCAATTTTCTTAGACTTAGAATTGTGGTGTTAATCTAGCATTTTCAGAAATAGCAAAAACTTTTGTTTTACTTTAGACAACTCTTGCTTGAGCTCATGATTGGTTTCTTAGGCCCACTAGCTTTGTTTGAAAATCCTATTAGTACACTTTTATGATTTCTTCTAGTTTTGAATTTAGTGGCTTTGATCTTCTGGTTTGTTAAAACTTAGCCAATCTAGAGCCCTAGATTAAGCAACCCTTGTGTTTTTTTATACATGCAACTTGACATCCTTGCTCACTGAACTTCATAGTTCTTGTTTGTGCTTAGTTTGCCCCCCTTTTGAGTTTGTTTTAACATAAATCCATCTGTGTGTTTAGGGCTACTCAAAACAGTGACCATTTGGTCATTTTTCATTACTTGTGATGTTTTTAAAATTCTTTCTTCACTCCTTTTAGCCAGCAAACTTTTGCAACACCTCTTTGGGGTCATCCCACACTTGGGTGTGTTTAGTCCTTGTGTTGTTTTAGTTAGACTTGATTAGTAATGTTAGTATAAGTTTTAGTGTTAGACTTTTAATCCTAAAACCTAACTAACTCGACCCCTCTCTCACCACTCTCACCCCTGGACAGAGGAGGGTGTCCTAGTCAGCGTGACCCCACAAGTCAACCCCCATCTCCCTCTCCACCACTCCTCTTCTCTCTTTTTCTTCCTTGCCCAATGGGTGATCACACCCCTTCTCCTCACTGGCTAGAACACCTGACCCGACTCCCCTGGCCCCTGCCCGCTCCTCCACCGCCCCTGCTGGCCTCTGCTCGTGCCCCACGTCACCCCAACTCTCCCCCTTGCCCGAAAACCCTAGAAGAGGGTGAACTCGTCCCACACTCGACCCGGCCTCCCCCTTTCACCCCTCTGTCCCCCAGAGCACGCACGCCACACCACTCTCCCCTCCCACGAAGCCCCTCTCCGTTTCAAGCCTCCTGCAGCTCGAGAAAAGCCGGAGAAACTTGAAGGTCGCCGCCGACGAAACCCGGCCGTGCCGCCGTTTTACTCCTGCGTTCTTCGCCATTTTCGGCCGTGGAGCTTCCCCTCGATGAGACCTAACCCCTCCCCCTTTCCTTTTGCTCAGAGACTGCCCGTGGACGACGTGCTCATCCTCGACCCGAGAAGGACGCCGCCGTCGTCGCCATGGATCCCGGCCACCCCAGCTGAAGCCGCTCGTGCCAGCACCTCTCCCTCGACCCCCTCCGCTATTCCCGACCCGCTAACGCCGCCCGCACGCGCCCTAGGCGAGCTCTCCATCGCCGCCATTTTCCTCGGCCGCGAGCTCGTCGAGCGTCACGACGAGGACGACGACCCGGGGCGCGCGATTTGAATCTTCACGCGCGGGCCGCGCGCCGCGCGTAGATGGGCCGGCCTGCCCACGCGCACGGCCCAGATCTGGGCAGACCACGGCCAAACCCGGCCCAGACGCGGCCCGATCTTTTTTTTTAGCTGTAGTTTATTTTTTCTGTTTCTGTTAGTTAGGGGTGTTTAGATTAAATCTTTTGTTGTAGATCTGTGCATGCATGTTAGTTAGGAGTAATTTTAGTGGCTTCTGTGATGTTTTCCTGAACATGCAGAGCTGGGTTGGTCCAAAAATATTTTATATTTTGTGCTGAGCTTTAAATCTATTAAAAAGTATATTTTCCACTCTTTTTAAGATAGCATGAGCTAGGAGTGACCAATTGGAGTGAATCCAATTTCTACAGAAAGATAAAATCAGTACCTTGCCTTAGAAATTAACCTTGCATGCAGGAGATTCCTAGAACTGGAGTTTTAATTCTTTTGGTTTTGAGACCAGTAGCTTTTGTGGGATTTTTTGGTGTTATGTTTTGATGCAAATCCAATTTCTATAGCTTTGTATGACTACTAGGAGTACTGTGGTAGAAGGATTTAATTTTAGGAACATTATTTTAGCACTTGTGCATTTTTCCCCAAAACAGCAACGTTGCCTTTATTAAAAAAAAAGTCATATTTTAATGGATTGTTTTTAATTGTTGGTGTTTAGGGTTGTGGTAGATGTTTTCTCCAGAGGATGTTTATGTAATCAAATGCTTGCTGTTTTGTTTAAGTATTTTAGATTGTTGTCAACCCGCTACTTAGAACTTAACGATAGTTGCGTTTAATTTTTCCGGTACAATAGAACCGCAAGAGGAGGAGTAGTACGTGGGAGCTGAACCCACCTACGAGGAAGAACAAGACCAGGGACAATTTGCTGAGCAGGGCAAGCAACCTCACCACTCTAATGAAATCCTATTATTTCCACAAGCATGTTTTGTTTTCAAAATAAAATAATGCATGTTTTATTTCTTACATGGCCTTCTTGCCACCCAAAAACTAGTTTACAAAATGTTGGTTGGCCAAAGATATCCACTAGAATATAATAGGTATTATAAAAATTAAGTCTTCACTTGAGAAGCCTTCTACTGAAGGCGCTATCAAGAAAATTATGTTTCTCTAGTAGTATATCCTTATAATATTATCTCAAAACTATAGGATGGGAGCCTGGTTTTTGATGAAATGTTTTCGGAAGAAAACCCGAGTCGCTGGGAGCGATCGGCGAGAAAGTAATTTATAAAACCCATGTTGCTGGGAGCAAATGGAGATGTTCATGAAAACCCGAAGTGCTGGGAGCATTCGGTGAGTTTACGAAAACCCGAGCTGCAGGGAGTAGTCGGAGGTGGAGATGTTTTGAAAAAAAAACAAAGTACTGCCCTAGCGGCCGCCCGAACAATTAACCCGTGCAACCACACTACCTGATATGGGTAGGGCTTAGCCGGAAGCTTGTCTGTTTTAGTACGGAGGATCTCATACTCTATAAGGGCGGGGCCCTCGAGGCTGGGTTGTCGTCCGTAAGAGGCAATACACTGCTGCGGATCAGTAGCCGGACGATTACGTTGGGTCCCCATGCCGTGGCGGTATGGCGTCCTAAGAGAGACCAGGGGTCTAGTGGAGCACACGGTGCCGAGGGGAAACAAACCTAGCGGAGTCCTCTGTACTAGAGTGGATTAGGGGAAAGCTTTGATCATGTTTTCCGAAACCCCGCATACTGTCGTATGAGGACCGTGGCTGATCACGGCGGAATGACTGTTTGGTGTGGTGAAAGTGCACCACCTCTGCAGAGTGTAAAACTATTCGAATAGCCGTGTCCGCGGTCATGGACGGTTGGAAAGGTCCCCGATCTAGGCGTACGGGCAAACTTTTATGTTTTCAAAAGAGAAGTGGTTTTCTCGGTGGAAATCAAGGAGGCATCAAGAAGGTACCTGGGAGGTACGGATTTTGGGAGAAGATGGTTGGTCTCGGGAGACAACTCATGCTGATCCCGTGGAAAGGAAAAAGGGGTATCCCCATCCTAATGTCTTTGAAATGATTTACAAAATGTTTTACAAGAATGTGGGAATAGTACATGCTATTTCTACAAGAGAGAATTCTATCTCTAAAAGTTTGGTTTAACAAGGAAATAGAGATGTTGTAATCTCTATGCCCAAAAGCATCGCTTGCGAAAACTAAGCTCTATAGCACTATATAGCAGCTATCCCAGTTTTCGAAAATGATTTGTTGCATTACCATGAAAACTTAAGCCTTGAGGTGGTATTGCGAGTACGTAATTGTACTCATTGGCCGTGTCCCTGGATATTCAAACGTCCAGATTACAACGAGGAGGTCTACGCTGGAGAGGAGGAGTATGCCGACGACTACGCCGCTTAGCTGTCACCGGTCAACTGCACTTGTGGAATTGCGTCCGTTGGAGACGAGGGCCGACGCTAGCCACGAGCTTCCGCTGTATCGTAGTTAATTCCGTCCTGCGCGACGATGATTTGCAGACTTGGTCATGTGACCACTTTGTGTTGTAAGACTTTTATTCGTACGACTTGAATGATGTAACTCTTGGTACCATGTTGGTTATGTGATTGCGATACACTGATCATTGGGATCGTGATCTATTTTACATAACGTGGACATCTCGGACTTCGGTTCGAGGGGACCTCACAAGAAGCCCAACCAGCTGGGAAATAGATGGTCCCACACGGCCAGATTCCCTGGCCTCGTGAGGCACCTCCTTTTCCCCCTCGTGGCTCCGATGCCGTCCGTTTTCGTCCCCGTGGCTTTGTCTTGACCTAAAACCGACTATAAAATAGTCCCCCTGGGAGTTTCGCGAGGAGGCGGCGGAGAAACACAAAACCACGAAACAGAGAGTCAGAAGGCTGCCACCGAAGAAGATTGGAGGGGAAACGCCGCCGGATCACCTCCGGAAGGCTCCTCCATCCCCCCTCCGGAGTCTCCATCAACACCACCGTCAAGACCAGCACCATCTCCATCACCATCTTCATGATCCACTTCACCCCCCCCCCCCCCTCATAGTTTGAGATTGTTCGAACCCTAGCTATTGTCTAAGTACTATTCTACATGTTTGTGAATTGCTACTTGTCATTGTTTTGTGGGGAGATTATATTTTCAGATTGTGTTGTATCACTTATACCATTGAATCATATCATGTCTTCGCGTTGTGAGTAGTTCTCTCATGTTCCTGGGGGCATAGGATGGATTGGCAATGATTTCCACTTAACATGTATTGAGTATTTGGTCAAGTTTTTATCTTTTATGGTTATCTTATTGTACAACGTATGGGTGCACACATATGTTGAGTAATGCATGAAGGTGATCACACTAATGTGATGGAATGGGTAGGACCTGGGAGGACACGTAAACTTGTGGTCTAATACATGAAGTACCATTAGGAGGGGATTTATATCGGGGACCTTAGAGTTTAAGGCTATGGTGGGACTCTACGTCTTAATAACTCTTGTGTAGTCATTTACTTGGCCATAAGAACCATCATAAGGGGTTTAGTTTATTTATTTAGCTACACCTAATTATGGCTCCGTCCAAAGAAGATTAAAACTTGACAAAATGTTTACCTTGTTGTTATAGAAATATCTATGCCATGAAATCCATGTAGCCCTTGGGAACGTTTTCCACGCATAAGAAACACACACTTAAGCTTGTCCTCTTGCTGCATAGAGGATTGGTCTTTCTCTCTTTGAGAGCTTTCACTCATCATATTTTATTTTCAGCTTTTTACTTTATTGCAAACTCTACACCAAAAACCCCAAAAACACTTGCATCATTTAATCATTTTAGTTTGTCTAGTGCATAGATAATAAGAGAAGTGACACTCTTATTTGAGAGGATAAATACTTATACCTTCTACTCCTCGTGGGATCGATACTAATACTTACACATTGAAGATTTCAACGATCCCCTATACTTGTGGGTATCAACCCACCAGCGGAAGAGGCGGCCTTTGGTTGCGGCCAAGGGTGGGCCCGCGCCCCAAGGCCGTCTCCACCACTAGTGGCTCCGCCGGCGCCGTCTCTTCGCATAATCACTCGTGCCCCGAAAACTCTAAAACCCCGAGAAATTCCATGAAAGAAACCCGACGCCGCCGTGAACTCGAACCCTTATCGGGAGGGTTTCGAAGCTCTTCCCAACACCCTGCCGGAGGGGGATATCATCACCGGAGTGGAGAACATCACTGGAGGGCTCTACACCACCATGCCCGCCTTCGGACTGATTCGTGAGTAGTTCATCCTAGCTTGGACTACGGGTTCATGGCAGTAGCTAGATGGTTGTCTCTTCTCCTTGTGCTATCATATTTAGATCTTGTGACCTGCCTAACATGATCAAGATCATCTTACTGTAACGCTCTACATGTTGTGTTTGCTGGGATCCGATGAATTGTGGAATTATGTTCAGTTGTTCATCTATATATTATCATGTTTTATTTATGATCTTGCATGCTCTCTGATACATGTGGTTACTTTGGCCAACTAGTTGTTTGTATCTCCAAGAGTGAGTATTTATGCTAGATAATAGGTTCATGTCTCCACGTGTCTGTGCTCGAGATGACAGAAACGACTAAGACGGTGGATGTGCTGTTGCTACTAGGGGTAAAAAAATCGGTGTTTATATCTATATGATTATATTCATTGCTTATACTATGCACTTTGCTTATTGCAATTATCTGTTGTTTGCAACTTAATACTTTCGGGTGACATGCTGGATAGCGATCCCGAGGTAGATTACTAGTCATAGATGCAGCTAGCAAGTGGTCTATGTATTTTGATGTAATGCCTAATTAAATACTACAGTGAACACTCTGGTTATAATAGCATTGCCATGCCCTCATGATTTGTCAATTGCCTAGCTGTAATTTGTTTGCCACACATGTTTACTATTTTATTGGAGAGACACCACTAGTAAAGCTATGGCCCCAGTCCATTCTTTTATGTTAATTGCAACTCGTTTCCTACGCTTTACATTATTGCTAGTTCGATGTACCGTTTTACATTTATATTTATTTTCCACACCATACGTTTAATCTCTTTGTATTCAGCAAGATGGGAAGATTGACAACCTTCCTGAATTCGTTGGGGCAAAGTGTAGTGTTTGCGTTTTTGTGCACGTCCACGCCGGAAGCTCTTTTCTGGCACCTTCTTGAAGCCTTCTCCAAATTCTACTGGTTCGATAAACCTTGGTTTTATAAACTAAGGGAAACTTGCTACTACCCTGCTTCACACCTTCCTCTTGGGGCTCTCAATGGGCTGTATTAAGCCGCATCAAGTTCTTTTCTGGCGCCGTTACCGGGGTCCTGGATGCTTCAGCGAGGGGAGTTTCACACTTCCTTTCTCTCATTTCGTTATTGTCTTGCTTAGTTTATTTTTTTTAGTCTTGTTTTGCTTTTCGTTTGCTTTAAAAATCAAAAACACAAAAAAATAAAAATTCCAGCAACTAGTGTTTTATCATTTTGCTTAGTTTATCTTATTTTATCTTGCTAAGATGGGTTCAGCTGACAAGACTGAAAGATCGATATGGTCGACTAGAAGGGGGTGAATAGGCGACTACCAAATTTTAATCTTTTTTCCTTTTTAATTAGGGCTTAGGCAAGTATAACAAGGTTGACTAGATGTGCACTAGATGATTGCAAGCTATGTGATACAAGCAAGATATAAAGCGTAGTGGAAGCAACAAGTAAAGGATAGAAATAACCGCAAAGTAGACACACGGAGATGATTCCCGTAGTTCCTCCCCAAGGAAAGTACGTCTACGTTGGAGGAGTGTGGAGCCACCTAGGCACTCCAATAGCACGAATGTGCTCACTCTATTCTCCGCAAGCTTCACCCGTGAGGGATCGGCTCATCCACTATGAAGTCGACTTGAAGGTGTTGACTGATTGCGTGGATCACACGTTCGTTGGGACACCCCAAGAGGAAGGTATGAAGCAGTGTAGCAGCAGTTTCCCTCAGTATGAAACCAAGGTTTAATCGAACCAGTAGGAGCAAGAAATCACTTCTGAAGGTTGTCAGTGGCCGCTGACGTGGAACCTGCACACAACACAATCAAACTACTTTGCCCCAACGAAACAGTGAGGTTGTCAATCTCACCGGCTTGCTGAAAACAAAGGATTAAACGTATGGTGTGGAAAACAGTAGTAAATTGCAGAGAATGAAAAGGAACAATGTTTGCAGTTGGTTGTATTATCAGTGTAAAAGAATGGACCGGGGTCCACAGTTCACTAGTGGTGTCTCTCCATAAAAGATAACTAACATGCTGGGTGAACAAATTACAGCTGGGCAATTGACAAAATATTGAGCGCATGACAATGCATATATATGACATGATGATTACTATGATATTCATGTGGGCATTACGACAAAATACATAGACCGTTATCCAACAGCGTCTATGACTAATAATCCACCGCCAGGTTGTCATCCGAGTTCCCCGTTGGTATTAAGTTGCAAGCAACGGATAATTGCATTAAGTAATGTGCGTAATGTAAACAAATGCATTAGACCTAACGGCGCACCCTTAAGCTAAGCATCGGTTATTTTATCCCTAGTGGCAACAGCACATCCACAATCTTAGAAGTTATTGTCACTCTCCCAGATTACCGGAGGCATGAACCCACTATCTAGCATAAATACTCACTCTTGGAGTTACAAGCATCTACTTGGCCAAAGCATCTACTAGTAACGGAAAGCATGCAAGATCATAAATAACATATAAGATAGATTGATAATCAACTTGACATAGTATTCAATATTCATCGGATCCCAGCAAACACAACATGTAGCATTACAATAAGATGATCTTGATCATGATAGGCAGCTCACAAGATCTAAACATGATAGCATAAAGTGGAGAGACAACCATCTAGCTACTGCCATGGACCCGTAGTCCAAGGATGAACTACTCACGCATCACTCCGGAGGCAGGCATGGTGATGTAGAGCCCTCCGGTGATGATTCCCCTCTCCGGCAGGGTGCCGGGAAGAGCTTCTGAACCCTCCCGAGCTAGGGTTGACGGCGGCGGCGTCTCTGGAACTTTTCGTGGATAATGGCTCGGGTATTTAGGGTTTTCGCGTCGGGAGAATAAATAGGCGAAAGGGCGGCGGCTGGAGACGGGGGCCCACACCACCCACGGCGCGGCAGGGGGGCCCGCCGCCCCATGGTGTGGCTGCCACGTGGCTCCCCTCCGTCTCTCCTTTGGACTCCGTGTTCGTGTTGGAAAAATAGGAGGTTCTGTCCAAGTTTCGTCCAATTCCGAGAATATTTCCAGACTAGCTTTTCTGGAATACAAAAACAGCAGAAAACAGGAACTGGCACTGTGGCATCTTGTTAATAGGTTAGTCCCAGAAAATGCATAAAAATGCTATGAAGTGTATATAAAACATGTAACAATTGGTATAATATCAACATGGAACATCAGAAATTATAGATACGTTTGAGACGTATCAAGCATCCCCAAGCTTAGTTCTACTCGTCCTCGAGTAGGTAAAACGATAAAAACAAAATAATTTCTGAGGTGACATGCTACAATCATAATCTTGATCAAATAGTATTGTAAAGCACATGTTATGAATGAAGTGATCCAGGTCAATGGTCTATAGTTTGCTAGCAAGTAGATAATGAGCAAACAACTGAATCATATAAGCAAAAACTTTTCATGAATAGTACTTTCGAGACAAGCATCAAAGAGTTTTGCATAAGAGTTAACTCATAAAGCAATAGATTCTAAGTAAAAGGTATTTAACCAACACAAAGGAAGATTTAAGCTTCAGCAATTGCTTTCAACTTTCAACATATATATCTCATGGATATTTGTCAACACAAAGCAATATAATAAGTGCAATATACAAGCATATAAAAATTGTTGCACCAAAGTTGACACTAGTGTTTGCTTCTAAGATAGAAAGAAGTAGGAAAACTGACTCAACATAAAAGTAAAAGAAAGGCCCTTCGCAGAGGGAAGCAGGGATTAAATCATGTGCTAGAGCTTTTTAAGTTTTTGAAATCATATAGAGAGTAAAAATAAGTTTTGAGAGGTGTTTGTTAATTGTCAACGAATCAGAAAATGGAAAGTACAATATGACCCCTGCCAACCAGACTTTTAAGAGCGGCTCCCATGAAGGACGTTATTTCTACCAGCAAGGCAGATCATCCCTCTTTCTCTTTTGTTTACACATGCAGATATTTCACTGTTTGTCATTGCTTGACTGATAAATCAGGGCAAAAATGTGAAGAGAATTAAGCGGTTAAAGTTGTAATTAATTGGGACTGGGCACCCCATTTGCCAGCTCTTTTTGCAAAATTAATGGATAAGCGGATGTATATGCCGCTAGTCCGGTGGTAAAGTCTGTTTGACAGTTGACATAAAGACATCCACCCCGTCCTCATGAGCTTGGTAAACATTGACACAAAATAGGAGTAATAAAGTTTTGAATAGTTTAAAGGTAGCACATGAAAAATTTACTTGGAATGGCAAGGAAATACCACATATAGGTAGTTATGGTGGACACAGATGGCATGGATTTTGGCTCAAGGTTTTGGATGCACGAGAAGCATTCCCTCTCAGTACAGAGTTTAGGCTAGCAAGGTTATTTGAAGCAAACACAGGATATCAACCGACACAGCAAGACTTATATGAAAACATATTGCAAGCATTATAAGACTCTACACTGTCTTCCTTGTTAACCAAACCCTTTTACTAGAAAATATCTAGACCTTAGAGATACCAATCATGCAAACCAAATTTCAACGAGCTTTACGGTAGTTCTTCATTAATAGGTTTTAACTACATGATACAAAAGCTTAAACATGAACTACTTGATAACTCAAAACAATTGACAAGTATCAAATTATCCAATACAGTGATCTACAAGAATATGTAAGCTTTTTCCATTATACCATCTACCACATGCAACATTTTCTGTTCCAACCAAACACCAATCAATTTATTTCAACATAAACTCTCCAAACAATTATAAGTGAAGCAAGAGAGTACTTTCTTTAAAAGAACTAACAGCTCTGAATAAGAGATGCATGCAAAACAGGAGCTAAAAGCATAGCAATAGCTAGATAAGAATACTCAACAAGTATAAGTGAAGAATAGGAGTATTCATATGAAAAAGCGGAGCGTGTCTCTCTCCCAATCAAGAATGCTGGGTCCAATCAAGTTGACCATAAGAAAAATAAAATACTGAAAATAAAAGCACACAGACGCTCCAAGTAAAGCACATATGATGTGAAAGAATTAAAATATAGTTTCACTAGAGATGACCTGATAAGTTGCTGATGAAGAAGGGGATGCCTTGGGCATCCCCAAGCTTAGACGCTTGAGTCTTCTTGAAATATGCTGGGGTGATCCATGGGAGCATCCCCAAGCTTAAGCTCTTCACTCTTCTTGATCACATTATATCATCCTTCTCTCTTGACCCTTGAAAACTTCCGCCACACCAAACTCAAGTAATTCTCATTAGAGGGTTAGTGCACAATCAAAAACTCACATGTTCTATAAGGACACAAACATGACCGTTACTTTTAACATTAACTACTGCCACTGATGTTATGTGAAGCTCTTCACCCTAAAAAAGAATTCCACTCAACACTAGTAAAAGAGAGAATGCGAAAAATAAAAGACAGAATCTGTCTAAACAGAACAGTCCGCAAAGACGAATTTTTTCGAGGCACTTACGTTGCTCAGATCGAAAAACTTTAAACTAACGAAAGATGCGTACATATCTGAGGATCACGCACAAAAATTTGCAGATTTAAATAATTTTTCTGTGATTTTACAGAATAAAACGGTGAACAGCAGAAATCTGTTCCTGCGCAGAAATCCAAATCTAGCATCATCTTCCTATTAGAGGCAATACTTGGCACAACAATGCGATAAAATAAAGATACAAAGGAATTGTTACAGAAGTAAACAACTCCTTGACTCAAAAAGAAAAGAAAAATTGCAGAAATAAAATAATGGGTTGTCTCCCATAAGCGCTTTTCTTTAACGCCTTTCAGCTAGGCGCAGAAAGTAAGAATCAAGTGTTTCCAAGTGATGAAGCATCAACAATCTTACGCTTAGCTCTCTTACCTTACCCTTATCTTTAGGAAATACTTGGTTACACATAGGTGAAGAGGCGAAATTCATAGTGCCTTGGCCCACATCTATTATTGCTCCAAAGCGTTTCAACAGAGATCTTCCAAGCGTAATTTGTCCTACTCCTGCACATTCAATGACAAGATAATCAATAGATATTGTTATCCCCAGGAGTTTTGTAAATACTCCTTCGGCTACTCCTCTTGGTAATTTAATAGTATTATCACCCAAAATTATACAATCTTCGCATTTGGAAAGCTCCCAAAGATTTAAGGAATCAAAAATATCCTTGGGCATTAAACAGAATTCAGACATAATATCACAGCGAGCATGAAAAGTTTCACCATTGATAACAACTTTTACTGAGGGAACCCATCCCGATGGTTCAAAATTTACTGGCACATTATCATAGTGTTCACGAATCTGATTATACCCTTCTTTTAGACCAGATATGTTTGTTTCAAGAGTGTTAAGTCTATCACTTATGCTTGTCAAAGCCAATCAATTTTACTGATTGGAGGGCTAGAAATTGTAATCATTTTTTATAGCATTAAAAGCTTGATCCCCATCATAACGAAGGAAATCTCCTCCTACCACAGCATCTAAAGCATATCTGTAGCAAAGAACAAGACCAAAATAAAAGCTACTAAGAGCAGGCTTAAAGTCATTTTAGGTTCAGTTTTAGCATAGACTCAAAAATTCTAGACCAAGCATCTTTAAAACTCTCCTCACTCCCTTGCTTGAAAGTGAAGATCTCTTCCTCAGGCGACATGATGACAGGAACAGGGCTAGACATGATAACAAGACTGAAAAATAACAATTCAAAATAAAAGTAACTAATTTTTTTGTGTTTTTGATAAATAAAGCAAACAAGACTAAATAAAAATAAACTAAGCAAGACAATAACAAAGTAAAGAGATTGGAAGCGTGAAACTCCCCTTGCAGAAATCCTCTTGCTCCCCGGCAACGGCGCCAGAAAAATGCTTGATTGCGTGGATCACACGTTCGTTGGGAGACCCCAAGAGGAAGGTATGAAGCAGTGTAGCAGCAGTTTCCCTCAGTATGAAACCAAGGTTTAATCGAACCAGTAGGAGCAAGAAATCACTTCTGAAGGTTGTCAGTGGCGCGCTGACGTGGAACCTGCACACAACACAATCAAACTACTTTGCCCCAACGAAACAGTGAGGTTGTCAATCTCACCGGCTTGCTGAAAACAAAGGATTAAACGTATGGTGTGGAAAACAGTAGTAAATTGCAGAGAATGAAAAGGAACAATGTTTGCAGTTGGTTGTATTATCAGTGTAAAAGAATGGACCGGGGTCCACAGTTCACTAGTGGTGTCTCTCCATAAAAGATAACTAACATGCTGGGTGAACAAATTACAGCTGGGCAATTGACAAAATATTGAGCGCATGACAATGCATATATATGACATGATGATTACTATGATATTCATGTGGGCATTACGACAAAATACATAGACCGTTATCCAACAGCGTCTATGACTAATAATCCACCGCCAGGTTGTCATCCGAGTTCCCCGTTGGTATTAAGTTGCAAGCAACGGATAATCGCATTAAGTAATGTGCGTAATGTAAACAAATGCATTAGACCTAACGGCGCACCCTTAAGCTAAGCATCGGTTATTTTATCCCTAGTGGCAACAGCACATCCACAATCTTAGAAGTTATTGTCACTCTCCCAGATTACCGGAGGCATGAACCCACTATCTAGCATAAATACTCACTCTTGGAGTTACAAGCATCTACTTGGCCAAAGCATCTACTAGTAACGGAAAGCATGCAAGATCATAAATAACATATAAGATAGATTGATAATCAACTTGACATAGTATTCAATATTCATCGGATCCCAGCAAACACAACATGTAGCATTACAATAAGATGATCTTGATCATGATAGGCAGCTCACAAGATCTAAACATGATAGCATAAAGTGGAGAGACAACCATCTAGCTACTGCCATGGACCCGTAGTCCAAGGATGAACTACTCACGCATCACTCCGGAGGCAGGCATGGTGATGTAGAGCCCTCCGGTGATGATTCCCCTCTCCGGCAGGGTGCCGGGAAGAGCTTCTGAACCCTCCCGAGCTAGGGTTGACGGCGGCGGCGTCTCTGGAACTTTTCGTGGATAATGGCTCGGGTCTTTAGGGTTTTGCGTCGGGAGGAATAAATAGGCGAAAGGGCGGCGGCTGGAGAGCCGTGGGCCCACACCACCCCACGGCACGGCAGGGGGGCCGGCGGCCCCATGGTGTGGCTGCCACGTGGCTCCCCTCCGTCTCTCCTTTGGACTCTGTGTTCGTGTCAGAAAAATAGGAGGTTCTGTCCAAGTTTCGTCCAATTCCGAGAATATTTCCAGACTAGCTTTTCTGGAATACAAAAACAGCAGAAAACAGGAACTGGCACTGTGGCATCTTGTTAATAGGTTAGTCCCAGAAAATGCATAAAAATGCTATGAAGTGTATATAAAACATGTAACAATTGGTATAATATCAACATGGAACATCAGAAATTATAGATACGTTTGAGACGTATCATTGACCAAGCCGGTACACAAAGGAAGGGTAACTCCACAATGAGTTGGAGCCTCCCAACAATGTCACGGAACACCTCGCAACAAGATGCGGCTCCGAAATGCACAAAGGGCTCCTAGGGTTACAAGCAACCCAAGAAGCAACAAGATCCACAAAGATGATGGGGGGGAATGAAATTCTTTCGGTGGAGATGTAGATCTAGGCCTCCTCAAGCACTCCTCAAAGAATCAACGCGATTGGGTGGTTGGAGTAGGAGATCTATTAGTTTGAAGCTCTTCAACAATGGAGGGGATTTAATTTCGTGTAGCTCAAATGTCCCAAGGTAGGTGAAGGGCATTAAATAACCCCCTCCAATTTTTCCCATTGGCGGCCAGAAACCCGACCTAGCGGTAGCACCGCTGAACCGGGCGGTACTATCGCCAGTGCGCTCCTTGCGATCCAGTCAGCTGTCGCCTGCCTTCGTCTTCATCCCGCGCCGGCGATACTACCGCCCGTAGTACCGCGGCCGGTACCGCACATCGCTTCCGAGGGCGATTTATGCGGTAGTGCGGGCGGCACTACCGCCGCCTCGGTCTGCGCCAGGAAGCCCACGGCGGTACTACCGCTGGCAGTACCGCCGCCAGTACCACACATTGCATCCGAAGAGGTTTTATGCGGTACTGGGAGTGGTACTGCCGCTAAGGCTTCCCAGCCCAGGGCAAGCGGTACTACCGCCGGTCCTGGCGGTACTACCGCTCCTAGGCAGTGACCACTCCTTCTCCTTCTTTTCGAATCGTGAACGTGGCAATGACAAATATAGCAATCATTTCATACTTAAACAACATGTTAGGAGCACACGTTGTACTGTCAACAACACCAAAACATGATTAAGAGCAATAATGCTCTTTCAATCTCCCCCTTTTTGGTGATTGATGACAATACAACTATTTGCCACAAAACGATTCGAAAGATTTAGCCTTTGAATGCTCAAATGCACAACGATTAGGATCAACACTCCCCCTAGATTTTGCAAACCGTGCAAGATATAATAGGAAGCATATAGGCCATAACTTGCACAAATAACCAACATAGGCATGGACACATAAACATAAGGTTCAACATGTCTTACACCATGCATAACAAAGTTTTACCAACTAAAAACGAGAACAAAGTTCACAAGCTTATAAGAAACAAAGAAATAACGAAGCTTCTGACTTAACCCATGCAAATCCCTCCCAAAACCTAATAGATATTTCTCCCCCTTTGGCATCAAGACACCAAAAACGGAGAAACCGATGCTAGCATCCCATGGTTCAATCGTGAGTTCCTCATTGCTTGGGGGACGGGGACGACGGCGAGAAGACACTTCTTCCTCATCTTCATAGTCGGACCAAGTGATGATCTTGCCTTGGGAGTCTTGTGCTTGCCACTTGTTATAGGGAGTGATGCGCTTCTCCGAACCGGACCGCACTTCTTCACCTTGATCAGGTGACGTTGAATATCGCGTTGACGAGCAAACTTGTCTTCCACATGATTATCCCACGTGTGCTTCTCAAGGGCCTTGGTCACACAAAACAATTTCTTCATTTGCTTAGCCATCCACTCAAAACCACTAGCCTTGTTGGGAGCACGAGAGGGACCAACATCATCAACAACTTGTTTGTCCTTGCCTTTTGCATTCTTAGCTTTGGGGCTATGGTCCTTGATACAGAGACGCTTGGGCTTGTGGATGGTCCAAGTGTTGGGGTCACTAAGCCCCACGGCGGGACAATCCTTGGCCCAAGCCCACAAGATGATCTTTATGATGAGAGGACCAAAGCAAGCATTATTCTTGTAGACGGTAACATTCCACATTTCACTCCAAAAGAAATCCATGACATCAAGCTTCTTCCCTTTAGTCTTCATTTGATGGGTCAAAAACAACAAGGTAGTGAGATAGCTATGAACTTCATCCAAGTTTCCAACCTTGGGGTTGATGGTCATCCGGTAAATGCGATGCATGATCTCATATGGAGGATAGAGCCCCTCTGAGAGCCCACAAGTGTACTTCTCCCAAAATAGAGAAGTGCAAGGTCATCCTTTGCCAAGGGTCTTGGATTAACGTGAACACGGAGCCAACTTTCTTCAAGAGTGTCGGTCCAAAAGGGACCATGATCTTCATACCCAAGCATAGCACCAACATCACTCCAAAGGACGGTGAATTGCTTGTCCTTAGTTATCCAAGTGATATACCATGGAGTCTCGGTTCCAAAGTAGACGGTGGAAAGCAATTGGCACACAAGGGCTTCATCATAGTTTTGTTGAAGGGTGATGATAGGAATGAGCCCAAACTCCTTGCACTTAGACAAAGCTTCTCCAAGTAATCCAGTGTCCTCTCCATGTGTCCAATATCAATGTAGCGTTGAGGTATCACATTTCCGGTTGGCTTCCTAAAATGAATCTCATTGTAGCACTCCTCTTGGAAACGAGTATGGAAGGAGGGGTTGTTGCCTCGAAACTTGGGAGTCAAATTCATCTGATCAACGCCATAGGGATCCCTCTTTCTCAAGTTGAAATAGTTGGCATCGGACATGGTGCTAGCTGTGAATTCCTTGTTGGCGGGCTTCTTCTTAGACTTGGGAACTCCCTTTCTTCCTCTTGTAGCCACGGGATCAAGATCTTCTTCAATCTCAT
Organism: Poa pratensis; assembly: GCA_947311845.1. Taxonomy (NCBI): domain Eukaryota; kingdom Viridiplantae; phylum Streptophyta; class Magnoliopsida; order Poales; family Poaceae; genus Poa; species Poa pratensis. The sequence goes on from CAMZMU010000082.1 coordinate 23,824,479, forward strand.
CAACTCTTGCTTTCTTGCCCCGAGTACGAGAAACACCCGAACCATCTCCACATGTGAATAGCAATGGGTAGGAAAAGCATGGAGATGAGTAATGCACAAGAATTTCATGATTTGGGGGCCAAGAACACAAGTGTACAAAAATTGGAGAAATCAAAAGCTAGAGGTGAGTCCAACAACTAGGAGGGTTGGAATTAACTATGGATGGTGGTAAATTCGGTGAAGAACACTAAACACATCCTGGTTGATTCCAACAAACCTAGGTGGAGAACTACAAAATTAGCCAACGATTCTTCACAAAACTTGCTAAGAACAAAGAGAAAAGACATCGACATGTCCCAAGCTGAGGACGCCAGACCAGTGAGCCGGCGACCTGCAAACAGCCAATCTTTTTGTCCTTCTGCGTACTTGACGCGTCTCTTTGCCGTCACCTACTCCGCCGACTCAACGCATGGGGTGGCCAGAGGCATGACAGAAAGGGTAAATACGTGGCCTGGAACCGCATGCTGTTGAAATCGACGCCAGCATTTGGTTGTTTGAAGGTTGTCGGCTCACTGGTCTGAAGTTGACTCTTTGTTTGTTCGAGCAGTTGACCGTCCTAAGGATTAATTTTTGTAAAACCCATTTTTTGTTTTGGCGAGGAGAATGATTCTCAAGGAGAGTACTAGAATTTTTGTTCTTGTGAGGTCGGATCTTTACCTTTCAAATACCTTTGTATTCTCATTCATTATCGAACACTTTTAAACAAGGAATGGAAGGTTGTCGAAGATTGGTTTGATCCAAAGTTGTTGGCCGGGTAGGCAAGATGATTTCATATGAGGATCGTCTTGTCCTTATAAATTCAGTTCTTAATAACTTTCCAATGTTTATTTTATCATTCTTTGAAATACCCAAAGAGGTACGGAAACTACTTGATTATTATAGTTGTCGCTTCTTTTGGCAAAGTGCTAAATTAAATCAGAAATATAGACTTACAAAATGGAATAATATTGTTTGTAAACCAAAAGACCAAGGGGGTTTGGGTATTGAGGTGCTCGAAAACAAAAATACAAGTCTACCTAACAAATGGCTATGGGGTGTGGCATGAGCTACTGACCATCAAATTCTTAAGAGATAAGACATTATCCTAAATGCAAGCCAAGGCAACGGACTCGCTTATTTTTGAAGGGTCTGGTCAAGATAAAGGATGATTTCTTTAGACGTGGATTGGAACCCTCTATCCTTACAGTATCTCATTTATACAACATTGTAAAACGGAAAAATGTCAATGTTTTTAATGTGCTATCTCATAAAGCTCTAAACGTTGAGTTTAGGAGGAATTTAACCAGGAAAAAATGGGAGCATGGCTTCACCTAGTAGAGAGACGCATCAGTCATGCATGTATCTCTTTTTCAATGAACCCAACATTTTCTGTGCACACCCGCTCATGGACGGATCAGGCCAAGTTCACCAATTGAATACGCGCCCGAGATTGAAGGAAGCTGCTGAGGGAGGGGCAGCTTTTATTCAATGCTGATGCAACCACCGAATGCTAAATACGACTTAGAGCAACTTGGAGTCTTCATCACATGCAACTGATTAATACGCCTGCAGGTACACCCACATGCACAGATGTGTAGAACTGTAGATAGATAATGCTGGGTCGTCGCACAGGCACAGGTCATACGTGTCCGAGCAGGATAAACGTGTCCATCCACTGTGTACAAGCTTATCCATCCATGATGTACGTACGTGGAGACCACGCGGACCACGGGAACGAGTTTATGACTTCAATTCGACCTTTTTTTTGACACATATAATTGCATATATTCACCCTTATTAAGGCATATACATATCCTACCACATAAACATCCGCGAAAGATTGAGCTAACGGTCGGTTTTTGAAACTGATGAAGTTATCATAGGCGCCTCTGCTATCGACGTGAATTTCGTCTTTCACGTATTTAATAATATTTCGCATAAATGAGAAACACCAATGTTAAATTTGCAGGTGGGATGGGATCTCCCACCAATCACACATCCCATCCCACCTTACGAGGCCCAATTATCCCAGTAAGAAAATTCACTAATCCCATACAGGATGGATGGGACGAGAGCACACTTAACCCACTAAAATCTCTATTACTCGTGAATGAATCCCGTACGCAGAGAAATTTGGGGAACGTGGAAGAAAAGGAGATGCGACGACCAGCGCCCTCACTGGCGCCACCGCCAGGAGCATCGCCGCCGACCTACCCACGCACGCACACGAAGAGAAGACCCTAGGCCCCAGCTTTCCGCGGCGACGGACGAGACACACTCACAGTCGGGCGGCCGTGCTCTTGGTTCCCCCCGTCGCGACGGCTACAGGTTCGGCCTCTTAGAACTCGCTCCCTTCCCCTCGGCGGAATTGCAATACGAGAAGAGGTAGCTCCGTTGCTTCCGCACTGACTAATTCCCTCGATTCCTCATCCCCAACTATGCACACAGCGCGCCTCGTCCTCGATGTGCGCGGCCTAGTCGGCGATGGCGGAGAGCTCGGCGAGGGCCTTGTTGCCGGCGATCGAGACCGCCAGGAGCTCTGCGGGGAGATGAGCTATGGAAAGGGCATCAGATTTCAAGTCGATTGTGCCTAAACTGAATTAGGTGGGTACCGCTGGGATCCCGTATCCGTTTCTTAATATCCCAATTAGTCCAGTCGGGAGAGAGCTGGCGGGAAGCAGTCGTCTCGTATCCATCCCACTTGCATCCTTAACCAATGTCATATCTAAGGTTTAAACTCTGATAGGATAGGGATATAATCATCTTTCTAATCGTCCAACCACCGCTTAATTCTCGACTTCAATTCGAAGTCGATCGGGCAGACAACGACGGTGCATGCATGTTACCCCATCTGGATGTGATCATGTGCAGACGTGCAGGTGCAGTCCTGCAGATCGCTATATTTTTCTACCGATCTCAGGTCGTCGTCGTCGCGTCGTCGCTTGAATGCAAGCAGTGCATGCCCGTGTCTTGATCGTTCATACACTGGTCTGGTCAGACTCAGGCACTCAGAGAGATATATGCACGAGATAACCTGACCCCAGCTTGTACTGATGTTTCAAAGTGATGAATGCATGCCTCGTCTCAAGCGTTCACACTCTGCATATCGTATTTATCAATCGGTCGGCTAATGGTCGTTAGCCTAGAATTAGTATTAGTTACTTATTTATATATATGCCTGGCCCCGGCTTGTAGGTACGTGTTGGACAATCGATCAGATCTAGCTCGCTCAGTAGTCACTAGGATATATCTTATATGCAGCCTGACTTCACTACAGGAAACAGCACATACGTCGACGGCCAAAAGCCGTCAGTAGAGCTTCATCCCGCGTCGACGGTACTACCGCCCGTAGTACCGCGGCCGGTACCCAATTTATGCGGTAGCGTGGGCGGCACTACCGTCGCCTCGATCTGCGCCAGGAAGCCTAGGGCGGTACTACCGCTGGCAGTACCTCCGCCAGTACCGCACATTGCGTCCGAAGAGGTTTTATGCGGTACTGGGAGCAATACTGCCGCTGCGGCTTCCCATCCCAGTGCAAGCGGTACTACTGCCGGTCCTGGCGGTACTACCGCTCCTGGGCAGTGACCAATCCTTCTCCTTCTTTTCGAATCGCGAACGTGGCAATGACGAATATAGCAACTTGTTCATACTTAAACAACATGTTAGGAGCACACGTTGTATTGTCAACAACACCAAAACATGATTAAGAGCAATAATGCTCTTTCGATCTCGATGTATTTGTTCAATTTGAGCTCGATCAGGCAGACAACGGCGGTGCATGCATCATGCATGGTATGGTACCCATCTGGATCGCTGGATCTGCAGTATTTTTTCACCCATCTTCAAGTCGTCGTCGCGTCGTCGCCTCCATTCACGGTCATGAATGCATGCCCGTCTTGATCGTTCACACACTGGTCTGGGCAGAGTATAGTACTCCCTCCGTCCCAAAATAAGTGTCTCAAAGTTGTACAAAAATGGATGTATCTATACATGTTTCGTGTCTAGATACATCTACTTTTTGACAAATCTAACACAGTTATTTTTGGACGGAGGGAGTATATGGTTCATACACTCAGCCAGATATATGCACGAGATAACCTGACCCCAGCTTGTACTGATATTTCGAAGTGATGAATGCATGCACATGCATGGCTCCTCTCAATCATCCACACTCTGCATATCGTATTTATCATTCGGTTGGCTAATGGTCGTTATCCTAGAAGCCGTATTAATTACTTATTTATATGCCTGGCCCAGCGGAAAGTGTTTTTTTTTCTCCCGAGCTGGAGTGATCCTCTATTTTAAATTTTTCAAAAATTATATTAAAAAGTTTCAAAAAATTCTGAAACAAATCATGCATGTTCTTAAAGTATTTGTCATTTTTGTATAGGTCGGAAGACAAAGTATTTTGTTTTGTGATTTTACACGTCTATAGGATACATCATCGAGAACATGCATGATTTTTTTTAGATTTTTTTGAAACTTTAAAACATATTTTTCGAATTTTCTTAAAGTAGCGGGAGCACTGGAATTCGGGTGCAAGAAATCTCTACTCTGGCCTCGGCTTGTACGTACGTGTTGGACAATCGATCAGATCTAGCTAGTTCAGTAGTAGGATATATCTTATATGCAGCCTGACTTGGGCATCGATCGCCTCTGACTCTCTCAGATTCTCTTTGGATTCGTGAGATGCAAAAACAGCTGGATCAATCCACAAGTTTGGTCGCACCGGTAAAATTTGATGAACCGTTTCCACTCGGTGCATATACTATCTTTATATTGGTCTACCATGCAGTACACAAGCTTCCTAGGCCGTGCCAGGAGAGCGGCCTCCTAGGCCGGGGCCTAGCCCACGGTTTCCAACGAGGGGAAAATTCGCTCTCACATACTACTCATCGACCACGGTAAGTTCTTTGTCAAACCACCGGTTACCGCTTGACTTTGCCTTGCAAGTTGCTAACTCTTGCTCAAACATGTAGGGAACGGGATGTTTGGAGAACGAGCACTCTGGTTCTGCTTCTTGATACGTTTCAAACGTATCTACAATTTTTGATGTTCCATGCTGTTATTATATCAATTGCTACATGTTTTGGTTATAATTTATATCATTTTTATGTATTTTCTGGGACTAACCTATTAACAAGATGCCACAGTGCCAGTTCCCTGTTTTCTGCTGTTTTTGGTTTCAGAAAATCTATTAAGGAAATATTCTCGGAATTGGACGAAACAAAAGACATCATCAATAATATCACGAGGAGATCACGGAGTCCAAAGGGGAGTTGGAGCAGACCCACCAGGGGGCCACGCCACACTAGGGCGCGGCCCAGGGTGGGCCCGCGCCCCCCTATGGCGTGGTGGCCCCCCTCGGCCACCGACGCCGCCTCTTCGCCTATATATTCTCCGCGACGCGAAAACCCTATTACTGTCGATCATATTCCACGAAAAGTTCCGTCGCGGCCGTCATCGTCAATCTCAGATCGGAGGAGTTCTGAAGCTCTTCCCGGCACCCTGCCGGAGGGGAGATCATCACCGGAGGGCTCTACATCACCATGCCTGCCTCCGGAGTGATGCGTGAGTAGTCCACCCCTGGACTACGGGTCCATAGCAGTAGCTAGATGGTTGTCTCTCTACCTTGTACCTCCATGTTTAGATCTTGTGAGCTGCCTAACATGATCAAGATCATCTTATTGTAATGCTAGATGTTGTGTTTGCTGGGATCCGATGAATATTGATACCATGTTTATTCAAGTTGTTTATCTATGTGCTCTTGATCTTGCATGCTCTCCGTTGCTAGTAGATGCTTTGGCCAAGTAGATGCTTGTGACTCCAAGAGGGGGTATTTATGCTCGATAGTGGGTTCAGTCTCTAGATATCTGGATCAGTGACAGAAAGGTCTAAGATGGTAGATGTGCTGTTGCTACTAGGGATAAAACATTGGTGCAGTGTGCAAGGGCACTTGTATTGATTACATTACACACTTTACTTCATGCAATAATCTGTTGTTAGCAACTTAATACTGAACAGGATGCGGATGCTGCCTTGAAGGTGGATTATTTAGGCATAGATGCGGTTAAAATAACGGTCTATGTACTTTGTTGTAATGCCCAACTAGATTTCATAGTAGACATCTTGGCATGTATTGCTTTGTTATGCCCTCTCTATTTGTCAATTGCCCAGCTGTAATTTGTTTACCCAACATGCTAGTTATCTGTTCTGAGAGAGACACCACTAGTGAACTGTGGACCCTGGTCCAATTTCCTCATACTGTTTACACAACCTGCTGCAATCATCTGTTTCCTGTTACTTGTTGTGTTTCCTGCTGTTTTCCACACCATACGTTTAACTCTTTGTTTCTACAAGACCGGAGAGATTGACAACCTCTCTGTTTGGTGTTGGGCAAAGTTCTGGTTTGTGTCTGTGCAGATTCCACGTTGGTGCAAGCTCCCTAGCGCCAGGGGAGTCAACATCAACAACCTTCCGATAGATCGTCAAGTCCTACTGGATTGATAACCTTGGGTAGATTTCTCAAGGGAAAACTTACTGCTGTCTACATCATAACCTTCCTCTTGGGGTTCGCCAACACATAGCCATCACTTCTCCTAGTGACACAGCGGGTTCGCATCAGATCATCCCGTTTGATCGCGATGGTGGTCGTTCGCCTGGTGCTTCGCCGGGTTCCCATGAGATCACACCGGCACATTCCGGTGGTCCTTCTCCTGGTGCTTCGCGTGGTGTTTCGGCTGCTGCTTCGCCTGGTGCTTCTTCTGGTGCTTCTACTGTTGCGCCGAGCCGTCGGTCGCCTCTTCTCACCGGGAGAGACATTGGGCTCACCCCGTCGTCGCCCTAGATGTAGGATGATAGCCCTATGTGTGTATCTACACTTATGATATAGCATTTTGCTTCATGATATTGGTTGTGATCTTGTTTGTGATATTGCGTATGCTACTGTGTGTGATATTATTGTGATATTGCTATTAAAAAAATCTGGAACACATACGTTGACGGCATTGCCGTCGGCATAGGCTGCCCCAGGTGACCAAATGGTGACCCCTATGCCGACGGCGTATAGGTTGCGTCGGTGGTCCCAGATCGTGACAAGTTGATCCTATACGCCGAGGGCATTACCGTCGGCGTAGGCCGTGCGTCCGTCCGAGACCAGGAGCGGGCCCCACTTGTAAGCGCCGAGGGCTTCTGTACGCCGACGGCCAGGTATTGCCCTCGGCGTATGTATACGCCGACGGCATCGCATACGCCGACGGCCAAACTGGCTGAGCCGACGACCACAGACGCCGACGGCGGCCGTCGGCGTATACATAAGCCGAGGGCAACGAGGCATGTGCCGACGGCTTGCAGCCGTCGGCGTATCAACGCATTCCTGTAGTGATAGTCTATTTTGTGTGTATTTTGTGTGGTGGGTGTCTTGGGACTAGCAATTTGATCTTCTCAGGTAGATTTACTTTCCAATACTCCCGAAAGCTAAATCATCATATCCTAGCTTAAATGCAGAGTGGCGACGCACTGGTCGTCTCCCCTCCCGTTCACTGTAGCGGAGAGAGGCGATATTTTTCTTCTCCCAGCCGATCCACCTCCTCTCCGCAGATCCGCCGGATCCCTCGCCCTCCGCCGGTCGCTCCGGCGACGGGAGGGTGGGGGATCCCCGCCTCTCGGTGTAGATATGGTAGGTTCTTTTGGGGCCTCAGCCGGCGGCGCCGTGGAGGCGGTGGGGTCGCCGGTGTTGGTTTTGCTGCAGGTTCGCGTCTCCGGCGGCGGTGCTCGGTGGAGCGTCGCGGCGGCGAGCTTGCTTCTGTGGCGGCCGCGGATCGGTGGATCCGGGCCGTGCGTTGATCCCCCGCCAGGTCCAGTGCAGCGGTCTCCGCGCTGGCGGCGGATCCGGTGGTCGGAACCCCGGGCTCGGCGAGATCCACGACTTCTCCCGGCGTCGGCTCCGTTGGCGACCATGGCAAGGTGGTGCAGATGGGATCGGGGGGCGCTCGCCCGAATCGTTCATCGTCAGAAGCTCCGCCGCGGCGCGGCGGGCGGTCACGGCGGCGTCCTTCATAGGGCAAAGCTTTCCCTGACAGCGGCAAGGTGGTGGTTGGTCTCCCTCGTCTCCGGCGACGGTGAAGTTGGCGTTCTCGTTGCCTGTGGTTCCTTTTCCTCTACGTATTCCGGTTATGTATTTCCTCTGTGTACTTTGTACGTGGTTGTCAGTTGAATATACGTGGTGAAAATTGCAAAAAAAATATCCTAGATTAAATACTATACTTGCAGCAACTTGTAGTCTTCACATGTGGTCGTCGGCTCGTCGCACAGTCACCAGGTCTTGCGTGTCCGAGCAAGATAAATGTGGCCATGCACTGTGTACAAGCTTATCCATGGTCGTACACGTACGTGGACCACGGCAACGAGTTCATGAAATGACAACCCGCAACTCAACTAGTTGCTGGATACCCCACTTCCGAGTTTCAAAAAATTCTGAAAAAAATCACGGACATGTGTCATGTTGAATCTACTACACTCATAAAATTTCATCCCGAAATATTATCATATGTGGCCTGTACAAAAAAGACAAATGACAGTTTTGAAATGTACTCCCGCAACTAGTTGCGGAAAATTCACTGTACATATGTATACACTCACCTTATTAACGCATACACGCATATCCTCGTAAACTCCAAAGTGCACCCGGGAGCATGTGCTCCCGGTTTTTTTGAAAAAATATAGAAAATTGAAAACTTATCAAAATATTCCAAAAAAATCATGCGCGTACCTGAGCATGTCACGAACCATCGTGTAAAATTTGGCGACGAAACGACATCGCGGCCGCCCTGTGCAAAAATGACAAAATTCTGACAGAAAATTGTATCCAAAATTTTGAATTTTCTGATCTATGATTTGTCATTTTTGCACAGGGCGGCCACGATGTCGTTTCGTCGCGTAATTTTACACGATGGTGCGTGACATGCTCAGGTACGTGCATGTTTTTTTGGAATATTTTGATAAGTTTTCAATTTTCTATATTTTTTCGAAAAAACCGGGAGCACATGCTCCCGGGTGCACAACGGGCGCGTTGCGCATATCCTACGCTATAAACACCTTCGAAAGACTCAGTTTGCGGTCGGTTTCTGAAAAAGTATCATAGATGTCTCACTATCAACGTGAATGTCTCCTCTTACAGAAAAATATTTCGGCTAAATAAGAAACACCCGTGTCATAGCTAGGGTTGGAACTCTGATATGTTAAGAATACCACCTTTCTAATCATCCAACCACGGATTGATTCTTGACTTAAATTCGAGCTCGATCAGGCAGACAACGGCGGTGCATGCATCATGCATGGTATGGTACCCATCTGGATCGCTGGATCTGCAGTATTTTTTCACCCATCTTCGAGTCGTCGTCGCGTCGTCGCCTCCATTCACGGTCATGAATGCATGCCTGTCTTGATCGTTCACACACTGGTCTGGGCAGAGTATAGTATATGGTTCGTACACTCAGCCAGATAACCTGACCCCAGCTTGTACTGATATTTCGAAGTGATGAATGCATGCACATGCATGGCTCCTCTCAATCATCCACACTCTGCATATCGTATTTATGATTCCGTTGGCTAATGGTCGTTATCCTAGAAGCCGTATTAATTACTTATTTATATGCCTGGCCCCAGCGGAAAGTTTTTTTTTTCGAGCTGGAGTGATCCTCTATTTTAAAAAATTCAAAAATTATATTAAAAAGTTTCAAAAAATTCTGAAACAAATCATGCATGTTCTTAAAGTATTTGTCATTTTTGTATAGGTCGGAAGACAAAGTATTTTGTTTTGTGATTTTACACGTCTATATGATACATCATCGAGAACATGCATGATTTTTTTAAGATTTTTTTGAAACTTTAAAACATATTTTTCGAATTTTCTTAAAGTAGCGGGAGCACTGTAGTTCGGATGCAAGAAATCTCTACTCTGGCCCCGGCTTGTACGTACGTGTTGGACAATCGATCAGATCTAGCTAGCTCAGTAGTCAGTAGGATATATCTTATATGCAGCCTGACTTGGCCATCGCCTCTCACTTTTTTAGATTCTCTTTGGATTCGTGAGATGCAAAAACAGCTGGATCAATCCACAAGTTTGGTCGCGCCGGTAAAATTTGATGAACCGTTTCCACTCGGTGCATATACGATCTTTATATTGGTCTACCATGCAGTACACAAGCTTTTACAGAGAGATTTACAACCGACCAATCTCTGGTTTTTATATCTAAACTGAGTTGGTTACAATATGACTAGAGGTTTAACTCTAACACACTCCTTAACTACAAGTTGATCAAGTTGATGTTAGTTTGAACTTCTCAATTTTGAATGTGAGAGGTATTATAAACCCATCAGCAACTTGATCTTCAAAAGAAATAAAGCGGATTTCCGATAGTTTGTTCAGAACTCTTTCTCGAACACAATAAAAATATATCTCAATGCATTTACGCATGAAACAAATGATTTGCTGACAAGTAGGTGCCACCCAAACTATCATAGCATAGCATGATGTGGCTAAGTTTGCTTGACTCAAGTTTTTCAAACAAAGACTGGACCCAAATGATTTTGGTTGTACAATTTGCAAGTGATTTATATTATGCTTTAGTATTTGATCTAGAAACTGCAACTTTGTGCCATGCGGGGTTCATCTGGCTGATGTACCCTCTAGTGGAGATAAGGGAAGGAGGGACGGGAGAAGAGGTCTCGCAGGTGACGGCTAGGGTTTCTCCCACACATTTGTGTCATTGTGCTAAGCACCAAAGCGAAGCGGGATGGAGTGTGTATCCTCACATAGACTCACTGGCAGAACATGCGACGACTTTGATATCTATAGTTACTTTCTTTTGAACGGATATCTATAGTTACTTAGTTCATCCCAAAATATGCACATATTTTATTGTGAATGAACTTTTACCAACCATTAGTGTCCCGTCCACAAAGCATGCCATACTGGTTAAGATGAGTCCTTTATCTATGGTAACTCCATTGTTGGACAAAAAATTGTCGACGCTTGGAACTCTCATCCCATAGTGACCACTATAGTGCATCTCAAGTTCTTATCATACCCATCACGTATGATATATTATCTATAACATTCTCATTTGTGACAATCCATTTACAAAGAGATGTGCTCAGTTTTTGTGGTGTGGATACTATCCAAATATATGACTTTAGAGTTTCCCAATTTTGTAACAGATTTTTGACATCTCTTCCCATGCCTCATCCCTCGAGGATTCCATGTTGTCATTTGTGCAATTTATGATGACCACCTAGCCATCGTGGTTCATAAGAATAGTCAGTTAATTACCATGACTTGCTATTTTATTAAAGTTATCAGAAACCAGTTATATGCTTGAAAAGTCTAGAATTGTGCCAATCTCTACAAGTTGATTTAAATCAATCAACTGAAAACCGATATGGACCATACTATGGATGTGTATCTTCAACGGAGCACTCATAACAGTCCGACCGAGGTGCCCCTCATACAAGTGACTTTGATATATCATAGTGAATCCTTCCACGATTGCATTTATATTATGGGCTACACAAGCATGGAAAATAATTTTAAACTAGGACTACACAAAAATTGGATTTATGTATTTTTAGAGTAGGACTACATGAAAATTCTAATGTATTACAAAAAATTATTCTAATATAAATGTTGGAGTAGGACTAGGATTTTTACAAGCATGGAAAATCGCGATGCAAAATTATTTATATTATGGACTACACAAAAATAATAAAAAATTAGAGATTTGAAAATATGCATAAACAAAAATGAAGCATATTTTCCAAGGAACACGTACGTATATATAATCATCTTCATGTGCATGGGATAGACATCACCTCCAACATTTTCTGTGCACGTCGTGGGGAGGGGCTGATTTTATTCAATGCTGATGCAACTGATCATGCATGCTAAACTAGTATAGTAATATCAAATCCATTTTTCTTTTGCGAATAAAGTATAATATCATATCCTAGATTCCTAGCTTAAATGGCACAGATAGGGTCGTCTTACGTGTCAGAGCAGGATAAACGCGTGTACCATAGATTTCAATTCGATCTCGATCAGACAAGGACCGTGGATGCATGCATGGTACTGGTACCCCATCTGGAGGTGCAGATCGGGTCGCTATATTTTTTGTTGTCTAAACCGAGTTGGTTGTCTAAACTGCTCTATATGTTATGAGCAGCCTCAGTTACAAGTTGGTCTATGTTTGAACTCCTCAAATTTGTCAACAGGGAGAGGTTTTGTAAATTCATTAGCAATTTGATCTTCTCAGGTTGATGTCATGTATGTGGTACACGGTTGTGGTGCTCAATATAGGATAGTCTATTTTGTGTGTGTCTGTGGTGGCTGTCTTGGGACTAGCAATTTGATCTTCTCAGGTAGATTTACTTTCCAATACTCCCGAAAGCTAAATCATCATATCCTAGCTTAAATACTATACCTGCACTGCACGGATGTGTAGACAATGTTTGGTCGTCGCACAGTCACCAGGTCTTGCGTGTCCGAGCAAGATAAATGTGGCCATGCACTGTGTACAAGCTTATCCATGGTCCTACGTAGAGATAATAGCGTAAAACTACCGGTTTTCATGCGAAATTTACCGATTCATACCAGTGTGTGTCCCAATAGCAAAATCATACCACATTTTGCGCAAATTTTCTCAGAATACCCAAATGGCCATCTGAAGCGAAATTGACAGCGAATCTGGCATGATGGACCCACATGACAGGAGAATTAACAGTTAACTAGCAGTAGGCCCCACTTGTCAGTCCAATAAAAATAAAAGAAAAAGAAAAAGGAAAAGATTAAGAAAAAAGTCAACAGGCCCCTCGCGCGGGGAGCAGGAGCCGGCGACCTGGGAACCCCGCGGCCAGCCACGGCACGCAGCGCCGGCGACGGCGCCCACGGTGAGGGGAGGCGGCGTCCGTGGTGGCCGTGGCGAGGGCGGATACGGCGAGCAGGCGGGCGCCGGCGAGCTTTCCCCGCGCGGCGAAGTGACGCTGCCGGCGAGCAGGCGGGTGACGGTGCCCGCGGGGAGGGGAGGCGGCGTCCGTGTGGCCGCGCCGAGGGCGGATACGGCGAGCAGGCGCCAGGCGGGCGCCGGCGAGCAGACGGGCGACGGCGAGCGCGCCCCGGTCGGCGAGCACGTGCCGCGACGCGAACGCGCGCCAGCCAGCTAGGCTGCCGGCGAGCAACCTGCCCGGCAGCTCCGGGGCGCCGCCTGCCTGGTCGCTGCTCCTGGACGTGCTGCTCCTGAGCGCTGGGCATGGACGCCGTCTGCGGGGGAGGCGCGTTGCTCCAGGACGGCACCGAGGCGAGCGCGTCCGGCTGGGACCTCCAGGAGAGCTGTGGCGCCGGGAGCGCTGAGCGCGGCGGCCGGGAGCGCGACGGCCGGGCCGCCATGGCCGAGCTCCAGCGCCACCCGGCCATTGGCCCCTCGCCGTCGTCCTCGTGGAGGCCAATGCCAAGTTGACTTTTTTATATTTTGTTTTTTATTTGGCTGACAAGTGGGGCCCACAGTCCACCTTACCAAAAAATTATTTTTATTTTTTAATTAGACTGACTAGTTGGGCCTACTTGCCACGTCATCTTACATGTGGGTCCATCATGCCAGATTCGCTGTCAATTTCGCTTCAGATGGCCATTTGGGTATTCTGAGAAAATTAGCGCAAAATGTGGTATGATTTTGCTATTGGGACACACACTGGTATTGATGTAGTGCAACCTACCCTAAGCAACCCAACATATCCCAAGTCACCATGGACATCAAAGGTGAACCCCTTCCTCTTTGTGAACCTCGATATGACAGTTTGGAATGGTATACTACTTGACCATCGTCACTTTGTATTGCTAGTCATGACGAGTACGAGTCCACGGGAAGATGGCCAAGACGCAAGAGGAATGGAGTCCGACAAGACGGTGGCTTGGAAACGGAGAAGGAAGAGAAGCCGCAGCTTCTGCAGCGGTACTACCGCCAGCCGAGCGGTACTACCGCTGAGTCCCAGGAGCGGTACTACCGCTAGCGCTACCGCCACCACTACCGTGCCGCGCCAAATGCTCTCTGGATCGCCAGCGGTACCTGCCGGTACCTGCCTCGTACTACCGCTGGAGGACTTCAGTCTTATTCGCGAGAGTCCGCCGGTACTACCGCTGGAGCAGCGGTACTACCGCCAGAACGGTACTACCGCTGCCCCAACGGTACTACCGCTGGCTGCGTGCAGAAACAGGGAATATTCCCTTGTATCCCGCTCCCACCTACCCCTTTGGGTCAAACCTATATATAGGCACCTACCCCCTCCAGATCTAGATAGACTATGTTTTGAGATTAGAGTAGAGCTAGACTCCTTCTTCTCAAAGGTCTCCTTCCTCCCCTTGTGGGGATGGTTCCTCCCCTTGTGTAGAAGATCCCTTCGTAGATTCAAGACCTCTACTTGTAGCTAGACTACTTGCCAATCTTTCATCTTCGGGTGACTTTATTGGAACGGCTCGGTTGGCCGTTGGAGAAACAACCATCCAAGATCCCTTCTTGTGTATCTTGCCAATCTCTCCCTTTGGGATTCTATTGGGCCGGTTGGACCGACCGGTAAGGGAAACGGTTCTTGTATCTTGTTTGTGTTCGAGTATTCCGCTGCGTTCTTCCTCGTGTTCTTCGTGTTCTTCGCGTTCTTGCGTGAGTTCGTCCCCTCGTTCGTCAATCCGTGAAGATTGGGCCACCCTAGAGGAACCTTTTCCTCATCATATGGTATCAGAGCATGGTTGCCACGAATTTGACTTGTGTTTCCACCCCCAAATCCACCAAATTTTTCTTTGATTTTGAGAAATTCGAAAATTTCCACCAAAAATAGCCCCAATTTGCTTTTGGATCGATCTGAGATTTGAGTGCGTTTTTGCAGGTTTTGATCCATAGATCTATTGCTAAACTTGTTGATCTACCTTCCCTTGCGTTTCCATAGCCTAATTCCATCATTTGGCCCCCGATTTGCTGATTTGAGCTCCGTTTTTTCCGCCCAAAATCGCGAAATTTCTGTCTCGGGTGTAGTTTCTGGAGCTAACGGTACTACCTCTGGCCTAGCGGTACTACCGCTACAGCGGTACTATCGCCACCTCAGCGGTACTACCGCCAGGACCTGGAACGGACACGAAAACAGCATTTCAGCACCACGGTTTTGGCCATATCTTTTGATTCCGGACTCCGTTTTTTGTGTTCTTTGGCTCGTTTCGAAGCTACGATCAAGGCCTTCGTCACCATTGCGGTTGATCCATCATCCACCACCACCAAAATTCGTGGGCAAGCACGAAGCTTCTACATCAAAGGGTGAAGAACATTGACGAAAGGTATAAAATCGCCAACCTTTACCCCTTGCAATTCCGTTGAAAGCCACACTATATCTTTGCGATTACCATGTCCTATTGAGGCTAGCTCTTGATGATTGCTTGGGCTTTGCACATTTGCACCGTGTAGTTTCCGAGCAAAATTGCATGCGCTAGTTATCATATATCATATATCTTGTGTTAGCATCAATGAAGTGAGTGTGCAAAAGAGAAAAAGAGTCCAAAGAGACAAGAGACAAGAAGCAAAAAGTGCCAAATCAAAAGAAGAGAAAAGAAAGAAATAAAGAAAGAAACACCACTTGCCATATCTTGTAGGAAGCGCGCAAGCTCGATGAACATCTTGTAGGTGGTGCATTGTTGTGCAAATCTCTTATGCAAGAGGTCCCGCTCTAGCACATGACTTAATCCCTGCTTCCCTCTGCGAAGGGCCTATCTTTTACTTTATGTTGAGTCAGTTTACCTACTCCTTTCTATCTTAGAAGCAAACACTTGTGTCAACTTTGTGTGCATTGATTCTTACATATTTACTTATTGCACTTGTTATATTGCTTTATGTTGACAACTATCCATGAGATATACATGTTACAAGTTGAAAGCAATTGCTGAAACTTAATCATCCTTTGTGTTGCTTCAATGCCTTTTACTTTGAATCTATTGCTTTATGAGTTACCTCTTATGCAAAACTCTTTGATACTTGTCTTGAAAGTACCATTCATGAAAAGTTTTTGCTTATATGATTCATTGTTTACTCTTTATCTATTTGTTAGCAAACTATAGATCATTGCTTTGAGTCACTTCATTCATGACATGAGCCTTGCAATATATTGATCAAGATTGTGTGAAAGCATGTCTCCTCAGAAATTATTTGTTGTTATCGTTTTACCTACTCGAGGACGAGTAGAACTAAGCTTGGGGATGCTTGATACGTCTCCAACGTATCCATAATTTCTGCTGTTCCATGCTTATATTATACCATTTGCTACATGTTTTATATACACTTCGTATCACTTTTATGCATTTTCTGGGACTAACCTATTAACAAGATGCCACAGTGCCAGTTCCCTGTTTTCTGCTGTTTTTGGTTTCAGAAAGTTACTTCTGGAAATATTCTCGGAATTGCACGAAACAAAAGGCCAGGTCCCTATTTTTCCAGCACGTACACGGAGTCCGAAGGAGAGACGAAGATGTGCCAGGAGGTGGCCAAACCACACCTAGGCGCGGCTGGGCCCACAGCCGTGCCACCAGGTGGTTTGGGCCCCTCGGGGGTCCGCCGACATCGCCCCTTCGCCTATTTATTCCCCGAGACGCGAAAACCCTAAAACACCGAGCTTTTCATCCAGAACATATTCGCTGCCGCCGCCGTCGTCAACCCTAACTCGGGGGGTTCCAGAAGCT
Source organism: Poa pratensis (assembly GCA_947311845.1). Classification (NCBI taxonomy): domain Eukaryota; kingdom Viridiplantae; phylum Streptophyta; class Magnoliopsida; order Poales; family Poaceae; genus Poa; species Poa pratensis. The sequence goes on from CAMZMU010000082.1 coordinate 23,841,262, forward strand.
CTTCCCGGCACCCTGCCGGAGAGGGGAATCATCACCGGAGGGCTCTACATCGCCATGCCCGCCTCCGGAGTGATGCGTGAGTAGTTCATCCTTGGACTATGGGTCCATAGCAGTAGCTAGATGGTTGTCTTCTCCACTTGTGCCATCATGTTTAGATCTTGTGAGCTGCCTATCATGATCAAGATCATCTTATTGTAATGCTACATGTTGTGTTTGTTGGGATCTGACTTATATTGATACCTATGTGGAGCTGAATATTATATTATCATGTCTATGTCATTTGTGATCTTGCATGCTCTCCGTTACTTGTTGAAGCCTTGGCCACGTGAATACTTGTAACTCCAAGAGGGGTATTTATGCATGATAGTTGGGTTCAACCTCTATTTAACCTGGGATAGTGACAGCAAGTTCTAAGGTTGTAGATGTGTTGTTGCCACTAGGGGTAAAACAGCAATGCTTTATTCAAGGATGAATGTATTGTTTACATTACGCACATTACTTAATGCAATTGTCTGTTGCTTGCAACTTAATACTGGAAGGGGTACGGATGTTAACCGGAAAGTGGACTATTTAGGCATAGATGCATGCTGGATAGCGGTCTATGTACTTTGTCGTAATGCCCAAATGAATCTCATAGTAGACACCACAACTCACACATGCATGTTATATGCACTTATCAATTGTCAATTGCCCAGCTGTAATTTGTTTACCCAGCATGTTAGTTATCTTATTGGAGAGACACCACTAGTGAACTGTGGACCCCGGTCCATTCTTTTACATCTGAAATACAATCTACTGCAATCATTGTTCTCTACTGTTTTATGCAAACAAACATCATTTTCCATTCGATACGTTTAACCCTTTGTTTTCAGCAAGCCGGTGAGATTGACAACCTCACTGTTAAGTTGGGGCAAAGTAGTTTGATTGTGTTGTGCAGGTTCCACGTTGGCACCGGAATCCCTGGTGTTGCGCCGCACTACACTCCTCCACCAACACCTTCGAAGCAAACCTCGTTTTCCTACTGGTCCGATTAAACCTTGGTTTCATACTGAGGGAAAACTTACTGCTGCACTCATCATACCTTCCTCTTGGGGTTCCCAACTGACGTGTGACGTACAAGCAATTGTTTCTGGCACTATTAACCTAGAGCCACCAATGAGTCACATGGACTATGATGCCTCAAACATTGAGGACATGGGGTACTACTACGACGACTACACTGACAATGACCCCCATGACATAATGGATCATCACAAAGACTTCCGCTACAACTACTCCGACTACGACTCCGACTATTCGAGCGTCCACGACAAGGAGCGGTACCATGACGTCGAGCAACCGTCATCATATGGTATCGACTCCAAGTACATACGCATCTACCACGACTCCGACTACATGAGCTCCAACGACAATGAGGCACAAGTGTCTTCACATGCCTCATCACATGGTACCAACTTCGACTACAACGACATGGTGGAGCGCCACTACTACGACTACCACTCCGATGACATGTTGGAGAATGTCTACGACTACTACTCTTGTAGCATGTGCGGCGACTTCGACAACATGCAAGAGGAGAGGACCCCCATCACCACCATGTTCAAGAGCGACACCACCAAGCGTCATGGCACAACCTACTTCTATGGTTCAAGCTCAAGACGGTGCTCCGACAAGAAGACCACCATGAGTTCATCCTATGGAGCTCCATCTACTTCCAAGAGTGCCAAGCTTCGCCATTCGCCATCAACTTCAAGAAGGAGCCATGACAAGGCCATCGCCAAGAGCGACAAGCTTCGACATTCTCCTTCAACTTCAAGAAGGCGCCACAAGAACGTTGCCAAGGTCGACCACAACTTGTCCAAGCTCCAAGACGACATCTCTTCACTCTCCAAGCTTCGGAACATATCACCAAGTTCGAGTGGGAGCTCCAAGTCAAGGTCACCAAGGCAACAAGCACGCGGACGTCTACATGAGGAGAAGCATCCAAATGACTTTCGGCGACACCCTACAACTCAAGAACGCCAACGTCGACACGAAAACAAGACGGCGACAAAGGCGCATCCTATGGTGTCCCCTAGTGCTACCACTCCCATCACTGACGAGATCATGGTCGACTTCGACAACTTCATCGAGCAACTCCAACGTCGACGCCGGAAGAAACATGGTCTCAAACGTGAGGCCACAACCAAGACGGCGCCCTTCTCAAGCACTTCTTATGATACGGTCCATACACCAAGTGCCACCACCACATTGGCCCCCATATGGCAAGATGAAGACCTCCTATGCGACAATTGCCAAGGCCAAGACCATGATCCACGAGAATGTCCCAATCTCTTGTGCCCACTATGCAATAAAAGAGGCCACATGATGTGGGAATGCCAAGTTGGTGAACAAGACGGTGACCAAGATGGTGAGAAGACGGTCGAGCATGGGATTTTCCCTTCGACCAAGGAGGCGAGCATGGAGAATGCTATCACCTATGACCATGGGTCAAGTGATGATGATGCCGAGCATGGGATGTTCCCTTCGGCAATGGAGTCAAGTGATGAAGCGGAGCATGGGATTTTCCCTTCCGCAAAGGAGTCGAGTGATGATGCCTACACTATGGCATTGACCTTTGGAGGCGAGTTGGTTGAGGAGGTTGAGCATGGGAGTTTCCCTTCAACCTTGGAGGCGTATGGAGATGAGGAAACCGAGCCTATCTCTGTGAGCTTGAGTTATGAGATGGTACCAATCCCATGTGAGCATGAGAGCCACTTAGCCCACTTGAGTGAGAGTGAGAGTGAGTTGAGTGCCTCCACCATATGTGAGTTTGAGTGCTTTCACTTTGAGGGAATGAGTGATACACCACTTGAGTTGAGAGAGGTAGTTGATAGGTCTTGTGAGGCCATTTCGATTTCTAACAACTTACCACCTTCCTCTAGTGTGTTTTCTCATTGTGTGCTAGGTTCCATGGATGATGAGACGCCACTCCTCGACTTGACGGTGCCTCAAATGGAGAAGATGTACATGGAGGAGGATGATGATGCCACCCCATGTCTACTTCAAAATGGACAAGTCGGCTATATGGAAGCACCTACTACTTCAACACCTACTTCTCATGAGCGGGACTACAAAGGTATGGGTGTTGATGTGACCATGATCCCGCTAGTGGACATGATGAACTATGATTGCTTGCATGCTATGGATGATTCGATTGATGTCACATATGATTCGTTCTTATTCCCTTGTGATACTTTGTTTGAACCAATGTTGATCATGTGGAATTACATATTTGTGATGATTTTGCCATGAGCATGCCTTGTTATGAATGTCTCCATTTTTCTCCCATTGTGGCTTGCAACATGTTGAACAATTTCTCTTTCACATGTGTTGCTTGCACTAATGTTGAAATGCTTGATAATGAGATTGCCCCCATAGCTTTCTCAAATTTTGGAGATGTTTCGTTTTCTCTTATGGACCTTGTTCCATCCTTCACTTTGCATAGTGACCATCCACATATGTCACATTTTCCAATTGATTTTTGTGTGGTTGGTGATGTGCAAATGAAGAGACACTTCATGATGGATGATGTGTTCATATACCGTGCACATAACTTCTTCATATGTTGTCTTGTGTGTGCCGGTAACCGCATGATAATGTCAACCTCTCTTGAGCATGAGTTGACAAAAAGAGCTCTTGAGAGCATACACTTGAGTCGTGGATCGAACCCGGCTCTAATACCCTTCCCATGTTTTGCATCAAACAAGTTGATCAATTTCTCTTGGTTTTGGTTTGTTTGCAAACATGTTTGTGATATTGCTTTCCCGTATGGCAAGACAAATTTCCCCATCTTTTATGTGAATGATTTATGTGTTGCAACAAATATGATGAACACTTGTTCTTTTAAATGGCTTGTGTGCAACCATAATGACATTTTGAGCATGTCTTGTCATGAGTTTATTGGTTTTTACCAATTTGGTGTTGCAACAAATATGTTGAAAACTTGCTCTTTCATGTGCTTTGTTTGCCACCATGATGATATTTTGGACATTCTACATTGTGTGTTTTTGCCAAATTCTCCTCTTGTTGCATCAAGGTTGATGACAAATTGTCACTTTCAATGCCTTGTGTGCAATAATGACCATATGGTTCACAGTGAGATTCCTAGATGGCATCCTCATATTTTTATGGAGTTTTTGTATTTCCACACTTTGAAGATGTTGCATTGGATTGCTTGCACTTTGACCTTGCACTTGCAATACATTTTCATATTCTTGTGTTGTGCTAACGGTGCTATGACAAAGAATGGACATGTCATTGTTGATATGCTCCTCTTTCTTGCACACACATGGTTTGCTTGGTCTTTGGTGTTTGTAGGTATGGTGAATTCCAATTCTTCGACAACACATCTACCTCCTTTACATGGTGATGAAGAGCAAGAGTCGAGGACGACTCTTTTTAAAGGGAGGGGAGATGATGTAGTGCAACCTACCCTAAGCAACCCAACATATCCCAAGTCACCATGGACATCAAAGGTGAACCCTTCCTCTTTGTGAACCTCGATATGACACTTTGGAATGGTATACTACTTGACCATCGTCACTTTGTATTGCTAGTCATGACGAGTACGAGTCCACGGGAAGATGGCCAAGACGCAAGAGGAATGGAGTCCGACAAGACGGTGGCTTGGAAACGGAGAAGGAAGAGAAGCCGCAGCTTCTGCAGCGGTACTACCGCCAGCCGAGCGGTACTACCGCTGAGTCCCAGGAGCGGTACTACCGCTAGCGCTACCGCCACCACTACCGTGCCGCGCCAAATGCTCTCTGGATCGCCAGCGGTACCTGCCGGTACCTGCCTCGTACTACCGCTGGAGGACTTCAGTCTTATTCGCGAGAGTCCGCCGGTACTACCGCTGGAGCAGCGGTACTACCGCCAGAACGGTACTACCGCTGCCCCAACGGTACTACCGCTGGCTGCGTGCAGAAACAGGGAATATTCCCTTGTATCCCGCTCCCACCTACCCCTTTGGGTCAAACCTATATATAGGCACCTACCCCCTCCAGATCTAGATAGACTATGTTTTGAGATTAGAGTAGAGCTAGACTCCTTCTTCTCAAAGGTCTCCTTCCTCCCCTTGTGGGGATGGTTCCTCCCCTTGTGTAGAAGATCCCTTCGTGGATTCAAGACCTCTACTTGTAGCTAGACTACTTGCCAATCTTTCATCTTCGGGTGACTTTATTGGAACGGCTCGGTTGGCCGTTGGAGAAACAACCATCCAAGATCCCTTCTTGTGTATCTTGCCAATCTCTCCCTTTGGGATTCTATTGGGCCGGTTGGACCGACCGGTAAGGGAAACGGTTCTTGTATCTTGTTTGTGTTCGAGTATTCCGCTGCGTTCTTCCTCGTGTTCTTCGTGTTCTTCGCGTTCTTGCGTGAGTTCGTCCCCTCGTTCGTCAATCCGTGAAGATTGGGCCACCCTAGAGGAACCTTTTCCTCATCATATGGTATCAGAGCATGGTTGCCACGGATTTGACTTGTGTTTCCACCCCCAAATCCACCAAATTTTTCTTTGATTTTGAGAAATTCGAAAATTTCCACCAAAAATAGCCCCAATTTGCTTTTGGATCGATCTGAGATTTGAGTGCGTTTTTGCAGGTTTTGATCCATAGATCTATTGCTAAATTTGTTGATCTACCTTCCCTTGCGTTCCCATAGCCTAATTCCATCATTTGGCCCTCCGATTTGCTGATTTGAGCTCCGTTTTTCCGCCCAAAATCGCGAAATTTCTGTCTCGGGTGTAGTTTCTGGAGCTAACGGTACTACCTCTGGCCTAGCGGTACTACCGCTACAGCGGTACTATCGCCACCTCAGCGGTACTACCGCCAGGACCTGGAACGGACACGAAAACAGCATTTCAGCACCACGGTTTTGGCCATATCTTTTGATTCCGGACTCCGTTTTTTGTGTTCTTTGGCTCGTTTCGAAGCTACGATCAAGGCCTTCGTCACCATTGCGGTTGATCCATCATCCACCACCACCAAAATTCGTGGGCAAGCACGAAGCTTCTACATCAAAGGGTGAAGAACATTGACGAAAGGTATAAAATCGCCAACCTTTACCCCTTGCAATTCCGTTGAAAGCCACACTATATCTTTGCGATTACCATGTCCTATTGAGGCTAGCTCTTGATGATTGCTTGGGCTTTGCACATTTGCACCGTGTAGTTTCCGAGCAAAATTGCATGCGCTAGTTATCATATATCATATATCTTGTGTTGGCATCAATGAAGTGAGTGTGCAAAAGAGAAAAAGAGTCCAAAGAGACAAGAGACAAGAAGCAAAAAGTGCCAAATCAAAAGAAGAGAAAAGAAAGAAAGAAAGAAACACCACTTGCCATATCTTGTAGGAAGCGCGCAAGCTCGATGAACATCTTGTAGGTGGTGCATTGTTGTGCAAATCTCTTATGCAAGAGGTCCCGCTCTAGCACATGACTTAATCCCTGCTTCCCTCTGCGAAGGGCCTATCTTTTACTTTATGTTGAGTCAGTTTACCTACTCCTTTCTATCTTAGAAGCAAACACTTGTGTCAACTTTGTGTGCATTGATTCTTACATATTTACTTATTGCACTTGTTATATTGCTTTATGTTGACAACTATCCATGAGATATACATGTTACAAGTTGAAAGCAATTGCTGAAACTTAATCATCCTTTGTGTTGCTTCAATGCCTTTTACTTTGAATCTATTGCTTTATGAGTTACCTCTTATGCAAAACTCTTTGATACTTGTCTTGAAAGTACCATTCATGAAAAGTTTTTGCTTATATGATTCATTGTTTACTCTTTATCTATTTGTTAGCAAACTATAGATCATTGCTTTGAGTCACTTCATTCATGACATGAGCCTTGCAATATATTGATCAAGATTGTGTGAAAGCATGTCTCCTCAGAAATTATTTGTTGTTATCGTTTTACCTACTCGAGGACGAGTAGAACTAAGCTTGGGGATGCTTGATACGTCTCCAACGTATCCATAATTTCTGCTGTTCCATGCTTATATTATACCATTTGCTACATGTTTTATATACACTTCGTATCACTTTTATGCATTTTCTGGGACTAACCTATTAACAAGATGCCACAGTGCCAGTTCCCTGTTTTCTGCTGTTTTTGGTTTCAGAAAGTTACTTCTGGAAATATTCTCGGAATTGCACGAAACAAAAGGCCAGGTCCCTATTTTTCCAGCACGTACACGGAGTCCGAAGGAGTGACGAAGATGTGCCAGGAGGTGGCCAAACCACACCTAGGCGCGGCTGGGCCCACAGCCGTGCCACCAGGTGGTTTGGGCCCCTCGGGGGTCCGCCGACATCGCCCCTTCGCCTATTTATTCCCCGAGACGCGAAAACCCTAAAACACCGAGCTTTTCATCCAGAACATATTCGCTGCCGCCGCCGTCGTCAACCCTAACTCGGGGGGTTCCAGAAGCTCTTCCCGGCACCCTGCCGGAGAGGGGAATCATCACCGGAGGGCTCTACATCGCCATGCCCGCCTCCGGAGTGATGCGTGAGTAGTTCATCCTTGGACTATGGGTCCATAGCAGTAGCTAGATGGTTGTCTTCTCCACTTGTGCCATCATGTTTAGATCTTGTGAGCTGCCTATCATGATCAAGATCATCTTATTGTAATGCTACATGTTGTGTTTGTTGGGATCTGACTTATATTGATACCTATGTGGAGCTGAATATTATATTATCATGTCTATGTCATTTGTGATCTTGCATGCTCTCCGTTACTTGTTGAAGCCTTGGCCACGTGAATACTTGTAACTCCAAGAGGGGGTATTTATGCATGATAGTTGGGTTCAACCTCTATTTAACCTGGGATAGTGACAGCAAGTTCTAAGGTTGTAGATGTGTTGTTGCCACTAGGGGTAAAACAGCAATGCTTTATTCAAGGATGAATGTATTGTTTACATTACGCACATTACTTAATGCAATTGTCTGTTGCTTGCAACTTAATACTGGAAGGGTACGGATGTTAACCGGAAAGTGGACTATTTAGGCATAGATGCATGCTGGATAGCGGTCTATGTACTTTGTCGTAATGCCCAAATGAATCTCATAGTAGACACCACAACTCACACATGCATGTTATATGCACTTATCAATTGTCAATTGCCCAGCTGTAATTTGTTTACCCAGCATGTTAGTTATCTTATTGGAGAGACACCACTAGTGAACTGTGGACCCCGGTCCATTCTTTTACATCTGAAATACAATCTACTGCAATCATTGTTCTCTACTGTTTTATGCAAACAAACATCATTTTCCATTCGATACGTTTAACCCTTTGTTTTCAGCAAGCCGGTGAGATTGACAACCTCACTGTTAAGTTGGGGCAAAGTAGTTTGATTGTGTTGTGCAGGTTCCACGTTGGCACCGGAATCCCTGGTGTTGCGCCGCACTACACTCCTCCACCAACACCTTCGAAGCAAACCTCGTTTTCCTACTGGTCCGATTAAACCTTGGTTTCATACTGAGGGAAAACTTACTGCTGCACTCATCATACCTTCCTCTTGGGGTTCCCAACTGACGTGTGACGTACAAGCAATTGTTTCTGGCACTATTAACCTAGAGCCACCAATGAGTCACATGGACTATGATGCCTCAAACATTGAGGACATGGGGTACTACTACGACGACTACACTGACAATGACCCCCATGACATAATGGATCATCACAAAGACTTCCGCTACAACTACTCCGACTACGACTCCGACTATTCGAGCGTCCACGACAAGGAGCGGTACCATGACGTCGAGCAACCGTCATCATATGGTATCGACTCCAAGTACATACGCATCTACCACGACTCCGACTACATGAGCTCCAACGACAATGAGGCACAAGTGTCTTCACATGCCTCATCACATGGTACCAACTTCGACTACAACGACATGGTGGAGCGCCACTACTACGACTACCACTCCGATGACATGTTGGAGAATGTCTACGACTACTACTCTTGTAGCATGTGCGGCGACTTCGACAACATGCAAGAGGAGAGGACCCCCATCACCACCATGTTCAAGAGCGACACCACCAAGCGTCATGGCACAACCTACTTCTATGGTTCAAGCTCAAGACGGTGCTCCGACAAGAAGACCACCATGAGTTCATCCTATGGAGCTCCATCTACTTCCAAGAGTGCCAAGCTTCGCCATTCGCCATCAACTTCAAGAAGGAGCCATGACAAGGCCATCGCCAAGAGCGACAAGCTTCGACATTCTCCTTCAACTTCAAGAAGGCGCCACAAGAACGTTGCCAAGGTCGACCACAACTTGTCCAAGCTCCAAGACGACATCTCTTCACTCTCCAAGCTTCGGAACATATCACCAAGTTCGAGTGGGAGCTCCAAGTCAAGGTCACCAAGGCAACAAGCACGCGGACGTCTACATGAGGAGAAGCATCCAAATGACTTTCGGCGACACCCTACAACTCAAGAACGCCAACGTCGACACGAAAACAAGACGGCGACAAAGGCGCATCCTATGGTGTCCCCTAGTGCTACCACTCCCATCACTGACGAGATCATGGTCGACTTCGACAACTTCATCGAGCAACTCCAACGTCGACGCCGGAAGAAACATGGTCTCAAACGTGAGGCCACAACCAAGACGGCGCCCTTCTCAAGCACTTCTTATGATACGGTCCATACACCAAGTGCCACCACCACATTGGCCCCCATATGGCAAGATGAAGACCTCCTATGCGACAATTGCCAAGGCCAAGACCATGATCCACGAGAATGTCCCAATCTCTTGTGCCCACTATGCAATAAAAGAGGCCACATGATGTGGGAATGCCAAGTTGGTGAACAAGACGGTGACCAAGATGGTGAGAAGACGGTCGAGCATGGGATTTTCCCTTCGACCAAGGAGGCGAGCATGGAGAATGCTATCACCTATGACCATGGGTCAAGTGATGATGATGCTGAGCATGGGATGTTCCCTTCGGCAATGGAGTCAAGTGATGAAGCGGAGCATGGGATTTTCCCTTCCGCAAAGGAGTCGAGTGATGATGCCTACACTATGGCATTGACCTTTGGAGGCGAGTTGGTTGAGGAGGTTGAGCATGGGAGTTTCCCTTCAACCTTGGAGGCGTATGGAGATGAGGAAACCGAGCCTATCTCTGTGAGCTTGAGTTATGAGATGGTACCAATCCCATGTGAGCATGAGAGCCACTTAGCCCACTTGAGTGAGAGTGAGAGTGAGTTGAGTGCCTCCACCATATGTGAGTTTGAGTGCTTTCACTTTGAGGGAATGAGTGATACACCACTTGAGTTGAGAGAGGTAGTTGATAGGTCTTGTGAGGCCATTTCGATTTCTAACAACTTACCACCTTCCTCTAGTGTGTTTTCTCATTGTGTGCTAGGTTCCATGGATGATGAGACGCCACTCCTCGACTTGACGGTGCCTCAAATGGAGAAGATGTACATGGAGGAGGATGATGATGCCACCCCATGTCTACTTCAAAATGGACAAGTCGGCTATATGGAAGCACCTACTACTTCAACACCTACTTCACATGAGCGGGACTACAAAGGTATGGGTGTTGATGTGACCATGATCCCGCTAGTGGACATGATGAACTATGATTGCTTGCATGCTATGGATGATTCGATTGATGTCACATATGATTCGTTCTTATTCCCTTGTGATACTTTGTTTGAACCAATGTTGATCATGTGGAATTACATATTTGTGATGATTTTGCCATGAGCATGCCTTGTTATGAATGTCTCCATTTTTCTCCCATTGTGGCTTGCAACATGTTGAACAATTTCTCTTTCACATGTGTTGCTTGCACTAATGTTGAAATGCTTGATAATGAGATTGCCCCCATAGCTTTCTCAAATTTTGGAGATGTTTCGTTTTCTCTTATGGACCTTGTTCCATCCTTCACTTTGCATAGTGACCATCCACATATGTCACATTTTCCAATTGATTTTTGTGTGGTTGGTGATGTGCAAATGAAGAGACACTTCATGATGGATGATGTGTTCATATACCGTGCACATAACTTCTTCATATGTTGTCTTGTGTGTGCCGGTAACCGCATGATAATGTCAACCTCTCTTGAGCATGAGTTGACAAAAAGAGCTCTTGAGAGCATACACTTGAGTCATGGATCGAACCCGGCTCTAATACCCTTCCCATGTTTTGCATCAAACAAGTTGATCAATTTCTCTTGGTTTTGGTTTGTTTGCAAACATGTTTGTGATATTGCTTTCCCGTATGGCAAGACAAATTTCCCCATCTTTTATGTGAATGATTTATGTGTTGCAACAAATATGATGAACACTTGTTCTTTTAAATGGCTTGTGTGCAACCATAATTACATTTTGAGCATGTCTTGTCATGAGTTTATTGGTTTTTACCAATTTGGTGTTGCAACAAATATGTTGAAAACTTGCTCTTTCATGTGCTTTGTTTGCCACCATGATGATATTTTGGACATTCTACATTGTGTGTTTTTGCCAAATTCTCCTCTTGTTGCATCAAGGTTGATGACAAATTGTCACTTTCAATGCCTTGTGTGCAATAATGACCATATGGTTCACAGTGAGATTCCTAGATGGCATCCTCATATTTTTATGGAGTTTTTGTATTTCCACACTTTGAAGATGTTGCATTGGATTGCTTGCACTTTGACCTTGCACTTGCAATACATTTTCATATTCTTGTGTTGTGCTAACGGTGCTATGACAAAGAATGGACATGTCATTGTTGATATGCTCCTCTTTCTTGCACACACATGGTTTGCTTGGTCTTTGGTGTTTGTAGGTATGGTGAATTCCAATTCTTCGACAACACATCTACCTCCTTTACATGGTGATGAAGAGCAAGAGTCGAGGACGACTCTTTTTAAAGGGAGGGGAGATGATGTAGTGCAACCTACCCTAAGCAACCCAACATATCCCAAGTCACCATGGACATCAAAGGTGAACCCCTTCCTCTTTGTGAACCTCGATATGACACTTTGGAATGGTATACTACTTGACCATCGTCACTTTGTATTGCTAGTCATGACGAGTACGAGTCCACGGGAAGATGGCCAAGACGCAAGAGGAATGGAGTCCGACAAGACGGTGGCTTGGAAACGGAGAAGGAAGAGAAGCCGCAGCTTCTGCAGCGGTACTACCGCCAGCCGAGCGGTACTACCGCTGAGTCCCAGGAGCGGTACTACCGCTAGCGCTACCGCCACCACTACCGTGCCGCGCCAAATGCTCTCTGGATCGCCAGCGGTACCTGCCGGTACCTGCCTCGTACTACCGCTGGAGGACTTCAGTCTTATTCGCGAGAGTCCGCCGGTACTACCGCTGGAGCAGCGGTACTACCGCCAGAACGGTACTACCGCTGCCCCAACGGTACTACCGCTGCCTGCGTGCAGAAACAGGGAATATTCCCTTGTATCCCGCTCCCACCTACCCCTTTGGGTCAAACCTATATATAGGCACCTACCCCCTCCAGATCTAGATAGACTATGTTTTGAGATTAGAGTAGAGCTAGACTCCTTCTTCTCAAAGGTCTCCTTCCTCCCCTTGTGGGGATGGTTCCTCCCCTTGTGGAGAAGATCCCTTCGTGGATTCAAGACCTCTACTTGTAGCTAGACTACTTGCCAATCTTTCATCTTCGGGTGACTTTATTGGAACGGCTCGGTTGGCCGTTGGAGAAACAACCATCCAAGATCCCTTCTTGTGTATCTTGCCAATCTCTCCCATTGGGATTCTATTGGGCCGGTTGGACCGACCGGTAAGGGAAACGGTTCTTGTATCTTGTTTGTCTTCGAGTATTCCGCTGCGTTCTTCCTCGTGTTCTTCGTGTTCTTCGCGTTCTTGCGTGAGTTCGTCCCCTCGTTCGTCAATCCGTGAAGATTGGGCCACCCTAGAGGAACCTTTTCCTCATCATATGGTATCAGAGCATGGTTGCCACGGATTTGACTTGTGTTTCCACCCCCAAATCCACCAAATTTTTCTTTGATTTTGAGAAATTCGAAAATTTCCACCAAAAATAGCCCCAATTTGCTTTTGGATCGATCTGAGATTTGAGTGCGTTTTTGCAGGTTCTGGTCCATAGATCTATTGCTAAACTTGTTGATCTACCTTCCCTTGCGTTCCCATAGCCTAATTCCATCATTTGGCCCTCCGATTTGCTGATTTGAGCTCCGTTTTTTCCGCCCAAAATCGCGAAATTTCCGTCTCGGGTGTAGTTTCTGGAGCTAACGGTACTACCTCTGGCCTAGCGGTACTACCGCCACCTCAGCGGTACTACCGCCAGGACCTGGAACGAACACGAAAACAACATTTCAGCACCACGGTTTTGGCCATATCTTTTGATTCCGGACTCCGTTTTTAGTGTTCTTTGGCTCGTTTCGAAGCTACGATCAAGGCCTTCGCCACCATTGCGGTTGATCCATCATCCACCACCACCAAAATTCGTGGGCAAGCACGAAGCTTCTACATCAAAGGGTGAAGAACATTGACGAAAGGTATAAAATCGCCAACCTTTACCCCTTGCAATTCCGTTGAAATCCACACTATATCTTTGCGATTACCATGTCCTATTGAGGCTAGCTCTTGATGATTGCTTGGGCTTTGCACATTTGCACCGTGTAGTTTCCGAGCAAAATTGCATGCGCTAGTTATCATATATCATATATCTTGTGTTGGCATCAATGAAGTCAAATCCGTGGCAACCATGCTCTGATACCATATGATGAGGAAAAGGTTCCTCTAGGGTGGCCCAATCTTCACGGATTGACGAACGAGGGGACGAACTCACGCAAGAACGCGAAGAACACGAAGAACACGAGGAAGAACGCAGCGGAATACTCGAACACAAACAAGATACAAGAACCGTTTCCCTTACCGGTCGGTCCAACCGGCCCAATAGAATCCCAAAGGGAGAGATTGGCAAGATACACAAGAAGGGATCTTGGATGGTTGTTTCTCCAACCGCCAACCGAGCCGTTCCAATAAAGTCACCGAAGATGAAAGATTGGCAAGTAGTCTAGCTACAAGTAGAGGTCTTGAATCCACGAACGGATCTTCTACACAAGGGGAGGAACCATCCCACAAGGGGAGGAAGGAGACCTTTGAGAAGAAGGAGTCTAGCTCTACTCTAATCTCAAAACATAGTCTATCTAGATCTGGAGGGGGTAGGTGCTTATATATAGGTTTGACCCAAAGGGGTAGGTGGGAGCGGGATACAAGGGAATATTCCCTGTTTCTGCACGCAGGCAGCGGTAGTACCGTTGGGGCAGCGGTAGTACCGTTCTGGCGGTAGTACCGCTGATCCAGCGGTAGTACCGGCGGACTCTCGCGAATAAGACTGAAGTCCTCCAGCGGTAGTACGAGGCAGGTACCGGTAGGTACCACTGGCGATCCAGAGAGCATTTGGCGCGGCACGGTAGTGGTGGCGGTAGCGCTAGCGGTAGTACCGCTCCTGGGACTCAACGGTAGTACCGCTCGGCTGGCGGTAGTACCGCTGCAGAAGCTGCGGCTTCTCTTCCTTCTCCGTTTCCAAGCCACCGTCTTGTCGGACTCCATTCCTCTTGCGTCTTGGCCATCTTCCCGTGGACTCGTACTCGTCATGACTAGCAATACAAAGTGACGATGGTCAAGTAGTATACCATTCCAAAGTGTCATATCGAGGTTCACAAAGAGGAAGGGGTTCACCTTTGATGTCCATGGTGACTTGGGATATGTTGGGTTGCTTAGGGTAGGTTGCACTACATCAGGTATGAATCGGTAAATTTCGCACGAAAACCGGTAGTTTTATGCTATTATCTCGTCCTATGTATATACGTGGATCACGTGCGTGTCCGACGGTGCATGCGCGCATGGCACCCATCTGGAAGGGTGTAGTAGTATAATTTTGCACCGGTCTGGCTAGCGTATAGTATGCATGAGATACCCCGGCCAGCTTGTACTATTAGGTACTTGTAGGATAACTAGATATTTCAACGTGAGTAAAAACTAACATACTTATCATACATGTATGAATGCAGTACACTCGGTGAGATGTATGACTGCTCATAGTGGTATCATGCACATGATACTACTTTATGTTATTAACTTCATAGTGAATAGTAACATAATTTTAGTATATTATGTAGTAGTGCATTTATTAGATTTGTAGACTCAATTTGCATTGAAATACGTTATGATACGGTATCTGATACCACTACCTCCTCTTTCATCATTAATTGCAATGACACGGCACCTATGATAGTCTCACTGTGGGTAGTCTAAGACTGCTCATAATGGGGAATAACTTATACTATTAACATGCATACTTTACTACTCCCTCCATACCGGTTTATAGGATGTCTTTGTCAATTCTTTGCGACCTAGCTGGCTAACTATTGGTGGATTGAATAGCACAATTGGTGGCATGCATTGGTTGCATACATTTTCTCTCTCCTAATTACTCATTAATCGACTAAATTGGTGTACATGCATTGGTTACCTTCTGTTTCCTCTCTCCTAATACCTCATTAATTGCCTAAATTGCATCTTATTCTTGGGAAAACCTGTTTTCGGGAATACATCTTATAAACCGGTATGGAGGGAGTACTTTAAGTTACTATCTTCATAGTGGGGAGTAACATGTGTGTAGTGTCATTCACAAGTTTATTTATTAGGTTGTACACAAATCTTACCTTGAAATGTGTGATGTTACCACAATCATCTCTCTCTCATTAATTACTCGCCACGTTAAATTTTTCACCTACGTGGCAATAATATTACTGCTTATGTTACTCCCACAGTGACTAGTCTGACATAACTGGACCCCAGCTTGTACCAGTAGGTGCTTGTCGGACAACAAGATATTTCGAATTGATGAATGCACTCGTCTCAATCGTTCACACTCGAATCGTACTTATCAATCAGTCAGCCAATATTAATGGTCGTTATCCTAGAAGTAGTAGGAGTACTGTACTATTTTGGTGGTATTACTTATTGATATGCATGGTCCCGGATTGTACGGACAATTGATCAGGTCTATAGCTATCTCGGCAGGATTTATCTTCTATCCAGGCTGACTAGGCCATCCCGCCATCCACTCTCACTATGTTAGATCCAGCGGAGAGTGGTTTGTGGCTACTGTAAATTTGGGCCCTTCATAATCCATTACACCTTCCTAGTTTTTATACTCCTAATTTTTCAGTGAAAGGTGTACAGCAGCACATATATATTCTATCTGCTATATTTTAATAGTATTTTTGTAACTTCCATTCAACAGTGATTTTTCAAATAGTTCTATTCTCGGCAGCGATATTTTCAAATGGCTAGATTTCCAACAGCTATATTTCTAGTCTATATGTACCACCCCTGTCACCCTCTTTCAACATTCGTGCATGTGCCTTCTCTAATCTCTACTAGATTTCTCTACACTCTCTCACACCACAGGTTTAGGTTCTCTTTAGATTCGTGAGATGCAAAAGCAGCTAGTTGGATGCCTGGATCAATACACAAGTTTGGCCGCATGGGTAAAATTTGATGAACTGTTTCTACTCGGTGCATATACAATGTATTTATATTGCTCTTTTATATATGTACATTACAAAAAAATTACGGAAAGATTTAAAACTGACTCAACCTATGGTTCTTATATCTAAACTGAGTTGGTTATAATATGACTTCAGGTTTAACTCTAACACACTCCTTAATTACAGTTGATCAAATTGAGATTATGTTTGAACTCCTCAAATTTTCAAACAGAGATATGCTTTGTAAAACTATCAGCAACTTAATCTTCTAAGAAAACAAAGCAGATTTCCGATAGTTTGTTGAGAACTCTTTCTCAAACAAAATGAAAATCTATCTCGATGCATTTAGCTCTTGCATGAAACACAGGATTTGCTGACAAGTAATTAGCACCCAAATTGTCACAGTATAAGCATGAAGGCTAAGCTTGCTTGACTCCAAGTTCTTCAAACAAAGACTGGACCCAAATGATTTTTGTTGTACCATTTGCAATTGATTATATTATGCTTCAGTATTTGATCTTGAAAAATGCAACTCGCTTATTTGCATTCGTAAAATGAAGTTTGTTCCCAAAAAAACATAGCAAAACTTTTGGTGGATCTACGAACATCAAAACATCATGTCCAATCAGCATCTAGGAATGCACTAACCAAGGTGGAACTTGATCGGCTGAAAGTCAATCCTACACCTGGTGTATACTTGCTATTTCTCAAAATACGCTTACCAGCAGTCCAATCCAAAGTAGCAGGCGCATCCAAGTATTGAAAAACTTTGTGAACTTCATAAAAAATATAAAAACGTGTAAGGGTTAAATATTGTAGTGCATGCACCAACCATAAACTTGTATTTGATGCTATCCTCGTGCTCCGACAAATCTTTTCTGCAGATGACAGAGGAGTAGAAGAGGCCCTGCAATCTTGCATACCCACTCGAGCAAACACTTCTTTGATATATTTTTCCTGGCTTAACACAAGTCTATTCCTTACCTTTTGAACTTCAATTCCTAAAGATAAGTGAACATCTTCAAGATCTTTCAATCCAAACTTTTTGCTCCAATCCTTAAGGAGAGTATCGATTAATTACATGTTGTAAGATTTTGATAGAGAACTTTCTGTCTAAATTGTGTTGTGCTTGATCAACTCTAATGTAATTTAAAATTGGTCGACATTATGTAATAATTAATTATGATTTCCAAACTTAATTTAGCCAATTAACCTGCCGAATATTCTTGGACCATTCTTGGACCATCGCTAAACATTTTCGCTAATTAGTGGGTTATCTAATAAGCTTCCTAAATGAGACTAGACAAGGAAGAAAACGGGCCAAGCAAACATATGGTGACAATAAATGTGCCACCCGGCAGCCCACCTGGCAGATTAATGGGCAGACAACGGCGGTGCATGCATCATGCATGGTATGGTACCCATCTGGATCGCTGGATGTGCAATCGTGCAAAACGCTATATTTTTCCACCTATCTTAGAGTCGTCGTCGCGTCGTCGCCTCCATTCACGGTCATGAATGCATGCCGTCTTGATCGTTCACACACTGATCTGGGCAGAGTATAGTACTCTCTCCGTTCCACAACATAAGATGTTTTACCTTTTTACCACATTCACATGCACACATATGTATGTAAACATGGTGTAGTATACATGTCCACTCTTTTTTATATGAATCTAGACAACATATGTAACACCTAAAACATATTATATTATGAAACAGAGGGAGTATATGGTTCATACACTCAGCGAGATATATGCACGAGACAACCTGACCCCAGCTTGTACTGATATTTCGAAGTGATGAATGCATGCACATGCATGGCTCCTCTCAATCAATCATTCGGTATTTCGGTTGGCTAATGGTCGTTATCCTAGATGTCTCAATCAATCATTCGGTATTTCGGTTGGCTAATGGTCGTTATCCTAGATGAATGCATGCACATGCATGGCTCCTCTCAATCAATCATTCGGTTGGCTAATGGTCGTTATCCTAGAAGCCGTATTAATTACTTATTTATATGCCTGGCCCCAGCGGAAAGTTTTTTTTTCTCCCGAGCTGGAGTGATCCTCTATTTTAAAATTTTCAAAAATTATATTAAAAAGTTTCAGAAAAATTCTGAAACAAATCATGCATGTTATTAAAGTATTTGTCATTTTTGTATAGGTCGGAAGACAAAGTATTTTGTTTTGTGATTTTACACGTCTATAGGATACATCATCGAGAACATGCATGATTTTTTTCAGATTTTTTTGAAACTTTAAAACATATTTTTCGAATTTTCTTAAAGTAGCGGGAGCACTGGAGTTCGGGTGCAAGAAATCTCTACTCTGGCCCCGGCTTGTACGTACGTGTTGGACAATCGATCAAATCTAGCTAGCTCAGTAATCAGTAGGATATATCTTATATGCAGCCTGACTTGGCCATCGCCTCTCACTCTCTTAGATTCTCTTTGGATTCGTGAGATGCAAAAACAGCTGGATCAATCCACAAGTTTGGTCGCACCGGTAAAATTTGATGAACTGTTTCCACTCGGTGCATATACGATCTTTATATTGGTCTACCATGCAGTACACAAGCTTTTACAGAGAGATTTACAACCGACCAATCTCTGGTTTTTATATCTAAACTGAGTTGGTTACAATATGACTAGAGGTTTAACTCTAACACACTCCTTAACTACAAGTTGATCAAGTTGATGTTAGTTTGAACTTCTCAATTTTGAATGGGAGAGGTATTATAAACCCATCAGCAACTTGATCTTCAAAAGAAATAAAGCGGATTTCCGATAGTTTTTTCAGAATTCTCGAACACAATAAAAATATATCTCAATGCATTTATAGCTCTCGCATGAAACAAATGATTTACTCACAAGTACGTGCCACCCAAACTATCATAGCATAGCATGATGTGGCTAAGTTCGCTTGACTCCAAGTTTTTCAAACAAAGAATGGACCCAAATGATTTGGGTTGTACAATTTCCAAGTGATTTACATTATGCTTTAGTATTTGATCTAGAAACTGCAACTTTGTGCCATGCAGGGTTCGTCCGGCTGATGTACCCTCTAGGCTCTAGTGGAGATAAGGGAAGGAGAGATGGTACGTAGGAGAGGTCTCGCAGGTGACGGCTAGCCGGCTAGGGTTTCTCCCACACATTTGTGTCGTTGTGCTAAGCATCAAAGCGAAGCGTGATGGAGTGTCTATCCTCACATAGATTATATATTTTGGAATGTTAAACAAAGTGTTTCAGGGTTTATTTCAGGTATGTCAGTCTCTATCGGTTTCACACATCATTTTTGTTGTGTGTTAGCAAAAGTCGAGTCCCACAAATCTCTAAATGCAATACATAGTGAATCATTCCACGACTGCGTTTATATTATGGGCTACACAAGCATGGAAAATAATTTTTAGAGTAGGACTACACAAAAATTCTAATATATTACCAAAAAAATCTAATATAAATGTTGGAGTAGGACTAGGATTTTTACAAGCATGGGAAATTGCGAAGCAAAATTATTTATATTATGGACTACATGAAAATGATAAAAATTTAAAGATTTGAAAATATGCATAAATAAAAATGAAGCATATTTTTAAAGGAACGTATATATATAATCATCTTCATGTGCATGGGATAGACATCACCTCCAACATTTTCTATGCACGTCGTGAGGGAGGAGCTGATTTTATTCAATGCTGATGCAACTCATGCATGCTAAACTAGTATAGTAATATCAAATCCATTTTTCTTTTGCGAATAAAGTATAATATCATATCCTAGATTCCTAGCTTAAATACCTGCAGAAACTTGGGGTCTTCACATGCAACTGATCGATTAATAGTACACGCACAGGCTAGGCACAGATAGGGTCGTCTTACGTGTCAGAGCAGATAACGTGTGTACCATAGATTTCAATTCGATCTCGATCGATCAGGCAGACAAGGACCGTGGATGCATGCATGGTACCCCATCTGGAGGTGCAGATCGGGTCGCTATATTTTTTGTTGTCTAAAGCAGGCTCAGTTACAAGTTGGTCTATGTTTGAACTCCTCAAATTTGTCAACAGGGAGAGCTTTTGTAAATTCATTCGCACTTTGATCTTCTCAGGTTGATGTCATGTATGTGCTACATGGTTGTGGCGCTCAATATAGGATAGTCTATTTTGTGTGTATTTTGTGTGTGTCTGTGGTGGCTGTCTTGGGACTAGCAATTTGATCTTCTCAGGTAGATTTACTTTCCAATAGTTTGTTAAGAACTCTTTCTTAAACTCCCGAATGCTAAATCATCATATCCTATCTTAAATACTATACTTGCAGCAACTTGTAGTCTTCACATGCATGCAACTGATTAATACTCCCTGCACTGCACGGATGTGTAGACAACGTTTGGTCGTCGCATAGTCACCAGGTCTTGCGTGTCCGAGCAAGATAAAATGTGGCCATGCACTGTGTACAAGCTTATCCATGGTCCTACGTATATACGTGGACCACGGAAACGAGTTTATGAACTTCAATTCGAGCTCACGTATATCTCAGGTCGTCGTTTGATGGTTGTTCCGTTCACGGTCATGAATGCAGTGCATGCCCGGCCGTCTTGATGGTTCACACACTTGTCTGGCTAGCCTATAGAGTATGCATGAGATACCCGGCCAGCTTGTAATATTAGGTCTTGTAGGATAACTAGATATTTCAACGTGAGTAAAAACTAACATACTTATCATACATGTATGAATGCAGTACACTCAGTGAGATGTATGCACAAGACTGCTCATAGTGGTATCATACACATGATACTACTTTTATGTTACTAACTTCATAGTGGGTAGTAACATAATTCTAGTATCATGTAGTAGTGCATTTATTAGGTTTGTAGACTCAATTTGCATTGAAATACGTTATGATACGGTATCTGATACCACTACCTCCTCTTTCATCATTAATTGCAATGACACGGCACCTATGATAGTCTCACTGTGGGTAGTCTAAGACTGCTCATAATGGGGAATAACGTATACTAGTAACATGCATAATTTACTACTCCCTCCATACCGGTTTATAGGATGTTTTTGGGAATTATTTGCGACCTAGCTGGCTAACTATTGGTGGGTTGAATAGCACAATTGGTGGCATACATTGGTTGCATACATTTTATCTCTCCTAATTACTCATTAATCGACTAAATTGGTGTGCATGCATTGGTTACCTTCCGTTTCATCTCTCCTAACACCTCATTAATTGCCTAAATTGCATCTTATTCTTGGAAAAACCTGTTTTCGAGAATACATCCTATAAACCGATATGGAGAGAGTACTTTAAGTTACTATCTTCATAGTGGGGAGTAACATGTGTGTACTGTCATTCACAAGTTTATTTATTAGGTTGTACGCAAATCTTGCCTTGAAATGTTTAATGTTACAACAATCATCTCTCTCCTCATTAATTACTCGCCACGTTAGATTTTTTACCTATGTGGCAATGATGTTACTGCTTATGTTACTCCCACAATGACTAGTCTGAGATAACTGGACCCAGCTTGTACCAGTAGGTGCTTATCGGACAACAAGATATTTTGAATTGATGAATGCACTCGTCTCAATCGTTCACACTTGAATCGTACTTATCAATCGGTCAGCCAATATTAATGGTCGTTATCCTAGAAGTAGTTGGAGTACTGTACTATTTTTGGTGGTATTACTTATTGATATGCATGGTCCCGGATTGTACGTACGTGTTGGACAGTTGATCAGGTCTATAGCTATCTCGGCAGGATTTATCTTCAACCTAGGCTGACTAGGCCATCCCCCATCCACTCTAACTTTGTTAGAGCATCTCCAGCGGAGAATCCCACCATCCACTCTCACTTTGTTAGAGCATCTCCAGCGGAGAGTGGTTTGTGGCTACCGTAAATTTGGGGCCTTCATAATCCATTACACCTTCCTAGTTTATACTCCTAATTTTTCAGTGAAAGGTGTACAGCAGGACATATATATTCTATCTGGTATATTTTAATAGTATTTTTGTAACTTCCATTCAACAGTGATTTTTCAAATAGTTCTATTTTCAGTAGCGATATTTTCAAACGGCTAGATTTCCAACAGCTATATTTCTGGTCTATATATACCACCCCTCTCACCCCTCTTTAAACATTCCTGCGTGTGCCTTCTCTAATCTCTACTAGATTTCTCTACACTCTCTCACACCACAGGTTTAGGTTCTCTTTAGATTCGTGAGATGCAAAAGCAGCTAGCTGGATGCCTGGATCAATACACAAGTTTGGCCGCATGGGTAAAATTTGATGAACTGTTTCTACTCGGTGCATATATAATGTATTTATATTGGTCTTTTATATATGTGCATTACAAAAAAATTACGGAAAGATTTAAAACCAACTCAACCTATGGTTCTTATATCTAAACTGAGTTTGTTACAATATGACTACAGGTTTAACTCTAACACACTCCTTAATTACAGTTGATCAAGTTTAGATTATGTTTGAACTCCTCAAATTTTCAAACAGCGATATGCTTTGTAAAACCATCAGCAACTTAATCTTCTAAGAAAACAAGGCAGATTTCCGATAGTTTGTTGAGAACTCTTTCTCAAACAAAATGAAAATCTATCTCGATGCATTTAGCTCTTGCATGAAACATAGCATTTGCTGACAAGTAATTAGCACCCAAATTGTCACAGTATAAGCATGAAGGCTAAGCTTGCTTGACTCCAAGTTCTTCAAATAAAGACTGGACCCAAATGATTTTTGTTGTACCATTTGCAATTGATTATATTATGCTTCAGTATTTGATCTTGAAAAATGCAACTCGCTTATTTGCATTCGTAAAATAAAGTATGTTCCCAAAAAAACATAGCAAAACTTTTGGTGGATCTACGAACATCAAAACATCATGTCCAATCAGCATCTAGGAATGCACTAACCAAGGTGGAACTTGATCTGCTGAAAGTCAATCCTACACCTGGTGTATACTTGCTATTTCTCAAAATACGCTTAGCAGCAGTCCAATCAAAAGTAGCAGGCGCATCCAAGTATTGAAAAACTTTGTGAACTTCATAAAAATATAAAAACGTGTAATGGTTAAATATTGTAGTGCATGCACCAACCATAAACTTGAAGGAGATATGCCCTAGAGGCAATTAATAAAGTGATTTTTTTGTTATATCTCAATTGTTCATAATATGTTTTTGTACCATGCTACAACTGTATTACGCGGAAACATTAATACACGTGTGATGCATGTAAAATGCATACATGAACTTTACATTTTATTACATGTTATTCCATGTTATTTGCATCATATAAGGGTTATATTCATGATTTATATTGAGTTTTGGGGATAATTAACAACTCCCCCATTTTTCTGGAATTAACCCTGCGCTGTCAGAAAACCCCTTTTTCTATATTTTGATGTTTCAGGAACCCAAACGACGTCCAAATGACCTGAAACTTTACGGGGATCATTTTTTGGAAGGAACGAAACGTAGGCGCAAAGGAATCGAAGAAACGGAGACCAGAAGGCCAAAAGGGGTGGGCCCACGCGGCCAGATTCCTTGGCCGCGTGGGTCCCCCATCCTGGCCCTCGAGCCTCCGCTGCCGTCGATCTTTCTTCCCGAAGCTTCGTCTTGACCTAAAAACGACTATATATAGACCCCCCCAGGGCTTTCGCGAAAGAGAGCGCCGCAGAAACACATAAACCACGAAACAGAGATCTGGAGCTGAAGATTGGAGGGGAAAAACTCCGGCGGGGCGCTGCCGGTGTGGTCTCCTTCTCCTCCAACAACATCTCCACCGACACCATGATGAAGAGGGAGTAGTCCACCCCTGGACTATGGGTTTGTGGAAGTAACTTATGTATCTCTCCTCTCTATGAGCTTCACTAATTAGTACCGTATGAGCTGCTGAACATGATTACGGTCATCTATGTAATTCCTTTGTGGTGGATCTTTATTATGAGTTAATACATGTTTAAGATTGCAATGGTTTTGTTTCAGTTATGAAAGTAGATGCATATTATGTACCCCGTTCTTATTTACTTGTCATGATCAAGCATGTTTATGAGAGCATGTGACGGGGAACGTGTGCATTAGTTGGAGTAACGGGGGGTGGCTAGTTAATTTTAGTGTTCCATTGTCTACCACGTTATCAAGAGGAGTACATTTGTGAAACCATGAACCCCGGTCCATTTTTAATCATAAGAAACATCTTTCCAACACTTTTATCATCACTTTTGTTTGCTGCCATTATTAAATCCGAAAATACAAAAACACTTTTACATCTTGCATTCATCATAAAAAACCCAAAAATATCATTTATCATTACTACCATCATCCTTACATATTTATTTACCATCATTGCATATTTACTTATTGTTTGCATTGCATATTATTTTATTATCATTCTCACACCTTGTGCTTGACAACCACTTGGTGAGGTTGAGGGCACAAAACAATTTATTTTGTTACAGGTTCTCAAGAGAAGGATAAGGAGATAACACCTGAAATACTGGTTCCCCGAGAGTTCGATATTAAACCCTCAAGTCACACTCGTGGGGAAAACTGTCTTCCACTACTACATACACTCTGCACTTGGAGTCTCAACCTAACCCATTTACTTTTCACACAGGTACCACGCGAAGGGGCTAGCATTTTCTGACGCCATTGTGGGGGAACTACGTGAAGGGCCATCAAGACGTTTTCTGGCGCCGTTGCCGGGGAACCATAGCTGAAAGGTTTATCCAAGGATCACTCACATCAAGTCAACTTCATCACCAACTTGTGTAACAACCTAAGCTTGGGGAAGTTGCACCTACGTGAGCATCATCTTATCCATCTTTACCTACAATCATTTTATTTTGTTTTGTTCTTGTCTTGCATATCATCTTTATATTTCGGTTTGCATATTTTTTTTCAGTTTTGCATTTTGTGTTGCATTTGTTATTTCGGTTTTGCATTGTTTAGTGTCATTTTATTTCAGTTTTGCATAAAAATTAAAAACACATAAAAACTTGTTAAAATGGGAGATAGAACTAAATTGTGTGACTACACAAACACTCCTAATGATCAATTTATTGCTAAGCCTATCACCACACCTGAGATTACTGCTGAGAGCTATGAAGTAAGTCCTAGTTTGTTGAACTTGATAACTAGGAAACAATTTGGCGGTAGAGTATGGGAAGATGTTCTTGAGCATCTTAATAATTTTACCGGCATTTGTATTGTGCAAGACTTTAAGGAACCTGATATTGTGATGCCAAAATTATTCCCTTTTTCGCTAAATGGAGAGGCAAAAGAGTGGATATATTCATTACCCCTTGCTGAAGTTAAAACTTGGAGAGAACTAGAAAAGGCTTCCTTAGGAAATATTATCCCCTTTTTAAAGTTTGGCAACATAGAAACGAACTGGTCAATTCTATGCATGTTGAGAAAAGACTAGAAGTGGGGAAGTACTCCCTGCTAAGGAAACTATTATGGTAATGAAAGAGAAAAAAATTGAGGAAGTTAAAATGCTTAGTGAAGTTAAGGAACCATTTGTTGATTTAGAGAAGTGTAGCTTGCATGAATTAATTTCTATCTTACAAAAATTTGCAAGTGATCCTTCTGTTAATATTAACCAGGCTGGTTTTGGTTCCTATATTGCTAATCATGTCTTAAAAGAAAAGATTGCTAGGTACAATCAAGAAGCTATGATACCACCTAAGCTTGGGGATATGGATCCCTAAGGTACTAGTAACCATTGGAAAAGAGACACACCATGCCATTTTGATCTAGGATCTAGTGTCTCTATATTATCTAAAGAACTATATGAAGTCCTTGAACTTAAAAATATTGAGAAATGCTCTATTGAACTTGCACTTGCTGATGATTCCATTAGACATGCTCTAGGAAAAGTAAGTGATGTTATGGTAGAGTTACACATGACTTTTGTGCCTGTTGATTTTCTAATCATGGACATGGGGAATAAAACCTCTAGTCCTATTATTTTGGGAAGACCTTTTCTTCGTACTACAGGTGCCATTATTGATTCAAAGGAAGGGAATGTGAAGTTTCAGTTTCCACACAAGAAGAGCATGGAACACTTCCCAAGGAAGAGGGACACACCAAGGTTCAAGCTCCCTCATGAGCTACGTCCCCTTTGATTATCAAGTAAGTAAGCCTAGCTATATGGCTATAAAGAAAGCGCTTTACGGGAGGCAACCCGGTTGTTTTTGTTTGAGATTTTCTTTGAGTCCTCTTGCTGTAACAAGAGAGTAGTTTGTTAGTTTTGTTTCTGGATTTTTAATAAAGAACCAAGTTTTACCTATTTTGGGTTTGAAAAGTTGCTATTCATTTTCGGAGAGTTTTCTGCCTGCACGAAGTCTGTGCACGGTTTGATTTTTCATTTTTTATCTGTAACTCCGATTGAGCTGTAATTTGAACTGTAGCTTCAACTTTTCATCCTCTGTATACGTGATTTTTTCAGATTTTTCTGACGAGTTTAAGTAGGGTAGAAAAATGCGTTTTGCTGCTGCTGTTTTTCTGGACAGATTCTGTCTTGATATTGTTTGATGCATTCTTTGAGCTTTTTGCTTGAATCTTTTTGATTCAATTGAGTTTATGAGTAGGCATACAACATTATATACTCTCTGGACATTCATATGAATTTTTGCCTAAGGATTTTATGCAGCAAGGAACCTATTTGTTTATCACTACTAATATCACCCCACAGAAAAGAAATGGGAGAAACGGTGTTTTGAAGTTTTTTCACAGGGATTAGAGGAGCTGCACCAAGAGCTATCCAAGGATGGTGAAGACCATAAGCTTGGGGATGTCAAGACAACCCCACTGACCAACACACTCTCGGTTTGCACACGTCTAACTTCTGTTTTTCGATCAAAGCACTTTATCGTATAAACTTGGAGCGTCTGTTTTTTTGCTTTTGTTATTTCGGTTTGTTTTATAAGACCACCACTATCATTTATATATGAGAGAGCTACTGGAAGTTTGGGTTGAATTATGTTGGATGCTATTAAATATATTGGGATAGGGATGTTTGAGTTGATTTTAAAAGATACATATAGTTGCATAATTCATGTGCTTTGAATGAATGTTAATTTGCAAGTGTGTTGTCAAGAGCTATCTTTTACCATGTTTAGATGTTGAATTTTAACTTTACTTGGTTTAACATGGATTGATTAGTTCTATGGACACTTATGCATGCATTTAGATGGTCAACTTTCTCCCTATTGCTAGCCCAAAAATTACAACAAGTAAAAAGCTTGTTTCCCAACACCTTCAACCAAAGTTTTTCCAGTGAGTCCACCATATCTACCTATTAGCTTTATGCTATTCCAAGTATGTTTATCATGTTATATTGTGTTATCTACATTTCTGAATTTAAATGCTTATGTTATTGATTGTCATGGGAAAAATTGGTTAAAAGCTCTCACGAACTTGATGCACAATTTACTTTTATTGCATTTAATAAGCATGAACCATTGTGATTAAAATTATGAAGTTGTGGGCTTGACAATTGTTTTGGTTGGGAGTTAGCCCATATGTGCTGTCACATGGCAAGCTTTCAACATTGCACTTATTTATATTTAGTTGATGTCATGTACTTTTGTTTATGGATGCCTATCATGGGTGAAATGAATGTGGATACTTAGTAAGTTCAAAGAGTTTGTATAAATGGTTAGAGAAATGCCTGGGCCGCTAATCTAAGCCATGCATCATTCATGGTGGAAATTTACAGCATAACCATAATGTTCATTCAGTGATGCACCTCATAATAAAAAGCTATACCCATAGTAAATAAAAGAGTGCTGAGATTGTTCATTGTCTGTTTGTCTTGTTGTTTTGACATGGGCTTGTTCATGTCAAGGGGCAAGAGGTACCCCAGTGCAGTTCTTGATGATACTATTATTACTTGCAATGACCTTTATTTGAATTTACTTTGTGGACCAAAGTGAGTAACACATGGTGTAGGTACTTGTATTCAAGGGACATGAGACATTCAACCAATACATTGTCAAGCACACCACTCATATTTGCTTTCACTTTAAACATTAATCATTCAAGATGCTATGATAGGGGTAATGAGAGCTCCACACCAATGACTACCACATTGCAAGCATTAACTTAAGTAGAAGTGTTTGGAAGTTAGATGAAACTTATTCATGCTTTACCTCTACTTATTTATCTATCCAAAGTGTCCACCTTTTATATTCAGTTTTCATAAGAAGTACTCTATGACCACCATAGGATGTTTTTACTTTTCATTATGCATACATTTGGTCCATAGTACTTTCTTCTATATTACACTTTGTGAATTTATCATTGAACATCTTTACATTGAGTATTTGATATCACTTCATAATTTATCTTGCATATTGTTATTCCTTTGAAGAATGAATCATTTGACTCTATGTAGCAATAGTAATCACCTTTGATATCCATTGATAGTATTAAAATGCAAAGTCCATGTTAGTTTTATCACCTTCATACTCGGGACGAGCATGGGTTAAGCTTGGGGATGTTGATGCATGTAAAATGCATACATGAACTTTACATTTTATTACATGTTATTTGCATCATATAAGGGTTATATTCATGATTTATATTGAGTTTTGGGGATAATTAACAACTTCCCCATTTTTCTGGAATTAACCCTGCGCTGTCAGAAAACCCCTTTTTCTATATTTTGATGTTTCAGGACCCAAACGACGTCCAAATGACCTGAAACTTTACGGGGATCACTTTTTTGGAAGGAACGAAACGTAGGCGCAAAGGAATCGAAGAAACGGAGACCAGAAGGCCAAAAGGGGTGGGCCCACGCGGCCAGATTCCCTGACCGCGTGGGGTCCCCCATCCTGGCCCTCGGGCCTCCGCTGCCGTCGATCTTTCTTCCCGAAGCTTCGTCTTGACCTAAAAACGACTATATATAGACCCCCCAGGGCTTTCGCGAAAGAGAGCGCCGCCGAAACACAGAAACCACGAAACAGAGACCTGGAGCTGAAGATTGGAGGGGGAAAACTCCGGCGGGGCGCTGCCGGTGTGGTCTCCTTCCCTCCAACAACATCTCCACCGACACCATGATGAAGAGGGAGTAGTCCACCCCTGGACTATGGGTTTGTGGAAGTAACTTATGTATCTCTCCTCTCTATGAGCTTCACTAATTAGTACCGTATGAGCTGCTGAACATGATTACGGTCATCTATGTAATTCCTTTGTGGTGGATCTTTATTATGAGTTAATACATGTTTGAGATTGCAATGGTTTTGTTTCAGTTATGAAAGTAGATGCATATTATGTACCCCGTTCTTATTTACTTGTCATGATCAAGCATGTTTATGAGAGCATGTGAGGGGGAACGTGTGCATTAGTTGGAGTAACGGGGGGTGGCTAGTGCAGTGAACGTGACAGAAGTTCTGCGATCCACTTGGGTTTTCTACCTTACTTTGTTGCCTCACTAGGGATAAACAAAAATACCATGCTACCGGAGAGTGGATGTGACCTTGGCCACTATCTCCATGACTAGATCTAGCATGTTCTTATTTTAACTTCATGTCATTGAACTTATTGCTATGCTCTGATTTATCTTAATTACTAAGGTGTTATGATTTAGTTCGCATCTTGGTGGAGCATAAGAGAGAGAACAACTTATACTTGAGATCTCTATGTTAGGACGTGATGCCCATATTATTAATAACTTGTCAAACCATGTCTTGCCATCTTACATGTTAATTTTAGTGTTCCATTGTCTACCACGTTATCAAGAGAGAGTGCATTTGTGAAACCATGAACCCCGGTCCATTTTTAATCATAAGAAACACCTTTCCAACACTTTTATCACCACTTTTGTTTGCTGCCATTATTAAATCCGAAAATACAAAAACACTTTTACATCTTGCATTCATCATAAAAAACCCAAAAATATCATTTATCATTACTACCATCATCCTTGCATATTTATTTTACCATCATTGCATATTTACTATGTTTGCATATATTATTTTATTATCATTCTCACACCTTGTGCTTGACAACCACTTGGTGAGGTTGAGGGCACAAAACAATTTATTTTGTTGCAGGTTCTCAAGAGAAGGATAAGGAGATAACACCTGAAATACTGGTTCCCCGAGAGTTCGATATTAAACCCTCGAGTCACCCCTCGTGGGGAAAACTGTCTTCCACTACTACATACACTCTGCACTTGGAGTCTCAACCTAACCCATTTACTTTTCACACAGGTACCACGCGAAGGGGCTAGCATTTTCTGGCGCCATTGTGGGGGAACTACGTGAAGGGCCATCAACGTGTGGTATGTAAACAACCAGGTCCCTATTAGCCTCTATTTAACTAGTCCGTTGGGCAACAGATGATCAAGGTTTCCTGATCATGGATAATTACGTCGGTTGACAACGGAGTCATGTCATTGGGTGAATGACGTGGAGGACATACCCAAAAGATATAGAAACTTAGTGCTCATACCTTCGACTGTGAGGTCATTTCAAATCACTGCTTCTGGAAGGTGCTTTGATTGCATCAAACGGCATGTCTTATATAGCGTGATAATAAAGGTGACACTTTTAGGTATCCGAAGGAAGCAGTGGAGGCGAGTGATCAAGAGCGGGATTTGCCAATCGACATAGTAGGATAGATACTCTGGGCCCACTCGGTGATATTGCATCAATGAGCTTGCAAGCATGTGACTAGGTCACGGGGATGTAATATCACAGACGGGTAAAGATAGATTTGTCAATAAGAGATCATGCTTGGTAATCGTGATACCGGAGAACGATGCCCGGACAATCTAAGTATCGCTAGGCAAAAGGATGAGACTGGACGTCTAAAGGTTCAAACAATAAAAGACTTTCGTGGACGCACATGGACTATCATGGGTATCCAGATCCCGCTGTTAGTCATTGATAGGAGAACGTGTCTCATTCATGTCTGTGTGATCCCGAACCGTAGGGTAACACACTTAAGGGTAGGTGACGATTACATTGGATATAAAGAGAGAAAGAAACCGGAGATTCCGGAAGCGTTCCGGGAAATGTCCGATGTTGATCGGAGGCAACAAAATATGTTTCGGAGCTCGATGAATTAAATAATATGTATTTAATATTAATAAGTGTTATTAGTGATTAAATATATTTTTATTTAATTAATTTCGAATTTTTAAAGGCATTAAACCTAAATGGGCCTTAGAGGCCCATTAGGGAAAAAACCCAAAAGGGAAAAAAGGAAAAAAAGGGGGGAGGGCCAGCCGGCCTGGCTAGGCCGAATGGGGCCCAACCAGGGCCGGCGCACCCCCCATGGCCGCCGAGCCATGTGGGATAGTCCCACATGGCTTAGCCTGCGGGTGGGCAGCCCTCCTCCTCCTTTAAATAGGGGACCCCCCCATGCCTTGGAGATTTACCCCATCTCCTTCTTCTTCTCTCCTACCTTGAGCGTGGTTCCGTTTCTGGAGCTGCGTACGGGGAGGGAAGTCTTTCCACTATATGCTGCTAGATCCAATCTTTCGCTTCCGCTGCTCTGCTGGATCTGGAGCCCGGAGGTCGTCATCTACATCGTACGTGTGTGGAACTATGAGGTGCTACAACGGGTGGCACTGGAAGTTGTCTTCTTCCTCTACACGACCTTGAGGTCGCTTCGTCGGCTTCATCGACAACGTTTGTGTGCGAACGTAATCCCGCTTTCGGTCTACAAGGGTATGTACATCGATCTCCTCCGTTACGGTATATCTGCATAGTAATAGATCTTGGCTAGTTTATGGTTATCGTTGCTAGGAATTTTTTGTTTTCTGCACGCGATTCCCTTCAAAACTTGTATTTGGTGCTATCCTCGTGCTCCGGCAAATCTTTTCTGAAGATGACAGAGGAGTAGAAGAGGCCCTGCAATCTTGCATACCCACTCAAGCAAACACTTCTTTGAAATATTTTTCCTGGCTTAACACAAGTCTATTCCTTATCTTTTGAACTTCAATTCCTAAAGATAAGTGAACATCTTCAAGATCTTTCAATCCAAACTTTTTGCTCCAATCCTTAAGGAGAGTATCGGTTAATTACATGTTGTAAGAGTTTGATAGAGAACTTTCTGTCTAAATGTGTTGTGCTTGATCAACTCCAATGTAATTTAAAATTGGTCGACATTATGTAATAATTAATTACGATTTCCAAACTTAATTTAGCCAATTAACCTGCCGAATATTCTTGGACCGTCGGTAAAAAAAATCGCTAATTAGTGGGTTATCTAATAAGCTTCCTAAATGGGCCTAAACAAGGGAGAAAACGGGTCAAGCAAACATATGTGACAATAAATGTGCCACCCGGCAGCCCACCTGGCAGATTAATGGGCCGACCTGCCTAATCAAAATGTGTCGGCATGCTTAACCTAAACGGGCTTTCTGTTGGGCCGACCTGCCTAAGAATTATGGGCTTCTAATTGGCCGGTCATCTGCCACGCGTGGTAGAATAACTACCACGTCAGACAAAACATGATTATGTGGACTTACGGACGTATTCTATGTAGTGTCACGTCACTTGCAATGTTTCGGTGATGCCACGTCAGGTAACGGGATGACGTCTGAATTAGCGTCATTATTGTTACTCTGTTCGGTCTCTGTTATATGCATCTATCACAGCAGTTTTCCAGTGCTTGATGTGAAACCATCTACCACAGATTCTGGAGCCATGGTAGATAATTCAGTCACGTGGCTTCTACCATGGTATGCCTAACGTGATAAAAAACCGTTTTAGCCACGAAAATAGGCCATTCTATCATAAAAATCGGACATGGTAAAAGTCACTTTTTCTTCTAGTGCCACTTGACCCGGAACTTCATCTACATTTGACATATGTGGTTCAAGTCCTTACTCCTCAAGCAACCTAAGAAGATGGTGGACAATGTGCTTTTATTAACTTGGAGGGTGTGGCATGCTTGTAATGAGGTAACGCATGATAAACCCCTGCCACATGTTGAAGGTTCATTGAGATTTCTGTGTAGCTACATAGAATTGGTTCCTGTGGTATCAGCTGACAACTTGCTAAAGGGGAAACAAACTATGGTTTTTCGGCCGGTATCCACACAAGCTGAAGAACTGGGGGCATGGGAATGGTTCTATGTGATGAGTTTTTTAGATAAAAGGGATGAAAATGCCCTGGTTTGAATTAATAAAGCACCCAAGGTTCCAGACACATAGTTATTACAATTGTTGCGGCAACATCGTCCCAAAGTGCAGAAATATAGAAACTATGATGTCGGCCTCCCTGAAACAGATCAGAGATCTACCCAAAGAAATTAAGCATGATCATGACTTGGTGCTAGCAAGGTGTAGATCCACCATCTCCAACATATGCTCCCTATCGCGTTCGACCACATCTGAATAAACATGACCATTAGGCAGCACCGGCAGGGTCAAGAGTTTGCTGAAAACCCACCATGTTCTCGACAGGGAGAACGCCTCGGCTAGCAGAACATCAGGATTATCGCAGATGGCAAACAGGCGGGAAAACGATCGTTTTGAGGCCCATCGCCAACCCACCAGTCTGACCAAGACTGAGTGCGAGCCCCATTTTTCACCAAGTGCTTGATCCCCAACTTGAACAAGTATTATATTTATGTATACTTCATCAATACTGCGACCCTCCTTGGGTCGAGTTGCCAAAGATATTAGAGGCCTCCAGGTACTTAGCTCTGATCAACGTGCTCCAGATAGAGCCATCCTCTTGGTACAGCTTCCAAATCCACTTCAGCATAAGAGCCTTGTTCATATTCTTTGTATTGCTTAACCTAGACCCCCACCATCTATTGGGAGACACAGAGCAGGCAAATTGACCATATGGTATTTGCATTTCGGGCCAGATCCTTCATAGTAAATCTCTAATAGCATTGAAATTTTCGTGTATACCATCCAGCAACAGGAACAAGCCCATGGCAAAGATAGGAATAGCATCAAGGAAGGCATTTGACATAATTAGTATTCCACCCGAGGAGAGTAATCTTCCCATTCATACCTCCACTTTGGCCGACAATTTTTTGATCAAGAAGTTCCATTGTTCTATGGTTAGCTTGCGGTCGGAGATTAGAAGTCCTAAGTATATGAAAGGGAAATCTCCCAGCTTACAGTTGAGCATATTTGCAATTCTACGTTGTTCTTGGGCAGGTAGATCTAGCACGATAACTTCACTCTTGTGAAAGTTGATTTTCAAACCTGACATGTCTTCAAAGCACAACATTAGGAATTTCATGTTTGTAATATCAAGATCTGAATTTTGGATCAGGATCAGCGTATCATCTGCATATTGGAGGTGGGAGATTCCCCCTGGGATCATTTTGATATGACATGCCGCGGACAACGTCGCAGATAAGGCCACAACTACGAAGTTGAAAAGTAGAGGCGAGAGAGCGTCCCTTTGATACACTCCTCGCTTGTTCCTAAAATAGTGGCCAATTTCACCATTGTTACAAATAGCCGTCTCCCCCCCCCCCCCCCCCCCCCCCCCCCCCCCAACTTTTTCACCCGACGCTCATGGACAATTTAGCTAGAGTCAGTGCACCATCAAAAGCTATATCTGCCATTCCTGAAAGCGGTCTGAGTTGGGCTAATAACTATGTTGGCAATAGGATCAAGCTGTGACGCAAAAGCTTTGGAGATAATTTTGAAAATGGCGTTGATGAGGGCTGTTGGATGGTACTGAGAGTTCTACGTGATGATCACGGTCTTGTCAACTTGTGTGCATGTCGCCGTTGTTGAACTGCGAAGAACCACTTGAGTCTGGATTGCCCTTTTCCGCCAAAAAAAAGGTCAATAACGATCACATGAGGAGCATGGATGCCCCAAAAAACCACCCGGCCCATAACATGGTCACACAAATACAAGCCCGATAGAACATGGGCTGGAACAAAAAAAAATACAAGAAAATAATATAGTAGAAAGGGAATCAACAAGAGATGAGAGGAGGTGGAACCAGAGGCAAATCACAAGTGAAGCGCGTACTTGCAGGTACTATATCTAGTTGAAAATTCATTAGCATCGAGGAGCTCGCTAGCATCATCCGGGGTCTCGTTAATTCGATCGGTAGCTAGCTCGATCAATGGGGGACAGCCGTGGCAGCATCGCCTTCTTCGGGACCTACCGGCCGCCGGTGCCGCTGGACATCTACTCTTGCCCGGCTGACCCGCCGCCGTCCTCGCCGGAGGAAGAGCTGCACCTCACTGACGGCGTCTCCTACAACCAGAACGGCCGGGCCATCCCGGCGACAGCGCTCAAGGAGCTCCTCGCGTTCCTGGGGAAGAAGAACCCCAAGCTCGCCGCCGAGTGCGGCGCCACGCCGGACGACGCCGATAAGGCCGCGTCTCCGGCTTCGTCTTTGTCTCCGAGAGGGACAACGGCCTCGAGACGCTCCACGTGGCCTTGCTGCGCTCCGACGGCAAGGCGGCAGTGAAGGTTCTGCGCCTGGCCGACGTCTATGGCGCCGACACCTTCGGCGGCGCGCGGCTGGAGGACAGCGGCTGCGTCGCCGGCGGCTTTAAGGCCGGCGCCCGCACCGTCGGCCACTCGCTCGTGTACGTATCCACCAAGGAGCCGGTGAAGAAACGCCGTACGCCGTGGACCGTCGTGTACAGGACCAACCTCGCCGACGGCAAGACCGAGCGCCTCACCCCAGAAGGTAATCGATTACTAGTTTCGTTCGGTTATGGGACTAACAAGGACATAAATAGATGAATATATTCACTGCCTAATGCAGGTCAGTATGATTTGAGCCCGGCGGTGTCGCCGTCGGGGAAGATGGTGGCGGTGGCCAACTTCCGAGGGAACAAGTGGACCGGCGAGATCGAGCGCCTTAACACCGACATCGTTGTCATGACGTGGACAAGACGGCGCAGGGCGGCCTGGGGCGCAAGGTCCTGGTCAGGGACGGCGGCTGGCCGACGTGGGGCAGCGACGGCGTCATCTTCTTCCACCGAGGGGCCGATACGAAGCTCCTGGCCGCTACCGGACGACCCAGATAAACTGGGTGTATTCCGGTACGACATCGCAACCAAGGAGACCGTTCGGGTGACGCCGGAGAAACCTCGATGCCATGACTCCGGCAGCCATCAGCGAGACCAGGGTGGCCGTGGCAACCATCCGCCAGAAGTCCCTGCAGGCCGTGATGACCGTGCAGCGCGTGGACACGGAGTACCGCCACGTCGAGATCTTCGATGTCGCCTCGCCGGACCGGCCGGTGCAGATCACCCGGAAAACCAGGCCGAAAGCCGACCACTATAACCCTTTCGTGGTCGACGGCGGCAACCGCATCGGCTACCACCGCTGCAGAACCGATGATCTACTCGGGGTAAGGACTTCTGCTTTGTTCGATTCATCTATCATAATTGTTGCATGGAAGAAGGCGAATATTAGGACTTGGGATTACACTGAGCTCCCCGTCCCCATCCCCTAGGGCGCCGCCGCCGCCGACCTCGCCTCCGGCGGCTCTCCCGCCGCCGCGCGGCCCCCTCCCCCCTCCTTCCCTCCCTCCCCCCACCCGCCGCGTCCGCGCCGCCCCCGCGGCGGCCGGCGCGGCCCGAACTCCTTTTCTCCAGTCCGCAAGCGCAGCAGCTCCCCTGTCGCCGCCGTCGGTGCGCCGGCGAGCGCAGCTCGGGCTGGGGCGGCGGCGGCGGCTCTCCTCTCCCCGCGTCGTAGGAGACCTCGCGGGGCGGTTCTTCTACGGCGGCGGTGCTTCTCGGGCGGCGGCGGCCTGCTGCGGGGCGGCGTTTTGCTGCGGGCGACGGCGTGCAGCGGGGTTCGCCGGCCGGCCCATGCGGCCAGATTTGGGCCCGTCGGGCCCATCTGGGTCAGGGCGGGCCGGCTTGACCTGCGGTGCGTTTTGCAGATGTAGGGGAGGTGGAGGATGCAGGCGCAGCGGCGACTGCGGCCGACCTTGTTGCGGCGTGACGGCGAGCTTCACGGGCCCGGATCCCCCGGATCTGCGCCCGGCCGGACTCTATTAGGACTGGTATGCCCCCGTGGGGGCTTTACGGGCCCGCTGGGCTCGGCCGGAACCTGACGGAGACTGGTGTGCTCTGCTGTCTCGTCCAGTCGACTACCGTCTTTGGCGGTGGAGGTTGTTCCCTCCCGCTTGGCTGCGGTACTGCTGCCCCCGGGTCATACACCTCACCTCCGTCTTGCAGACCTCGTGATGGCTACTTCGGTGAGACGACGTTGGTGGTGACTTCGGTTTCGTTGGCGCATGGTGGTGGGCGGCTAGTCTGGTGGTTTCGAGGCTGGTCCTCGCGGGGCTCCTGTGTTACCGATCGTCTGGGGTTGTGGAAGGGGTTTCGGGAGAAATCCTTGTCGGTTTGTTCGACACCGACGCGGTGCCGCCTCCGGGGTGGCATCTTTCCTTCCTGAGGGGCGTCGTGGCTACCTTTCATCCGCTTTCCTCTGTGCCGGGGGAAACCCTAGGACCAGTGCGCTGGTCCGGGCAGTAGCGTGGATTTCCTTCTTGAAGGTGTTGCTTGGTACTCGTCGATTCGG
Organism: Poa pratensis; assembly: GCA_947311845.1. Taxonomy (NCBI): domain Eukaryota; kingdom Viridiplantae; phylum Streptophyta; class Magnoliopsida; order Poales; family Poaceae; genus Poa; species Poa pratensis. Next base: position 23,879,313 of record CAMZMU010000082.1, read on the forward strand.
TGCTAGGAGCGTGGTGGTACTTCTCCGGAGAGGGCGCAGCGGTTGCGGGTCACCGTTGCTTAGTCGATCCGCCTATGTCTCCATTTTGTTTCTTTTCTTCTCTTCCCCTTGCTTTGGGTGTATGTTTGCTGCCGCCCCAGCATGTCGTGACTGTTGGTTATATCGGGTTGTTGCTGTATTTATATAGCGGGGCTACGGCCTATTTCGTCAATATTAGGACTTGGGAGTACTCCGTGTAACAAGAAGTTGGATAATATTATACTCCCTCCGTTTCTTTATAAGGTGTATAATTTTTTCTCAAAAGTCAAGCTTGACAATCTTTTACCAGGATTTTAGAAAAACTATCAATATTAGAAATATAAAGAAAATAATATTTCATGATGAATCGAATGATACCAATTTGATATTGTAATTGCTAATAATATATTTTTTAAATCTTGGTCAAAGATAAACAAGTTTGACTTTTTAGAAAAAACTATACACCTTATGATAAGAGACGGAGGGAGTTTCGTTTTTGCGGCTTTTGCCAAGTTTTAATTGAGATTTCTTATAATAGTTGGTTCCTAAAAGTTAAACTTGCATAACTTTCAAGTTACACTTTTCACTGAAATGAAGTTGTAGTTTTGTAAATCGATTGAGACTAGAAATTCTCAGTCCACTCAGACATAGACAGACACATATATGACATTACTTATGATGCAGAATGAAAATGGAGTTGTTGCCCCAGTAAAGAGCTTCGACAAGATGTAGTCTCCTCACACAAATGTGGGGCTGTTCAGAGTATCGGGCGTGTTCCCAACCATTTCCAAGGACGGATCCAAGCTTGCCTTCGTCGACAACGAGTTCAAGGCCGTGTGGCTTGCCGACACCAAGGCTTGCGCGTCGTCTATGAGGTGTTTGTGATGTGCTAAATGCACTTCTTATCATGCTAATTCCTGTCAGTTCAATGTATCAACTGTCACTGAAAATTCTGATATACATTGGGCTTACAGAAGCGTGGATCCAACAGCGTGTTCTCGACGGCATGGAACCAGAATCCAGACAAGGACACACTGTACGTCTGTGTGGGGCCATCTTTCTCCGCGTCCAAACCGCTGGAGATCTACGCCATCTCCGGCGCGTCCGGGCCGTCCGCAAGCCGGAAGGTCCAACGCCTCACCAACGGGGGCTTCAACAACGCCTTCCCGTCCAGCAACGCGGAAGGGGACAAGTTCGTGTTCCGGTCGACGAGGGACGGCGGCCGCGACAAGTTCCACAAGAACCTCTACATCATGGAGGACGCGGAGGACGGGGAGTTCGGCCAGGGCACGGTGACGCGGCTCACCGACGGGCCCTGGACCGACACCCACTGCAGCTGGTCGCCCAGGGGGACTGGATCGTCTTCTCCTCCACGCGCGAGATGCCCGCCGGCGCGCCGGACAAGGCCTTCTGGACGCGGGCTTCTTCGCTGCGTACCTGGTGAGGGCCAGCGACCCCAAGGTGGTGGTGCGGGTGGTGCAGAGTTCGGCTACACTGGCTGGACACGTGAACCACCCGATGTTCAGTCCGGACATGAAGAGCATCGTCTTCACCTCCGACCTCGCCGCCGTCTCCAACGACCCCATCTCGATGCCCGTCTTCCTGCACTCCGTCAGGCCCTACGGCGACATCCTCTCCGTCGACCTCCGCGACACGGACGACATCACCAAGAACAAGGACATCCAGGAGTTCCACCGCATCACGCACAGCCGCTACGAGTACTCCACTCCGACGTGGACCAAGTTCGCCACCGACGACCCCAACGAGCACTGGAACATGCTCGCCATCAAGGGCAGCGCCACCTTCAGGCCGGCATGCCCCTACATGTACCCTGACGGAGGAGAGGGGTGGCACATGGCCGGACACCTCACCATCCCAAAGAGATGCTGCTAGTTCACTTCTATACTTGGGCCTGCAAGCCCATCGAAGTGTTTCTGTAGGTGAAAACCCCTGATCCTTCATCCTGTTTGCCTAGTTTCATTCCATCGCTGAATAATTTGGACATTAATTTTGCAGTTCAATAAAGTGTTTTTGTGTGTTTTATACTCATTGCTAAGATGTAATAATCCAAGAATGGTAGATCATCGAATAATGTTTTATTACAAGACATGCCAAGGCACATTCATTATTGAACTTCCATGGAACTCAAACATGAACACAGCAGCCAGCCGAAAACCTGATAAAGCACCAAATTCTTCTACTGGCAGTTCATCAACAGCATACAACAAATCCAAAGCAAACAGTGTACGTCTGGAACATACATGCTACCGGTACAGCGACATCCTGAAAATGGTGCACGACAAGTTCAATCCTTCTCAAAGTTACTAGAAATAAAGGAAACTGCACTTCTCAGGCGCAACGCTACAATCTCCATCACTCGGCCGTGGTACCCAGCCACTAAACAAGGTGCGCGGTGGATCTGGTGGTGCACATTACTTGCCCTTGCCCGTGTTGATGACTTTAACTGCGTTGTTCACGCCAGCAGTCTTCTCACTCGGGATTGCTCCACCCTGCGGAAGATCAAACTTCCGTCGGTTAAAGGACCTCTGCTTCCCTGGTGGCTGAGGGTCAACGATATCCAGCATCCCCTCTAGTTCCTCCAGCATAGATTTCTTTGACGTCCTCACCATGTAGTCAGGTCCCTGGGTGCAGAGAGAATAAGATTAATGACCAAGGAGTAAGATTATTGAAATGTAATAAGAAACAAGTCATAAAGGACAATTATGCCAAGCAACATTAATTTTGCTGGTTATTTTGTGATAGGAAAACAATGAGCTATGGAGAAAATAGTTCATGGATATGCATGCACATGAGAGAAACTGATTGAGCATAATTCTAGTTCACAATCGCCAATATGAGCAAAGGCAGGATGGCACAGAAATATTAAATATCACAGGACAGGAGCACGTTCTAATTTCTAAGACTACGTTCTCCTCCATTATACTTAATGGACAACATGGGCTTAGAAATGTTTTTTTTAGAATACACATAGCATGTGTGTCTTCAATTAAAGGCCTTAGAAATGTTTGGGGTATTATAAGTTCAGCTATCATAAGCTGAAAAAAGGCTTCAATGCCCAGATATTTTCGAAAAATGATTGCCCCTGTATTCCATATACCATTACCAGGGAAATCATTCAAGAGAAAAAAAATATCACATACACAAGTTTGGATCCAGGCACTTATTGATGAACTGAAGACTCATTTAACCATAAACCTCTCTTAAGTCCTACTGGGAGACATGCAACAGTGCCGAACGTAAGAATACTATCACGCTTGGACTTAATGAGTCGCCGGTGATACTACTATGTGAGAGACACATAGATGAATATTCATACAAGAACAGATGCTCTTTCTAGTGTGCATTATAGTTTTTCAATGATAATGTATCACTAACCAACACCCTCAGATGCCCAAACACAAATAGAAATTCATGCTTATGTACAGAATCGTAATGCTCAACCCAACAATGCAGTGACTGAATTTCAAATTCACAGCACAGGCATGGCTAATGGCAAACAGGCCATGACGGAGCTCACCTCAAGTGCATCGACAGTGAGGAACAGGACAATAATTTTCTCGGAGAACCTTTGGCGCTCTTCGTGGTCGTGCGTGATGCGGCGCCTGTACGAGAGGTTATAGAACAGCGACCTCAGCTCCTTGAGCTTGGCCTTGGCCACGGCGAGATCACGCAGGCAGCGAAGCACCTGGGAGCGGTGAGCAAGGTGCGCCCTGTAGTTCATCTGGATCAGCAATGCAGCATCCTGCGGTGAGAGCTCCTTGGCCTTCCCCTTGCCGTTGCCCATAGCAAAAGCCTTCATCAGAAGGAAAATGGCGGATGGTCAGTAGAAATGCAATAATCCTACAGTAGTATATTGCAAGGAAGCAAGATGGAGTTTATTGCTAGCTGATATCATGGCAGAGCACACTGAGTGCGCAGCCAGTAGTAACACACAGATATAGATAGCCAGTGGAAACCACCACATCCTGTAAATATTCAATCTTTCTGCCAAATCTAACCAAATATACGCATGAGAGCGCCATGGAACTCTCGGGGATCTACTGAAAACCCCATATTTTGTTCAGATCGGGGTGCTCACCTTTCGGATGGCGTCGCATCCGGCGGTGTTGTCCTCGGGGATCTCCTCGATCTTGACGCATTTGGTATTCTTCTTGTCCTCCTTGGCGGCAGAAGACTTGATCTTCTTCTCCTTCTTGTCCGGCTTGCGGTGGTAACGCTCCTCCTCCTCTTCCTCGTCGTCGTCGTCGCTGCCGCTGAAGTCCTCCTCCCAGGTGTAGGAGTTGGAGTAGGGCTCGAGGGACCCCTTGCCCTTGATCTCGGTGGCCCACTTGGTCTTGGCCTTGCCGGCGGCGCCCTGCTTGGACTTGGCCTGCCACTTCCACTTGCGGTCGAAGCCGTCGTCGTTGGGGGAGGCGAGCTCGGCCTCCCACTTGAGGACGCGGTCCCCGGTGCGCGGCTTCTCCTCGGCGGTCCACTTGACCTTGCGGCCGCCGGGGGACTGGGCGGCGTAGGTGTACTTGCGGCGGGCGGGCTGGGGCGCGGCGGCGCGGGCGAGGGCGAGCTCGAGGGCGGCGACGCGGTCGGTGAGGTCGTGGAGGAGGAAGGCGTGCGGGGAGGGGGGAGCGGGGAAGGGGGAGGAGAAGGGGTCGATGGGGTGGTGGGGCGGCGGGAGCGGGAGGAAGAGGTCGAGGTTGTCGAGGTCGTGGTGCGGGAAGGCGAAGGGGGAAGGGAGGAATGGGCAGGAGGAGGAGGACGGCGGGGGCAAGGGGAAGTAGGGATCGTCGAGGAGGCGGAGGAGGTGGCGGTGGGAGGAGCCCATGGCTGACGGCGGACGGCGACGGCGATGGAGGTGCGGTGTTGGTGAAGGGGAGCTGGTCCTGATCTGAGGAGAGTGATGGATGGATGGATTAGTAGGACCGGGCCGCAAAGCACGTCGGATGTACGCGTCAGTTCATTCCCTGGCGTGTTGGCCTTTTCACACTGAATTTTTCTCTTGCTTTCAACGACACGTGGACGCACGATGCTCGATCTTTGCGACTTTTGGACGCTTGCGTTATCGTCTGCTTGCCCACTATCACCCGTGGCTTGTCACGTGCTATGATTTAAACAATGATGAGTATGATTATAGGGGGTTATGGATCAATAGGGTTTAGCACTAATATATGGGTGTAATGTGAGAGTCAGAGGTGGATTCAGGAATTTGCCAAAGCCTAGACACCGCAAGGCAACTACAAAATAATCTTAGACAAGTATAGCACACATAGAGCAAATATAGCTTTCACAACGGTTCTAATACAGAAATACGGATCCAATACTCATGGTAATTACCTCTTAGCGCAGCTGCGCTATTCTGTCCACTCGAGCGCTCACTCTATCCACCGTCCACGCGCTCTGAGATTCGCGTGCAGATGCCAACCTGTCCGGTCGCCGCACATGGTGGGGTCCAGGAGAAAACCTGATGTGCGGTTCGAATTTTGGAAACCGTGCCATTCCCCACTTCCTCTCGCCTGTCCCATTTCTCGCTCGTTCCTCTCGGCGGAGTTCTCGGCGACGAGACGCGCGAGGTCAAATCCGTCGAGTGCTCCGGCGGAAGCTCGGGGGAGGAGGCGGGTGAGGAGAGGCGGAAGCTCGGCGGGGAGGTGGTGGGTGAGGCTCTGCCGCGAGGCCCGCAACCAAATCGACTTGCGGGTTTGAAGCTCCTCAAATCTAGTACGGCTACGCCAAGAGCAAGGAGATCGACGTCGCGCTGACGCCGGTGAGTACTTGCCGGACCTCGCGAACCTAGCGGTTACTGTCGATTTGGGGTTTTTTGCTGCCTGAGGTGAGGCTCGGTGGCTGGATTTTCGGGATTCGTGGTTTTTGGATCGAGGGATTCGCGGAGGAGCGGGCGTGCCTGCGAGTTTTCTGAGCGTTATCGTGTGGAATCTCGCGAGGAAGGGGCGGCGGTGCTCAGTTTTAGGGATGGAGCAGAGTTAGTTCGATGGATTCGTGAGGACTGGGGTGCGCGAGAGTTTATGAGCGGTGCCGGCGACCTCGATTCGTGGTCGCGTGCCTTCAACTAGAGCTTACGAGCGCGTTGTGTGTGATTCGTGGTCGCGTGCCTTCAACGAGAGCTTACGAGCGCGTTGCTGTGTTTTTGTCCCCTTCCATGAAATCCATAAAGTCCAATCCCTTCTGTATGAAGGGAAATTGCTTCAGAAATAACACTGCCTTGCTCCTCTCTGTAGCAATAGTTTCATCGACATGTATTGAAAGCTTGTTATTCTCAATTTTTTGTGCTCCAGTTTGTGTATGCATGAGAACAATTCGTACTCATTTTCCATAGCAGTAGTTGCATCAATATGTAGTCTGAGTTGCATCAATATGTATTCTAAGTTGCCTCTCAATTGGTGCTCCAGGTTGTTACCCAGAATCATACTTCAGATGTTGTCAGCCATTTCATAAGTTGCTGTAATCCAATGTACAAGTTGCATCAATATGTAGGGAAAGTTGCTTTCTATGTTGGTAACATTGTTGTTTCAACAAGACAGAGCAGGAATGGCTTATTTTTTTCCCTTTTTTTGTGTCACCAGATGGAGGGTTCTGATCAACCAGCAGTTGGAGGGCCGTCAGAAGTGCCACGGAAAGCAGGACTGTCTAAATCCACAGAGAATGCGGTTGCAGTGCGCAAAGGCAAAACTGCTGCAGGGCGGGGTCCTCATCCTAAGCGCAAACAAACCAATGAGAATGGACGCCAAAATCCAGAGACATCTAAAGATGCGGTGAAGAGGCAGAAGAGGGAAAAGAAGGATGTCACCGATGTAAGCGCTTACAACCTTTGACTTCATGTAGCTTCCATAAGCGCTTACTACCATATATAAGTTTGTTCCATGATGTGCTGCAAGTTGCTTCGATCGAATACTGCAAGTTGCTCCAGTATACATTTTCATTGTTGCCACATGCAACACTTGCCCTACACCATTTTTTATTAGTTTCTGGCACTATCGTTCTCAAAGTTGCCCCCTCTGGTTTTATAAGTGCCTTCATATCCTGGTTTACATTGGCTAATGCTCAGTTCATAAATTTTGATGCTATGTCTGTTTTTTTCTCTTGTGTAGGACATAAGGAATAGGGCTTCACCGTTTAGGCTATGGAGTGTCAATGACGGGCTATCTGGGAAACAGAAAAGCCTTCTTATAAACAAGCACTTTGGTGGCCTTTTGAACATTGCATCCTCAATGCCAGTAAAACTTAGCCAGTGGGTGATGAGGTGTTACGACCCAGTTAAGTCAGAGCTGGTTATACCCGATAGGGGCAGGATACCTATCGATGCAGAAAGCGTTAGCCTCATGTGGGGTTTGCCAAGCTCTGGTTTGAAGGTCTGCTGGGATATGCGCACGGACATTATTAAAGCAGTCAACAAGAAGTTCAATATCAACAGCAGCAACCCCCCAGACCTGACAGCCTGGTGCAAGAAGATAACGGACATGAATGGGGCAGCAGATGATAACTTTGTGCAAGCTTATAGCATGGTTGCGTACAGTTGTTTCTTCGCTCCAACAACTAGCGTCAAAGTCTGCGCACGATGTTACCCGGCTACATCTGATCCTGAACTTATCGACAAGTACAACATATCACAGTTTGTGGTAGACCAAATTAGGGAAGCATTCATGGCACTGGGCACCAAGAAGTCAGTATGCTGTTGTGTGTATCACCTCGTGGTAAGTGCATATAAAACCATTGCATGTAGCCAGATTTTTGTTTCTAATACATTTTTTTACTTTCTGCTGGAAAAATTCATGTGCTAGTTGCCGGAATAACATAGTACGTTTGCTATACTGAGCGTGCATAGTTGCTCCCCATAACATGCTTTAGTTGCTCTTCCATTGGTAACTGCAATTTTTGTTCTACCACTACATGTTGCTTCTTCGAAACAATGTCTAAGTCAGTATTACAAATAAGTTTTGCTCCACCATGCTGACAACTTTTTTTTGGTTTTCCACCGGCTAACTGGATGTTTTCTTACTGTGTTTTAATGCAGCTTAAGTACTTAGATTCACTTGAGGTCGATGAAATGATAAGCAACTGCACACCACGCGCAAATGCGTGGGATGCTGAATTGATAAACACTGTCCTCAATAAAGATATGTTGGGACCTGGGGTGTTTGGGAAATTGCAGGTTAGATCTATCACTAACTCTATAATCCTCTTGGCATCATTTTTTATTTTCCTATGCGCGTCGTATAACCTAACACACTTTCATTTTTTTTTGTACTGGGTGTAAATGTGCGAAAGCTAAAGGAGAAGTATAGGGATACAGCACAAGGTGGGCTTTTTGGCGGATTGCTCAAAGCCGAACAATTTGTGGCCGCGAACTTGCCTGCAAGCTATGATCACAGTGTGAGAATCTCATATTCATTTCTGTTTTTGTTATATCCATATGTTTTTCCTTTTTAGACAGAAGCTAGGTGTTCAGTCTCATACCAAAGTTGCTGCACCATGTTCAAATTTGGTACTAACACCATGTACAAAGTTGATGCACCCAACTAACTACACAGCATTTTTTTAGTAGTTGCTGCTTCTTTTGTGTGCCACTTACTGCTAGTATATACAACAAGATGCTGCCGTTTTCATTTATTTCTCCTTTACTTGCCTCCACCATACTACACTAAAAAATACATAGTTGCTGCAATTTTCCTAGTACAATTAGTCCATGGACCAGATGTATTAGAGCAACATGCGAACTAAATTTGTTTTTTCGCACTGTATTTTTTTGTTGTCTAATACTGGTCATATCTAAATGATGCACAGAAAAAGCGGAAGATATCTGCAATGTTACATGATTACTGCACAGAGTTTGAAGAATCAATGACGAAATGGGTAAAAGGGATTGCTTGCCTTGATGAAGCCGGTACCAGCGGGACCAACTGCACTGGACGGCCTGCAGCAAATAATAGGGGCAAACCAACTGCCAAACGTCAACGCACAAAGCAACAGCAGAAAGAACAACTGTTACCAGAAGAAAGTGATGACGCTGATTCAGATGCTGAGAACAGCCAAGATTTGGTGTTAGATGACGAGGACAGTGATAAAGATGAAGAAGATTCAGAGAAGGAGGGCGATAACAATGATGATGAGGACAGTGATGGTGATAACAATGACGAGGATGATGAGGGCGATGAGGACGGCGATGACGAGGACAGGGATAAAGCCGGTGGAAACGATGGAGGGGACAGCAGCAAGGATGACGACGATGCAGACGGTGGCGGTAACACTGGTGCGGATGCTGGAGCACCAAAGGTACATCCAGACTCCCACGGTGGGAGGTCAGGCACAACCGCCCCTGATACCACCACACGCCAGTTTGTTTGTCAGAAGAGGAAACCAGGGGTAAAAGTAAAGATGGTGCAGCTGCTGAAGGCGAACCTGAGGTTTGCGTCACAGATCAAATGTCGTTACTCGATATATGCAGGATGGAGATTCCTTCCCGGCTGCCAGACATCCCAATCTTCGAGGTAAACACTGTTTGGGATGAGAGCCCCTCTCTCATGAGCAACTTGAAAATTGGTAGCTTATTGAAGCAAATTCCAACATATGAGAGGGAGCAGCCACTCCTGGACGGTCTGTGCACTCCGTCATCATACAATGATTGGTTTGAAGAGTCTCATGGACTACGGCCAGCAAAGACAACCTCACCTGCAATACCACCAGTTGCAGCCACTGTGGCATCAACAACAGGGCCAATATCTGCAACCAGGGCAACTAGTACAAGAAATAAGGCAACTGTGCTTTCACCCAAGGCAACTGTGCTTTCACCTAAGGCAACTGTTAACACAATGCAGTCAACCACAGCAACTACTCGCGAAACAGAGCCTACACCTCAGCCACCTCAGGCATCTAAGCCACCTCAGCCAGCTCAAGCACTACCAGCTACAGCAGCTGTGCCGACACCTCAGGCATCTAAAGCAACCACTCATGGAACAACAACTACTCGTGCAACAGAGCCACCTCAGGCATCTAAGCTACCTCAGCCAGCTCAAGCACTACCAGCTACAGCAGCTGTGCCGACACCTCAGGCATCTAAAGCAACCACTCATGGAACACACAAATGTGCGCCATCTGAAAACGGTGTCCTGCCTCTTTCCTCGAATACCAGCTCTCCAGGGGAAAACTACATCCCGCCCACACCACAGAATTGCCCACCACCTGCACCTGCGCTCAATGAGCAAGTGATTTTTACGCAGGACGAAGTGTATAACTCGATAAGTAAGCTGAACACTCCTACTTCTAAGATACAACAACTGTCGCGGACGAAGTCAGCAGATTCGGGTTTGGAGACAGGGATAGATCACTTCAAACTTCCCATCAGGTGCAACTCAGGTAGCAAAGCCACCGAATATTCCTGCTCTCCCTCTTTCAGTTTGGGACCCGACTTTGAAACGACGCCTGGTCCAAAAGAGTGTCCTGAGCATGTGGGAGGACCCAGTTGCAGCTCTGTTGGTCCCAAGTGGGACATGACGCCGGGTCCAACAGAGTGTCAGGAGCATGCGGTACAACCCAGGTTCAGCTCCGTTGGACCCAGTTGCAGCTCTGTTGGTCCAAGTGGGACAACACACCTGGTACAACAGAGCGTCCTGCAGACGGAGAGCAGGGGGTGCAAATTATTGAGGACGAACTAGAGGACGCATGCATTGAAGCAGAAAGAAATTACAGATCAAAGGAACAACTTGCGCCACCAACTGTTGAATCAGTCATATCGCCCAGCAAGTTCCATACTCCTGCAAAGTCAACTGAACAAGTGGAAGGAGATTGCAGCTCTGCTGGTACCAAAAGTTCCTCCGCTCATCAGCTGCACGCGAGGAGGATAATTAAGCCCACCCCTATTCTGCAGTCACCGTATACCAGCAAAAAAACATATGCATGCTCAGTCGAAGTCAACAGGCTCTATGCACTAGTCCTCCTGCATGGACGAAGACCATCCAGGGGGCAAACTCAGGAAGACTTGAGGTTAACTTTCCTCTTCTTTTATTTTTTCGAGCAAGCCCATACGGTGTTAAAATGCAACTAGGATGATGTTTTAGGGTTTTTTTTTCTAGGATGCATGTTTTTGTTCATGTACAAACCTTCACGCTAAGGTTGTTCCCATGCCATGTTTTACTGTTCAATAATGCATTTGGTAGTTGTTTATTCTTACCATTACTAGTTGCGGCATACATGCTTAAGTTTGACTGCCACAAACTTTTCAAAAGGAGAAATTGCTTCTGTACAATGTCTAAGCTATTTTTTCCAGAATACAGTTGCAACTTCTGCCGTTCAGTGTTATGTGTTCATCCTAGCCCACAGAAACTAAATTTTATGAATATTTCTTCCAACAGCCCCGATATCATCAATTATGGGAAATATCACATCACTCTGCACGAACTTGCTGAGTCCATGAAACCTTGTGGATGGCTCCATACATCCGTCATGGAAATTGGCATCGATTATCTTACGAAAACAATACCAAGTGCAGCTAATAAAGTGATCATGCCGCTGAGGATAGCAGTAAGTACAGGCTCATGTCTATTGCTTTTTCTTTTGTTCATCGCCTATGTAAATTTGCGGCTTACCTGTTTTTTTGCGTCTCTAACATTCTGAAACCACAATCCTGCACAGACCCACATGCAGAACATGGATTGGAGTAGGGCTGAAATCAAGGATCTGTTTAGCAAAGACAGACGCCTAGACAAAAAAGATATGGTAAGTGCAACTAACCCCAAAAACAGATTTTTTTGCTACGACCACTTGTGAAAATTGCTACAACAAAGATAGGGTACTTGCCTCTGTAACATTCATTAGTTGCCTACATTATTAAAACCCTGAAGCAAGTTTTTTCTTCTACGTTTTCGTTCACAGGTGATGCTACCTGTGATACAACCACTAAACCCGAAATCCAAAGTGCTCGTTCACCACTACTTCTTGTTCACCATAAACATTAGAGACAGCAAGTTTCAAGTGCTTGATTCATGGAGAACAATGGATGACAAGTTGCTCAAGGAAATTGTGCAAAGGCTAAGAGCAACAGCCCTCATTCTGTGGGACGACCACTACCCAAATTCAAAAGTAAAGTTAGAAACATTCCGTACCGAAGAAATAGACGTCCCAAAACAGACTACAAAGTAAGCACTTTATTGTTCAGTTTTACCTTCTTAGTTGTTTCATTTATATATGGTCCTTCCACTATGTTTACTCCTAGTTGCTACATTACAACAGGCTGTTTGTTGCTAGTTGCCTACTTGCTGTTTTTTTACAGTTACATAGTTGCTTCAGCTATCAATCACCTGTTGCTCCATATAGCATATTTTTTATGATTGTTGCCCTTTGAGCTTAGAAGTAGTTATTTTCTTATCCCTAGTTGCTTCATAGTACATACATACGTACAGGAGTTTACTATAGTTGCTTTCCTACAAACCAACATCTTTTTATGCTGCAACTAGGCAAACATGATTTTTTTTAATGAATACACGTGCATTTTCCCACACATAGTTTCTGATTTGAGCTTGTTACTAATTTACCTTTTTTCTTTTTTTGCATGTACACATAGCGATGACTGCGGTGTATGCACACTAATGAATGCAGAGCTCTGGGAAGGGAGAATCAGCCCAAGCTACAATCCTAAAGATTTGCCCAACATCAGAAAGCTGTTGACAAACAATTGGGTAACAGCGCTCCAGAACCTTATCGATTGGAAGGCTACACTCAAGCAGCTCCAGCAGCAAAAAAAACTGTAAGATGACATTTTTTTGTACTTGCAGCAATTTAACCAAGTTGCATCAAATTATGTTACGGAAATAATAAATGAAGTTCAATCCACATGCACCATCGGAAGTTGCATCATTCATAGTACAACGAGATCCATGGTTCAGAGTCTTTAGTTGCTGTAATTCGAACCAATGCCGTTACAGAAAGTAATAGACATGCTACATTGTTTTCCTAACTCAAAACTTGCACATAACCAACCCTAACTCAAAACTTGCACGTAATTAAAACACTGCATCTAGGCATTCACTTCAGCCTCTCCTCGCATGTAGCTGCGTTGTGCTTCTCAGAGCCACAAATGCTGCATCTGATCTTCCTCTTAGGGCGCAACTCAAGCGCTGATTGTATCCGGTGTTCTTTCGTTCTTCCTTTTGTATTCGATTTGGGTGGGTCTCTGGGCATCTCTGCATCTGCTGGTGCACTAGGACATGGGCCAGCATCTTGCTTTGCTTTTCTCCTGCGAGACTTGTTCAGCTGCCCAATCTCAGTTAATGCAACCCGTAGGTGTCTGTTCAGGATAGCAGTAGCTTCATCCGACCGGCAAGCAACTTTTGAAACTTTTGCGCAAGATATGTTCAGGTTTGACTGCCGAATCTGGCATTGCGCCTCGGGGGGCATCGCAGCTGTCGGCAACTCAACTGCTGGTGGCATAGCACTGGGCACTGCACTTGGGGTCCACCGTTTCAGTATATAGCGTTCTGGTATCACATCCACCCCTAGGTGTGTGAACATCTTCAAAATGTGACAACAGAGCAAACCATCACGATCCATCTTGGTGCACTCACACGAGTAGGAGCCCTCAGCAGGATTTGCTGCAACCAAGTAGGTTCTGGAACCATATTTCCCACAGAACCTATTTGGCTCCAGCCTGTAATAGTTGCCTCCAGAAGGCCGTACATTGTACCTCCCTATCAGCTCAAACTCGTGTCGAAACTTCAGATATATATCCCTTGTGTACACTGCCAGAGCTTGCTCCTCAATGCGGAAATCAGACCATGGACGAAGTTCCAGGAAATCAGTCCTGTAGTCGTTCCCACCCTCCTTCACGAGTACATGCACCTGAATTCTCTCGTACTGATGAACAAAATCTAGTACTGACTTGTAGGGGTTGACATATTGCTTCAGAACAGCATTGAAACCTTCACTCCTTTGTGTAGACTGGAGGAAAGGGAAAAACCGGTGCCTGAAGTAACATGGAACCCATGAAGCCCTGTTATCGTACAGCGTAGCAAAGTGTTTGTGCGCAGCAGCAGCAGGCCATTTACCCAGAAACTGCGCCCATTTTGCTTCAAACTCATCTGGAGAGAAGCTGAAATCAATACAGTCATTGAAATCTGCAGACAACCCAGGGTTCCTACCACAAACTGTCCCACATTCCCGTTGCGCCTTCTGCATTATGTGCCAGCGGCAGTTCCTGTGAACAGACAGTGGGAAGATCCTCTCGATGGAAGCTTTCATTGCTATGTCCTGATCCGTAATAATGTTGTCAGGCTGACGTCCACCCATAGCCTCCAGAAAACATCCAAACAACCAATCGAAGCTACTGGCCAACTCTTGCCTGATAAAGCCACACCCCAACATGATAGACTGACCATGCTTGTTGATGCCAATAAATGGTGCGAAAGGCATGTTATATTTATTAGTCAAGTAGGTTGTGTCAAACGACACAATGTCATGATAAGCCTCAGCATATGCCCTCCGTGCTGCGCCGTCAACCCAAAAAATGTTTTCAGCCTACCCTCATCATCCTTTTTTACCCGGTAGAAGAAATCTGAATCTTTTTCTTGCTGTTCCTTGAAATAGCTGATTACTTGCTCCAAATCTCCTTCATCATCATTTACCAATGTTGCACAAAAGTTTGTTATCGTCTTCGCCGTATACGGGACAAGCAACTCTGAACCATAGTACTCTGACATGATTTTCATAATTCTTCCTGCATTTACAGAAAAAGATAAAAGGTTTATACAAATATGAGAGGGGAGGGGGGAAAGCAGTAACTGACAACATGAAACTCAAGTACCAACTAAGGGCATGGAAACATGCATTGCACAAATGCAACAAACCATGTTTTTCAGCAACTAATGCATTAGCCTACATCAGCTAGCAAAGTACATCAGCCAGCAACTAGCAAAGTACACCATATGGAAAAAAGACCAGCAACCAAAACTGCATTTTAGTACACTATTTTTGTCACAATAGCACTGACCCACGTTGCACGTTTTTCCATAGCCTCTGTAACATATAGCAACTAACACAACCAGCAACTTCCACAGTACTACAGTAGCAACTAACATTACATAAATGCAACAAACCATGTTTTCCATAGCAACTAGTGCTTCAGCCTACAGCAATAAACGACGCTGATAACTAAGCAGGTTCCGTCTAAAAAAAACATACCTGCACCCAAATTTGTCTTGTGCAGATTCGTCACGAACTCTTTTTCATCCGGTGGTA
This sequence comes from Poa pratensis, assembly GCA_947311845.1. Taxonomy (NCBI): domain Eukaryota; kingdom Viridiplantae; phylum Streptophyta; class Magnoliopsida; order Poales; family Poaceae; genus Poa; species Poa pratensis. The sequence goes on from CAMZMU010000082.1 coordinate 23,894,583, forward strand.
TGCCATGGTGTGACCTCAAGTATTTAGTAAGTGAGGGTCTCCATGTGAGAGGATGGTTATGTTCTTCTTCGAATCTAATCACCTCCCATCTGCCATCCTTCAACTTGACAACCATTTTCGCCTTGCAGTGTGTCTTTTTTATTGTTTCCCTCATCCTCTTCTTTGGTGGTTTCTTCTGTCACCTTGGGCAGTGATGTCTGCAACTACAGAAGCAATCTCTGCAGCTTCTATGTCTATTTCATCTGGAGTTGGTGCATCTGGTATAGGGCCCACAGCAACTTGTTTTTCAATCCCACCATTGTCATCTTCTGGCCTCCTGAATTTGTTGCACGCAAACTGCTGCTTCTCCAACTCGCCAGTGTAGGCAGACCTCCTTGACGTGTTCTGTTTGATAGAGAACCCCTTGATCGCAGCATAGGCGTTGTAGTGCGCCTTTGCCTCAGGCAACGTGTCAAAACGCAATCCAACATAGGGAGCGTTAGGCTGTGAAGAAACCTCATCATCACCCATTCCATCAGCACCTGAAACTGTGTTCGTCGCACCATAGCTAGTTCCGGGACCCGTTGTCGTTGTTGCTGGACCCCCACCAGCATCATCCATACGAGTGTTGATATCAGGCTGTGGTGACTCTCCAATAGCCTCACCAAGAAGGTTCGAAAAATAATTCGGTGGCATGCCACCAATGCCATCGTCCATATCAAATGCAGCTTCATATTGATCAGTGTTTCCATAACCCACCTGTAAAAAAGTACATGCGTGAAAAAGCAGACACATGAACGTGACAGTTGCAACAAGTATGGAGGCAACTTGTATTCTAAAAACCAGCAACTACATTGTGCTAAAAACGCAACTACAATGAATATGCATGCAACTATCCCATTCTAGATTGGTTCCTATTTGTGCTACCAGCACCTAACTAACATTTTTACTCCTATCAACCTGCAGGTACAGCAAATGACAAGAAACCATCAGGAGCAAGTATGCTTCCTAGGAGCCGCAGATTTTTCCGGGTCAGTTCTACACAAGTTTAGGGGATCGGAGTCGCAAAAACCTGCTGTGCTACACTTAACCATGTTCATCATGAGTTTTCATTTCTGTATGCTGCAACTACTTTGCTACGGTTGTCGGAAACCTTCGATCTTTTGGAACCATGTGTCATCATGTTAGCAACTAGCTTGCTACTTTCTGTGTATATGGTTGCTGGATATATCTGAACTTGGAAACATGTTCAACATGGTTTTTTTCATGCTTTCTGTATGCTGCAAGTTCTGTGTACTACTTTTTTTTGCTATATGGTTGCTCTATTCAGCATGCATAGTTGCTGCTTACATCATTTTAGTTGCTCCTCACCAAGTACACAGTTGCTACTCGTACCATTATACAGTTGCTGCTCAACACACCCACATAGCTGATACTAACTCCATGCATGTTTGCTGTTTCTTAAGACCTAGTAAGATTCTGACACACCTGCAAGTGTGTAGCAACTAGACTACCTAGTTGCATGCCCCCATCTAGTACGATTATGGCACGGTTGCTGCAATTTTCCTAGTACAATTAGTCCATGGACCAGATGTATTTTAGAGCAACATGGAGCTGCATGTGTACATATCAATTCTCCTTTACTTGCCTCCACCATACTACACCTGCAAGTTGTTTGCACCTAGACTGTGTACTGCATGCCACGCAACTAGTTCCTGATTCAGTGGACAAACCTGATTCAGTGGAGGATCTTGAGCTCCTGATGTGGCCCCGTTTCTAGATGTTGTTGCACCGGGATAGCTACCCATTGCTGCCATCAGGAGTTGAGCAGCAGATCTTGGGGAGGCATCCATGGCTGCTGGGGAAGAGGACCAGAGAAAGAGGATGTGAGGTGGAGGCGAAGGAAGAGAGGTGCCGGCGGTGGGGTTTGGAGGAATAGAGAAAGAGAACGAGAGGATGCTTCTAGGTCAGGGACAGGATCCCTTTATATGGGGCCCCAAAGGGAACTGGACAGATGTCCAACAAATCTGCACCTGGGCGGGTGGATCGGGGCAACTCGCGCCTTATTTTTTTCCATCTCCCGCGCGCTCTCCCGCGCTGCCCTTTTCGCAAGAAAAGGGTGAACTTTTTGGTTGTTTGGAACGCCAGCACATGTCGCTGTCGCTGTGCGAGGACCACCTATAATCTGGACGGTGCGCTATTTGGATGGATGGAACGCCCAAAAGCCCTGGGGACATGTCGCTGTCGTTGTCCTACGTGGACAACATTAATAGTGAGCGCTCCATCCTACCTCCGGGCGCCCGCTAGACCGGTCCAATACTCATACATCATAAGATGATGGGTCTAATGCGAGAATCAGAGGTGGACCCAATAGAACATCGTGACCTGGGCGCGTCCTAAGGCGACAAAATATTTCTTAAACAAATATAAGTACGATTGAGCAAATATAGTTTTCACAATGGTTCTAATACAGAATTACATATACAGTACATCACTCGTGGCACCAGAATTCCTTTTATCCGAGCAAAATTGTTGGACCTCATCAAACAATCCCTCTCAACCACTTTCTCTAAGAGAGGCCAACCAATTTAAGACCATTAACTAAGTTCGTTGCATGCATGATAATAGATCTTATTTTGCAAAACATGCGAAACCTCACTTGTGATGGCAAGCAACTTTATCACAAGCTTTAAAATGAAAGCAAATATGTACTCCCTCCGTTCGGAAAAGGATGTCACAAAAATGAACTATAGAACTATCTATAGTTCATTTTTGTGACATCCTTTTCCGAACGGAGGGAGTAGTTCTCAGTTTCTCTATCAAGCACGAAGTTTGGGTCAATTTATGTCACTCGTCATTGACCTCACGGAGAACATATATTGTTGTCAACCACATTTCATTCAAACGAAGCAAAGTTGTATAATGTGACCTTCATCTAGTATAGTGGGCCTAGTGAGACTTGTTTCTTGATTCAGTCATCTTCCACCAGATATTTCACTCCTCTCAGTCATATCCAACTATATGTTCATGATGTTTTTCCGTAAGCACATGCACATCTCTCTTTTGCAAGATGCAATTGATCTAGGTCACAATCAAGGAGATGTACTAAAGAAAAAACATGAATGGATGAACAAGAACTAGCAACGGACACAGCTATCGATTGCAAACAATAGGCAAAGCAATGAAAGGCTTAGGTTTTTTTGTCCGAGATTTATTTCGTAAGCAATTGAATTTGCCTCCCATATTGGAAGCAGCGCCATATTCCTGGCCTCATAGACGGATAGCTAATCTATCTATACTTCTTATAAAGCAAAACCCTACTAACTTGCATTAATTATTTTCTATCTCAACATGCAAGCTATCCACATCATCCATTCTCTTAACCAATCAATTGTCCATGTCATCTCCACTAATACTTATTAATCACACATCATCTATTCCTTAAGTCATATCATCCACTATTTGAGTCATTATTTATCCATGTCATCCCAAATTTATTAATGATTTTCTAACCATCCATGAAAACTATTCTAATTATAATTTCTTTTATACATACAATTACCTCATCAATTTTAATTGTTAAATATACAAATATTCTTAATTGATTAAATCTAGATTCTCGATTATGGTGCCCAATCGAATCCCGAATTCAATTTTAATTGTTAAATATACAAATATTCTTAATTGATTAAATCTAGATTCTCGATTATGGTGCTCAATCGAATCCTGAATATTCCCGAAATTTTTTCCCGTTACATGTGTCATATGTCCTTTAGTTTATATTATAATTTTTTGAAAAAAGTTCCAGCTACAACGCGCGGGGGTATCTTTCCAGTAATCTATATGAAAAAGGAGCTATTTTAGTGCATCCGGTGTAGTCTCATGGATATGATATACAGAGAAAGAAATCGTTCCACGACATTGCCTTTGTTATTCACATATGTACAACAAAACAACTATAAGAAAGTTAAATGAAAGAGAAGTGTGAAACAATAGGTATATTTAATTACAAGACAACACTAGTATACTACTAACCTCCATTTCCGCCATTTGTTGTTTCACTGTTATGTTACGTTTTTCATAAATAAGAACGAGGGATTTCTTATTACCAATTTCTCCCGTATCACCTCGGTGATAAGAACAGACAAAGGTTTGGGGCGGCGGGCCTGCTCGTTTTGGTGCTATGATGTGTGTTTAGTCCGTCTCGTGATGGTCATTGGTACTCATGTTGTGAAGAACAGAGATACATTTTGTTATTTGTTGTTGCTGAACTGCTCGTCGTGATGGTGTGTGGGGATGTTGGTCTGCTCGCTGCTACTGCTAGCTTTGTTGTTGCTATACGTTGAACTTCATTGCTATACATAACTAAATTTTGGTGTTGCTAGTAGCTGTTAATTTGCACTAATTTGTAGATGATGCTAGCTGAATTTTGTTGCTACTCTTTGTAGGCTACTAAGCAATTTACGCTAATTTGTAGATGATGCTAACTGAATTTTGTTGCTACATACTATGTAAATGTTGTTGCTACTCTTTGCTACCTACAAAGTTAGCTGGACTTGTTGAACTTTGGTGGATCTGATTTTAGAAAATCCGTTGTTGGGTCTAACGCGCGTTTACTCTACACATCCTTTCTCTTCTCGCCCCACTCATGTGTTGCTGCTCTTTCATCCCAGCTAGCCCCCCCTCCTAGCACATATCCTTTTCTACTTGTAGGGTCCTCCCTTCTTCTACTCCTCCTCCAAGGTGCCCATGGGCTGGCTAGGACGCCATGTATGAACTCAAGAGGTGGAAATCCAACCCGCCATGGATGTCCACATCGAATATCGTGGGCTTTGGGAAGGTGATGTCATTGCAAGGAGTTTGGAGTCGTCGGATTTGTCATTGACGATGCTCCCGTGAGTCAGATTTGTTCCGACGAAGTCATGCTCCAACAAAAGGTTGGTTTCCGTGGATTTTTTTGATGTTGCATGAGTGGTTTTCAAAAACTCGTGTCCGTTTTGCTATGAACATGCGAACCAGACGTTGCGACGATTTTGGGTGTCTATTGCAAATGTTGCTTCAATGTTGCAAATATTTTCGTGAGTTGCAACAAACATTGTCCTCCCATGCTGCTTATGTGTGTTGACTTTTTCCTCCGTAAAATGCACCCGTGGAGATTTGCTGCTTACTCATGTGTTTTGCAGGTTTTGCTACATATGCTTTTTCAAATATGATACTCCCTCCATCCAAAAATAAGTGTCTTAAATTTGACAAAAAGTGGATGTATCTATATATGAAACATGTCTTGATACCTTCACTTTTGAGCAAACTTGAGACACTTGTTTTTGGACGGAGGGAGTACATGTTTTGCTGCTTAATATGCTGGTCTGTTTGGAAGCATCGTAATGCTTGGGTGTTTGGAGATACCAGGCGTCAGTTCACTGTTGTTCAACTAGCGGCAAAGAATTCTTGATGAGCAGAGGCTTTGGATGATGGCGAGAAGAGGCACCACTGAGCTTGGGCAATGTAGGAGGAGGAGTTGGCACTAGAATTAGCGAGTAGTAGTCTTAGAGCAAGTACAATAAGTCCTAGTCAGCTGGCTATAAGAGAGTCCACGTCATCTAAATCCTAGGTGGAGGAAAGAGAAAGGAAGAGAGAGAAGGGAGCGGGCGCTCCAGCTATCGCCGGCTACAGCACAGAAACCAAAACGTTAACGCCCGCATGCAGCTAGCAGGGAAGGCGAGAGCTGGCTGCATGCATTCATTGCCAGGTCTCCTGTGTCTTGCATGCATAGAGCGCATTAGAAGTAATAAAATATTTAAATATTCACTAACTCTAATCTAATAGCTAGCTTGTTGTACTTGTGCCGGCTTTAGCTGACATGGCATGTTTTTGTTGCCGGCACTCGGCTACGTTATTGTTCTTGCTCTTAGGCGTGTTCTGGAAAGAAAAATACAGTGTTTTTTTTTTAAAAAATGCCTACGTCACGTCTCGTCACTGACAGCCGGAGCCCAGCTTCAGCGGCGATACGGTCTGACCAGTTTTACGAACCAATGAGCCGCCACTAACCGCCCTCTCTCGCGCGCGACCAACCAATCCCCTCCCTAAACCCTAGCCTCGCCGCCGCCGCCACGCCATGGAGACCCTCAAGCGCAAGGCGCTAGACACCCCGCCGCCGACGTGGAATCGCCTCTCAAGCCGCCGCGCCCCGACGCGGGGCTGCCGCCCGCCCCTGCCGCCTCCGAGCCCGTCGCCTGCGTGCACGACGTCTCCTACCCCGAAGGCTACGATGCGTCCACCTCCGGCTCGCGCATCGTCGCCGGCGGCGGCGAAGGCGCCGCGCCGGCCAAGACGTTCCCGTTCCCGCTCGACCCTTTCCAGTCCGAGGCCATCCGGTGCCTCGACAACGGCGAGTCCGTTATGGTAATAAATGATTACAGCAGCTTCCCGTGCTAATTACGCTGCCCTTGGCTTAGCTACTCCAGCGATTCCACTGTAAACGCTGGTCTTTTTATTCGCTCTACCTGCTGGATTGAGCAATTTGTCTTGCTGTCTGCCTTTCATGCGTATTTATCAGGTTTCAGCTCACACGTCAGCAGGAAAGACGGTGGTTGCTCTATACGCGATAGCGATGTCCCTGCGGAATCAGCAGCGGGTCATCTACACGTCTCCGATCAAGGCCCTCAGCAACCAGAAGTACAGAGAGTTCAAGGAAGAGTTCTCCGATGTCGGCCTCATGACTGGGGATGTCACCATCGAGCCAAATGCCTCTTGCTTGGTACTATTCCCATTGCCAGCTTCAGTCGAATTTACTCTTTTGTTTTTCTATCCGTGTTCCGTTTGGTACTTAGAGCGTGCTCGGAAATGTAGGTCATGACCACGGAGATTTGGCGTAGCATGCAGTACAAGGGGTCCGAGGTCATGAGAGAGGTCGCTTGGGTTATCTTCGATGAGGTGCATTATATGCGTGACAGGGAGAGAGGAGTGGTGTGGGAGGAGAGTATAGTGATGGCTCCCAAGAACTCACGGTTTGTGTTCCTCTCGGCAACTGTACCTAATGCCAAGGAGTTTGCTGACTGGGTAGCTAAGGTTTGTCTGCAGTTACCTCCCTTCTTCTGTTGTTGCCTTGGCTTTGGTACTCCTGGTTCATAAGAAATCATAAGAAAGTTTGCCGCTCAGTAAGTTTAAGGGATATGCACATATGTTGATTCACATAAATATCTATTTTCTGGATGCATTTGATGTCATACATGATCAAGCATTCATCTATATTTTTAATATATGTGTATTCTGCGTGATGAAAGACGGTTATGTTTCTCAGGTACATAAGCAACCTTGTCATATAGTATACACCGACTATCGGCCTACGCCTCTCCAGCACTATGTATTTCCTGCTGGAGGTGATGGCTTGTACCTGGTAGTTGATGAGAATGGCAAGTTTAGAGAGGACAGTTTTCAGAAATCTCTGAATGTCCTTGCACCTACTAGTGGTGGTGACAAGAAGAGGGAAAACGGGAAGCGACAAAAGGGCGTCACGGCAGGCAAACCTCATGAGGAAAGCGACATATTCAAGATGGTGAAAATGATAATTCAGCGTCAATATGACCCTGTGATTCTTTTCAGCTTTAGCAAAAAAGAATGTGAATTTCTTGCTATGCAGGTAAGTTCTTTTCTAGATTGGTATTCAATGATAGAAATAGCTCAAGGAAGTAAATGTCCTAATTGATTTTGAATATTCCGCTTGTTTTGTAGATGGCCAGGATGGACTTGAATGGGGATGATGAGAAAGTGAACATTGAAACCATTTTTTGGAGTGCCATGGACTTGCTTTCAGATGATGATAAAAAACTACCCCAGGTTTCAAATATGCTTCCCTTACTGAAGCGCGGCATTGGCGTTCATCATTCTGGTCTGTTGCCCATATTAAAGGAAGTGATTGAGATACTTTTCCAAGAGGGACTCATCAAGGTTAGCAAATCTTACCGATCACATGGCTTTTTGCCTTTTTGGGCTCCTGCTATTCCTTGCCTCAAAACTAGCGTGTTATTGGAATTGTGGTAGTGTACCAATACTCTGGATGAATAACATTATAAACACATTCTGTTAAATTTTCCTTCTTGCTTGGAGATAAAACTGTGTGCCTTAGGAGGTGAGGTTATAGTTGTTGGTTTTCACACCATAGAAGCAGATGATGAATTAGGTCTTTATTGTAGTTTGTGTTGATTTGTAGCTTTGTATTGAACATGGAGTATTTTTTTCTTGAATCTGCGATGCAAAATGTGTATATATATATATTTTGTAACCCAAGGCTTTTGTGAAAAATAACATTGTAGAATTTGACTGAACGAAATTGACAGGCCTAAATTTTGTCAAGTACTTATTGTTTTTACTCTCTGACATAAACTGATGATTTGAACTATTTATTTGAAATGAAAGTGTGATATGGGTTTTGTGACTTCTGGTTTCTTGCTGACACTGAAATCTGGTGTCGCAGTGTCTGTTTGCGACAGAAACGTTCAGTATTGGATTGAACATGCCTGCAAAGACTGTTGTGTTCACAAATGTACGAAAATTTGACGGGGATCGATTCAGATGGTTGTCAAGTGGAGAGTACATCCAGATGAGTGGCCGTGCCGGTCGTCGAGGTATTGATCAGCGTGGTATCTGCATATTGATGGTAGATGAGAAAATGGAACCCTCGACTGCCAAAATGATGCTGAAAGGAGGCGCTGATAGTTTGAACAGGTCTGTATCATGTATTCCTTGCTCGGTTGCTCCTAATTCTATCTACAGAACAAGAACATACATACATCCCAACTAAATATTGTGAATGGAAAGACCATTTGGACCAGGATTAAGACTGGGATTGGCCTTCCCAGTCTGATGAGTCACTTGGTTTACACTATGCTTAAAATGGTTGACCGCCATATCTATGGTGAATAACTAAACAATGTCGTTTATGCATGCTATGCCTGTTCCTTGCATCTTGGAATCTTGAGTTTCAATTGCTTGAGTTCTCATTTAAGGCTTCTGTATTTTTATGTTTCTTTCAGTTGTTTAAGTGCACATTTTTCTTCTATGTTGCTGGCTCTCACATTATTATCTTCTTGATTAGTGCCTTTCATTTGAGCTACAACATGCTGTTAAATCAAATGCGCTCTGAGGATGGTGATCCAGAAAAGCTTCTTCGGCACTCATTCTACCAATTTCAAGCAGATCGAGCTCTCCCTGATCTTGAGGTTTGGAAATGATATTGTCCATGTGTCTTTTCTTTGAAGATTTTTTTAGCATTTGCTGGCTGCCTCCCGTCTGTTCATTTGTGATCCTTTTAGCTAATACTAGAAAACATCTCTGGTAGCTTTGCGCATACATGCATGTTCTTTGTATCCCATGTATTCTTTTGTAAGTGTGTTGTATATATAAAAAGAAATATTTGTTGGGGGTCTTCCTACTGTTTCCATGAAATTAAAAAGAAAGAATAGAGGAAAAGTTCCTTCCTGCCACAACAATGTGTTTTTGACTTGCTTTTGCCCATGTATGATATGGTTGCATGTTTAGAAGATTCTTCATAATGCCACCCACTGTGTTTTGTTGCGTTCCTGAGGGCTTCACACATGCATAGTTGCAGTGACACTTGTGTTGTACATGTGTCCCGATGTTGCTAGCCAGCCTGCATATACCAGTTAGTATAGCAGTTTGTATCGGTAAACTGGCTGTTATCAGTTATCACTTACCGTAACAGTGCCTTTTTGTTACCATCAGAAGAACTTCTACCAACAATATACCCCTGCTACTGAAGCATTATATCCCTGGAAGGAACTTATCCTGACATTCCTCTGTATTTTGTGCAGAGGCAAGTTGGGGAACTGGAAAAAGAGAGAAGTTCCATGGTTATTGAAGATGAGGAGAGCTTGAAGGATTATTATTATCTCTTGCAGCAGTACAAAACTTTAAAGAGGGATGTCCGTGATATTGTACTTTCGCCAAAATATGTTCTGCCTTTCTTGCAATCTGGAAGGCTTGTTCATGTTCAATATAGTACAGATGAGCAACCCACCTTCTCTATTGACGAAAATGTCACATGGGGAATTATAATAAACTTTGAAAAGGTGAAAACCAATGCTGAAGGTACATATACTCCTCTTAGCTATTTTTTATTTTCTGTTCACGGGGTTCGCTCAAGTTGTTTGGCAGTGGAATTCCATAATAGATGTCATAGTTGAAACATTTTTAGATGGATCTGCAACTGAACATCAGTCTCAAGCAGAAGCAGTTAACTCATGAATAACTGCAATGAAGTTTTAATACGTCATGATCAGTTGATCATACATGTTTTTCCTATGGCCTTTACACTCATGTGCACGAGCTTAGTTATGACTGATATTGTTACCTTTGGCATTATAGTCTAGCTTCCTACTCTTGGGGTATGTACTGGCCTGCAGCCAAGTGCCTCTTCAGAGTTCACATAAGTAAAACCACACTTGTCTCAAGTAAAGTGGACTGGATGAAACCATGTCTCTAAGGAGTTAGCTTGATCCAAAGCTAAATATATTATTGATCTGTTTAAGCCTATCTATGAGAACATACGGTCGGTTGTTTTAGATGAACTTTAAGACCGCTGCTACTGAAGCATTATATCCTGGAAGGAACCACACTTGTCTCAAGATGGACTGGATGAAACCATGTCTCTAAGGAGTTAGCTTGATCCAAAGCTAAATATATTATTTATCTGTTTAAGCCTATCTATGAGAGCATAAGGTCGGTTGTTTTAGATGAACTTTAAGACTACCATCTCTCTTTTGTTCCTACTTTGTCTTGTTTTAATACCTGAAGTTAGGTTACCATTGTGATTCTAACACTGAATTTTAAGTTAATTACTTTACACATCTAAGAGGGAGAAATACTGAAAGGTTTTTGTAGTTACCTGTCTCTGATGAACTTCTGGTTTTTGTTCTTACAGACAGGAGGCCTGAGGATTATGATTACACTGTTGATGTCCTCACCAGATGTTCTGTAAACAAGGACATGATTGGAAAGAAAACTATGAAGATTATTCCCCTCAAAGCCCGTGGAGAACCGGTTGTTATTTCGTTGCCGCTTTCTCAGGTTGTCTACTTTTCCCATATCACCAGTTAGCATGCCATCTTCTAACCGTTTATCGGATTGCAAATTTGTTGGTTTTCTCCCTTTAATCCTAAATTAAACTGAATGGACAGATCGATGGACTAAGCAGTGTTCGGATGTACATACCTAAGGACCTTTTGCCTGTAGAAGCTCGAGAAAACACCTTGAGGAAAGTTGAAGAAGTGCTTTCAAGGTTTGCTAAAGATGGGATTCCTCTATTGGACCCAGAAGAAGATATGGAAGTAAGAAAATCTAATGCATGTCGTATTGTGAGTTTCCTCTTATTTCGTTCTAATGATTTTGTTCCATTTAGGTAAAATCAAGCTCCTACCGGAAAGCTACCAGAAGGATTGAAGCCCTCGAGAGCTTATTTGAGAAGCATGACATCCGTAGTGCTCCCCATATCGAACAGAAGCTGAAGGTGTTTCATGCTAAACAAGAAATATCAGCCAAAATAAAGTCCATAAAGAAAACAATGCGGGCTTCGACGGCTCTAGCCTTCAAGGACGAGCTCAAGGCCCGAAAACGAGTTCTTCGTAGGTTGGGGTAATGCATCCTTTGACACCCAAAATGATGTTTGTCTTTGGAGTGCCTGCTCCTTAGAAGCTTGCAAAATGAAATTTCTTGTTATAGAATATTTAGTGAACGAGGTGATACGTGATAGGATAGGGGTAGCGCCGATTGAAGAGAAGCTAGTCCAACACCGACTAAGGCGGTTTGGGCATATCTAGTGCAGGCCCTCAGAAGCACCAGTTAAATAGGTGGTACTCTGGAGGGCTGGGAAAACATGAGGGGTAGAGGGCGACTAAAGTTGACATGAGAGGAGGCGGTAAAAAGGGACTTGAGGGCTTAGAATGTACCGAGAGTTTTGGCTCTTGATAGGATGGCATGGAAATCACCAATCCATGTGCCAGAATAGTAGCTTACTCGTACATTTTTCCCTCTCTTTCACGTTTTAGTTTCTTATGTTTGTTGGATTTCATTAGCCTACCCTAACTTGCTTGGGACAAAAGGCTTAGTTGTTGTAGTAGAATATTTAGTGAACTAGGCAACATAATATTCTCATGTTTATCACAAAGATCCTTCGCTGTTCTGCGCTGCAGATGGTGGATTCTTAGGAAGTATTTCTTGCGGAAATATCATCAGGACAATAAATATACGATCTTTCTGCTTGGGCACCTAAAGAAAACAAAGACATAACACAACTATTTACTAAATTGGACGATCATTGGCATGTACTTCAATGCTAATGATAACATCATTGTTTGAAAATTATAGGTGTATCTCGTGGGTAATCATTGTAAATTGCAATTTGGTTGTATTGTGATTATATGAAGGATCATGTTGATTGTCTCTCGTGTGAATTTATAGAATTCATATGTTAAGTCAATTTCCAACTTGTTATGTTGCACACATTCTTACCAGAGTATTTTGTTTCTTTCAGATACATCACCAGGGAGGATGTTGTGGAAGTAAAGGGCAAAGTGGCATGTGAGATCAGCTCAGCTGATGAACTGACATTGACTGAGCTTATGTTCAGTGGTACTTTGAAGGATGCTACTGTCGAGCAGATGGTGGCCCTGCTTTCTTGCTTTGTTTGGCAGGAAAAGCTTCAGGATGCAGCAAAGCCAAGGGAGGAGCTCGACCTGCTCTTCTACCAGCTGCAAGAGACGGCACGGAGGGTTGCGAACCTCCAGCTTGAATGCAAGGTACGTAATTTACTAGTAAACGACCATCTGAAAATTGTTGATGCTATAGAATTGCAGTTAAATGTTGTGACTTGCTGTTCTGGCCTAATGCTGAGACCTGTTCTTCTGGCCTAATGCTGAAACCTGTTTGCTGTTCTGGCCTTGCCAATGACAGATCGAGATCGACGTGGAATCTTTTGTGAACTCCTTCCGTCCTGATGTGATGGAAGCCGTGTATTCGTGGGCCAGAGGGTCCAAGTTCCACCAGATCATGGAGATGACCCAGGTGTTTGAAGGCAGCCTGATCAGGGCCATCAGGCGGCTCGAGGAGGTCCTGCAGCAGCTGATCCTGGCGTCCCAGTCGATTGGCGAGACCCAGCTTGAAGCAAAACTCGAGGAAGCAGTCAGTAAGATCAAGAGGGATATCGTGTTTGCGGCATCCTTGTATTTGTAACACCTCTTACTGGCGCCATGCATGCATGGTTTGGCTTCCTCAGAAGAGCTCCAGTGAGCATAGAAGGTTATCTATCACTGTCCGCTGTTGTTTTCTTGAGCCGTTTTGTCGAGCGACATGGTGGAGCTGCCTTACCCAGTGTTCGGTCACAGGAGCGGCCTGTCGTTGTCATGGCGGATAAAATTTTGTCACCTTGTAGGTTGTAGAACAAAGCCTGATTGGATCGATTAGAGTTGGCCAATGACGCTATCTGTACCCTACTGATATTTTCCATGTACACATAAACTACAGATGCACTACTTGATACCTTGTTCTTAGAGTACTCATCTTATCCGTGGAGAGTATGAGTGTCCGATAGATCTTGTAAGGCTACCTCGACTTCACTCGGATGCCCGCTTGTCACGAGTCATCTGTTTGTGAAACCTTTTGACAAATATATTTATACATACATGGCGTCTAGCCTGAACCCAAATCCCTGTCATTTTTTTTGTACTAGCTACATTTCGAATTAACTGAAGTTCTAGTTTTGTTCTAAGTTTGACTTCTCAAGTTTAATATCTGTCACCTCAAATTTAGTGTATATGAAGTTTTAAAAGTTTGGGGTGGGACGGTTTGGCTCCTGAGTTAATATGCTCCTGTTAGAATAAAAAAATTGACAAAAATAGTAAAACATTTTAGAAAATTCTGAAAATTTTGGTGATGAATGTATACAAATGCTATACATACCTGCCAATTTTAATTTTGAAATGACACGTGTGGTGCTCCATGCGAATAAAGCAAAACCAGTGTTTAAAAAAAAGATCCCATTTTGGCCAATGATTTTTTTGCACAACATGCCACAAATGTCCATTTCACCTCGAAATTTGGCACGTATGTAGAACATTTGTATATTTTCATGACCAATATTTTTCAGAATTTTTTTGAGATGTTCTACTATTTTTCGATTTTTATTCTAACAGGAGCATATGAGCTCGGGTGCCAGTCTAATTTCTGGTTTGAAATATATTTTATTATTTTATAAGGAATATAGCGGAAATCCATTTGTGCTCCCTCTGTTTAAAAAAATTAAAAATCATATTTCGGAGTTTCAAAAAATTGTGAAACAAATCATGGATATTCTCAAATATGTATTCTAAAGACGTGCACAATTTCAATTAGAAATACTTTGTATTTTGGGCTACACAAAAATGACAAAATATTAAAAAGTTTGAAGATTTGAAACACTATACTCAGATATGTACATTTGTCTTTTTTGGGTAGTTCAAAATATAAAGTATTTCTAATTGAAATTTTGCACCTTTTTATAATACATCATTAAGAATATCCATGATTTCTTTCACATTTTTTTAAAACTTTGAAATATGATTTTTAAATTTTTTTAAACACAGGGAGCAATGGAGGTCAGGATTAAGAAATCTCCACTCGGAATATAGTATCTTCAACATGTTTGTCCAGGCTGAAAGGATCGGTATGGCCACCTAGAGAGGGGGGGGGGGGGGGGGGGGGTGGGGTGCTACTCAATTTTTAGCTCTTTTTCGAATTTAGGCTTGACACGAAGGTAAATTCTCTAGATATGCAACTATGGTGAATTTAGCTATATGACAAGTTAACACTAGACTAAGCACGATACAAGTAAAAACTAGCGAGAAAGGAGTAACCGAATGGGAAGCACGCGGAGACAAGGATGTATTCCCGAGTTCCTCCTTTTTAGGGGAGTACGTCTCGTTGGAGGGGTGTGAGTTTCAAACTCAAACGCCACAAATGGCCTCACACTATTCTCCGATGAGCCTTGCCCAAAAGCTCAGTTCACCTTCACTATCGGAATTCTTCAAGGCGGAATCCGGAGCCCTTACAACAAACTTGAGGCTCAACCCACAAAAAGATTGGGGGTCTCCCAAGCACCACAACACCTGTTACACAAAAGTAACAAGCAAGTAAGTACAACAAGATGCCTCAAATCTCTCAAGTGAATGAGGGGGAAATGAAGAACGCTTTGGTGAAGTAGTAGATCCGGGTCTTCTCCTTCAATCCTCCAAAGATCAACGAGTTTGGGTGAAGGGATTGGGACATCTAGTGATTCTTGAGCTTACAATAATGGTGGACTTCAATTTGGGGCGAGCTAAAGAGCTGGACGTAGGTGGAGGGGTATTTATACCCCTCCCAGAATTCTGCCCGTTGGAGTCGCCAGAAGTCGGAAATTTCCGAGTGAAGTGTAGACCAGATATTCCGGCCGACCGGAATATTCCGGGGAAACCGAAATCTCCGATCGAAAGTTCCGAGACACTCCAGAGGCTCGCGCAGCTCGTTGCTCTTCTTTCCTTAGCCAAAATCTTGGGGACCGGAATATTCTGAGCAAACGAAATATCCGACCCCAAACTTCCGAGTCGATCCAGAGGCTCACGCTTCTTTTCCTTAGCCATAAAGATTACTCAGGACCAGAGAAACCGGATATTCCGATTTGGGTTGAGATCGGAATATCCGAGTTCTCTGACTGAACTGAATGTCAGGAAAACTGCAGGCTCTTTTCTAGCACCCTTTTTTGGTGAGATGAATATAAATAAAACCTGCACCACTTAGCAGCACATTAAATGGATCACTCGTGTTGTTATCTAACACACAAAACATAGAGGGTTTAAAACATGTTCTTTCACAGGCTTCGTTTAGTTTCTGGATCAGGTACTGCTAACGGAATATGAACACAAAATTGACCATAGCTCCGTGTGCACAGGCACAACATACATGCAGGATCATCGACAGACGATAGCTAGCTCCTCTTGCTACTAGCTGCAATGAGATCATCAACGAGACGGCACAGATCACGGTGGGAGGAGCCTCATTCCGCCATGGCAGCGTGACACTCCGCGGCAAGGTCCGTTACCCGCTTCCTCGCCGCGTCCCCTGGTCCTCCAGGGCACATGAACGTCGTCAGCGCCATTGCTACGTCCTCGGCCGGGACTAGCTCGTGTTCTTGGAACCTCGTGCTCCGTAGGCTGGCGCCGTCCGGCCACAACCGGTCCCCGATCCCCAGGACTTCGGTCACCGGCTTCTCGGTGATGAATTGCTCGAACATCATCGGCCACGTCAGCACCGGCACGCCGGCCGCCATCGTTTCCAGGAGTTCCACCTGCAGTGCGTCACGAACGCGCCCACTGCCAGGTGCCCCAGTATCGCCTTCTGCGTCGCAAACATATTGAAATTAACTTTCATTTTGTTCAACAACGAGTTGCACATAAGTTGTTGATGTTCGGTCTGTATCCAGCAAAGATCAAATCACATATGGGTTTACCAAGCCACTTCCAGAGATCTTGATGAATTCAAACATAATCTAAACCTTTCCATAGCTTCCAAGGTTTAGATTAAGGGAGGTGTCAATAATAAATGTAACTCTCTAGTGCCTGCGTGTAGTGCTCCACCTCTTTGTTTCCTCTCCCTCTGTAAATACCACCAATGGCGCTTTTCCATCGCTCTATAAACGATCCCCTCAAATCACAGAAACACCCAAAATTCCATGATGTTATCTCTTTTTCGCAACATTATGTAATCCGTGATTTGTATTCTTATTGAACACTTTTGAATAAGAATAAGGAAATAAAAATCTATATGCATCAACTTGATACAGAGGCTGGGATATCCTTTTTTCGGAAAAAAATGAGGTCATCGACGAGACGGCACAGGTCACGGTGTGAGGAGCCTCTTTCCGCCATAGCAGCGTGACACTGCTTGGCGAGGAACGTCACCCTGTTCCTCGCCGCGTCCCCTGGCCCTCCGGGGCACATGAACCTCGTCAGCGCCCGTGCCACATCCTCGGCCGGGACTAGCTCGTGCTCTTGGAACCTCGTGCTCCGTAGGCCGGCGCTGTCCGGCCACAGTCGCTCCCCGATCCCTAGCACTTCCGTCACCAGCCGCTCGGTGATGAACTGCTCGAACACCATCGGCCACGTCAGCACCGGCACGCCGGCCGCCACCGTCTCCAGGACGGAGTTCCACCCGCAGTGCGTCACGAACGCGCCCACCGCCGGGTGCCCCAATATCGCCGTCTGCGGGGCCCAGGTTTCGACGAGCAGGCCGATGTCTCTGACGCGCTCCTTCCACGCCTCAGGCGGAGTCCACTCCTCCGCCGCCGCCGCCCTCACCACCCACAGGAACGGCTTCCCCGACGCCTCCAGCCCGAGAGCGAGCTCGTCCAGCTGGGCGTTCGAGACGTGGGCCAGGCTGCCAAAGCACAGGTACACCACCGACGGCTTGGCTTGGATTCGAGCCAGTCGATGCACGGCGAGCCGACGCCAGCCGGTCGGGACGATGGTGATCGCGGCGGCGCCAGCGAGAGAGGCCCTAGGAAGTAGGCGCGCTTCGCGTGGCCTTGGCTCGTGAACATCTCGCAGTACTGCCGCTCCAGGTCCGACGAGGTGTTGATGGCCATGCCGAAGATGTCTCGCGTCGGAGTAAACGTGTTGATCCTCGTGGCGGCGTCTTGCAGGAGGTCCATCCGCAGGAACTCCGGCAGCTCGGTCATGGGTATCCGTACGGGAGGGGCGGGGAACCGAGGGACCGTGACGCCGTCGGCGCCTTCCTCGACGACGGCACCGTGCTGCCTGAGGTGGCGCATGGCGAGGATCGAGAAGGCGCCGATGGCGCTGAAGACGACGCAGGGCACGCCGAGCTCAGCGGCGATGCCGGCATTCCAGATTTCCAGGAGAAGTGCACGTCGGTGACGATGTTGTCCGGGGACTGCGCCCTGATGAGCGCCTCCTGGACGGGGCGCATCAGGGTGTCGCTCTTCGCAGCCATGTCGATGCACGACGACTCGGCCGGCGTGGCGGCCTTGCTGGGGTTCTCGACGCCCTCAGTGAGGCCGTCCACGGCCGGGAACGGATACGTCACTATCTTCACACCTTGATAGTATGCCCCTGCCGACGTCTATCCAGCAAGGATTGAACGATTGAGACGTTCGCCGGCGTGACGGCGACGGTCACTTCGACGGCACCATCGAGCCTAACGCCACTGAGTCGGATGGCAAGGTCGGTGAAGGGCTCGATGTGACTGGTGGCGAAGAAGGGGATGAGGAGGACGCGCAGCTTCTTGCTGCAGCTGGCCATTTTTGCTCCGACGACGTGCGAGCGGAAGACTGTCTTGTGTTGTGTGATACTCTTGGGCCTCTCAGATCGATGTTGAACTTGTGTATAGAGTATCCTGTTTTGATATCACGGGGTGGTCACCTATCCGATCGATGAACTTACAATTTTCTTAATGCGGGGAACACAGTTGTTAAGTGATCCAATATTCCAATGTACGCAATGCCAATTGGGTTTTGTTAATTGATTCAGCTGAGCACGATCTGATTGATCACCACACATCATCGTCACTTTGTCCTGCAACAATTAACTAAACCCGAAACAAAACAAAGGAGCACCGTCGGTCCAATTAGCACGCAGAACGCAAGGAGGACCGGAGTAGATGCTCGGGCTCGCGGAACGAAGTCAAACTTTGAGCACACAAATTATAATTGGCATCAAAGGCAGAACAAGACCTACAAGACTACAACTTTCTATGAAAAAATTGCACAAGATCATCTTTGAGCTAGACACCATAATGCTAACGACAATTCATTATTAGAAGATCGATCTCATCCAATTTTCATACACCCCACGCCTATTGTGCGATTAATCTCTTTACCATGCGCTATGACGCCCATGCACAATCTGGGCCGTCGGTTTCAGCTGTTAGACCGGCAGGATTTAGCGTTGAAAATGCGCTGGGTCAACGCTAAATCCTGGCCGTCGACGGATAGCTGAAACCGACGGCCCGGGATTGTGCATGGGAAAAACCCTATTGTGGGACTACTCACACACAAACATGGAGATAGAGAGCTTGATGGAGAGGTTGCATCACGTAGTGGAGAAGGCGAAAGCGAAGGCGGCGGCCACGACCATGGCGATGGCGGCGGAAGACTCCCCTAGGGGCGGTGGCCCTTGGCCCCAATTTTTTCACGAAGATGGTTCTTTTACGAAGGGGCCTCTCCCCCTCTTGGCGGCTGCCAAGAGAGAGGCAAATTCGTGAAAATTGTACCCGTCCCGAAAATTAGGCTTTCCCCTCTTTGTATAGATCTGGGCAATCCTCCTTGGCCATCCGACCAATTTCCTTTTTATCCAAACTATGGTCGAATCCATCATAGCAAGGCCTATAAATAATCATCAATGCTCCTCGGCTCCTAGGCCATCCGGCCAATTTCCTTTTTAGAGTCAATCCCATCACCCAATTTTGGAATTTCGTAGGTAGTAGTGTAACTTCGCTTAAGCCGGTGTCCCGGTCCTATCCATAATCTATTTAAAACCCGAGACCTATAAATAATCATCAACGCGAAATTTTCTACCACTTTCAGGTTGTAAGTTTTTCCGTTTGACGTCATGTTCAGACCAATCCGTGGTAATTTTTAAAAACTGTTCTGAAGGGACAAATTTGTCCAATATCCAAGTAATTTCTACACATCAAAGTGGAAAGAAATAACTTGCACACTTTTACAAATATGAAAAGGTTAGTCCAAATAAATATAATATGAATTATCAAATAGTATAGAAAATATCATAATAAACTACAAAGTTCATCTATACGATTCCGACGTATAAGTCCATCGCCAGATAAGTGAGAAGAGGAGGCCCAACCATCCATTACCGCTATCAAGAACCAAAACACCATCGCAACACACCATTATCATCGGCCGCCACCATTTTCATTAGATCTTGATATTTTACTTGTAATTTTAATCGCACCTCGGAAGGCGACATTGTAAGAACTCATACTTATTCAATTGTTATACAATCCACGATGTTTTTCATGTGCGATCTAATCATGTGGTGTGAGTAGTTTCCGCCGGCTAAGGGAGAAGGCGTATTCTTGCAGACCTGTGTGTGTAAGGTGAGACTAGTATAATTTCAATTAATGTATATAATTGTGCCAATATTTTTCATTGTCCGTTCCTCGAACCTGGACCACAATCGATCAAGGATCAGGAGGTGATTCGCTCCTGATCCTCCGGTGATGCTCCGGCGAGGTCCGACTAGGAGCGAGGTGGCCGTGGTGGAGAGAAGACAAACTCTGGCGAGGAATTCCGGACGGCGATCTCAGGGTCTTAAGGGTATTACCGATGATTTACACAAAACCCACAGTTTCACAGTTGTTTCAGCCAAACAACTTTCAGCTTTATCACAGTTCTCGGTTCAGAGCTGCTTTTTCACAGTTCACAGCTGCTTTTTTGGAATCCAGAACTGAACCAAACACACCCTTAGTCGGCTGACATGGGTATGCCTATCGGGTACCCTACCATGAGGGTACCTGGTGCACGTATCGACTAGGCCCAACTATCAGAGCCTACATGAAGCCCATGAAGGGAGGCCCACGAAGATGAAGTATCCTTCAAGTTTGGCGAAGCAATAGTCGGTTTAGAGTTTCCTTACTTGTAAATCGAGTCGGTTACGAACACCCGGGACCCAGCCTATTATTTAAGGACTGGGAGGGCCATCGAACCAGACAACGAACCACCAGAGCCACAAACCCTAGCGAGATCGACATCTCGCCGGGATCCTTGTAACCATCATATTCACAAATCAATAACAGACAGGCAGGACGTAGGGGTGTTACCTCCACACGAGGGCCCTGAACCTGGGTAAAATCTTTGCCCTGCTTGTCAGCCGACGATACTTCCAGCTCTACCACGTTCTCTCCCCCATATTCATAACCTAGGGACCTTAACCATGGGTCTTGATGAGTCTACCCCTCGTCAAGTGGCGCCGTCTGTGGGAAAGAATAGCGCTGGACTCGAAGTTTCGCCGGTCCCAACAGCAAACGGCAAATCGCCGATCACACCAGCAAACGGCAACTCGCCGATCTCATCTGCAAACGGCAACTCGCCGGCCATGTCAGCAAACAGCAACTCGCCGATCCAGGCGACACACGGCGACTCGCCGATCTACTCGAAAAGCGGCAGCCTGCCCGCTTCACCCGCAAAAAGCGCATCTGCTCTTCCAATGAATTTCAATCCGCACTCGCCGGAGCTTCAGGAGGCGTTTTCTGGCCTTGAATCAGGTTTGAGCTTAACTGTTGGAGCATTCAATTTTTTCGTAAACAATCTTGGCACGCAGGACTCGACAGATCCGCAACAACGGTGCTGGGTGCACTCGAGGCTCCGTCGACTGCGCTCGCCCCATCGTCGATTCCTGAAGCCTGCTCGCCCGCAACAACCATGTCGACCGGCGAGCTCGATAGGTTCATGATGACGGAACTCCAAGGCGAGGAAGCAGAATCAGCATACAACACAAGCAACATCGACTTCAACCTACCACTCGACGAGAGTTTCGACTGCGGGATCTCCCTCGATGACTTCTACGAGCCCGCGATTCATAACGACAACAACGTCGACTCGGAGATCTTCACCAACACCAACCTCGACTCAGAAATCCGTAATGGCTTCGCCAACACCGAGATGAGCATAGGTGATGAGCACATCGACAACGAGATTCGCCTCGAAGATCTACTCGATGAACACACTGGCTCTGACATGAGCCTCGATGGCGATGTCGAGTCCATGACTGGAATCGACAGCACATACACCTGTCCTCGGGTCACGCCCCATCAGGTCTACGTGGCCTTCACCGCAGAATCATCCGCAGACGCTGCCGCTCGCAGGCCTGCACAATTCCCATGCACGGTAACCATGCCAGATGGGGTCACAACCTTGACAATCACGGAGGAGATGGCAGCAAAAGCAGATAAAGTCATAAAGGAGTGCACTATGATGCCGCCAAACTCCACTCCAGAGGAGATGTTGACCTTCCAGTACTTCAACTGGCAGGAGTCAATTCGACTGCAAAACTACCGAGCGACGCTCGAGGAGCGCAAAAGGCAAGCCAGCCTCTCGAGTGCCCGACGAAGGGAGCAATCCCTCGGGTCCACACAGCAACCAACCCCTCGACCTAGGTCGCGGTTGGCAAGCCTTCCAGAACATGAAAGGGTAGCAATCACCCGTAACCTGTCGTTCATGACAGAGGACGCTAACGGAATCCCAGTACCCAAAACTGCTGCGGGTGCATTATTCTCCGTAGGTGCTTACCTCAAGGCAATACAACCTCCGGCGAATGACCCTAACGCAGCCCTGCATCGCCAACAACTCAAATCGCTAGCTCTAGCGGCACAGGCTATGCAGCCAGAAGACAAAACTCCAGCAAGGGATCGCGATCGCGACATAGTCGACTCACGACACGCAGCACATCATCGCAGTGGTCGCAGCCACCACTCGGATGAAGGAAGGAGAAGCACGCGCCGGCACAGGTCCAGCAGGAGCAGGTCTCGAAGATCCTATAGCAGCGATTCATACTCTGATCGCGAACCAGAGCCATGCGGAGCATTGTGCTTCACTCGACGCATCCGTGAGACGCGGATGCCCAAACGGTTCAAGTTGACAGGCGAGCAACCCAAGTACAACGGTCGCCAAGAACCTTCTGGGTGGCTAGAAGATTACAGACTCGCCGTGGCATGCCAGCGGGGCACGAACACCACGGCGATGCAGTACATACGACTTATGCTCGAAGGAACTGCCCGCGACTGGCTCAAATCACTCCCTCCATCATCATATGACTCGTGGGATGATTTCCGCAGAGACTTCATCAAAAACTTCGAGCCTCTGTGTGAGCGCCCGAAGACATTCGAGGAATTAAGGACATGTACTCAACGATCAGACGAGTCGCTGAGATCATACATACGGCGGTGGACCGAAATACGCAATTCGGTTGGCAAAGTGTCAGAAGACAGGGCCATGGATGCCTTCATACAAGGTCTCGCCAGGAAGGACTTCAAAGAGGCACTTGGTCGTGAAAAGCCAACCTCCCTGGCTGACCTCATCAAAGTTGCGACTGAGTGGGCAGATGGAGAGGATTCTGTACGCAGATCCCGTGCTTCCCCAACACGACAACTACGAAAGCGGCAGTCGAAGCCGCAGAGATTCATACAGAGAAGATCGCAGGCGTAAACGGTCCAGACGTCCTTACGACGATAACAGACCCGAGTTCATGGCGGCTGGATACACACAGCCAAAGGAGGACCATGATAGAAGCAATCGACGCTCGGATGATCGACGTGACAGTCGAGATCGCGAGCAGCGGAGCGATAGCTACAAAAGGCAAGAATGGCGCAAACGTAGCGACGCAAAACCCGAGCGGTCGTTCGAGGAAAAGATGGACGACTGGTGCAGATTCCACCTCTTCAAGGGGGACGACGGAAAACTACGCTCCAATCACACCCTAAGGAACTGCAGGGAATTCGACCAAATGGCGACTGACTATGTGATACGACTCAAGAGGAATGGCCCAGCACCTGCTCAGCCCATGCCTGCACCCGTACCACAGCCGAACGCTGTGCCCGCTCTCATGGCGCCACAGCCGCCACCGCAACCCGCACCACAGCCTGCTCCAGGCGCAAATCTCGCAGGTGCCATACAACCTGTGCTACGGGCGGAAGATGATCAATATCCACAGCCCCACGGGCAGATGTACATGATACAAAAGGGTCGCCCCTCTAACAGGCAGCAAAAACTAATCACTCGACAGGTGAACTTGGCTGTCATGGCACCTCCAGCCGTGCCTGAATTTCTGAAGGGATCGGAAACCACCATAAGCTTTAGTCGAGAGGATCATCCCCCAGCTGTAGCTCGACCAGGGCATGCGGCTCTGGTACTCGACGCGCAAATAGGAGGCTACGCCATGACCAAGGTCTTCATGGATGGAGGCAGCGGCATAAACATCATCTTCGCGGACACACTCCGCAAAATGAACAGGTCAGTCGAAAACCTCCCAAAATCTTCAAATACCTTCCACGGTATCGTTCCTGGCAAAGCAATTAGCCCAGAAGGCACCGTACAACTCGACGTTACGTTCGGGGACGTAAGCCACTTCAGGACAGAGTCGATTGAGTTCGAGGTCGTCGACTGGAAATCACAATACCATGCTATTCTTGGTCGCCCGACGTTTGCTCGATTCATGGCGGTGCCACACTATGCGTACCTCACGCTGAAGATGCCAGGACCAAAGGGAGTCATCACTGTCCGTGGAAACTTTCAAAGGTCCGATGCTTGCGACCGCGAGTTCAGCAAAATCTCCGAGATGTTCGGGGTGGAGGAATCACTCGCTGACTTAGCGATTACCAACGACCGCACACTCCTTCCAGAGCATAAGAAGTTGGCAGTCGACAGATCCTTCAATGCTACAAATGACACAAGGTCGCATCAGGTGCACCCGACCGATCCGACCAAGACAGTCAACATATCTTCGAGCCTGCCTATCGCATAGGAAGGCGCGCTCGTCGAATTCCTCCGTGAGAACTGGGAAATATTTGCGTGGTGTCCAGCCGACATGCCAGGTATTCCCAGGGAATTCGCCGAGCACTCTCTCCAATTGTTTCCAGATGCAAAGCCAGTCAAGCAAACGATGCGTCGAATCTCCGGTCCAAAGCGAACCGCAGTCGAATCCGAAGTCGACCGGTTACTCGCAGCAGGATTCATTAGGGAAATCAAGAAATCACAATGGGTGGCCAACCCTGTACTCGTAGAAAAGAAGCATACAGACATCCTTCGGATGTGCGTGGATTTCACAGCGCTGAACAAGTGCTGTCCGAAGGATCACTTCCCGCTACCCCGGATCGATCAGATCGTTGACTCCACCGCCGGATGCGCACGACTCTCCTTTCTGGATGCTTACTCAGGTTATCACCAGATAAGGATGAAGCAAGAAGACGAAGAAAAAACGGCGTTCATAACCCCACTCGGGGTCTACTGCTACACAACTATGCCCTTCGGGCTAAAAAACGCGGGTGCAACATACCAGCGCATGATGCAGGACTGCCTCAAAAAGCAAATTGGACGCAACGTCCAGGTCTACGTTGATGACATTGTCATTACCACAAGGGAAGAACGCACACTACTCGACGATTTGAGGGAGACGTTCGCAAACCTCAAACGCTTCCATATCAAGCTCAATCCTAAGAAGTGTACGTTCGGCGTTCCAGCCGGGCAGCTCTTAGGGTACCTAGTCTCTGCTCGTGGAATCGAAGCAGACCCGAGAAAATACAGGCCATCCTCACCATGCAAAGGCCTTCAAAGCTTCATGATGTGCAGAAACTAGCAGGACGAGTAGCGGCGCTCAGTCGATTCATCAGCAAACTGGGTGAAAAGGCTCTACCATTCTATCGACTGATGAAGAAGGCGGACAAGTTCGAGTGGACGCCAGAAGCTGAAGCAGCCTTCACAGATCTCAAGCGGATCCTCACAAGCCCTCCAATCCTCGTCGCACCTAAGGAACGGGAACCACTCTACCTGTATGTCTCGGCTACAAACAGGGTGGTGAGCACCGTACTGGTAGTCGAACGCGTGGAGGAGGGGCACATCCAAAGCATACAACGTCCAGTCTACTACCTGAGCGAGGTTCTCTCCATATCAAAACAGCGGTACCCGCACTATCAAAAGCTGGCATACGCTGTATTCATGTCCTCAAGGAAGCTGACACACTACTTCACCGAGCATCCGATTACCGTGGTAAGCAACTCAGCAATCGGTGATATACTCACAAACCCCAATGCAACGGGTCGAGTGGCAAAATGGCTCATCGAGCTGGCTCCAAGAGATATCAAGTACGAGCACCCGAAGGCTATCAAAGCACAAGTCCTACCCGACTTCACAACCGAGTGGATAGAAGCCCAATTACCTGGAGCACCAGACGTGGCCAATTCCTGGACCATGTACTTCGATGGGTCCAAGAAACATGAAGGCGCAGGCGCAGGCGTCGTCCTCATATCACCAAAAGGGGACAAGCTACGTTATGTTTTGCAGATGGGATTCAAGCTACCCTCCAATAACGAGGCTGAATACGAGGCTCTGATCCATGGCATGCGGATGGCAAAGGCACTCGGGTGCACTCGACTGATGATCTACGGCGACTCCAACCTCGTGGTGCAGCAAACAATGAAGGCCTGCGACGCAATCGCGGACAACATGATCGCTTATCGCGATCTGTACAACACACTAGAAGGCAGCTTCGAGGGCTGCGAGTTGAGGCACATAGGAAGGGAAAGCAACGAAGAAGCAGACATGCTAGCCAATCTTGGCTCAACTGGCGCACAAATTCCACCTGGTGTCTTCCTCGAGCGTATTGAACACAGATCCATCAAGGAGAAACGAGAGCCTCCTCCGTCGACTACGCCACCCAAAAGCAAAATGCCTAGCACAGAGGACCCCCCTGTCGAGGTATTTCTCATTGAGCCAACCTGGACTCAACCTTTTCTGGCTTACATACTCCGTAGCGAGCTACCAGATGACATAACCGAGTCCCGACGCGTGACTCGAAGATCAAAAGCATACACCGTTATCAACGGCGAGTTATACAAGCGCAGCATATCAGGTATGTTCCAAAGATGCATCGCACTCGAAGATGGCCAAGCCATACTTCGAGACATTCATGCAGGTACCTGTGGGCATCACGCCAGCAGTCGATCACTCGTAGCCAAAGCCTTTCGCGCAGGGTTTTACTGGCCTACAGCACTCAAAGACGCGGAGGACATAGTCAAAAGGTGCGTCGGCTGCCAGAAATTCGCAACAAGGCCGCACGCACCCGCATCGGCGTTGAAGACTATACCGCTGGCCTGGCCTTTCGCCCAATGGGGGCTCGATATGGTTGGGCCACTCAAAAAATCATCGCATGGCGGGCATACTCACCTACTGGTGGCAGTCGACAAGTTCACAAAGTGGATCGAGGCGGTCCCCATCACAAATTCGACTGCTACTACGGCAGTCAACTTCATAAAGAGCATCATCTATCGCTTCGGTGTCCCAAACAGTATCATCACTGATAACGGCACAAACTTCACGGCTGAGGAGTTCAAAACCTTTTGCAAAGAGCAGGACATTACGCTCAACTACGCATCCGTGGCGCATCCGCAATCCAATGGCCAAGTCGAAAAGGCCAATGGGCTTGTGACGAGTGGGATCAAGAAGCGCCTCCTGGTGCCACTCAAAAGAGCTGCAGGTGCTTGGGTCGAAGAACTACCGTCTGTGCTATGGAGCCTACGCACAACTCCCAACACTTCTACGCAGTTCACCCCATTCTTCATGGTCTACGGTGCAGAGGCGATTCTGCCATCAGACGTAAGGTTCAACGCACCACGAGTTGAAGCATACAATGAAGAAGACGCAGAAGAGGCACTCGAAGACGCAGTCGACTTGCTTGATGAGGCGCGCGACACGGCCTTAGCCCGCACAGCTGTTTACCAGCAGGACCTTCGCAACTACCACAGCCGTCGACTGCGCACCAGGTCCTTCGTCGTTGGCGACCTGGTTCTTCGACTGAAGCAAAAGAAGGTGCACAAGCTCGCTTCCCCATGGGAGGGCCCTTCATCATCACGGAGGTCCTTGGTGGAGGTGCATATCGACTGAAGCACGCGAAGACAGGCGAACCCTCTCACAATCCGTGGAACGTTGCGCATCTGCGCCGTTTCTACGCATAAAGTGCTCACAGTCATACAATGTAATAGGCTATATGTCGGATGGCTGCAGGTTTCAGACGCGCTCTTTTCCTTACCAGGGTACCTAAGGGGACTGGAAGGTTTTTAATGAGGCGGCCTGCAGCCTAACATTCAAAAGAGGAATAAAATCAATGTTCCTTCGACTCCTTTGTGGCTACCACCTGCATAATTCATACCTTAACCGCACCCGAGACCCTCGGGGGCTGCGTAACAAGGATCCGAACAAAGAACATAAAAACTTTGCAGCCGCACTCGAATACTCGGGGGCTGCACAGTCATCGGTTCATAACCAACACATATTTCACAAACCCCGCTCGATTGACTCGGGGGCTCGGCAAAAAATCAAAGTATACAAACTATACAATATACAAAGAGTCAAAAATTACACTCGGGGGCTGCCCCCTATACAAAAATTGCACTCGCAAACCATTCTAATCCTCAGGCTCGTCTTTTACGGGCAGCTCGGGGCCGCAAAGTTGTTCGCGAGTGCACTCGATCAGTGTCTCCGCAGCTTGGATCGTGTCATCCAAGTCTTTTTGTCGAGAACCTCTCCGGCTGCAGGTGTCCGCAACACCAACCTTGGTTTTCGACTACGCATATACGCCATTGCAGCGTTGGCTCCAATTACAAGTCTTTGAGACAGCAACTCTCGAATGGGATTTGTTTGGCGGAAGATGTTCAACACAGCACGAATCCCTTGTGGTTGTGGCCCCGAAGGAAAAAGAGTCTCGTTCAGACGAATAAACGATGCCCGGCATAACTCCAGCAGCTCAGCACTTCGCCAGACGCGATCCTTCAGGGTGGCAAGTATGCGGGCATGGTACCTATCAAGCCAAAAGTGTTGACGCCCAGTTGTAGGGTCGTCAACCACGCTATCCAGGCGTCCTTCCACGCGAATCTGTTCAGCCTGGAAGTTGTCGACAAAGCCTACAAATACGGGCGCACCAGTTAGATCAAAAGGACAAAAGCTACACAAAAAGCTTGTAAAACAAAGCAAGATTCGAACTTACACTCGAGTTGCCTGTTCACAAGCTCCATCTCCCCGAGAACATAATCCTCGCGTTGGGTGGCCAACGCGGGTCTGGCCCTCAATCGACTCAGCTCAGCCTGGGCGTCCTTCAGATCTTGCTCCATTCTCACAATATTTAGCCTTCATATACTCCATCACCTTGGCATCATTTGCCACCTGACCCTGGGATCGGGTGGTGGTTGGAGCCTGCGAGGAACTAGTCGCGCAGCAGGTTCTCGTGACTGTTCAAAGAGCATAATCACAAACACAAAGTTTGTAAGACTCGCGTCATAAGCATACAACTCTCCAAATGAAAGACATTGGCAAAAGACAGTTTGCATAAACAAGGTAGCAAAAACAAAGCGCAGACTCGCGCAGTTCAGAAGGTATCATTACAAGGCATAAAAAAGCAAAAGGGTACAGCTACCCTAAGCCTAAGATTTCGATTTCCTAAGCAGACGATTGGCAGTCTCGAGTGCCCGGCGCTCCATGGTGTTCATGAAAACTTCAGCCAGTCGCGCGGCTGCTCCGCTCACCCCCTTCAGCGAAATGGGCTTCCCGTCTGGCTTCTGAGGGAACGCAGACAGTGCTGCCTCATAGTCGCAATCTATCCCATGTCCCATAAGAAGCTTGATGGTGGACTCGGATCCGCGTACCGTGTTGGCGCGAGCAAAACCCGCCATGGTGGACGTCCCGGGGCCAAACACGTTGGCGAAGTCATCCACCGTCGACGGCACCACGCCAGTAGGGAACACCACTTGGTATACAGCACCAAGTGTGCTCGTTGATTTGGCGAGTGCTTCTTTCGCCTGGTTGCACAGAGCGCCTAAGCCGCCCACAGCCTGTTCCAGCGAAAGATCGTCACTCGCCACGTCTGCAGAGGCCGGTGCGCCAACAGCTTCTGCACAATTCAAAACAGGCATAAGTACGACACTCGACAAGTTATAGTCATATCAAAAGGAGAAAAGATTACTCACCTCCCATGGCCTGCGCGAGTGCCGCGAGCTGGTCAGCATATTCTCGCTCGCGTGCAGCAGCTGAGTTGGTGGCGGCAGCAGCTCTTTCTTCGATTCTTCGCGCTGCGCGGCGAGTGCGTCTTCCAGCTCCTTCTTCTCGCCTGGCCCAGCAAAAATTACGTGTATTCAATACTCGACAAAATCAGGCATTGCGAAAAGAAGTTGGGCAAAACAAAAGCAAAAAGGAGAACTCACGACTGAGCCGCTCGAGCTCGGCGCGCATGGTGTCCCTCTCCTGCTCCACCTGGACATAAGCCTTGGCAGAATCTGCCAAGGTGTGGTAGAAGGGCTGCGAGCACACGGATTCAGCAAAAATCAAAAATTCTCACAGACCTACAACTAAACGGGTCAAGCAAAAAAGTTACTCACGTGGTTCATCCACGGCTCGGAGCCGCGACCGATGTCCCGACATCTGGAGTTGCCGCCTTGGCTGTTTCAACACAGCGTCAGTGGCCATGGGCTGGGCAGCCTCGTTTCCAGTCGGTGCAGACTTCGAGTGCTCCACGGCTGGAACATTCTCGACTGGAGGAGTCCCAGGCTGGTTGTTTTCAGCACTGTGAGCAACACAACAAAACAAAGGATGGTCAGCACAAAAAATGACAGCACAAACATTTTCATATCATACTCAAAAACACATACCTGTGCTCCTCATCTTCCTCGTCTTCGGAGTCGCCAAAAATTGGTCCTCCAAAGGCTGGGGTACCACTCGACTGAAGCGGAAGAGTCGAGCTTGTTGAGCACGCACGCAAAGGAGCGGCTTGGAAAACAGGTGAATCTGATTCCTCGTCATCCTCCAAGACTTGCTCCTTCGCGGGCGAACTGGCAGCAGAAGGCGCCTTCTTGGCCAGTCGACGCCGCTTCGGTGCGCGGTATCGACTTCTTGGTCAGAAGGAGCCTTGTCTTCAGATTGGACTTCTTCTGCTGCTTCTTCCTCGGCATCCTCCACACGTGAAGTGGTGGCGGAAGGGATGGGCGACTGATCCCCTTTCGGGTCCACCACCTGTGCCTGTGTTTCTTCAGTCTCGCCATTTTCAGGCAGAGGAGGAAGGGAGGCAGCAGTCGAGTGACCCTGCATAGCACACATCACAAATTGCAAAGTCAGAATCAAAAATCGCGTATCACAAAACATGCGATGGCAAACTCTTCATTGCAAGCAGGCTATAACACATACATACCTCAAGCAAAGGGTTCTCCAACCCATATGGTGCAACAGGGCAGTCGACGTTGCAAGTGTCGCCTGTCGTCAAGTTGGTGATGTGACGCACATGCGTCAGCAGCTCACTCCTTGAAAGCTCCTCTGGTTCATTCGGGTGATGTCACCCGCGCCTTCATACTCCCACATGGGGTGCGCTCGGGCACGGATGGGCCACACCCGCCTCTTCACAAAGGTGGCGATCAAATGAATGCCTGTGACCTTGTCCAGCAGTCCGTCGATTCGAGTCAGCAAAGGGCGTGCTTCCTCCATTTCTTCGGCTGAGAGCTGGTGATCCCACGCCTTGGTCCTGACGTAAGCTGCAGTCGAGAAGGTGGCGACTCCTTCTTGCTCGACACTCGCATAAAACCACCCTTTCCTCCAGCCTTGCGCGGAGTCGACGGTCTTCAGGCGGAAATAGCGGGTGTCGCTGCGCACCTGTATGCCGCAGCCGCCCACGGGGTAGGTGCGACCACCTCCTCTGTTGGGTCGCACCATGAATATGGTCTTCCATAGCGCCCAGCTGGGTGCGACGCCAAGGAAACACTCGCATAGCGTGATAAACACGCAATATGCATAATACCGTTCGGGGTGAGATCGTGGATCTGCACCCCGTAGGCAAAAGGAGGCCACGAACAAAGTCGTGGAGGGGAAGCGAGAAGCCCCTAGGATACAAACTCCGCAAAGCAAACGCGCTCGTTGGCGCGTGGTTCGGGGCATACCTCCTTAGGCGAGGGAGCGCGGACGGCGAGTTGCTCCGGGGAGGCAGATATCCCTGCTCGCGGAGCTTGAGCAGATGGGCGTCCTTGACGGTGGACTTCGCCCAGTCCCCGCTGCCCTTCTTCAGCGCGGCGGATGCAGATGTACCCGCCGCGGCCTTCTTGCCCTTGGTCGCATCGGTCGCGGCGGCGGCAGCAGCACCACGCTTCGCACCTCCACCTTTCGCCATTGCTAAAGTGGAGGAGGTGTGGGGCAAAGAGCTTGGGCGCAGAACAATGGAGGGGCAGCGCGAGGAAGGAGACGAGGGGCGGCGCAGGGGGCAAATGGCAAGTAAAAAATTTGCCAGCGCCGTCCCCCCTATTTACCACAGAGCGCAAAAACGATCGTAGCCGTTAAAACAAATCCATACGCTCCGCGCGAAATCTGGCCATACACGTGGCGGCCACGGAGAGCAACCGTCGCCGGCCACTCCGCCCACTACGCACGAGAATCCAGGAAGCCATCATCACGCCCCGTGAAAATAGGCCTGAACGGTCAAATCAAGTCCACGCGGCGTTATCCCTGGTCAGCTCTGCAAAAACGGGCCCACAGAACAGGGTCACGTCTTATCAAAGCCTCTCCAGGCACGCCATCGTTTGTCAGAGATAGCAGTCGCAAAATGCGTCATTGCTGACGTTGTTCTCTTTTCACAACTGGCATAAAACGTCACTCGATGATATCTTCGGGTGGTCTCTCGCATAAGTTTCGGTTGGTTTTTTAGCAAAAGTCATAGAGGCCAG
The DNA here is from genome assembly GCA_947311845.1 of Poa pratensis. Classification (NCBI taxonomy): domain Eukaryota; kingdom Viridiplantae; phylum Streptophyta; class Magnoliopsida; order Poales; family Poaceae; genus Poa; species Poa pratensis. The sequence goes on from CAMZMU010000082.1 coordinate 23,927,079, forward strand.
TCGAAATTCTTTCGACTGCAGCATCATACTCCCATCGGGAGCGTATCAAAAAATTTCTTTGACTAAAATGTGCAGGGTAAAAGAATTTGAGATTATCCTCCATTGCAAGCAATAAAGCACAATCTCGGGGGCTACTCCCATCGGGAGCGCTGTCGCGCACCCGATAGAATAATGGCAAAAGTACAGTCGACGGAACATTCGACTAAGTTCATAAGCAAAATCACACTCAAAATATTCCCGAGTTGATCCGACGATCCTTGGATGCTGCATGCATAAGTGCAAAGGTAAGACCCGCCGATCAGTCGAGCTGGGCTAAGGACCGCTCCAGCAGCGTTATCCTTAAATGTTCCGTGTCAGCAGACATGATGAAAATCCCCGACGGACGCGTTGGGTAGATTCAAAATTATACTGCAGTTCGATTCAGTAAGACCTCAACGGCCGTTTCGAGTCTGTCCAGTTTGTTCCAGATTCGAGTCCGGGGACTCGAGTTTGATTGAAAGCTAGTATGGTTTTGCCACAAATGGTAGTTAACCGGCCCCGATCCGTCGTGTGTGCCGGGCCTGCTAAGCTAATATCCCTTGATTATCATAAGCAAAAACTCATAGTCGATGAAAACACTCGGCATTGCTAACATGTGTATTTCATAAGAATTCTAAATACAGATGTAAAAAGTATATATAACGTGCATGATGTATGAGTCCATGCCCGACTCTTCGAATCAGACAAGTACTCGGGGGCTACTGACATGGGTATGCCTATCGGGTACCCTACCATGAGGGTACCTGGTGCACGTATCGACTAGGCCCAACTATCAGAGCCTACATGAAGCCCATGAAGGGAGGCCCACGAAGATGAAGTATCCTTCAAGTTTGGCGAAGCAATAGTCGGTTTAGAGTTTCCTTACTTGTAAATCGAGTCGGTTACGAACACCCGGGACCCAGCCTATTATTTAAGGACTGGGAGGGCCATCGAACCAGACAACGAACCACCAGAGCCACAAACCCTAGCGAGATCGACATCTCGCCGGGATCCTTGTAACCATCATATTCACAAATCAATAACAGACAGGCAGGACGTAGGGGTGTTACCTCCACACGAGGGCCCTGAACCTGGGTAAAATCTTTGCCCTGCTTGTCAGCCGACGATACTTCCAGCTCTACCACGTTCTCTCCCCCATATTCATAACCTAGGGACCTTAACCATGGGTCTTGATGAGTCTACCCCTCGTCATCGGCAGTGGACTTGTAGAAATAAACGACGACATCATTATACGCTAATGCGGTAATCCGGTTTTCCCAAAGAAAACTTTAAACTCCAAGTCATTGCCGCAATGCGGATAGGGCCAAGTGGGACAAAAGATCCATGGTGGTTGTAGTTGTAAGGACGCCGATAAGTTAGGGCACGTCGCTCACATTTATTTTGCCAAATCATATATTTATCATTGTCCCGAATCTTTCTTGTCTATCTTATGAATCTCGTGCATATATACATAGCTACAAGTGAATACTCTTCCCTACGCCTATTTATTTATTATTGTTAAATCCTACACTAAAACTAAGACTGGTTCGGTAACAAAAACGATATTTAGAAACAATCACTTGCCCACTTCATCGTACATAAACTTTTTCACTTCCCGGTTCGATAAACCTAGAATCAATGGGATGAAGAGTTATACCACAATCCTAATCCTTTGTTTTGACTTTGATCTCCACCGGGATTTCTCTTTGCCTTACTGAAATCTGGCTTGGTTACATACACTGTTGATACGTCTCAAACGTATCTATAATTTTTGATTGTTCCATGCTTATTATATGTCATTGTCACATGTTTCTATAATGTTTTTATATCATTTTGGCATATTTTATGAAACTAACCTATTAACAAGATGCCTAGTGCCAGTTCCTGTTTTCTGCTGTCTTTTTGTTTCAGAAAAGCTAGTCGTGGAAGTTTCTCCGAATCGTCTGAAAATTTACGGGAATTATTTTTACATGGAAACAAAGACCGCGCCAGGAGGGGACCTGCAGGGGGGTCCCACAGGCCCCAGACGCCACCCAGGCGCGGTCCAGGGGTGGACCGCGGCTGGGCCCCACCTGGCGCCTCCGGCGTCTCCTCGAGTTGCCCTTTCGCCTATAAATTGACTTCGTCCCGAAAATCATCGATACCCGATCATATTTTCCAGAAAACATCTGAGGCTGTCGCCGTCACCAACCCTAGATCGGGAGGGTTCTGAAGCTCTTCCCGGCACCCTGCCGGAGGGGGAGATCGTCACCGGAGGCATCTACACCACCATGCCTGCCTCCGGAGTGATGCGTGAGCAGTCCACCACTGGACTACGGGTCCATGGCAGTAGCTAGATGGTTGTCTCTCTCTCTTGTACTCCATTGTTTAGATCTTGTGAGCTGCCTAACATGATCAAGATCATCTATTTGTAATGTTACATGTTGTGTTTGCGGGGATCCGATTAATTATGGAGTCATGACATCATTGTTCAGTTTATTTATGATACTCCCTCCGTTTCTTGATGTAAGGTGTATAGTTTTTTCAGAAAAATTCCAAAATGTATGGTATAATGAGATATATGGACAATTTTACCCATCCAAAAAGGAATCCTAATTTATAGGGTGTATTGTTTTCAATTTGTGTCTATTAGGAACTCATATCTCCCAATTTTTTTCAAAAGAAAATGAGTACACCGTATGTCAAATACCCATATCTTAATATTCGTGCAGAAAATTATACACCCTACATTCAGGAATGGAGGGAGTATGTTTTATTTATGATCTTGCATGCTCTCCGATGCTTGTGGATGCTTTGGCCGAAGTAATTGCTAGTGTCTTTAGATATGGTACTTATGCTAGATAGTGGGTTCATGCCTCTCTTGTCTGAACTCGAGTTGACAGAAACGATTAAGGCTTGAGATGTGCTGTTGCTACTAGGGGTAAAACAACGGTGTTTACTTCTTTATGTTGTTTTCATTGCTTACATTATGCACCATATTTTTTGCAATTATATGTTGCTTGCAACTTAATACTTTCGGGTGACATGCTGGATAGCGATCCCGGGATGGATTATTAGTCATAGATGCAGATGCAGTTGGATAACGGTCTATGTATTTTGACGTAATGCCCATATTAAATGAAACAGTGAACTTTGTGTCATGATAGTATTGTGTTGCGCCCATGTTTGTCAATTGCCTCGCTGTAATTTGTTTACCCAACATGTTTATCTTTTGGAGAGACATCGCTAGAGAGATTAACAACCTCTCTGTTTCCCATAGTCATCGATAGTGAACTGTGGACCCATGTCCTATTTTACTATATTGTTTACAACTTCCCATAGCTTTTCCTAATCATTTGCTCGCTGGTCATTTTTTCTTTTATTATTATTTTACACATATACGTTTAATCCTTTGTGTTCAGCAAGCCAGAGAGATTAACAACCTCTCTGTTTCGTTGGGGCAAAATAGTTTGTTCGTGTGTGCGCAGGTCCAGGTCAACAGCTCTTTTCGGCGCCATTGCCATTGGCACCTAGCCGAAGCCTTCTCAAAGTCCTACTGGTTCGATAAATCTTGGTTTTGTATCAGATAAAATTGCCGCTACGCTGCATCATACCTTCCTCTTGGGTTCCCAGCGAATGTGATACACGCCATCAACTGTTTTCATTCCTACCACGGGATTCAGCCAACATACACATCAGAAGAAGACACATCTTCTTCCTTTATGACTTCTTCATTCAGCATGCTATTCGTCACCATCTGGAGTGTGAGCTTTCCATCCTGAGATGAATTGCTAGCTGACACAAAAGGCGTATATCAACTATGAGGCATGGAACTCAGCAACAATAATACTTGCATCTCATACACAAAGTTGATCTTCATGGAAGGAAATAGTATCATTGATCGATATGCACACAAGATATATTGATCGATCATGGAAGGAAATATATGCATACAAGATATATTTATATTAGGTGCAGCCTAAACCTAGGACAAGTTCTAGGTGCAAACAACAACCAAATAGTATAAATATTAGTTGATTTGAACAAGCTAGTAGTATAAGTACCAGATACTCTCAAACCAAAAGTGTTGCAACAACATCAACATAGAAATACAAGATTTTACGTGATGAGAAAAAAACACGGTCGTACTCACCCAAATCTTTTTCCACTATTATCAAATGTGAGATAAAACAAGTTTTTCTCTCAATAGTATTAGTGTATCTCATACATAAAGATATCAACAAATTTTGGAGGCAACAACAAATTTTGTGACACAAGAGTTAGTTATTGGAATAATCTCACAAAAAATGATGGTACCACAACTTGAATGAGATAAGGTTAGGTAGTGGATGTAGACTTCAGAATTTTGTGGGAACAACGGTGATTGATCTCAATCTCTCCCTTCAACCTCCTCCCCCCTTCTTTCTCTCTTGATTTTCTCTTCTTCTTTTTTCACAATAGAGATTAGTCTGAGATTCTCGCCACTCTACCTAGTGGTGGTTAGATATGAGGCTTAACACCTCTTTTCCTTGTTCGCAAAGTTTAAAACAACACAAAGTCATAGCCCTAACGGTAGTGGGTTTTCTGTTTAAACTGCCTGAAAGGATTCAAATGGCCATCTACTCATAAGGCACATGGGGAGAATTCCCAATGGGTTCGTCCTGGCCATTTCACGCATGTGTATGTGAAATAAAACAATAAAGGTGACGGTTTTGAACTAACCCCAATTCAAAACTGCAACAATTATTTTGGATCGGAGGGACAGTTTTAGTCTTTGAAGTGCTTGCTCATTTGGTAGAATCAATTGCACATGACTAGCTTCTTGCTCCCTCCGTTTTTTTAATTTTAATATAAGATGTTTTAGGTGGTACACATGTTATCGATATGCACACTAAAATGAGTGAACATATAAACTAAAATATGTTTACATACATTTGTGTGCATTTTTTTTTTTGACAATTAATACCATATAGTAGGGAATAGTACATGGTAGAGATACATAAGCTGACTACAGCGATTACAAAATAAAGTCTAAAAAAAAGAGCAAATATTCAAACTCTTTCTTCTTCCATGACACAATCTTGAACTTTTCTGAAGGCAGCCGTATAACGACAAAGATATCAATCTACAGACCTGTGAATACCAACGAGGATTCTCCCATAATCTTTAGCCGCAATGCCAAGGTTACGTGCACGCACGCATCCATTAAGTTAATCAACCAACATCGGTAAGAGTACCAACACCAAAATTCCAGTGAATAACAACCGGACAGCTTGGTCGACGTCGCTGAGAGCCGAGAGGACGAATCACTATTGTCGAGGACGTAGCAGCCGGGACAAATATTGCGAGGTCCTCGCGGCAAGCATAAGAAAAGATCCAAAATCAATCCGGCGAAACAAGATCTGAAGGATCAAACCTAGACAAATTTTATCTTACAGCACCACCATTGACGTCGGGAAGAAGAACTCGTCGTCGAAGGAAAAACCAAAGATTGCTTATTGTAGATGATGAAAACTTCATTGATGAAGAAGACGACACAAATCTATTAAAAACACTACTTTTATGAAAAACTCCAACCATAGATTGGGTTCCCCACCCTTCGTGACACCGGCGAGGCCGGCCGGAGGAGGGGGAACCAATCTATGGTGGAGGCGGAGGTGGTGACGGCAGTGCGGCTAGGTTTTCAGGAGCGTCTCAAATAATCTTAACCCTATGCCACCGACGGAGTAGCAAACACAATCTTCTGGAAAACCCCGCGGTGCCTGGTTCTGCCGGCCGCCGCGTCGCCGCCATCCTGACTCCGACGCCCCGCGCCTGCTCCTGCCCCCGCCATCGGGCGGCTGCCACCGACGCCGCCGCCATCGCCCCTATTTCGACCGTCGCTCGCATGCCACCGACGCCCCGTGCCGCCATCTCCGCGCGCCTGTCCTACCACCCACGCCGGCCATCCCACCGTCAGCAGCTTCCCCGAGGAACCCGGCACTTCGCCGCCACTGGCTTGCACGAACAGCTCGCCGCTCAGCCCGCCGGCAGCAGCCTCTGCGAGGGACTCAGCTGCCGGAAGGTAACCTTCCCCATTTTCTTCTCTGTTTTTCCTTATGCATGTGATTAGCAAATTTTAGAAAGACAATGGTTCTCGTAGTTGTTAATCTTGGACGCTATACATGGAGCAGCATGAGGCATTTGGCCGTACTGCAGATTGCCCTAGCACCTAAGCGCACTAAACTGGCAATTCCCATGATGACAAATTTGGTTTTCCAACTTTCTATGAGCACAAATATGCTTCTCTGATTTCATTGTATATCTCTTCTGTACAAAAAGTCCTGTGATAGTTTACTAAACCACTGCCAAGCTATATATATACTATGGCATTTCCTGTCCATGATGGTCGGAGCAAGGGGCTTGCTCTCCTGCAAAAATACAGTGACCGGGTCTGTAGCCCCGATGTACCTGGAATGTAAATTAGTTGACACTTTGTGCCCATGGCCAGCTACCACAGAGTTCAGATCATATAGTTCATCTTGTATCTGTTGAAGACTTGGCAGTCAACTCTGTGGCCCTGATTGGAGTTTGTTACTTCAAGTTATTTTCTTGCGTGATTCCCATAGTTTTCTAGAACAGCTGGTAGTTGTTCATATAGCAGTTGTTTCTGCATAAGTTTCGCATGTCTTTTAGACTATCAGGGACTCGTCCCCGGCTCCATTTCTCATTGAAAAACGAAACCACAGAGTTCATAGAGGAAAAAAGATTAAAAATGCATGAACTAGACAATACGTTGTACTTCGCCATTAGCCTCAAGTTTCGGGACTTATATTGCCAATATAGATCTGACATTACTACTGTCGTCTTGTTAGACGCATGAAGAAGCTGCTTGGAAATTAACGAGCTTTGATGATGCACAGTTAATGTGATATGATGCAGTGCTATTTATTTATTTAAGCAGCGCAAGTAAGCATGTAATCTTAGTAAAAAGATCCTCATGTATCTTAGTTGGCGTGCAAATATTTAAGCAAAATCAACTGAAAGTATAATAATGTACTAATATGTAGTAGTCTCGACTTTGGAGTTGATTTAGTTGCAGAGTCCGCTAGTCTTGGTTATGAATTGGGGTTGGAGTCCGGCATGGAAAAAAAGTTATCATCATGTGCGTGATTATTCCCCGAGCGAGTTCCTCATATCATGAATGAACACATACACTATACATTTGTTTTCAAATTGCTTTTGCCTAAATCTATGATAGTTACGAAGCATATTTTTTCGGCTCCAAAGTAAGAATGGAGATAACAATGCAAACAAAAAATTTAAGCATATATGCACACACATCGTATCCAACATAGAGAGCAGATGTCATTTCAGAAAAAAGATTCTTGACATTTCCAAAGTAACTTAGTGATTATGCAACTGGCCATGGCTCCAAGCTATGTTTTTTACATAGATGCAAGATAAAAGGACAACGTCTCTGCTCTATTTTTTCATATAATTAAAGAGGATTATTTTTCATGGGAGATGGTAAGATACACTTAGTAGTATGCAGCTGTAGGTTCTAGGTTCTACGACGGTTCCACCAAGAAATTCCTCTATGTGCCCTTAGATGGGAAGCTTTAGCAGGTGGTAGTGGCGCACCAGGTAAAGCTCATTGTTTGGTGGAACAAGCGGACTTGACCGTCAAGAAATAGCTTGGCCTAGTGTTGAGTTGTTGGTGTCACGGATCAGGAACAACAAACTTCCTTCACTTCGCCAGCCACTAATCATGTGTGCAAGACATACAGATTAAAAGGTTGTAGGCTAACCCATGGTGCTGGATTTGGTCCTTGAATGAGATTTCCATGATGTTGGGCTTGGACGTCAAAATCCACGTCAAACGTTTGGACATTGTGCCTTGTTAATGGTCATCATAAAACTCAGTCCGTCAGGCGGATGGGAGACTGTTTTCTCTTAAGCTTGAACAATAGGGAGATGCCCTCTGAGGGCGACAAAGGGTTTTGAGGTATCAACACCTTCTTTCCAGCATGTTGGCCACCAACAATCTCCTCATCGATTTCATTGTCTTCTAAGGCTCTGATCATCAGCTTTGTTCAATTACAAAGGCCATTCTAAGGGTCGAGATTATCAAAAAGAATGGGGCGTTGATCTTGACTTTCAATGCATGCAGAGGCAATCCATTTGGTGTGAGCGAATTAGAAAGTCAATCGGGTAATTGTTCTGCAAGTCAACATCGATAGGGTCGACCATCTTCACATCCAGTTCATCCACGTGTCCATTTTGGTTGAAAATAATAGCCTGTGTGAGCTCATGTACTCCCCTAGTCTAGCATTGGCATACGATCCTTTGAAGACATTGTCGATGAGCCTATTAGTTGCTTTTTCATTGTCGGTATGACCGATCACAATGTCGTCAAGAAGACGAACATTGTCATCGGCTCATCGCCAACTGTTTATTCCGTTCCATTTAGGAGGTATTTGGAAAACCAAGGATCAGCCTGTGCCCGCATGTTGCTCCTGAGTCGTATCTTATGGATCTTCTCATACAAATATGTGATATTGTCCCTCTTGGCCACAATGGGAAGGAACTGCCTGAATCTCCACCGAAGGCGACAATCTGCCCCCAAATGGCAAAGGACAGTCCATTATATATACTGGAGCGATCTATCAAGTGCCCTAACAGCTTTACGCTTTGTCATGGTGACTTCCCCGAGATATTTGGGCGCCCGATTTAATCAACTTTGGGGTACCACTCAGCTTTGTGAAACCACTCAACTTGGCTGGAATTTTGAACTTAGAGTGTGCGGTCCATCCTCCAAGCACTATTGCTACTACTATACCTAATGTAGCAGTTGCAGTCGCTATCACGCCCATTAAACGTACTTTCGCAAGCAATGCCTTGTGTAATTATGTCTTCTGGTGCCTCGTGGTCTATCAACAACAAATATTTGGCGGGGTTTTTTCGCCACAGGATCCATGATGTCAATGAATCCAACCAGGCGCTCACTATTCAAAGAGTTAAAAAGATCTAGATGTTCTTGGTCCATGTTAACTTGCCTCGGCTTTGTTATCTCTCTACACTCATCATCAGAAGAACAAACTGTTTCAACCAAATCCGAAAGGCCTAGATTTAGTGTTCTTATTCATGGGTTGCACAAAATTATTGATGTCTCGAAAGGCAATCTCTTCGAATGCCGCCTCGTTGGATTGAGTACGGAAGTAATACTAATATATCGATGATAGATGTTTATCCCACTGGTTCCGTACTTGTGTTGCCTCAATACCAGGATAGTAGTCAAGAACCTTCGAGGAGCACAAGGCCTCTTAAACGTGGATGTCTCAGCAGGCAATCATCAAGTGACATGTCCTTCTCAATGGGGCCTCATTGCTCACACGCTTCTCTGAAGGTTCTACTTGACTTTCACGTACACTTTATTAATGTGCAAAGAAGTAGCACATCAGACAGATTTAGAGGCACCCTCAAAGAAGTTCACCTTCTCTTCAGTTGAGTGAGAATAAACAATATAACTATGTGTGCCCTGAATTTTTCTAATTCTCACTTGTTCTTTCTGGCAACCCACATAAACTGTTCTGGAAACTCTCTATGCAAGTATTGATGTGCCTCACAATTCTTTTGGTTCATCTTAAAGTACTCAGTAAGCCTGGATTTGAAAGAAGATGACCGAGTGACATCTTTCAAATTTTCAGAAGCTTTAAATTTGACGGTATGCATGTTTAGCAAATGAGGATAGAGCTGCAAAATAGAAGGACCAACACCAAAATGAAAACCAAAAATCATATAAACAGCCTCCGAAGAAGATACATATCCCTATATTGACGAATCTCATTAATGATGACACCGTCATTGATAACACCTACTCGAATGCAAAGGATGTTCGGTCATGCCCTTTATAAATATACATGAACAAGTATTTGACTATCTTGATGCTCGAGCAAGCTTCGACATTAATGTGGCAATTATATTGTATAAGTAGAATGGCGTTGTAAGGGACCACCAATATATTATCCATATATGCTCCTATGATCCTAACTCGACGTCTATGGTCCATCCTCCTATAGATGGCATATGATTTCTTGCCCTACTATTTAGGCGGAAAACTGCCGAAGATAATGCAAACGACATTTTCCCTCAATCATGCAAGGACAACTTTTCTTCAGCCTACCGTAAGGTTCGTGCAGCATGTGTTTGACGACCATATCATGTAGAAAACATTACTTCTCTTTATCAGGTATCTCTACACATAAACAGATCATAGTCATCCCGGGTCTTTTACTTGCTTCATGCTTTCATGTCACAAGGTTATGATCGTGCGAGAGACCCTTTACTGAAACTCCCTGACATGTACATAAGCCACAACTTTTCCAAAATGCTTAGCCTGATCAAAAGGTCCATCATATCTCGCTGCTTAGGCTTGTATACTCTTGCCAACATTTTGGAAGAGTTTATGTACATGTCCCAGAGTTTCAGAAAAAGGGTCTCCTGCATGAGCATATCCTTCTGATCATGAAAGCACTTAGAAATTTGAATACCCCAATGACTATGGTCTGCTTATATCTGCAGAGATACCTAAAAGTGAGAAGTATCAATTTTGCATGATCAGGTCGTCAACCACATGCTAGTATGCTACACGGACCCTGCGGTGAACTGAAGAAAAGTTGTTCATCCATGATTGAGGGACAATGTGGTTTACATTATCCTCATTAGTTTTGCCCCGTTACATAGCACGGAAAGGACTGATATCCCATCTATAGGTGGAGGGAATATGGGTGTCGAGTTAGGAACATATTTGAACAATAGATTGGTGGTCCCTTACAACTCCATTCTTCTTATGCGGTATAATTGCCGCATTAATGTTGAAGCTTGCTCAAGCATCAAGGCAGTCAAAAACTTGTTCATGTGCATCTACAAAGGCATGATCTAATATCCTTTGCATTCGATCAGATTCTTATAAATGACGGGGAATTGTTAATAAGATTCGTCAATATGGCGATATACGTTATGTATCTCTTTGAGAGGCTATTTATATGATTTTTTGTTTAAATATGTTTGGTCTCAGTCCTTCTATTGTACATCTCGAGCTTCATTTGCAAAACATACATACCATCACATTTAAAGCTTCTGAAATCTGGAAGATGTTGTTAGTCAGCCATCTTCTTCCAAACCCATGATTATTGAATATTTTGATATGAACCAAAAGAATTCCAAGGTACGGAAATGCTTGTCCAGAGAGTTTCGAGAACAATTTAGGTGGGTTGCTGAAAAATAAGTGGTACAAGAGAATTTAAGAGGCCATGGATTGGAAGAATTGGGTATGCTCACTCGTCCGAAGACGGTAGGTAGTTTTTTTTGGGTGCTTCTAAATCTGTCTGTGGTGCGACTTATTTTGACCAATTAAAAGAGTATGTGGAAAGTCACGCATAGAAGCGTGTGAGCAATTAGGCCTCACTGAGCACATCAGGTCACTTGATGATTGCCTAACCGAGTCAGCAACATTTCAGATGCCTTGTGCTCCACTACGATAGTTTGCTATTATCTTGGTATGCTACAAGGCAACACAAATCTTGTAGTTATGGGACAAGCATCTATCATTGATGTCTAGGGATTACCGCCATACTTAATCCAACGAGGCAACACTTGAGCAGACGGTCCTTAGAGACATCATGGATTTCGTGGAATCGATCTTGTTGAGACATGGTTGTTCTGACGCTTTGTGTAGAGAGGTAACAGAGGAGAGGCAAGTCAAGTAGTCAACAAGCACCAAAAACATCAAGATCTTTTGAACTCTCTGAATTGCTGGTTTGGTTCAATGACACCATCGATGACGTGACAAACAAAAAAAGGCAAATGTTATTTGTTGATTGTCTAGGATGCACTGAGAAGACATTCTTTGCGAAAGTGTATTCGATGGTCCTGATTGCAACTGCTACACTATGTACTGCAGCGTCAGGTGATGCCTAGAGGGTGGACCACGCACTCTAGGTTCAAACTTCCAATCAAGCTCGCAGAAAACAACATGTGTGGTTCACAAAACATAGTGGTACGCAAGACTTGCTTTAATATGCATACTTGATTATTTGGGGGAAGCTCGTAATGACAAAGCGTCCATAGTTGATGCAGAATGTCATTTGCCATTGGAGTGAAGATTGTCGTCTTTGGTGGAGATTTCAGGGTGGTCCTTCCTATGGTGGCAAGAGGGACAAGAGCACAAATCACAAATACTACCATGCAGTTATACTACATGTGGGAGAAGATCTGTAAGATATGACTCACATGCAACATGCGTGCACAGGCTGGCCCTTAGTTATTTGAATACCCCCTAATATCGGTATTGGAATGGAACAGAACAAATAATCCGCAATGACTATGTGTGTCTCCCTGACGACATTGTGACCAGTCATACCGACAATGAAGCAATTAGTAGGCCCATCAAATATGTTTTCCCGCATGTCAGTGCTAGATGAGAAGAGTACATGAGCACACGCGCTATTCTTTGAACCAAGAATGAACACGTGGATGAGCTGAATGCGAAGATGATCGGCATGTTTCGAGCTGAAGAGAAGGTACAACATAGATTCGACTCTATCAAGGATAACTTCCAGAACAATCATCCAGTCGACCTTCTAAACTTAATCAAATGGATTGCCATCGCATTTCTTGAAAGTCAAGGTCAACTGCCCAGCCATTACACTCCGGAATCTCGATCCTAGCAATGTCTTTGCATTGGAACAAGGCTGATGATCAGAGCCTTCTAGGATAATAATTTATGCGGAGATTGTGGGTGGTCAACATGCTAGAAAGAGTGTATTCATACCCTGGATCGCTTTGCTGTTCTCAGAGGATATCTCACTTCCGTTCAAGCTCAAGAGAACAATTTCCCATCTGCCTGAGTTTTGCGATGACCATTAACAAGGCGTAGGGTCAAACCATTCCAAACATCGGTATTTACCATCCTGAGCAAGTGTTCTGCCATGGTCAATTGTACCTTTCATTTTCAAGGGGTGTCTCGAGGTAGACGACACGGATTTTTGCCAAACGAACAAGAAGATTGATTAATCAGACAAAAACACCAAGTATATTGTCGATAGAGATTTCATAGATGGATGAGACAGGTGTGTTCTTCTTTTGTGTCTTTTTATTCCATCTATGTTGAAGTTAACAACACCTATACATGTTTGAAGTGGTTTCATATTGTTGTAAATACTGAAGTTAAGAACACCTTGATAGCTTTTACATTCCATCCATTTTGTATGTTTCCTACTTTGTTTTGTAACTTCTGATATCATACCATGCCCAGTAGTTTCAGTCGAGCATTGGTAGATCGGTAGATTTAGAAGGTAGTCTGTAGTAGGTAAAACCAAAGTTAGTGATATTTTTTATGAAAGGTAGCAAGCGCTACTTTCATTCATTAAGCAAAGCTGGCAGAGCTAGGAAAAGTACATGGAAAGGCAGAATTACAAGCCACAACGAAAATAAACGGGAATTACAGAGAGGGTGCTAAGTAATGTATAGCACAGGAAAAGCTGCCTAGTCTGGCGGGTGCTGAAATCCAGCCACTCCACTTATAGCACAGGAGTCTGGCGGGTGCTGAAATCCAGCCACTCCACCCAGCCTTGCTTGACGCGAGACATTGAGCTCGTCAATGATTTTGGTAGCTACTTGAACCGCCGAAACATCTTTGCTGTCAAAACTCAAAAGTCCTTGCGTTGCGTTCTTTCCATATCATCCACCAGGTTAGCATGGTAATAGAATTCCAAGCTTTCCTGTCAGCTTTTGCAGCTCCACGAAGAGAATCAATCCACCAGGTTGCGAGGTTTGTAGTGTCACTGGATGGTAGCAGAGTAGGTCGCAGGTTAAGCTTGCTGATGACCTGTCGCCAGACTTCGATGGAAAACGAACAACAGGTGCCAAGGTGCACAGGAGTTTCAGGTGTTGTACGACAGAGACAACAGATTGGATTATGAGGCCAACCCTTCTTCGCCAGATTATCAGCCGTCAGACATTTTCCTTGAACCATCAACCACGCATGAAATTTGCATTTGGCAGGGATCTGAGTTTGCTAGATATCCGAGGAGATGGTCGCTAACACATTGACCTGAAATTGAATCTGATACGCAGATGATGCAGAGTAGATTCCATTGGCAGACCACTTCCAAGTAAGAAAATCCTGCTCTCCCGGTTGCAGCTAAATCTGCTGGAGCTTCTCCCAAAGCCAAGTAAACTCAGAGAGGAATTCCTCGCTCGGGCTGGGTCTGCACAGCTGAACCCATTGATTGGCATGAAGGGCATCCTTATTAGTGATGTTTTCCTGCCTACTAGACTTGAACAGGACAGGGAGTTGTAGTTTGAGGATCATCCCATCGAGCCACTGGCTATGCCAGAAGGACGTGAGACTGCCATCACGCAATTTTTTTTTTGTAAAGGCATGGAAGAGGCTGAGAACTGCAGCGTCAGAGGGGAGAGGCAGCCCAGCCCAAGATCTGTGTGGATCCGTCGACTGCAGCCAATGCCATCGCACCTTTAGAGCTCGGTTTTGCATAAGCAGATTTGTAATTCTGAGGCCTCCATATTGGATTGGCTGGCAGATCAAAGTTAGTGATATCATTCCACGCCCAGTCATTTCAGTCCAGTATTAGCAGATTTATAAGCAAGTCTGTAGTAGGTAAAACCAAAGTTTGTGATATATTTCTCCTGCTCTAATTGCAGATTTTGGTCAGGCCGGAAGTTTTCTTGTAATGTACTTTTATTGATCTTTTCCCAGTAGTTTGGCCCCACTATCTCAATACTATTAGTACAGGTTGATTGGTTTACATATGAATTAATGTTCTGACACACTACTAATGTTACTTCATTGATTTGCTACATGTAGGAGTAATTCTTGTCCAATTACGTTTTCATTCATCCATCTTTCCCAAACACCAGGAACTTCACTCGCCGCTTGTTCCCCTACATCAATGCACAAGGGTAAGTTCTAGTGTTCTGAAGTGTGAAATGTAAGAGATCAATGCTATAATTTTGCTTCAATTATATTCATTCAGTACTTGAGAAAATTAATAGAAATACAAAAATTACTGCAACTATGCAAATTTGTGTGAAAGTTCACATTCTTTAAAAAAAAAAAACCGAGTTCCGCATTCGAGGACCATGTTCAGCATATTGGGCACGGTGAGCGGCTGGTGAAGCGAAGGAAGTTCGCCATTCCTGATCCGCGCCATCACCAACCTCAAAACTAGGCCAGGCTATATCTTGATGATCAGGTCCGCTTGTAATTCAGTTCGTATGGTGACTTTGTGAAAGTTCGTGTCTGTGTCTGCATGAATTATAGAATTTATCTGTTCTGTCAATTCATTGTTTTACATGAGTTCTTATCAAGGGTGTTCTTTTTTCTTATACATCACCGGTGAGGATTTCATCCAATTGAAGGGCAAACTGGAACGTGATATCAGGTCAGCTGATAAGCTAACATGAACAGAACTATGTTCAGTGGTACTTTGAAGGATGCTACTGTAGAGCAGATGGTGGCTCTGCTTTCTTGCTTTGTTTGGCAGGAAAAGCATCAGGATGCCCTAAAGCCAAGGGAAGAGCAAGTGTTGTCGACCAGTGTTGTTTGACATGATTGAGCTGCCTGAATTATTGGGCAGTGTCCTGATGGCAGGTAGTTCGTTTGTCACCATAGTAACTTTGTAGCTTGTACAACTGAGTGCTAATTGAATTGATCAAAGTTGGGTGTAAGGATTCAAGTGTGCACCCACATTTTCTTGTATACAAGAATGAAAAATCACAGATGAATTTGAGACCTTATTTGTTAATGTCAGGTAGGTCTTGCAGTGTTAACTTGGGTGGATATGCATCAGAATTACAGCCTTGGCGAAGAGATGGAGTTCAGTGGGATGTCAGGTGAGGGAGGAAGAGACCCCGAAGTTGGAGATCTGTCAATCATGACGTATGTGTGATCAAGTCTGTCCTGCTTTCAGTTTATCTCGTTATGTTAGCTGGTTTGATAGTTAACACCTTTTAAACAAGTGGACAAGCTAGTTTCATTATTACTTCCACTAGAAAGAAATGAAGGTATATGTTACACAGTAGGCCTCCAGCTTTACAAATGCATATGCACATTAGGCCCAAATGGCCCAAAAATTATTGTTTTGCTCCGGAGGTTCAGTGCTCATTAAAATAAAATCAGAAATAATATTTACATGTTTCAAAAAATATGAATAAAATACTAGATATAGCTAATGATATATCCTACAAGCGTGCAAAATCGCAACGTAATTTTTTTAAACTCCAGGCTACACAAAAAGGACAAATCTTGTGAATTTTTAGTTTAAAAAATGCACTGCTCACTATACTCGGATCTATATAATTTTCATTTCTGTGTAGCTCAGAATACAAATTATTTAAAAATGAGATTTAGCACGTTCATAGAATACATTGTTGAGTACGTCTAAAATAATTTTCCCAAGGCCACAGGTCTGCATCTACATCTTGCAGTATAGTAATGGGGAAAAGAGGGGCGTGCATGCAGCATCGAGCAGTAGTATAAAATTGCGGCGCTAACTCAAGACTTTGGCAGCCGATGGAGCACGGAGACTGACATCATGATCAGTGACTCAGTGTTATAATTAAACTAAAGTGTGGTTGCAACAGAGTTGTCATCCTTGATGTGGATTTCTACATGCGTAAACTAGGTAAAGTACAAATCTGCAGTTATAGAGAAGATAAAAAAAAGGAAGAAAGATATCTAATGTACGGTGCCCATGTAGCAGGTACAGAAGAAAAGGCATGGCTCCTGTACCCGTTGGCTTTTTTTTTTTTTTTGAAGGGCACAATACCTGGATATATTACTCAAAGAAAAAACAAGCGTACAAGATACATCCAGATACGGGACAGCTGTCCCCAAATTACAGAGAGGACCCTAAACAAGATTGAAATTACAACTAAGTCCTTAGAACCATCACTGTGCAAAGCAATCCACCACCGCTTGCACCTCCACCGACGGCCGCCGGAAGAGAAGACGAAGCACGGCAGCTGAGTCGCCGGCAGGGAACTTTGGAGGAGTGAACCTCGTTGAGGTCGCTGCAATAACCACCCGGCGCGGACGCCGAGATCTTGCAAGACAGCAAGAAACCACATCGGCGGGAGCAACGCTCCGATCCATGCCGACCGTCGGGTCGCCGGCCGCTTCCAGCACGCACACCCGCAAGAACATTCTTCTGGGAACAGCAAACACAGCAGAAACTGCCGCCACAGGCCCAACCGCTCCTCGAACTCGCTTCTTCTTCCACCACGGTAGCCAGAAGAGAGATTGAGAAACAGCAAAAAAGCGAGCTTATTTACCGAAAAGATCATCGCCGAAGAATCGAAACCAGCCGTCGCCTCCCTCCACTGGAGCTTGAAGGACTACCTCAACTCCACCGCCATGTGCCAGGAACCGCTCGAAAGCTCTGGCAGCGCTTCCTCCAGATCCAGAGCACAAACCAGCAGCCCATGCCCTCCCCTCGCCTCCACGGCCGGCCAGAGGGACGTAGGCAGCAGCTCGCCGCCAGATCTGAAGGAAACCGAACCCCACTTAGGGCCACATCTCCCCCCACGCCACCACGGCCGGTCGGAGACACCCGACCCCGACACACCACCTCCACGACCTCCCCGGCGTCGCCGCGGAACGGGGAAAGAAGGGGGAGGACTTATTCCGACACGACGACGCCACCGCCACCGTCGCCCGGAGACAGAAAACCTACACTAAAACCTAACCTATCTACACGCACAACGAGAACCCGGAGCTCCCCTCCACCTCACGGCGCCGAAACGGCGGCCGGAGGCGAAGGGGAGCGGCGGTTTCGCCGGTGAGAAACGGGGACAGAGAAGTCGCCTCGGAAACGCCTCTCTCGAACAGTAACGGGAAAGGAGAGAAAGGGGATCCCCACGTTGGGAGATAATGACAAGAAACCACCACATTTGCGCGCGAGTTGTCACATAACCACCACAATTCAGATTTTGGACACATAACTACCACTTTTGGGGCTAGTGTGTGACGCTGAGCACTGATTTTTCTGTTTAAACACGCTAACACATTTTCTGACGGTTCGACCCCACCTGTCGGGTCTACGTGGCAAATTTGACAGAGAAAAGTAAACAGCGTGTTAAAAATTGACGTAGGTCCCACTTGTCATCGTCTCCACTCTCGTGTCCTCATCCTCTCTTCTTTCCTAGAAAGCACGCACGCAAGTCAACGCCGGCCGGAGAGCCACCTCGCCCCGCACCAGCGCCCCGGCCGGCTCCGCGAGCGCCGCGGCTGCAGCTGGGCGCCCTTGCGCCGCCCGCGCGTGCTGCACTCCCCCTGCATCGCCCCGTCCTCTTCCTCCCTCCCCCTTTCTCCTCGACCTAGGCAAACCCCAGCCCGTTGAGGATGTCTTCCTGCCCTCGCCGCAACTCTGCGTCCTCGCCTGCCGCCTGGCTCTTTCTCCATCGCCCCGTTCTTCCTCGCTACCCAGGTTGTCGGCAATCTCCGGCCATCTCCCAGCCTCCCCCGCCGTCGGCAGCCCTGCCGCCCTGAACTCTCGCGTCCGCGCAGCACTCCCTGCCGGCGCGCATCGTTCCCAGGCGGCACAGCCCACGCAGCGGCCGGCCCCTGTCTTCCCACTGCCCACAGCGAGCAGGGCCAGCCACGGCGGTCCCAGTCTCGCCGGCGGCGCCCACCCCAGCACCCTCCCCTTCCTCCTCATCTGCCGGACCCTGGTTTGCCGCGCCGCACCAGCTCCGGCCTTCGGCCGGCCTCTCCTCGCCGTCGATCCACTGCTCCGCAGCGCGTCTCTTCTGTGTGCGTCTTTGTTTCGCAGTGCAGAACCGCGTGGGCGGGGCGCCACCGGCGAGGTAGGTAGGGGCGGGGCGCCGCTGGCGAGGTAGGCCAGAGGCGGTAGGTAGGAGACGACGTGATTCTATAGGTAGGGGACGGGCGCGTTGACTTCATCTATTTTGTTTTCTTTTCTCTTTTTTTCTTTTGCCACGTATACCCGACAAGTGGGTCCGACCTGTCAGAAACGTGGTTAGACGGCTAACAACGATGGATCAGTGCTCTGCGTCACAGACTAGCCCCAATAGTGGTAGTTATGTGTCCAAAAATCCAATTGTGGTGGTTATGTGACAACTCGGGCGCAAATGTGGTGGTTTCTTGTCATTATCTCCCCCGTTGGCTTCTTTTAGCTTCTAATATTAGCAGTGACAGCAGCAACAAGAGTATGCACCAGCGAGCGAGCGAAAGCAGGGCCTCAGTTGCACGGTTTTTCACGCATCTATATATAGTTTTATTTGGATGATGGCCTTCGACTTGGCATTGTGGGACAAAATCGATTGGATATTTCCGACTTTCCTTAAACCCTAGCCTTCTTGGAGATTTGGCCTTTGATGGCCTCTGCCATGGTCAATCAGGTCACTTTGGTTCACCTGAGATGCTAGTCACACAAAAGGTGTCTATGTTTGTCCCTCAAAAAGGGTGTCTATGTTTGATGCAAGTTGGATCGACTTGTTTGTGATTTTTTTTTTCTAATAAGGATTTCCATTCTGCATGCGAGAAATGAAGATGTTGACAAGGGGTCACCAACCACGTTCTCCTTTTACAGACGGATCAACACCTTATGCCAAATATGTCAACAACTCTCACTAGATCGATCGAATTGTCTGGCTAGAATCGAGGGTGGATAAACAGTACAAGAGAAACATATGGATAGCGAGTAAATCCGATGGCGGTTTGAATTTCGTGATTCAATTGGATGCCCCTCTTTGTACGGACTTGGAGAATAAGTAGATGGTCTACCGGCTCTAAATGTCTCCCATTTTTTTTAGGGGCCATGTACTTCCTATTGGGGAGGGTCCTTCATTTTGGGCCTCTGTGACTTGTGCCTTACTTCTGGGTTGTGTGTGCCTTGCTCTAGGGCTCTAGGGTGGAGGATAGTCTCGCTAACACCCCATCCTCCTTGCGAATCGGCTTGTCTCCAATCCACTTCGCGAGGGAGACGTGCATTGAGCTCATTAGCTCCAGCTCGGGTTTGGCCACACCACTGAGCGAGTACTTGATTGATCATCTTATTCGTCATTTTTCACCAATGTTGATCAAGTACCCGTGGAGGAACTATCAGATCTTTGATATTAGGAGAAAGTGATCGGGTTACTGGATCACGATGACAGGCAGCTCGACGCAATTGGGAAACATGGAGCACTGGGTTGACAAATTAAGTTGGAGGCAGTTCAAATTGATAAGCCACTTCCCCTATGTGTACATGGATGCGAAAATAACCAAAGTATCTGAATGCTAACTTATATTAGGCACGCAAGGTGACCGACAATTGAAAATGGACAAAGGAATAGAGGTAGCCTTCCATACATGGATCTACAAGCCGCATCCAAATCCGCAAGTCGTCGCACCATTACCACTGCACGAATGTCCTCCTGGAGTCTCTTGATGACCCGAGCCAAAAAGCACAATGGTGAAATTCTATCGGAATAAGCAATTAGATGGATTATCAGATTCTCAAAACGCTCATTATAATCTGCTATATACTTACTTTGTTGAAGGTAATAAATTGACGAATCAATAATTGATTTTGATTGTTGAAGGGTTGGGTTATTTGTTCGGGCCTCGGTGTCTTGGTTCTTGCTTTTGGGTTGCATGGGCTTGATCTTGGGCTCTCAGGTAGAGGATAGCCTCGCCAACACACACAAAATTGTGTTAGCGACAAACCCACAAAACAAAACCCCTGAAGAGAAAATAACATGTCTTACATCATTGTATTTTATTGCTTTGCAAAGCAGAGGGCATGCAATATCTTAGCTGCCCAGCGCCGTTAACGAATGCAGATTCATGGCACCTAAGCACCAGTGTGCTCGGGTGCAAAAAAAAATAGATTTGCGTTTTAATTTTTTGTAGATCTTTTATGTTGGATACATACACATTTTTCTACGTTTATGCTAATTTTTGGTGAAAAATAGCATTCCAAATTACAGAAAAATTAAATTATGGCCGTGAATAAGAGGTAATAGCTCCCATCCCCCGATATTTCTCTTTCTTTTGCGTAGCCCAAAATAGAAAGTATTTTTTTACAAAAGTTATGGTGTACGCAAATAATGTGTATATGTTGATGTATACTTTATTTCTGTTTTTTTAGCCCTACAAATATTAATTTCTATTTGTTAAGAAATTGGCTCCAGTGAGCTCGGGTGCCACTACCCCTTTCGAGCCGTTAACTCAATACTTTGGCAGGTGCAGGAGCACATATTATTTATTACCCAAGTCAATAAGTCATGGAGCACGGTGACATCATCAACGTACATAAAAGATTCAAGTAACAGAACTGTCATCGTTTGATGTGGACTCCTACTGCAAAATAAATTAACAAGCTAGCAAAGTACAAAATGTGACATAAGATAGTCGGCATTAGGCAAACCCAAAAATCTCTTGCTCGTAGGGTTCCCATGTACGTACCACTTCTTCTCTCGCCGGTAGCATGGAGCACCAGCGGCACCAGCAACGAGGACACCGGCGAGCGACAGCGAGGCCTCGGTTACCGAGCCTAAAAAGTAGCTTATCCTATCACAAATCTGCACCCCCGAGACGTTAAGGAAGTAATAAACAGGAAAAAAACAGACATGACTGCAACGCCGTTTGTTTCCTGCACAAGCCACAGAAAATATTATACCATTTCCGTGGAAATTTACTGTGCACACAGGACATGGGCATATAAATATGTTCTATTTCCATAAAATATGTTCATTCAGCATGTCACTTCCAAAATATTTTTTCCCATGAGGTCACACCTCGTGTTTTCTCATGATTGGTTTTCTCTACAACTAGTAGAAAAAAGTCAAGATATAGTATATGAATATAATTCTTTGTTGATTGTAGTCTTCTGTTTTTTCCTTGATCCAAGAGACCTAGGGCCTTCTTCATTGAATGATGGCATTCTTCGGCCTAGATTTCTTTTATCTCAGTTTTTACACACACATATATATATTCTTTTTGGATGTCCTTCGGCCTAGCATTTTGTGAACCGAACAGTGGCCGGTTGGTTAGGAGCATTTGAGGCGCAGCCTCCCTAGGGTGGCACATTCCACTCTACCAACGTATAGTTAAGGGAGGGAACTTCTCCCTTTAACAACGTTTTGGCCTAGTATTCTTGAATAAAGTATATTTTTAATTTCATTAAATTCTAATTGCCTTCCATCTTCCTTTCCTTCCCTTGTCATTGCCTCTTCCCTCTCATGATAATTGGATATGCGTTATGTTTATTTTGGATTCGGCCGCTATACCTCTCCCGACGAGCTTTCCTAATACTTATGGGCTAGGAGCCTTGGCCATCCCGTTTTGGACAAGGATTCGAATTTTGCCGGTGACGCCTTTGTGTCGAGAGCCTTCTTGACGGGTGCAGATAACGAGAGGGCATTTCCTGATACCGTCGTTGATATATTTGCATGTGCACATATGATCTTCACTTGTTGGATCCAGCAACATGGATTTTGCAGCATTTGGGGGGGGGGGGGGGGGGGGGCGTGTAAAAAATCATATTTGGACTTACTTTGGTTGATCTGGTAAAGTCGGTGCAGTAAATCCATTGTTGAAGCTACTCGATTATGGTTAAGAACCCTTATCCTAACATTCGCTAATTGAACACAATAATACTTGCGCACGAGTGTCACATCTTTTTAGAGGTGTTGTCTTTGATAGCTATATCTCCATGTCATCACATTGATTGTCGGGGATGTATTCCCGGGTACCCCAGAGTTGATGGTTTTGTTGAGTTGGAAAAAGAAATAAAGGCAGGCAATAGCTGGGTAAGAGATACAAGAAAAGGAAGAAATCACGTCTGGGCCGAAACCCTCCTCGCTGACCGAGTCTTGTTTTACCCGGCTGGCCGAGTCTGCTCTTACCATGGCTGACCGAATCAATTCAAGCGGGTATTCCGGCTGGTCCGGGATCTCCAAAACCCAGCCGAACTGGCCCATCCGGAATCTCCCCCCGAGGCGCAATATCCAGGTCAAATGGCCAGGCCAGCATCGTAGCATTGTTCCGAATCGAATTCATTCCAGCGAGCAGGCCGGAGCAGGCCGGGCTTCTTCTCTGACCCGGAGCAGGCCGCTGGGCCGAGGTTCATTCCGTGGCTCAGTGAAGCCGAATCACTTAACTCGGGTGGGCCATGTGATCCGGTTTGGGCCCCGATGTGTCCAGAGACTCGGGGCAGGCCAAGGATGGCAGTCCTGGACAAGCTCACTTCGGGATGGGCCATTTTCTACTAACCCGGAGTGGGCCAAACCTTGGTCAACTCGGTGGAACGAGTCCCAGCGAGCGTGTATCTCGGGAGGCTAGCATCAGCACCACCGAGGCCACTACATCGATGCAGATCAGGTACCTCGGCTGGGCCAGGATCACTAGCGACCACCTCGCTCGTCTGCACCACAAGCCGAATCATCGTCTCAGGCTGCTCCTTCCTCGACGCCACACCTCGGACGGCCTTTGACCAAGACCGGGCTGAGCACCTCGGATGTTACCTCTACACAGATATCTCCGGCACCTCGTCCACGACCGAATCATCTACACCGACTTTACTTCAACCGGGTCATCTCCGCCGATGCCGGGACATCCTTATCCGAATCATCATAAATATCTTCGGGAGAGGATAAGAAGAGGACGTGGAGATGCCAGAGACAATGGCTAGAAGACAAAGGAAAGGACGGCATCTCCCGGAGATGCCGGAGACAGAAGCTAGAAGACAAAGAAGCCCATCCCATCGGAGTCAACTGTGCTACAGTGCGTGAACAGTGTATGTGTGGGCCAACCATTGTCCCTGGGCTCTCTTTTTATAAAGAGCACCAGGGGGAGAACTGGAGGAGGGGCGCGACCACGTACAGCCCCTGGGCTCTCTCTTCTTCCTCTTGCTCACTGGAGCTTTCTTCTTCCTTGAGTTCCTCTCCATGGCTAGATCTTCACAGCTCGAGGAGCACATGTACAAATCATATACAAAGAGGAGAATACACCGAGTAGGCTAGTGCTGCAGTAGGGGTTTTACCTCCTCACGAGGGCCCCGAAGCAGGGTACATCGTGTGTGCTTTGTGTTCTTGCGGTTCTTGTTCTTGTTCTTGCTTGTTCTTCGTGTTCTTCGTGTGTTCTTCGTGTGCGACTCCATCGCGCAATCCCTCCCCGAAACCACAAGCATCTGTTCGGCCTCAGATTAAGCCTACCCCTAGGCATCTGCGTGTTCCCACCACGACATTGATGCCTTACTAGTCCATGATTAGAGGGATGCACCACATCATATAGAAGCTTAGGTTGAGTTTGTCAACATTTTTTTTCTTTTGAAGTATTTGAAGAATAATGTGGTTACTTTGAGGTGTTTGGTTTTACCAAAAACTACAGCTCTATATATATGCAATGTATGCATATAGGAAAAAGAGGTTTTTACCAAAAACAACTTGGGTGTTTGGTTTCTCTTGAGTTTGTCATTGCACACTTTTTTTAGTATAAAAAAGAGGTCCAGACGTATTTTTTCTAAAACTGAATTATTGATTGCCTTGCCATGGAGCGTTGACTATCAAGGTACTAATTTATTCACCACCGATGGCCTCTGTCAGGACAATCCAATTTTCATTTCTGTTGTATTTGGCAACTTTTGTAATAATCGTGTGATGTACTCTCTTTAGTCGGTGCACAGACCGTTGACCGGGCAGAAACGTTGACCAGAGGTCATAGAGTAGTAAGCACTATCTGATCTGATCCTATGTACTGTAAGATTTGCGTTGTCTTGTTCGATTCAGTAAAGGCTAATTGGGCATGATCCAAAAATTAAAAAATGCACGGCGTTCCTGTGCGGTCCACAAGTCAACTTGTTCAACAGGCGGCAATTCAAACTGCCAGGGGATCTCACTCTACCCACGAAAACGTAGTAGTCCCACATAAAGTAAGTGATACAAATATCAATTAACTCTCCACATAATAACAATAAAAAAGTACTACTACCATATCTTGGTTCAGTTAAGCGAGTCTTTGACGGATAACTAATTTGGTCAAAACCATGGAGGCCGAACTACAGGTAGCCTTTAAAAAAATGTAGAAAAAACATATATTTGAAGTTTCAAAAAAATCTGAATTTTTTGGATGTAGACAATGCATTTTCGTGTATTGGCTAAAGCATTGTTAGGAGTACCCTCCTAATGAATGCGGGACAAATATTTGAAAGCCCTGGTCCTACTTCCCAACCTAGAGTAGCTAAGGCCTAGTTTGGCAACAAAGTTTTTCAAAAATCGAAGTATTGTAAAACTGTAGTATTTACATGTCCGGGCAACAAATACTTCAGTTTTGGAAAAAGAGGTCCAGACCTCTTTTTTCCGTACTTCAAAATTAGTGCAGTTTCTTGAGATACTAAAGTATATAAACCACAATATTTGTTGAACCCAGACGCATTGAAGTATTCAATACTTCAGTATTTTAGAAAACTGAAGTATTATCAATATACTTCAAAAAACGTAGTTACCAAACGGGCACTAAGTGTGGAACTTGTACTCTAGCAACGTGCAAAATCTCGAATCGAAATAATTCATATTCTGTGTTACACAAAAATAAAAAATCTAACAGATTTGGAAGAGTTAAATTTTTGCATTGTTCACCACTTTCACATGTCATACTTCTCTCATATTTGCACAAGCCAAAATACATGATATTTCTAGTTGGGATTTTACACGTTGGGTACAATACTGTCAAGATTCAGCATTTTTCAGATTTTATTTTGAAACTTCAAAAATATGATTTTTATTTTTTTAACTAAAGTGCTCCCTGTAGGTCGGACTCCAGTTGTCCACTCTCCTAATTTGGTTGATATGATGATTTAGTAGAGTATCAGATTTTTGTCATTAGATTGGTAATAAAAAATAATTAATCTACTGCTCCAACAAGGCATTCATCGATTGGTCCATTCATTTCACTCACTCACTGACTCAGGAGAGCAGAGGTGAGGTGAGGTCCCCAGCTCCAGCTGAGCTGATCTCCATCCATCCATGGTGGGGAGGTGGGAGTGAGTGAACAAAAGAGACAGAAAAAATCGAGGTAAAGAAGCACGACAGTGAAAGGCCACATACACGCACACACGCAACGCCACACCACCGCACGCACATACACCCGTCCCCTCCTCCGCTCCCTCTTCCTTATGATCACCACCGGCTCCACCATGTCCTGCAGCCTCGACCACGGCGGCGCCAAGCCAGTCCACGGCAAGTCACCGGAGCCCACCTCGGTGCTCTACAACCGCAGCCCGAGCCCGCCCACCTCCTCCTCACACTCCTCCGCGGCGCCGGAGCCGCCCCCAATCAGCGCCGAGGACTGGGAGGCCGTGCTGCTCTCCGGCGCCGACATGGCCGCTCCGGCCCCGCCCACAACCAAGACAGCTCCTTCCTCCGCTGGATCATGGACGCCGGGTACGCCGACGGCGACGGGGACGCCTTCGGCTTCAAAGGCCCCACCTTGTTTGACCCATCCTTCCTAACCCCGCCGCCGCCCCTGCAGCTCCAGCACCAGCACCGGGAGGAGGTCTTCTCGCTTCCTCAGTTCCCGCAGCAGCTCCCGGTCCCGCGGCAGCCGCATCCGCTCCCGATCCCCTCCGCTGTCCGAGAAGAAGATCTCGAGCCTCAGGCGGCGGTGGACGAGCTCCTCGAGGCGGCGCGGCGCGCCGAAGCAGGTGACTCCACTGGCGCGCGCGAGATATTGGCGCGGCTCAATCAACGGCTCCCCTCGCCACCCGCGCCTCCGGGGCACCCTCCCCTCCTCCGCGCCGCCGCGCTCCTCCGGGACGCGCTCCTGCAGCGCCTCCTCCCGCCGGCCGCCGTCCTGCCCGGCTCCGTCCACTCCCCGCTCGACGTCGCGCTCAAGCTCGCCGCGCACAAGGCGCTGGCGGACGCGTCCCCGACCGTCCAGTTCGCCGGCTTCACGTCCACGCAGGCCTTCCTCGACGCGCTCGGCGCCGATGCGCGCCGCGTCCACGTCGTCGACTTCGACGTCGGCTTCGGCGGCCACTGGCCGCCGCTCATGCAGGAGCTCGCGCACCAGTGGCGCCGCTCCGCAGCGCCACCGCCGACCCTGAAGGTCACGGCATTGGTCTCGCCGGGGTCGAGGCACCCCCTGGAGCTCCACCTCACCCAGGAGAGCCTGGCGCGCTTCGCCGCCGAGCTCGGCATCCCGTTCGAGTTCACCGCCGTCGCGTTCGATCCCTTCAGCCCGTCGCCGCCCGTAGGCTTATCGGCGGCGCCCGACGAGACCGTGGCCGTACACGTCACGGTCGGCACAGAGACCTTCGCGCCCACGCCGGCGTCTCTCCGTGTCGTGAAGCAGCTCCGTCCTGCCATTGTCGTGTGCGTCGACCACGGATGCGACCGCGCCGACCTGCCGCTCCCCAATCACGCCCTCAACCTCTTGCGGTCGTGCGCCGCACTTGTCGAGTCACTGGACACCGCCGGCGCGTCGCCGGACGTCGTGGCCAAGGTCGAGCAGTTCATCTTGCGGCCCAGGGTCGAACGCCTAGTTATCGGCGGCGACAAGCTGCCTCCATGGCGATCATTGTTTGCATCCACCGGGTTCACAGCGCTGCAGCTCAGCAATGCGGCGGAGGCCCAGGCCGAGTGTCTCCTCAGGCGCACGGCCAACCACGGTTTCCACGTCGAGAAGCGCCAGGCGGCGCTGGCACTCTGGTGGCAGCGGTCGGAGCTCGTGTCGGTGTCAGCGTGGCGGTGCTGATCCTCTTGCTCTGAGCAGCAGCCTGGTACAGCTGTAGTAGATTGTTCATCTTGCCAAACTTGAACCTCTTCAAGTACTAGCAAATCTTGGTTTGTGATTTATACTAGCAATTTGAGGCATTAACAATCAAAATTGGAAATGCCCAAGACTGTTAACCTCCAAGCTTCCCCAAGCTTGCGTTTTAATTGTTCATATTGTACTCCTATGTGCTCATTGTGTGCCAGTCATATTTCAGACTGATTGAAGTTCAGTTTTTTTTCCTCTCATCTTTGTAATAAGGTTTTTGCCAGTGGAAATCAACAAGAAATGTCTAAGCAAAACATAACACAGTAGTATCAGTTCTTAGAATCTATGTACGCAGTTCAGTCCATTCCTGTTGTACTTTGTATACTAGTAGCAAGCAGTAATAAAGTTTCATTAACCATTGATTCCTAAATCTTACAATCAGAGTACTCATCAATCGGCCTGCAACTCAGCTATGCTGATTTATGCGACAATTCTAGTTCTATCAGATTTTTCTCCTATGCTGTTTTTCTTTTGGAAAAGGACACCAACGATGAACAGTAGATATGAATGTGATGTGCCTTTATTTACAAGTCAGGTCCATGGTACCAGTATCTTTCACACATCAGGATTTGCATATTGCACCCTTGTTTTTTCTCCATGAATTATCCTGTTTTTTCCTCAGCTGCGAGCATGGAATTTACTAGACATTGACCCAATTTGCACGGTGTAGAGCTGTCGAGATGGCGTATGGCAAATGGAACTGTAGCACATCAAAGGCTCAAGTAATGAAGGGTAACATGTGTGCATCCTCATCATACCTACTGTTAAACAAGGAAATGTTTCTGTTGAAGCGTCGTCATCGGCCTCTGATAACATATTTCTGTTTCTGGGTTATGTTAATCTTGCAAGTTGTTTCATCAGCCATTTTAAGGAACATTTTGGAAAAGGTGCAAACTTATAGTTATAGTAACATCTTTCTTTCAAATGGCAAATGAGATGGCGCTGTCACTCATTCATCTTTCAGAGTTCCAGTTGCTACATCCATAACTGCTTCAAATACTCTCGCTTTTCTCAGGCATGTAATCCATAATCTGTAAATGTGCATTGTGCAGCCAGATCCGCCGAGAATCTGAAGGGTTCAGAGCTACAAATTTCATTTTTCCAAGCAAACCCTAGGTCAACGTATTTCGGTGAAACCTGAAGCTGATTTGCCTGTCCCAGCAATCTTGCATGGAATTCTTTCTGGGAGTCATCACTATTACCTTTCGGTATCATGATAATACACTTTGCCCTTTGTATTCGTCTGCACAAATGAAGCGCGAGTTTCACCTTTGCGTGATTTCCATGTGAAGTTGAGGTTTTTTGGACACTTATATGTGACACTTTGATTTGTCTTGTTGGCTCTCCTCGTCTTTCACGTTCACTACAGCACCAGCAGTCTAGTCTACTAAAAATGTCCACACAGCTGAGGCTTGAGCTATCATTCATGTTCTGCCTTGGAAGGCTTGAGATATTTTAACCAAAACTTCTCTGCTTCAGCTGGGTGTATCGTAGCCAGGCAGTTCCTTAGCAGGCTGTCCTCTCTTGTCTACTCTAAATGTACTAGTAGCAATTATTTCTTATGATGTAGTGGTACTATATTGTGTTTAGGCATGATCATATGGTGTCACATGGGGTTTGCCCCTCATCACATGTACAACTCGGTTTCTTATTTCGCTTGGCCCCTCCACACTCCATCAGGCTGATTTGGATATGTCTCTAGCTATTAGGTGACCATTTTTCTTCTTTTTGGCTCCACAAACTAGCATTAGGGTTGGTTAGCTTAACCACATGATGCAGCTCAAGTGCACATGACTTGTATCTTAAAATGGTGACCTCAAGTTCATATTATGGGTTTTTTTCTCTCTAATGTGACGTGTCTGAAGGAAAAAGATTAAAGCATTCTTCCCAACTTAATTGATCCACATAAACAGCTCAATCAGCTGATAGGAGTTGGAGGAAAGAGAAAAACATCATATCATGGACCGATCTTTTGTTTTGACTTTTTTGCTGATAGATAGGTATAACCTGAGAAGACCACCAGCTGCAGTTTCTTGATATTATTGAAGGGAGGCTGAAGATTATGACCTCCAAACTAGCTCTTAGGACCACAAGTGACACCATCTCATCCATAAGGGCTGCACTGTTGAAGCTTGAACAGCACCTTAATGATCTGTTAATTCCTCCCAAAAGAAGCATCTCTATATTGCTTCTCAAACCCTGATGCCTTGCAGGTGAGATCACTGCTTTACAGCTTTCTCTTGCTGCATAGGAAAGGTATTTTGCACTGCTCAAGCAAAGTAGGACCCCGGGTAGCTCCACATGAAAGTTCTTCAGACTGTCAAAGTGTTCATTTTGTTTTTTTACCCTTCTTTTGTACCAGTACTTTCTTTTCAACATTTTGTATTAGTACTTTGGATGCAATTAATGATAATCCTCTACGCGTGATTACCTTAGTAATTTTTCAAAACAATGCTGGGTAAATGGGAAACTATATTAAGAAGAGATCAATTGGCTCTCCAGTCAGTGTCAAAGTAATTCAGCTCAGATCTTAAAATAGGACCAAGACAATGATTGCCAGTAGCCATCACAGGGGTCCATTGATCAAATGATAACCATTCAGTCAAATGGGAGAGATAAGAAGGGCAACGAATATATGTTCGCAAATTAAAGACCATTTCCCTATCAAAGCAAAAGGCGATTACAGGACGCGTAGAGCAACGAATGCCCATTAAAAACGTTGATGGAGACTGCCATTTTCCTATGATGACGACGACGCCATTCGAGCATTTCCAAGGAAGCTTTCACTCCCTGCCTCTCCTTTCCAAGGATGCCTTGTGATCGCAGCCTTTCTTTCTTTATATCCCTCTCTCCTTTCACACCCGGGATTGGGCACACTAACAAGTCAAGAATATATGGTGATAAAGTCAACAAAAATACTAGGCACCCTACTCCAAACAAATTATTCACTATTTTGTTAAAATTTGCAGGAACAGAAGGCGATCATATCACCCCGCTTGAGAACGACAGGGCAAAGAAAATTCTAAAGGGAAAAGGCGTTCAGTTTGAAGATCTATTTCAGTGTGTCTCTTGATCTCAAGGTTGCAGTGGTCTTTTGGTAGCATTCGCCACCTTGGGAGGAGATTACCAACTGGCTTAGGGTCTCCTGACCTTGACGTTGAGAGTCCATTGGAGCTTGCCTTCCGGGCGTGGTATATCCTTCGGCAAGCGAAGGGGCAGCTCAAATTCTCCAAGGGATGACAATGGTGACACAAGGTGCAAATTGTCTGGGTGGATGTTGATATTGAGTTGCCTTGCCACCTGTTGGTAAAGTTTAGATGTTACTCTCATACAGTTTTTCCCGAAAATATAGGGGATGAAAGAGTTGGAAAGGAACCTCGGAAACAATTTCGTCCTTCGTAACAGGAGTGCGCAACTCGTTCCCTTCGGAGATGAACCGCCTCAACACCTATCAAACATAAATAAGATCAGCACTTCCACATTATAAACCAATAAATGTCCATCTGGAACATGAACAAAAATATGCGGCACCAGGACTCCCAAATTTGGTGGAACCATACTAACCAAGAGAGCATTATCGAGCCGTTTTGCTGCTGATTGATACTCCTTCAATTTTTCTTCCGCTTGCTGTTCAAATGATTGAGAGTAGAACTATATGAGTAACACACAAAATGAAGTATGTGACTCGGAAACACATACAAGGGCCATATTTCAGCTGTGAATTTTAGGGGCTAAACTATAGGAACATGTTTGATCTCAGGATTGTGATTTTAAGTGTGCAACGAAGGATCTTTCTACGTAAAGCATGGGGAGGACATAACATATCTAGTGAAAGGCTGCACTCACACAAGAAGACCGCATCAACACACTGTGGATTACAGTAACAAATAAACCTACAAAACACTATCCAAATATAATGCTAGAAGGTGAGAGGTAAAAGAAACTTTCCAAGACAACATGTTCAATATCTCAAATATCAGATGGTTCAAATGGGTTTGAAGTGCGTTACTGACAACAAATCCAACAAAGACAGATCTGAACTGGAATTGTGTTAAAAAGAGGCTTTCAGAAACTGAATAGGAGAGGTCAGTTAGAGCTCTAATCTATACCGCAGTTCACAAAACAAGAGCTACTGAGCGCAGAACCTACCCGAGCATCATGCTCTTCCTTGGTGACTTCTTTGACAACCACCTCCTCTTCATGTTGGTAAAGCTGGCCAAGCACATGAGAAACATGTAAGACTTCAACACAACTTTCTCACTGAACGGTAGTAATATAGTTAAGGATATTCTACCAAATAGCTAAAATGTAACAACTATTCGAGAACTCGTACAGTTCATATATTCATAGAGAGGCATCGTTGATTTACAAAAAGCTGAAAAATAGTCCTCAAAAGTCAGCAAGACTAAGCTAGTAAGCATGCTTGTGAACTGCTAGAATTTCCCATATTACATGAATAACTGAGAGAGCTGCAAGCCTGCAAAGTACTACTCCAGTATGCACTACAAAATTCCACAGTACAACTCTACAAAAAGCATACTTCAGTAGCAATAAATCGGACGAACCACAATAACTTCATACAGTAATTGCACACTGAACAAAAGTAGCATTGAGTTGTATATACCAAAGAGCTAAAACGCAACAACTACTAAAAAACACCTGCAATTCATATATTCATAGAGAGGAAAAACTGATTGACGAAACACTGAAAAGCAAGCCTGAAAAGTCTGCAAAACTACGCTAGTAAGCATGCTTGTGAACTGAGACAGAACATCCCAAACTACATGATCGCGGTACATTTTATTTTATGCAAGATAGAAGCGAACCTTGGGCTGCTCACGCATGAGTATGACAAACTTGTCGATGTTCGGGACAGCGAGCATCTTGGGCATCAGATGGTTGCGGAAGTGCCCCGGCGCCACCTTCACCGTGTCCCCTGCTTTCCCCAGCTTATCGATCGTCTGAAGTGACCAAGTGAAAGATGTAAACGTTAATTTCCCCCACACACACATCTAAATAGCCCATCAAATGAACGAACGATCTTGCCCAGCCAAACCAAGATGCTAGCTGGAAATGCACAAATGCTCTCTTTTTTTGTGTCTAACTGTCACTAAGGTGGCACGAATCTCACTGAATCAAGAACATTTCCCTGAAGCACAAACGCCGAGTGAGATCATGAGTAGAAACTGCGCGCGTTGGTGGAACCCCTAAGCGGCGGTCCAAGCGAAGCATCGCGGGTTGAAATCTGAGAGACGAGGGGGCGGGGGGCGATTACCTTGGTGAGGATGACCTCGAGCTTGCGGTAGCGCAGGCCATGGGCAGAGAAGAGGACGGGGTTGGTGGCGGCGGCGAGGCCGTGGCGGCGGAGGAGGGCGGCGCGGGCGGCGGCCATGGCGTAGGGTTTAGGGAGGGAGAGGGAGACGACGGGGAGGGCTTGCCACGATCGGAGAAACGGCGAGTGTTGGTGCTCTCCCGCCGGACCGGGCCAGCCCAGGCCCGCTAAGGAATATCGAGAGAAAAAACATGTGTCAGACATATTTTTTGGCTACCCAAACACGTTACCCCGAAAGGAAAAAATTGTTAGGCCACACCTCAAAAAGGAAAAATCGCAAGTAAAAACGGGCATTAGGATGACTCTAACGGGGCGACCCAAACGGACGCGTGTTTGGTCTGCGTTTTGTCCGTTTGGGCCGGGAAACGGACGCGCGTCCGGCCCATGTCCGCCCCTTTCTGGCCAGTGCTCCCAACGGGACGACGCATCGAGTCCATCCGCATGTTTTTTTTTAGTTAAACATGCCATATATGGACCATTTTCATTCATATATATAGGGGGTGGGCCGACGCATCGAGTCCGCCCGGCCAGGGTTTTTGATCATTTTGATCTTTTTTATCAATCCATACAAAACAAATACATAGGAAACAAAATAAATTCTACAATCCAAAAAATAATACAATCCAAATGGTTCATCACATAGTTATTACAATCTAAATAATTCAGCAAATAATACAAATTGTTTCACAAATAACAAATTGTTTCATGCATAGTCTTACAAACCAAATAAAAATAAGACCAATAGTTCATCATATGGAACTACTGGTTACCGTAGTGCTGCCAGACATGCTCCACCAAATCATTTTGGAGCTGGTTATGAGACACCTTCTCACGAATGTCACGGTGGAAGTCGAGAAACTGATCAAATGTGGACGGTCCCTGGGCTCAACCAACTGACCCTGAAACTGCCAAGTCTGATCATGCATACCCTTGTCGGGTTCGTCCTCCACGATCATGTTGTGCATGATCACACAAGCTGTCATCACCTCCCAGAGTTGGTCCTTGTCCCATGTCCTAGCGGGGTGGCGAACAATAGCCCACCGTGACTGGAGGGCACCGAATGCACGCTCCACATCCTTTCTAGCACTCTCTTGTTTCTTGGCGAACCTCTTCTTCTTCTCATCATTAGGATTGGAGATGGTCTTCAAAAAAATAGTCCATGTGGGATAAATCCCATCAGCAAGATAATAACGCTTGTCATACTCGTGACCATTGATCTCATAGGTCACCTGGGGTGCGAGGCCATTGGCGAGCCTGTTGAACACCGGAGACCGCTGCAGCACGTTGATGTCATTGTGCGAGCCGGCCATGCCAAAAAACGAGTGCCAAATCCATAAATCTTGTGATGCCACGGCCTCAAGCACGACCGTGCATGCCCCAACATGGCCCTTGTACTGCCCCTGCCAAGCAAATGGGCAGTTCCTCCACTCTCAGTGCATACAATCTATGCTGCCAAGCATCCCAGGGAACCCTCTGGCCTCGTTGATGGCCAAGAGCCAGGTCATGTCGGCAGCATTGGGCTCCCTCAAGTACTCGGGGCCGAACAACTGCACCACGGCCTTGCAAAACTTGTACATTGCTTCTAGGCACGTGGACTCGCTCATCCGCACGTACTCGTCCACAAGATCACCGGCAATTCCATATGCAAGCATGCGAACGGCGGCGGTGCACTTCTGGTATGATGAAAAACCGAGGGCACCACATGCATCTGGCTTGCATATGAAATAGTCATCAAAATGCATCACCCCCAACCGGATACGGTTGAACAAAGATCTTCTCATCCGGAAACGGCGCCGGAAAATCTTGGGAGGATACGTGGGACTGTGGGGACGAAAGTAGTCCCCCCAGAGCTGGAGTTGGCCAGCTCTCCGGTTCGGTCCAATGCAGGAGAACGGCCCGGCAACGAGCCTCGGAACACCGGCCGCATCCTCTCAATGTACTCATTGACGATGAGGGTGGCAACCAGGCCGTCACTCTCATCGTCCGAGGAATCATCCGATGATGGCGCGCACAGGATGTAGTTCTTGTAGTACCATTCATCGGAGCTATCCATGGCCGAGTTCCGTACCTGCGTTGGTGCCGGGGCGGCGTTGGTGTCGCAGCCGCTCCGAGAGATGTGGCCGCAAGGTTCACCGGCCGTGGCGGGGAGGAAGCAGCTCCGGTGACCGTCGGGGAAGAAGAGCAGCAGCCGGCGTCCCCTGAATGGCCTGCAGTGCCAAATCGAGGGAGCGACGGCGGGGTGGCGGCGGGAGGGGCGAGAGAGGCGGAGGAGATCGGGGTGGGGAATGGTATGACGTGCGGGCCAGGGGCGGACTAGGGCAGGACACGCTAGCGCTCCGCTCGCGTCCGCGCCCGATGCATCGGTGGCCCAAATTTGGGCCAAGAATGGGTCGCGGCGGACAAAAAAACGGACAACGGTCCGTTTGCGTCGCCCTGTTGGGCCGTGTTTTTGGCCCCCGCGGACAGGAACGGAGGCGCGCGGACTCGATGCGTCGCCCCGTTGGAGTCATCCTTAGGGCACCAGCACCTCTTCCAATGGAGGTCCGAAGCCCCAAGGAAAATGTTTGCGAGTTGTCTGTTTCCTCCACTCTCCCCGAATTAGAGGGAGGGCGGGTATGTCCACTTGTTATCCTCTACACCAGCGCATGCCCACTTAGCGCACTTGCCAGTCGCACAAACCTCCATAATATTTCTCTTTCTCTCTCTTTTCATTGCTCGACTTCTCTCTCCGAGACTCGGCACAACGTTGTTGCCACCTAAAGGTGTTTGTGATTCCTCTAGGAAGAGTGTGAGAGCTGAGTTCTTGTGAGTTTGGAATTTTTACTTCTCTAAAGGAGACAAGGACTATTTATATACGCAGGGGTGGTTGCCTCACCGGTCTCAAATACATGGATTGATGGAGCTACAGGTCCCTGGCCTCCTAGATGGGAGAGAGGTGTCCACTGAAGCCGCGCTTGTAGACATTGCCTCGCAACCCGGAGCTGGTTGCGTCGCGTCCTTGGAACCGCGACTTCCGTGAGGTTGGCCTACGCCACTCGGTCGTCGTCCGGATTTGGGTGGAGCGAGAACTGGCCCGTCATGTTCATGGCGCGGCGTCCCAAGGAGAGAGAGCATGCTGGGTGATTCCCATGCCTCCTTTGCAGCTTACCTGCATGCCTGTTGACATCCTTGATTGAGCTAATTCCGAGGCGAGCTCAAGGCAGGGCTTAACTTTGCGGGCAAAGAACTGAAACCGACACGTGGCTCAGACTCAGCCTTATCGATCCTCCTTGTTAGGCCGACTGAAAAGGATCTAGTGGTTCCGGCGACCTAGTCGGGGTAACGTTTCGCTCGGAGAAGTTTCAGTTACGCTTCAACATGGCCAAGCATGTATTCAGTCGTATTATTGAGGGTGTGAGGGGCTATGATGACAAGTTCAAAATATTACACCCGGCTGCTTGAGTTTTCTTCAGTTCAACGAATGCATTTCTACTAACCGGATGTTTGCATACAGAGTTTAGGCTAATCAAATTGGTGAGTACATTCACATAACAGTGAGATAGCAAGATAGAATTGGTGAACTCTGCTTAACTTGTATTGATCATATATGGGTGTATAGATACACGTACAAAGAGAGAGTACAAGGCATAACAACCTAGACCTAAAGTGTTGCGGATGACGCGCACGAGACGTGGAGGGCGCCGTCATCGTGGGAGCGGGCGTGGGCGCCGTGCCGCTCATGGCGCAAGACTCGCTCCAGAAGGTAGTGCTAGCCGTTGAGGTGCAGCAGGACAGTGGTGGAGCTTCAGCCAAGTGGCTGGGGTACAAATGGACTAGTAGACATTCTGGTCAACCATTTGGGGCAAATAGGTAAAATAGAGGGTCTTTTAGGCCAAAATTTGAAAAATATGATGGGGTTTTAGGCAAAAAAAAAACTTGGGTTGGGGGCAACACTTAGCTCTGATGCCAACGTGCCATTCCAACAACCCCCGCAGCCGCGGATGTTGAGGCTGAAACGTAAGTCGAGGAAGACACTGGTTGGCAATCCCTTCGTGAAGATGTCGGCGAACTGCGACGTCGTGGGCACATGTTCACAGACGAAGTGAAGGGCGATCTCTACATGCTTGGTGCGCTGGTGGTTCACCGAGTTGCTTGACATGTACATGGCGGAGACATTGTCGCAGTACACCAGTGTGGATTGGGCCGGTGGGCGACGAAGCTCGGCAAGAAGTTGACGAAGCCAACAACTTTCAGCGACAAAACTAAGTGGTTTTGCGCAGGTAGTGATGTAAGTGGATTGCTTGGATGTTGTTGATCAATGGATCACACGCCAAAGCTCGCGCTCGCTAATAGTGCCGATTCTTTTCGAGATTGAAGAGCTTGCTAGAGATTTTAGTTCGTTTCATATTCAACATGTAAAGAGACACTCTAACATTTATGCCCACTTGTGAGCGAAATTAGCATGCACACTTAGGGTGTGTTCGGTTTTGGAACGTGGTGGAATGAAATGGAACGGTTCCATTCCACTAAAATGGAATGTCACGGTTCCATTCCGTTCCGGTGTTTGGTTAGAAAAATGTGGTGGAATGGAATGGTTCTAAAACAATTTCATAAGATATACAATCAACACATAATCTGTTATTAAAACATTTTTTTAAAGAAAACTAGTTAACCAATATTAATCAACCACAGAATCCATAGCCTTCCCAATAAAACACACACATCTAGCACTAATTTAGGATTAGCAATTCCATTAGCACTAATCTAGCAATAAAAATCACAAATGGTCGCCATGGGCTTCTTCTTCGCCATGGCCTAGAAGCTCACGCCGCCGGCCGCCGCCGCCCCGCTGGTCGCCGCTGCTGGCCGCTACTGGCTGATCGTCGTGCTGGCTGGCCGCCGCGCCGCCGGCCGCGTTGGCTGGCCGCCTCGCGAGCCGCCGTTGGCTGCTCCTGGCTGGCCGCTGCGGGCTGGCCACGCTGGCTGGCCGCCCCACAAGCCGCCGTTGGCCGCTCCTGGCTGGCCGCCGCGCCGCTGTGAATCGGTCAAGGTTACGGTAGCGAGGGAGAAAGAGATTAGGGGCGACGCGAGTGATTAGCTCGCCCATTCCACCTCGTCCGGCCGATTCGGTCGGACCGGTGCGTTCCGCATTTGGAAAGAATATTCCCTTTCTGGGAACCACCTCGTTCCATTCCACTCCATTCCATTCCATTCCACCTCGTTCTGAAACCGAACACACCCTTAAGTTTTCAGAATGCTCGATGTCTTCTCCCCCTAACTTCCTTGTAACAAGCATCCTAGCTGACCGTGAGAGTGCTGTAATGATGATGGAATAAAAAGCTCAAGAGATTTCCCGCAAAAAGAAAAGAAAAGAATTGGAATCCTATAAAATTCTTTTGAAAATCGTTTGAACCAAAGAGGGCCTGAAAGTTTAAATAAACCCGCTTCTTCGTTTCCTCTGTTCGTCCAACAGCCACCCCCGCACGTCCCGCGCTGCGATGCCGCCGCCCGCCGGCGTCGACCTCCCGCGCGCCCTCTGCGCGGCCGTCATCAAATCCGCCTTCCGCCCGCACGCCCACCTCCTGGCCGCGGACGCGTCCCTCCTCGCCGCCGTCCTCCGCCGCCTCTCCCCGCTGCCCTCCGCGGCCCTCGCATTCTTCCGCGCCCTGCCGCCGCCGCACCCGCTCGACGCCTCCCTCGCCCTCCTCCGCCTCCTCGCGCCGCACCCTCGCCACCACCCCTACGCACGCTCCCTCCTGCGCGACCTCGCCCTCCGCCACCCGCTCTCCTCCCCGCTCCTCCTCCCCTCCCTCCTCAACGAGCCCCACCTCCCGAGCTGGCTCCTCCTCGCCCTCGCCCAGTCCGCCCGCCCGAACGACGCCGTCCGGGTCTTCGACCAAATGCGCGCGCGCGGCCTTGCCCCCGACGCCCACGCCTGCACCGCGCTGCTCACCTCGCTCGCCAGGTCCCGGATGACGGCCACCGCGCGCAAGGTGTTCGACGATATTGCGCGCGCCGGGGTCGCCATGAACACGCACGTCTGCAACGCCATGCTGCACGTATGCCTCAGGGCCGGGGACGCCGCGCGCGCGGAGACGCTGATGACGAGGATGGACATAGTCGGCGTGCCGCTAGACCGCTTCTCGTTCAACACCGTGATCGCGCTCTACGTCAGGAAGGGGATGCAGTACGAGGCCATGTGCGCGCGGGAGCGGATGGGGAGCCTGGGCATCGAGGCGGACATCGTCACCTGGAACACCGTGATCCATGGGATGTGTAAGGAGGGTAGGATGAAGGAGGCGGCACAGCTCCAGATGGACATGGTGGCGGCAGGGGTGGACCCAGACACCGTGACATACACCACGCTGGTCGACGGGTACTGCCGGGCGGGCCATGTGGAGGAGGCGGTCAGGCTGCGAGGGGAGATGGAGGCAAGGGGGATGCTGCCGACTGTCGCCACGTACAATGCGATAATTAGGAAGCTCTGTGAGGATGGCAGGATGAAGGAGGTTAATGCGTTGCTTAACGAGATGGACGAGAGGAAGGTGCAGGCTGACCACGTGACGTGCAACACGCTGATCAACTCATACTCCAAGAAGGGGGACATGGCATCGGCGTGCAAGGTCAAGAGGAGGATGGTAGAGTCAGGGTTGCAGTTGGATCAGTTCACTTACAAAGCTCTCATCCATGGATTCTGCAACAGAACGCTGCTAGATGAAGCCAAAGAAGCCTTGTTTGAGATGATGGGTGCAGGTACTCTAATTTTTTTCCTTATCTGTGCTTTCAGTCGGTGGTATTTTCTTGCTAACCATAAACCAGTACTTTGAGTCTCAAAGTATGAGTTAGTGTATGATCTTATGTCACAAACTGACAACTGAAAACAGTCAGTGTACAAGAAGCCAGTGACTAACTCTTTACATTACTTCACTGATTATTTTGGCATGGCTGTCAATACTAATGATATTTGATGTTATCTGTATGCAGGATTTTCACCCAACTATAGTGTATTTTCATGGCTCGTTGACGGTTTCTACAAGAAGAAGAATGCGGATGCAGTCCTGCTTATTCCTGATGAACTTGTGAAAAGAGGCCTTCCACCAGATAAATCAGTATATAGGTCTCTGATCCGAAGGCTTTGCAAGAAAGGGCTAGTTGATCTTGCACAAAAGGTACTTCACCAAATGCAAGGCAAAGGTTTAGAAGCCGACTGTCTTGTGTATGCTACACTTGCATGCGCACAGCTGACTGCAGGAAAGCTGGCTGCTGCTTCGGATACACTGAATGAGATGGCGAAGAAGCAGCTGTCCGTGACGCCCCAGATTTACAACTGCATGTGTACTTCTTATGGGGACGAGAAAGAGACACTGAACATGTTCTGGGTTCATGCCATCGAGAGAGGCCTGATTGGGAAGAGCGTGTACAAACTGATGCACGAAGCAAGGCTGAAATCCTCGAAGCCTGTAGTTGAGAACGAAGTACATGCTCCTATTTCAAGGCCGAGCTTGTCAGCGCCTGCAAAATGAGAGCTCGGGGCTTTATACTTGTCGCAGTTTCATGGACCATTACACATATGTTCCGTTCCTGATTCTTCCATCCTACGAGAGTACGGAATACACTTAGGTAATTCATACACATCTCTCTTTTCCTTGTTGTCATACCATGTATCCGTCTCGTGTATTTATATTGTATAAATAACTAAAATTGTTTTCAGGTACCTTCTGAATTGGCATGACGTCTTGTTGGTGCTGAAGGTTTTACCATGTCGCACGGCACAAAAACAACCTTGTGAAAGCTGGATAGGAGTAGGACATGTTCGATACTTGGGTTTCTCTCAGTAACAGTTTTTTTTTATATGCTCAGTGGCAGGTTTTTTAAGTACAGCGTGCTTACTCAATTTTACTATGTTCTGAACTCAACAAGCCAAAGAATAGGCGCATAAAATTCAGAATCTTAGGCCACGTTAGGCTTCTTCTGTGCTGGGTGGACTCATTCATGTCCCACTTAGGTTAGAATTTTTTTTGTACAGTTTGCTGTTGCAAAGTGTATGTTATGAGGATTGAGGAGTCATATTTCAGAGTTTGTGTTTGTCTTGCTGGTATTAGAGCATCTCCAGTCGGAGCCCCCAAAATCGCCCCCCCCCCCCCCCCCCCCCCCGCCCCCCCCCCACGTGTCCGCGGACAGTGACCGGACCACCCCCAAAGTTGGGCTCCTACAACCGTGTCCCCCAAATCCCCAACCCAAACTCATGCAATGACATGCAACGTCGATCCGATACATACCGGATCCAAATTACAAAACAAAGTGGTCCAAATTCAACAAGTTGTCCGATACAATAATGAGAAGTGATCTCTTCTTCTTCAAGGGGTGGTTCCACCTGATCCATGTAGGCCGAGGTCACGGTCGGAGATCCTCTTCTTTATCATACTCTTCCGTGGGCCGCCGTTCCAGCTTCGGACGGCCCATCTTCCTCATCAAGTCCAATTGGGATGGATGAGCTTGATCCATCATTGTTCTTCCGTTTCTTAGTCGGATTCTTGTGATCATCATATTGGGAGATCCATTTCGGCTTCCCGGTCAATTCAAGCCAACAATGTGAAAGTGCATGTGTTGCTCCATGCGTGGTTTTGGTAATTAATGACAATCATATGGACTAATGTTTGCATTGATTTATCCTTATAGATCTTGTCCATGGGAAAAGATTAGAGTTCATATGTTGGACGCTAGAAGATTATATGATGACCAAGGTTCTATCTAAGGGTTTATATGAAGAATGGTCATCTAGAGTTGAGCTTATTGCAAGCATGGCTTGGAAAATAAATTTGAGTGAACATTCATATTTATCTCCAAGTCATCATCTATACCAATATAAAAAGGCCCAGAGGGGGGCAGATCCAAAGAATCACAGCCATGAAATCAATATCTAAGGGTTCTAATCACGCGCGTCATTAGCGCTAAAACACGTCCGGACGGACAACTCCCGCACTAATAAAAACAACGTCTCGCTCCCGTCAAAAACAAAAAGGTCTCGCTACTCATCTTGTTTCCCCAACCCAACCGCCGCCCCAAGACCCACATCGCCCGCCGCACGACCCCAATCGCGGCAGCGCCGCGGCCGCCGGCGCCATACCCAGCCGCACATCGCCGCCGTCCCCGCCACGCCGCTTCCGCAAGACCCGGCCGCCTCCGCACCGTCCCTACCGCCGCGCCGCCGACGGCCGTCCCTATCACCGCGCCGCCGCACCTCATTAGTGCGGCCGTTAATCGGCTGGTTCTTCACTACTGAATCATTGCAGCTGAATTTCTCAACAATAATCATGTACTTCTTCTCTACTACAAAATTATCAGGTATTTCGTCTCTTTATCAGTTAAATGGACTGGTTCTTCACTACTGAATCATTGCAGCTGTTTGCATCTGTTTTTTGTATTACTCTCTTTCACTGAAACATCTGCACTGTCTGCTTGTTCAATGCTTGACTAAGTGCTAGAGCTGAAATATTGAGAAGATCCAATTCTACATGAGCATGCCGGGAAACAAGTGATTTCAGGAGTCGTACAACATCATATTATCTACTCCTGATTGTCCTCATGAATTTCAGGAGTAATTCATGCACTCAGATTCAACTCCTGATGGTCCTCACGAAAAACAATTGGACTGATGCACTCAGTACTCTACTTTTGAGATGTTGTATCCTACTCTGTGTATTTCAGTGCCGTAGTTCCTCTCCCGTCGTGATTCCTAGACATCATCATCTTTTCGTTTGTATGTTGTGTTGATTGTTGAGTATGCATTAAAGGAATTTGGCAACGATGGATATGCCCAATTTGAGGTAGCGAGGTCCTTGTCCTGCTATATTTTATAATCTGTATATTTATAATCTAAACTTGCATACACGTGTTCTGAAAATATGTTTGGATTGTCAAGATACACTGGAAGCCCACAGTGCCCCGCGCCTCAACGACTGCACACCATCTGCGCACGCTTGGCTCACATCTGCACACGAGCGGGCCACAATCTGGGTGTCGCCATCCGTGCCCAAGCCTCTATGCCCGCCGGCTGCCGCACACATAAAACACCGTTGTCCACTACAAGAGAAGGGATTCATTTCTATCAGACCATCAAAATTCAGAACTGCGGCTAAAAGAAGGTCGCTTTCTTCTTGACATGTTAGTTCGAAATTTTGATTCACTGTCAGACATTCTTGTTGATCCATCTTGCATGGCTATTTGATATTCCTCTTTATATGTACAAAGAGGAGTGAAGAAGAGAATGCATGGTCTATGTGCATGTTTTATGTCAGACATAAATTTATTATATATGGTTGGTCAGGTTTTTGTACTTTGAAGCGGGTGATTATAGACTTTTTTTTGGGTCTTTGCATCTTAATTTTT
Source organism: Poa pratensis (assembly GCA_947311845.1). Taxonomy (NCBI): domain Eukaryota; kingdom Viridiplantae; phylum Streptophyta; class Magnoliopsida; order Poales; family Poaceae; genus Poa; species Poa pratensis. The sequence goes on from CAMZMU010000082.1 coordinate 23,970,605, forward strand.
TTTAGCCAGGGTGGTGCATTGATTTTGTGTGATGAAATTTTACCATTAAAACAATGGATTTATATTGGATCTTGCTTCGGATAGTTATCCTACAGGTTTTCTTGAAACAAATTTGTGACTTGCATAGAAGATTGAATAGTCGTCTCTTTAGGCTCTAATAATTTAAATATTTGAAACTAAAAAAAGTTGTAGATGAAGGAAAGTTATAGAATGCAAACCCATAAGAGTGGGACACAAAAGATATGTGATAAACAACAACCAAAATTATGATACTCAGTACAATTTTCTCGAGATTACACGTGCGTTGCACGTGCACAATTACTAGTATATATAAGAGAAGAAAATGAAGTGCAAATGGATTCATGAAGACGGAGCTTAGCAAAGGCTCTCCCATATTGGAGCATGGGGGAGCATTTGGAGACGGGTTATAGGATAGACGACGTACTATCAAGAGGGGTTCTCAAGTGAGTAACTTGATCGCATCTTTGTGGAGAGCTCAAACATTTGCATATTTGGCATATCATCTTTCTTGATTCTTATTTGGCTTTTATCCATGTGAGAATTTAGAGCTTGTGTTCATCTCCATACCAAGCTCTAGTTCATCAAAAACGGATTTCATTTGAATATCATGTGGTGTTTTTTATGTTGGAGGTTTTACCGGTTCGTATCTTGTAGAGAGGTCAAACTCTCCTCTTGTGTTATCATCCTCACATGATAGACTATGATGTGTATATGCATGATCTTGTAGTTCTTGTGATTATTTTTGGAGCAAGCCCAAGATCATAGAAAACGGAGTCCGGATGAAAAACTTGTTGCGTTTTCGTGTTGGAAATATTATCGGTTTATCCTTGAGGAAAGTTCCACACCTTCCCATGTGTGGCAACTTAACTCTATTTATGGTTCTTAATATTTCCACTTTCTGTAGGAAAGCTCTTGTCGTTACCTTTCTAACAAAGTTGGTTTCATCTCATTTGGAGTTTTCTCGCAAAAGTTATGGGTGTTACAATTTCGGGTTCTGGGTGGCCAGTCCCCAGGCCGGCCTGGCCGGCTCCCAGGCCGGGCGCCTCTGCTGGGTGGCCAGCCCCCAGGCCGGCCTGGCCGGCTCCTAGGCCGGGCGCCTCTGCTAGGTGGCCAGCCTCCAGGCCAGCCTGGCCGGCTCCCAGGGCGGCCTCCCTGCACTGCCCAACGGGCACATTTTAAGGGGACCTATTTAAGGGGGTTTCTTCCTCAATGGTTCTCTAACCTCTTGAGCTCATTTTTCCCCTCTGTCTCCTCCATTGTTGACCTTTGGAAAAGCTTGCCCCCTCTCAATCCCTCCCATGATTCTTGCATATCTTTGAGGGAAAAGTGAGAGTAGATCTAGATCAACATTTCCACCAATCCATTCCTCCTCTAAGTGAGGGGAACCTAGTTGATTTTAATCTTGGAGTTCTTGGTGTTTCTCCTCCATTGTTCTTAATCTCTTATTCCCCCATAAGAGCATCTCCACCGGGGGCCTCCAAATGTGTGTCCGGCACCCTCCAATTGTCCTCTCTTTGGGGGTGCCGGACACATGTCCGCTCGAAATTTGGAGGCCGCCCACAGCGGCACCCTTCAAAACAGGGCCCCCAATTGATTATGCATTTCGACAAACAGCTTACGGGCGTCGTTGCCGTCGAAGTGCTCGCCGGCCACCGAGAAGAGGACAATATCAGAGCGAGGCCAAGAAAATGGCAGAGCGAGGCCGTCCTTGCCGACATGTCGCCGTACGTGAGGGGTTGTGGTTCCCGGGGAGAAGGCGAGAAGTGGCTCGCCCAGCTTGCCCAAGTCGTCGCTGGCGCTCGCCGCACACGCTCGGGCGCGGCAACCTCTATGCCTAGCTTGCCACGCTCGATGAAGCATCAGCAACTTGAATCGCTGCACCTTGAGCTAGCCAAGCCATGGAACTAGTACTGTTACTGGCCGCGGGTGAACGGCATGACTTGGCCATGCTGCACCTTCTCGCTGTGCTGCACCTTCTCACCCGCCACAGCGAGGCCGGCCGTCGAGTACCTCGCCGGGACGCCAGCCACGTCGCCCCGCTGCTCCACGCCGTCTGTTGGAACGAGTGCCACGCCCGCGGCGAGCAGTAACACTGCAGAACAAGCGAGTGGGCGACGATCGATCTATTCAGCTCAAGCTAGATAGCTACGCTAGCAACCACACAGCTGAATCAATTCAGCTAGCTCGTCACGGTCGTCGTCGTCCGAAGGAGCAGGGCACCCGGCGCGACGCCGCCCTGAAAAGAAACACCACGATTGTCCAAATTCAGAGTGCAGACACTGAATTTCTGCATTCAGCAGAGAGCATGGCTCCTACTCCTCTCTTATCGGCACTAGTGCTGGTTGCAGCAGTGGCAAGCTCGTCGCTGGCCGCATTGGAGCAGGAGGCCAGCGCCGATGGAGCCATCGAGCGTCGGCACGCATGGATGCCCTCCCAGCTTGCCCTCCCCTACCACGCACCTCGTCCACGGCCTCGAGCAGCTCGCCCATAGCGTCAACATCCGCAGGGCGGCACGGACACGGCCGAAGCCAACGCCAAGCCCATGGCTGAAGCCAACCGCCCTGAAAAGAATATGCGCGCGAGGCGGCGCACCAAGGCGCGCAGCTCGTGGACGGAGACGAGTCGACGGCGAGCGCGTACTGGCGGATGCCACGGAGGAGCGTGTACCGGCGGAGGAGCTCGCCGTCCCCTGCCAGTGCGAGGCGGCGCACCGCCGGAAGCCGAGCGCGGAGCAGAGGACACCGTCCTCCATCTCGATCTGCGGCGACCAGATCGACGCCGCGGACAGCCGCCACTGTTGGCCTCGAGCTCCTCGGACTGCTCGACGACAAGCCGCAGGCCAGGCCGGCCTCTCTGGTACGAGCAAGGGTGGCAGAGCAAGGGTAGGAAGGTAGAGCGCGGTGGGCGACGGCGCCATGGTCATGGAGAGAAGAACGGGGAGAGGAAAACCACGGGAAGAGGAAAAGAAGTGGCTGACATGTGGGCCAGTGGCAACAGTTGATGTCCGCTTTGCATGTCCGGCACTTCGGGGGTGCCGGACATATTTTGGGTGCTTTTTTCGTTTGGAGGCCCCCGCTGGTGGCATTTTTAGGCGTTCGGACCCCCATTGGGGCTTTGGGGGGTCAATTGGAGGCCCCCGGTGGAGATGCTCTAAGCATTTGTTACTTTGTTGGAATTTGAGAGTGAAGGATTTGAGCACTTGTGCTCTTGCCATTGCTTTGTGCATCGGTTTGTACTCTCCACGAGGATTCGTGGAAGTTGAAAGTTTGTGAGCTTGTTACTCTTGGGTCATTGGACCCTAGACGCCTTTGTGGTGGTTGAGACCTTTGTGGTCACTTGTAGCCGTTCGGGAGGCCCAATCCAGTTGTGGGTTGTGCCTCGGATTGTTGTTGTAAAGGCTCCAGATTCCGTCTTGAAGGATTCCGATAGTGGAAGGTGAACCAAACCTTTGTGGTGCGGTTCATCGGAGAATAGGGTGAGCCTTTGTGGCGTTGAGATCGACCTTTGTGGTGCCTCACACCTCTCTAACGAGACGTACTCCCCTAAAAAGGAGGACCTCGGGAATACATCATCGTCTTCGTGTGCCTCGGTTATTTCTATACCCGAGCTCTTTACTTATGCATTTTACATTGTGATAGCCTTTGTGTTTGAAGTATTCTCTATTGCTATCACTTTGTTGCTTGTCTTGCTTAGCATAAGTTGTTGGTGCACATAGGTGAGCCTAGTATATTTAGGTTGTTGGCTTGTTAATTTAAACACCTAGTTTTATTCCGCAATTATCAAGCCTAAACCGGATTTTTTTTATTCGCCTATTCACCCCCCTCTAGGCGACATCCTTGTCCTTTCACAATGTGCCATGGTGAAGGGTTTGCCCTCCGTTTGATGGTACAAAGTGGCGGCCAAACCACACTTGCAAGCAAACAAGTAGAATCAATTACACAAATGGTTTGGAGAGAATCATGGCATGTCATAAAATGTTGAGCTTTGACGGAATTACTTACATGGGATTCCCCGTTGACACCACTTTGATTCCTATTGACCACTTGTGCATGGAAACCACAATACTTGTTGACGCTTTCTTGGATCGATGCCCACCTATGTTGGAGAGAGCCGGCGTTGCGATCGATCACAATTGGATGGGGTTGTACATAGTGCTTTTGATGATGAAAGTGGGTATGTATCTTCTCCCACAACTTTGAACCCTTTTGCTCGGTTCCACATATAGCATCCTTGTGCAACCAAGCCCGACAAAGCAAAACATTCTCAAAAGTTGTGTAAGAAATGCCTCTAGGCTTGTAAACCTTCTTGGCCTTCCCCTTTTTCTTCGTCGGAGCGTCGGACGGCTCCTCCTCACCCACACTATAAAAGGGGGGAAGTGTGGATGCCGGCGGATCCTGTGTTGACGGATCGCCCTATTTCGGATCAATTCCATCAACAATTCTTCCTAATCATGCTAAAAATTAAAGTATTGTCCTAAAATTGACTCGAAAGTATGCATTTGGGATAGAAATCTATACGCCAAGCTTGTCTTGACTTCAGTCGAACATGTTGCGGACGTGTTGGTTGTCGGTGAGGCCGAAAGATGCCCGCGTCCGCTGGAGCGGCGGAGAGTCGACCACCACCTCCTCGTCCTACGTCGGGCCGACCTGCGATGGGTACTCGTCCGCGATGTGGTACGGCTTCTCCTGGTTCGTGGTCGAGGACATGGACCTTCTTGCCGCGACGCCGGACGGCGGAGGCGGGTACGGGCGTGCTCACACCCTCGGACTCCTCTTGCGTCTCCGCATTCGCAATCCTCTCGGCCTCCGCCGCCTTCTCCCTCTTCTCCTTATCCGCCTTCTCGCGTTCCCGCTGCTTGCGGCGCCGCATCCTTCGCGCGACGGTCTCCGGCTTTAGCTCCGAGCCTTGCCTCTGCTCCACGGACTCGGACGATGGGCCCTTCTCCGTCGAATCAAGGGCTCCTTCCGCCTCCATTCTCTCTTCTCACGGCGCCGGAGGCTACGGATGGGGATTTGAGGGGTGGACGCGGTGGGAAGATTGAAAGTGGCTGGCGGGAGTGGAGGCGGAGGGGATAAATGAAAGTGGCCGGCGCCCTTTTTTTGGTTCAAATTTCGTGGACCCGCGTTGCCAGGTCCCGACGTGGTGGACGCGTCCGGGCCGCCCCAAACTCGCCCCACATATGAGCTGGGTTTGGGGTTTGCCGGATAGCCCAGACGTTTGGGGGCCGCGGTTGGGTCCCCGTTTTCAGCCCAAATCCTGTCCGGGCTGTCCGCCCGGACGTTTAGGGAGGGTTTGCCAACCGTGGTTGGAGATGCCCTTAGATATCAAACTTTTGTTTTGCTATCTATTTTTTTCGAGCAATTTTTATTATTTGATTTTTTGCTATAATTTTTTTGTATAGATTTTTTTTTTTTTTGAGAAACACATCTACTAAAACATTACTGGTTCACAATTACAGGGAAGTTTAAACCTACAGGTGGGTTTAAAAGCCAAACATAGCGACCTTGCTGCATCCTAGTAGCAGATCGTGCTAGCGAGTGAGCCTCCCTGTTTGAGCCGCGCCCTTCATGGCGGAAAGAGACTTCACCTCTGTCATTCGCCCCTGGGAGACCTCACGAAGGATATTACTGAACAATCCCAGGTTTAATTGCTTCAGTCCTTGGACCACCTCCATACAGTCTGTGGCGATCATCATCCTGCCCACACTCAGGTCTGCCGCCAAAGCTAACGCCTCCCGGCACGCCATTGCCTCCAAACAGCCTGGATGTGTAATGCCATCAAACGCCACCGCAGAGGCTCCAAGAAAAAACCCCTCAGCTGAGCGACAGACCACTCCAACCGCCCCTCTGTTTTCAGTCTTAGCAACAGCACCATCAACATTGAATTTACAAGTGCCGGGCGGTGGTGGAATCCACCTGGAGGGCGCAGGTTTCTGCTGCCTGTTGCCGCATGCGCTACCCTTCTCCACCCTCACGCAGCTGAGGTCATGGAGAAAACTGTCAACAAACTGCGAGGTGGCCATTGGACTTTGGAACACCTCCTCATGGATCGCTTTCCGTCTCGCGTGCCATATGGCCCAAAGCGTGACCACCGTCCTTATCAAGTCCACCTCTGGCATCGTCTCCATCAAAGAGAAGAGCCACTGCCTTGCCGAGGATTCTGCCGACAAGCTGATATGTTCAGCTATCACAGGATCAGCGAGTGCCCAAACACACCGTGACATAGTGCACTCCAGCAGAGCATGCCGCCATGTATCCTCCCCTCCACAGAGTGGACAGGCTCCCGACGTCGCCATCTTCCTATGGTGACGGAGGACTCCTGTAGGGAGAGATAACTGCGCAATACGCCAGAGGAAAAGGCGAATCTTTGGTGGTACCTTACACTTCCATAGTTTCAGCCAACTCTTGCCCTCCTCAGAACTTCCTGACGACGATGCACGCTCGTCGAACCAGTCCTCCCTGACTTTCCTCGTGGCAGCCAGAAGCTTGTACATAGACCGGACCGTGAAAACACCTGTCCGCTCGTAATGCCACGCCCAGAAGTCAGCTTGAATCCTAGTACAAAGAGGGATGTTGGTGATCACCTCTATATCCATAGGTAGAAACCATTCCTCTAGCAAAGTTCGGTTCCATGACGCTGAGGTAGCATCAATGAAACAACTCACGCGCCTGGGGGGTCCTCTTTCCGTGGCGCTACTGGCCTGAGGCGTTCATCCCTCGGTAGCCAGCAGTCCCGCCACGCGTCCGTTCCTCTGCCATCTCCAATTCTCCGAATGAGGCCCAATCGTAGCGCATCTCTTCCCTCGAGTATCGCTCTCCACACCTGCGATGGGTGAGAACCTAGCTCCGCGTTGAGGATATCCGAGGTAGGGTAGTACACTGCCTTCAAAACTCTGGCGCTAAGGGACGAAGGTTCTTGAAGTAGCCTCCATGCCTGCCTCGCCAAGAGAGCAATATTGAAGAGTTCAATATCACGAAAACCAAGTCCTCCAACATACTTGGGTTGAATCATAGTATCCCACGAGACCCAACATGTGCGGCGCTTGCCATCCTTGCTGCCCCACCAAAACTTGCGAATCATGGATGTGATATGCTCACATAACCCCCGGGGTAGCTTGAAACATGACATGGAGAAAGTTGGGATTGCTTGAGCTACTGACTTTATTAGTATCTCCTTTCCTCCCACCGAGAGCAGTTGTTCCAACCAGCCCAGGATTTTCCTCCACACCCTGTCCTTCAAAAACTTAAAGGCACCACTCTTGGACTTGCCAACATCAGATGGCATCCCAAGATACTTCTCATTGAGAGTCTCCCTCTGTACATCGATTTCAGCTTTCACACTCTCCTTGATCACAGCCGGACAACCCTTACTAAAAAATATAGAAGATTTGTCCACATTGATCCTTTGACCCGAAGCATTACAATACTTCAGCAAGGAATCTTTGATCCCAATCGCTCCCTCAGTACTTGCTTTGAAAAACAACAGGCTGTCATCCGCAAAAAGTAGGTGGTTTACCGCCGGGGCAGTAGGCGCCACCTTAATCCCGCTGAGCGCTGATGACTGATCATAAGATTTTAAAAGGCACGAGAGGCCCTCTGCTGCCAACAAGAACAAGTAAGGGGAGATAGGGTCACCCTGACGGATCCCTCTAGTAGGTCGAAACTCCTCTCGCGGTGCTCCATTGAACAACACCGAGAAGGATACTGAGGACACTAACCGCATGATTAGAGCCACCCATGCTCTGCTGAAGCCCAACTTCAACATAATGGCCTCCAAATACTGCCACTCAACACGATCATAGGCCTTCCGCATGTCCAGTTTCAGCGCACAGAAGCGGTTCTTCTTCGCCTTGTTACGCTTCATAAAATGCAGGCACTCTTTGGGCCTGTTCACAACTGGGCAAGCCCAGCCCATCTCAGGTGTAGGATTGACATTGACTAGAGTTACTGAGCTAGTAGTAGCTACACGGAGACGAAGATAAGGTGGTGGCCGGCCATGTCGCGCGCTCACCTCGCGGTAACCATGCCGCTGCTACTATTCCCAGCTGCTAAAACCCTATCCCTCTCCCACCTCCCACCTCCGCCCTCGCCTGCTCCCTCTCGCCTCCAGCTCCGGCGCGCTACCGCCACTGCCACGGCCGCCGGCGACGATGCGGCGGCGGCGGCGGCGTCCGGCACGACGGCCAGGGAGCGGCGGCTGACCAAGGTGCGGGAGGAGCGCCGCCGCCGCGAGTACAACCGGGAGCACACCTGGGCCAGGTCCGTCGGCCGTCTCCTTCCTGAGTGACTTTGATTTGCTACTCTACTGTGTGTGTTGAAATGGACGGATGAACCCTTTGCTCAAGTTGGCTAGCTCACTGGTGTGCTGCTGCGGTGATTTCTTAGGGTCCTGGAGAACGCCTGCAGGGACGACGAGGAGATGCGCGCCATTCTCGGCGACAGCATTGGGAACCCCGAGCTCATGAAGCAAAGGGTGCGTGCCTGTAGAAGTAGTTGAGGTTGTTTGATTGAATGATTGTTCGTGCCTGAAAATGCACTTGCTGTACCGAACGGTTGAATTGTGCGTTTGTGGTCGACAGATTCAGGAAAGGGTGCGCAAGAAAGGCAGGGACGGGTTCAACAGATCCAAGACAGGCTCCGTCGTCGCGTTTAAAGTCAGCTTCCGAGAGTGAGTTGTCGTGTAGATGAAAATCAAACTTATATTTTTGGTTTCTTCTTGGAGTGCAAGATAGTTGAAGGTCTGAGTAGACCAGATGATCTGCTTCAGCCGGCAGTGGCATTGCTGAACATCGATTTGCTCTTTCCATATCCCAGATTCTTTTCCTATTGATATAGTTGAAAGTTGGAATGCACTTCCGATGAAATAATGGGGCAACTGAGCAACTCCAGCAACATCTATATTAAAAAAACCTCTGCTTTCACACAGTATTTTCCGTTTTTCAAACTGAGGTGACAATTTGAATTTGGGTTACTGCAGTGCATAAATACTTCAACATCACCCAGACAGTTGATATGGTGGTTGTTGTCAAAACAATTGTAAATTTTCCAAGTTCGAAGAAGTTGAGGCTCAGGAACACTGATTTTCGTTTATCTTTGTATCATTGCAGCTTCAACCCGTTAAATGCTTTCATTTGGTTCGAACTCTTTGGAGAACCAACTGATCGAGATGTCGACCTTCTTGGCGGAGTAAAGTGACATTTTATATTCATTTCTTCAGAATCATTATTAGAATGCAATTTCCATGTCTTGATGTCCTCTGTTCTTCACAGGTAATTCAGGCTTGGTATGTCATGGGAAGGCTAGGAGCTTTCAACTCTTCAAATTTGCAGGTTGGGTTTGTTCAATGTTTGGAAGCTGCAATATATTGCATTATATTTCACTATTCATCTCCAATAGGATTCCTCAATTCATGAAACCAAACCGATAATAGATAGCCTGAAACTGCATGGATCAGTTCTAAGAGAGGCCTTCTTGTTTGCTTGGAAACAAGAAATTATTTCCACATTAGATGCTATGTTTTCGGAATTTAAACTGCATGCACCACTCTGATTGTATTTTGTGATCCAACTTTGACATGGTTTTGCTTGGCACTTATGTAGTGCTGCAAACTCGACTGACAATCACATGGGCCAAGATCTTAGATCAAATAGGTTCCACTTCTTATGGAAGTGTTACGTATTCTCCGTCAACTGGTTACAACATCATGTAGCCAGTGTATGTTTATCTGTATAAATCTTGCATGTTTCTTCAGCTATTCTACGGTAGTTATTTGTTTCCCTCTCTATTTTAGACTTGTGATTTTTTCAATGTTTCAGTTGGCCAATTCAATGCTGGACTTTGACCCTTCGTATGATTCTGATGAAGCTTCTGCTGTAATGCCTTCATCTTTCCACGATATCAGTGATATTGAGTTTCAAGACAGTTGGGGCAGAGTATGGTAAGCGTTGGAAACATTCAATAAGTCTAAGTCTTAACCTTGTAAAGGAGTTTATAATATTCTGATAATCATCATCAATTTATTTCAGGGTGGACCTTGGGACTTCAGATTATCTTGGACTTGATGTATTACTGAACTGTCTTACACAGTTGAGCTCAGAGTAAGGCACCTATCATTAATATTATACTACCGCCGTTCCTAATTATAAGATGTTTTAGATATTTTAAGGTGGACTAAATAGAGACTAAAATGAGTAAATATGCACACTAAAATGCATCTAGATACATGCAAATCTGAAAAAAGCTAAAACATCTTATATTTAGGAACGGAGGGAGTACAATACAGCAGTAGTTTTAGCTTGGAAGAAGCATCACCAATGATCCTATGGGGTTGAACTAAAATGAGGTAGTAATTTGGCACCTTAACTCTGTAGCCATATAGCTGAATCCGAGTTGTCATACTAAGCAAGACTGATTCTAGAACCAGTTAGCTGTTTGTAGACCTTTTTGAAGAAATATACTTATTTATTCATTTATTGTCCTTTCTTCACTGCTAGCAACATCGGTTCATAATGCACATTACGAAATGTGATACATAGTTTCCAGGTTTAACCATCATCATGCACCGTAACTCATCCAGTTTGTCGATTTGGCAAAAACTGCAGACACCTGGGCATCAAACAAGTGGTTTTTGGCGGCAGAAAATTGGGTGACTGGGAGGAAGGCATGACGAGCTCCGACTATGGGTACAAGCACTTCAAAATATAGAATCATCAAGTGAGGTGTGGCTCGATTCTTTCATGTAGTCGATTGAAAGACACCGTGATAGTAGCCTCCGAGGGGTCACCTAGCCCATAATTGAGAGAAATTTTGGTAGTGTTTAGGACCGAGTCAGGAAATAGTCTAAGACTGGCTGGATTTTGGTTATTCATGTATGTAAATAAAATTTCCTTGTATGAAGTATTGTATGGTTAGGATAAATCTTGACGAACATTCCACGAAGAACATTTCAAATACAAAATGCCTTTAGTCTAATTCCTTACCTTAATGATCTTTTGAACATGGGGTTTCTTTGAACTATCAAGGGTTTGAGGTTCCTTACAACAATCATTGGAGGTCTGAGAGGAGGATGTAGAAAAAACGCACAGAAGAGGAGGGAAATGTTTGCTGCTGGCGACCACCACCGACCGGAGATGATGTCGTCGCTTACCTGCTCGTCGGTGAAGAAGCTTCGAGTAAGAGAGAACTTGAAGGGAGGAAATTGTGGACATATCTAGCGAGATGGTGGGCGAGGTTGGGCGGGAGGTAACCCTATTTCTCCCGAGCTCTGTCTCCTGCATTGTCTCAGCTCCCGTCATCTCCATGGTTGCACCAGCTCGTGCGGCCACGTTCTCTCTCTCTCTCTCTGCGTCAAACAAGCCTGGCCTGCTAGAACGGTCAATTCAGGCATTCCCAACGGGCGTATGTCTGAGAGGTGCTTTAAAGAGCCACGCTGACCTGATTCAACCTTTCTTGTCGGTTTTGCATCCCGGCCTCGTTGGCCTCTATGCGAGCAACCAAACATGCCCATAGTGTTAATTTGTAAAAAAAAACTGCAATCCTTCCGATGACGCCCTTAGTAGCTTCACATCTTTGGATCTTTTACACACGTACTCTCTCCGTTCCAAATTAATTGACTTTCATTTGTCCAAATGTGGATGTATCTATACTTGTAACATGTCTAGATACATCCATATGTGGACAAATAGAAGTCGATTAATTTGAAACGGAGGGAGTATATTCTTCGGTACATTCTGTTATGCCATTTCTATTAAGTTGATGGTATGCCATTTCTTGTTAACCAGCGTCACGAGAGATGGCATTGTCAATGAGGTCCTTGGGCATGCCAGCACCGAGTAACCAGGTTATAGATACATATATAAAGGTTGATTGGATTGTGTCTCAATTTCGCCATCCACGTCGCCCCAGAACGAGGGCCGTCCGATCGGCGCCATCCAACGGCACGCAGCACCCCACGTCGCCCCCTAAACGCGCTAGCTACAGTAACAGCGAATTTCTACCAATCCGCGCTCGCCACGTCACCCGGTACCCCGCCGGTTGCCGCCGGTTTTGCAAAAAAACCCACGGTCACCCACTAATTGCATCACGCACTCCCATTTTCCTGAAGGAAAGGACCTGTCCGCAAATCCGCGAAGACCCAGGGACCGCGATGCAAAAACGGCACCGCATTCTCCCCTTCTCCTTCTCTCTCCCCGTGCGACCCCGGGGGTCGCCGTCGCCGCCGCCGCCGCCGCCGCCCCTCCGCGCCTCCCCCGCCGGATCGACGCCCACGGAAGCCTCCGCCGCCGCGTCCTCGCCGTCGTCGCCGCAAATCGGCGTCCGAGACGCCGTGCAGGCCGCGCAATCGCCGCCGCCGTGCGCCCGTTGGGCCGCCGCGTCCGCGCAACGCCAGCCGCGCTCCGGCGACCTACAAGCGGCGGCGCCGCCGCTCCCACGTAGCCCACCTCCGCGCGCACCCGGCGCGCCCAGCCGAGTGTCCTAGCACGCGCTGGACCGACGGCGGCGACGCCGACGCCGCCGCGGCGACGGCCGCGCCCGCCCAGGGCTGACGTCAGGGTGACGTCGGCGGTGGTCTGCCGCTGGGCAGTTGGGCGCTGCTGGGCCGGGCTAGCTGGCCGTGCGCCTGGGCTCGGCCCTTCTCCTTTTTCCCTCTTTTTTTAAGAACTTTTGTACTTTATCAAATTCCAAATACAAATTAATTCAAACCAATTTGTAACTTTTTGTACACACCCAAACGACCACAAAAGAAATGTTGCCGATCTACGTCGTATAATCAATATCTAAATTACAAAATTTCGAAATTTTGAAAGCATTTCAAATACGAATATATTTTTTCCTTCCCCCCCCCCCCCCCCCCCCCCTTTCTTTTTTAACAACTTATGTGCCTTTTTGAATTCCAAATATAGATAAACTCAAACCAATTTCTAACATTTTGTACATGCCCAAGAAACACAAACAAAAATGTTGCCTACCTATGTCATATAATCAACATTTAAATTACAATACTTCAAAATTTTAAAAGTAATTTAAATACAAACAATTTTATCCCTCTTTTTCCCTCTTTCTTTTTAAAGAACTTCTGTGCCTTTTTCAAACTCTAAATACAAATAAATCCAAACCAATTTTTCCAAATTCCAAACACAAATAGATTCAAACCAATTTGTAAATATCCAAGGAAACGCAAAAAAAAATGTTGTCCGCTTATGTCATATAATCAAAATCTAAATTTTAATACTTCAAAATTTTGGAAACATTTCAGATACGACCATTAATAAACGTGAAAATAGCTCATTTTTTTGAATTCCAACAATTTTACAATTTATACAATTCTCGAATGCAAAAAACAGACGTTGCCTGTTTGTGACGTGCTTTTCCAAAAATTTAACAGCATTTAAGATTTCAGACCACCTATTTACGTCGTATGATCAAATTTCAAATTTCATTTATAGTTCTGAACGCTTCCCACCACGGTGTTTGCAAGTATAAAAAATATATCAACATGGACACAGGATGTGAGCATTTAATAAACGTGAAAATAACTCAAACATGAATAGCTCGCCAAATTGACCGACAACTTCTCAACATAAGCATTCTTTTTAATCCCAACAATCTTATAATTTAAACAATTCTCAAATGCAGACGATTCCAAATTCGAATGTTTTAGTCGGCAGTATTTTTCCTTCTAGCCACAAGATCGCCTAAATAATTATTAAATGTATACACTCCCAAATTTAAGTTATACTACTCATTCGCGACATGGAAATTTGCATATTCACAAAATTTGAAGACCTTTCAAAACCTAGCCATTCTACAGACGTACAAATAATTCAAATCGAAATAACTTTCTAATTCGCTTAGTTTTAAAAACCTATATATACAATCTTTCATACATAAACTTTCTTCCAGTTTCATTAGATTCCAAATATTCGAAACCAATTACAAACTTTCAAGTTTAAATTTTGCCAACACGCGCGGCGGTGCCGCGCTATATTGTCTAGTCTGCTTCAACACCGTGCAGGAATCAGATGGCTGTTTTCTTTAGACGACAACCCAAGCTTGAGTGCTTGATTAAAGCTACAAATAGTAACAAACCGGGATAGTAATGTACAAGTCAAACAGCCTCAACTTAACAAGCCGGGACAGTGTTCATAATTTGTCAAAATTTCCAAGCTACATCTCATGCATGATTCATCACGATTCGCTACATCTGGAGAAACACCATCCACACAGTATCTTAAACATGGCTACAATGGACTGAAGCAAGACCGAGCTGCAACGGTATTGTTGTTTGCAACTGCGTGAGTCCATCAGCTCGCTGTCGCTGCTTCATTGTTGTCTTTACCGCTTCTCTTCCGCTTCCTAACCCTCTTCCTCTTCGCCTCACCGTCAGACTTATTATCCTGCAGGACACATGTTCGGGTCAGTGAGTCATCACGCGCCTCAATAAGTCGATATAACAGAAATCACGAGCTATGGCAAAAAAATTGAAGTGGTGCGCCTCACTGCCTAAGTGCCTAACCAAGAATAATTTCACATGATCTCTTATCCATCTTACTCTTAGTAAGACACGTCCGGAACTTCCAAGTCTGGACTTGCTTTTACAACATGGCAACAGATGCGTATAATGAGCATGTCATGGGTATTACATACAACTTACAGATGTAAACCGACAATGATATGTAGCGATGATTACCTGATTTTCACCAGCTGATGGTTGGGGCTTTGGTTTCTTTTTCTTGCAGGAGAGTGGGTTCGGGCCCTACAGAAGGACACACATCAGCATTTCGTACATAAAGCGTAGACACAGTTGGGAACTAAAAATGTTAATGGTGCTAACTTGATCAAACAATATACATTATCATACAACAAATATCCCCCAAAAGAAATAACTGCAAATGTAACCTTTGCTCTGTTCCTTTTAAACTTGCTTTTCTCTGCCACTCCAGGTGCATCGCCAGATTCCTTTCCTTCTGATGATGCCTTCAATAGCTTCTTAAATTCTGATTTCTCCATATGTATACGCTTCTCCTCATCTATTTGAGCAAACTTACGCTGCTGCACTGAGGGTTGCTCAATAAACAAGGAGTTCTTCAGACCATATATCACAGGAACACCAGGAACCTACATCCAAGTAAAAAAAAAAACACATTGTCGCAGATTTCTAAACATGATTTAATACATTCTAAATTCAGCCATTTCGGTTCAGTTAGATGCTACGAGATTTATAAAATAAAGGTAGAATGTTATAGCGGGGGAATCTTCATACCTCCCGTAGCTTTTCGCGGAGATCAGAATCCTGGGTGGCGACAAAGTAGTGCTCTGGATTCTTATCACCAATCAGCGACATAATACAATCCACTGCAGTAACCACTTTGTCATGCTCGCAGCTGAAGACACGACAAAAGTCCACAGAACAAACAATCATCAGTACATCTGCCTCGAGCTCACAAAGTCAGAAAGCGGTAATAACTATCCTGACTGATGTATCAGTACTGCAATACTGACTACAATCAAACTGATGTAAATATAAACCAATGTGATTCAAATCGAGTACGAGATTTGCTGGCTGGCAATGAAGTTCCATAGTCGGGGAATGGCACCAAACTAACCAGTGCCAGGTTATTGTATCTGGTTTTCAGATAGCCCAAACCCAAATTGGCTCTAATTCTGTCAGGTAACTAACATGCCAAGACGAAGTGATTCACATTTGAAATTCCATCAACGACCAAATGCATACATAGATTAGAGTGGTGAGAAGAGAAGAGGAGGGGGCACCTGGCGGTCGCGAGGAGCTGGGCGGCGTCGAAGTCCTCGGCGTGGGACTTGCCGAGGCGCCTGAGCTCGGCGAGGACGCACTTGGAGGTGAAGAGCGGGGTGGATCTGGACGCGGAGAGGAGTTCGCGGAGGGCGTCGTCGGCGGGGAGGAGGCGGTGGACGAGGAGGTGGTGGACGAAGGTGCCGTCGACGAGCACCTTGTAGGGCTCGCGGAAGCCGAAGCAGGTCGAGTAGAACTTGACCGCCTTCCGGTGCTTCGACCGCTTCTTCACCCTCATCGCGGACGGACGGAAGCAAGGCGGCGGCGGCGGTGGCGGCCGGAGGTGTGGCGTGTCGAGTGGAGAGGCGGCGGAGCGGGGCAGGCCGGCAGGGAGAGAGCTAGGGATGGATATTGCTCGGTATCGCTGCTCGGGCCTGAGCCCAAAAAAAGGCCCATCTGGTTTACTCGTGATTTTGCTAGAGATGGGCAGATGGCGTCCTCCGTTTGTTTCGTTCTCTCTTATGTTTTTTTTTTGCTTCCTTCCTTTTATTTTTTTCATTAATTTAGTTTTCTTATGGGTTCTCTGTTAAGCTATTTTTAGTTTATGATTTCTATTTGTTTTGTTTCATTTAGTATAAATAAATGTTTTTCTTAGTAGTATTTGATCTAGCCTTAAGAAGTAGGTCCAATTTTTTTTTGTCGCTCATAGTTGTGATGGGTTTCACATAAAATGAATTTGTTTAATTTAGTCTGTTTTTTTTGTTTCGTGTATAGTTAACATTTATTCAATGACTTCTAAAATCTTGTTTCACTTAGCCCAAAAATATCCTCTGCTATTAGTAGTGATTTGTTTCTCATGTGCTAAAGGTTTCTTCCACTTGGTCTAACTTTGTGTTCCTGTTATACCGTGATTTATTCTACGTGCCTTCCCAATTATGGTATGAGTCTTATCAAGTTGATAGGTGTTATTTGATCTTTAGGCACTAAAATTATTGTCCATTTGATATGAAGGAAGTCACGATTTGTTCCAAGAGCGGTAGTCATGATTTATTCGCATGCCTCTTTTTTTAATTTCATGTACACTTCTGTGTTATCTCGCAATTTTTTTTTGCTTAGGCTAAATTATGTTTCATTGACGATCGTTATTTGTTCCGCGCGCACTAAAATATTATTCCACTTGTTCTAAATCTTCTACAAGTCATTTGTTCCACGATAACTAAACTTTTTTTTTCTCTTGATCTAATTTTTGTATCTCTGTTAGTCTGGAGTCTAGATTTGTTCTGTTGTAACTAAACTTTTGTTCCACCTAATTGTTATAAACTTTTGTTTCTCCACTAGCATAGAATTGTTAGGTGGTAATTGAATATTTATTCCACTTGGTCTACTCCACGATCTATCGAGCACACGTGCGGTAAGGGGACTCGCGACCATGGCGACGTGCGGTGACCTGCCGCCGCCGGCGGCCTGATCTCCCTGCCCCGACCTCCTCTCCCACCTTCGCCTGCAGATCCAGCTTCCCCTCCGCGCTCTCTCTGCCTCCACCCCGAGGTCCAGCACTGCTGCCCGCTGTCACGGCGGCAGCCATCCCCGTTGGCCGTGGGCTGGATTCCGACAAAGTTGGAGCACATCATGTAGCGGGAGGAGCTGGTCCTGTCGTCGGAGCCGCCGCCTGCGCCGCCGCCAGTCACTCGCCCACCAGACCGGAGGAGAGGCAGCTCTGCCACGTCGACCTCCCACCTGCTTCTGCCTCCGTCCCGGCCGACCGAAGACGACAAGCTCGGCATCGACCCGAAGCTCCGCACTGGTCACGCTCAGCAAGGTGGCTGCGCCCGCGCCCCTGCCATCTGCTCCGACATCGTCGGTCGCCTCCGCCGCCACGCTGGCTACGCCGGCGTCCGTGGCCCCCGTGGCCCCGCCGTCCACCACCCCTGCTTCTGTCGCTGCCCTCGCCGCGGCTACGCTCACCTCCTGCAAGCAAGACCCTTCCGTTCAGGGACTAATGATGATGAAGCGCTCGGCCTCCCAGCAACGGCCGGCTGCATCGACGCCGCTTGTAGAAGCTCCTGTGCCGCCTCCTCATCCGAACAACGTCGACGAGCTCGTCCCCGTGTCTACCCTCTAGGAGCAGCGCCCCCAGCTTCGTCCTGCTGCATCCGTGGCCACTTCTCCGACGCCTCCTTGCTCGGACTCGTCCCCCTTGACGGATGAGGGCTTGGGCACGACCCTGTCGTGAGGGTGGAGGGCCTCAGGAGTCAGGTCCTTGTCGTTGCCGCCGGCTGCCTTGGGCGGCCCGGTCTCTGTGGAGGTGAGCTCCGTCAAGGAGGACGACGACGATGAGAATTGGCTTTGCTGACACCGATGACCTCCACCAAAGGCGTTGTTTCTGGCTTGGTTCACGACAATGTGCGCCATGTTGAGGAGGCGACTGCGGAGCCCTGCGGCGGCCTCTCTGCTGCTGCCGCCGCTCTAGGTGATGAGGAAGGCTGGGTGCAGGGGGGGTCGGGGCGGCCGTCCCAACCGCGCGCCATCGTCCCCGCTTCCGGCAGAAGGTCTCGACCGTAGCCTCGCTTTCAAGCGTTGGGTTCGCGGGAGGTGTTTTCGGTGCCTCGAGCGTGGCCACCAGGTCAGCACATGTCGTGGGCCCTTCAGATGCATCCGATGTCATCGTCCGGGTGCTTCTGCCGTGCGCGCTCTCCTGCTGCTCGTTCTCGCTCTCTGGATCCTCGTGCTCATTTCCCGGATGCTCATGCTCCTTGCCAGCGGAGCCGTTCTCCGTCCGCTCAGCCTCGTCGCCCCTCGTCGCCCCAGAGTGGGGCCGGGGTCGGGTGCCACTCGCTGTTGTTTCCTGTGGGGAGTTCAGTGCCTCTATGTTTGAGTCCCACTTTGCCTTGTTGTGCTTGGAGCTCCGTCAGCTGGTCGCTGACCGCGTTGAGGAGGCGTCTCGCCCCCTTCGTGAAGAGGTGGCAACTCTCAAGTTGTTGTTGGCAGGCGTTGGTGGTCCTTTGTAGCAGGCGGAGGCATGGGCTTCTGATGTCCTGGAGCTCGCCCCTACACAGGTGTCGGAGCAGAAGTCGTCTGTGCTTGAGGAAGCACTTCTCTATGGTTGTTTCTCTCCTCGTGGCAGTCCCTGTCCGTCGCCGCAGCTTGTTGCGACGGTTGCCTCTGAGGGCGACGACATAAGTGGGATCTTGGCTCCAGAGTTTCAAGAGTCGTGTGGGGATTCATCTGTGATACTTCTGATGGAGTTGGGCTCGTTAGAGACTTTCGCGGTGGCCTCGACGCCCTCTGTGGGCAGTGGAGGAGTGCTGGCTCCTAGCTCTGAGACTCATTTTGCTAAAGAGATTTGCGGTTTACTTGTCTGTCTATAGGCGACTAGTCCTAGATATGGCAAGGACGTTGCTTGCGTCTTGGCAGGGAAGGCTTCAGAGGACCTGATCAGGAAGGTGGAGAAATCTCTCAAGACGGTTTCTATCCGGGGCAAAGAAGAAAGAAGGGAATAGTAAGGAAAGCTTCGGCATATGCGTGGTCCAAGAGTTGCGCGATTGTTATAGGTAGATGGACATTGTTGCTTTGGGTGTTGCTCTCTCTAGTTGTGTGGGCTTCTCCCTGTGGTGTTGGTGTTTGTTGTATGATTTTCGCCCGGTTTATTTCGCTAATAAACCTGTTCTTAATAAATGATAAGGCAAACCTTTTGCCTTTGTTTCAAAAAAAAATCCACTTGGTCTACATTTTATTCCTCTATTAGCCAAGATTGTTCCTATATTTTGTTACCCTTATCATAATTATTATTTCAATTGTAGTCATGATTTGTTCCACAAGCACAAGTTCTTGTTTCACTTGGTATAATTTTATTTCTGCTCGTGATCGTCGCCTTATGCTTAACCTAGAACACCCAGACTTGCTTAAATAGCCAATCTCGCTTCTTGAGAATTTGGGGCGTGACATAAGCAAAACGAGCAAGAAGCTGGGCCACGCGACCCGTCTTGGCAAACTCTTGTCTCTCTCCATATTCATACTGAAAATCGCAGTACAAATATAAACAGGCAGACACTTAACAAGTGTCTCACTATCGACAGATACTTCACCTACCATTGAAAAATAATCCACATGGTCAGAATACAAAACCGTGGCACCTTGCGATAACACGGTACACGTATACTTCTTAATTCAGATTTGGCAGAAACTGGCACACAAGGCAACGAATTTCCCACCAGCCATGTAGTTGCGGAAAAGAATTGCATTTGCTGTTTGCCAAGAATAAGTTAAACAGTATGTGCTGACCCTGCTCTGTCTGCTCTTGGTCTCCATCCCTCGTCCCCGAGATTAAACACCGCCAAACCAAACGGCGGGAAAAAAATGAGACGTGGTTATTCTGTGATCTTTATTAATGGGAGCCCTATAACGAAAAAATCGCCCCCATCGTCCTCATTTACAGCAGAAAGAAAATAGCCCCTACAGCAACATGGTCTTCGGGTTCTCGAGGTAGCCCTTGAATGTTTTCAGCCATTCCGCACCGATGGCGCCTGAAAAACGAAAGAGTGGTAATCAGAGAAAAACCTCCGCCATGCATACGAATGAGAGGCATCATCCACTGATTCAGAGTTGACAGGAAAAGAGAAGTACCATCGATAACTCGGTGGTCGCAGCTTAGTGTGGCTGACATGAAGGACCCGACTTCGAACAGGCCCTCAGCTCCAGGGATTACCCTCTTCTCAGCTGCTCCAAAGAAATTTCCAGCCATATGTTAGCTTGGAAAGTAGCAGAGTGGTTCCGGTAAGGACTATGAACTATTTGGCGACATATTACCAGAGCCAATCGCCAAAATTGCTGATTGGGGAGGATTTACGATGGCACAGAATTGCTTAATCCCGAAAGGGCCTCCCAAATTTGAGACAGTGAAAGTGCCGCCCTGCAAACCACATCATCATCAAAACTGTCAACGACAAATACTATTGAATACAGCCAAGATATAATTCAGTCGATACTCTATACCTCCTGATCTGCTGGTTTTAGACGGTTATCCCTTGCTCTTAGAGCCAACTGCTTCACCTCATCAGCAATAGTAGCCAATCCTTTCTTGTCTGCGTCCTGTACAAATAATATACAAGTTAAAGGAGCAGACAGCATGAAAATAGCAAGATCAATTTAGTACCGAATCAAACAACCCACCCTAACTACTGGAACAAACAAACCGTGCTCAGTTTGTACAGCAACGTTAATGTTCACATTGTGATACCTGCGTGAAAAACAGATGAAAATGCATCACGTTCTGAGTAAGGAATGAACCTCCCAATTTAATTGGTCTATTTTCCATATCTTACTGGCGAATATAATCATTCATCCAGGAACTGTTACACGCGGGAACCTTCCGAAGAGACAATGCTGCAGCCTGCATATTGAGCAACAATCAATTCAACACTGTAGCATGGAGGCATACAAGCAACTGAGAATTGCATGAAGAACCCAAGATAAACTTATCCGGCATACATTTCCTATAGCTCAGGTAAACTATGAACACATTGCCTGTACATTCCCCAAGTCTGCACTCGATTATCACTGGAAAAGGAGCCTCAGAAACCACCATACATCAAAACTTACCTTAATAACAGATCATTTATAGATATCTTCTTCCCACCAGAGGCCTCCTGCAGAGGGTTCAACTCGCTCCGCAATCTGAAAGAAAAATATAATTAATGGATCTTCCATCTAAGAAGCCTTCCAGCAGAATAATGGCGCAAATACAATTAGGGCTAATTATCCGAAACAATGGTTGAGCAAATATCTATCTAATTCACACAAAAATGGGTACGTGTAAGATAAAAGAGTAAATGTTTGAAGAATTACATACTTAATAAGATTGTCAACACGACTCTCGACTGTCAGATAGTAGTGAGGAATGGTCTGCTTAGATTGCAGCAAGCGGTTTGCAGTGACCTGAGGAAAATAAAAATTAGAAGCTGTCAATAGAAGTAGAGCGCACCATAAGCAACAAGTATGTTCGAACACCTCCAAGTTCGAAGAATCCCGTGGCACTGATCTTACCTTCCTTATTTGTGTATTCGGAAGATCCACGTAGCCTAGTCCTGGAGCTGCTGCAGCTTCTTTCTTCGCACCCTTGTCTACAGAAGCTTCGTCAAGCATAAGTATAAGTTCATTAGTCGATTTCACCTAAGTTCTACTTGCATAACTAAACTGATAAATCTTTATGTAAATTAAACACTTTAAATACTTCTTTTGACCATCCACTAATTTTCCTAGAAATGAGTGGTGGTGAGTGAAAAAATGAGGATGAAGAATAAGTGCTAAATTTTAATGTAATCAAAAGTTGTGTGTGCCATGACCACAACCCCACCCCCTAAGTTAACAGCAGTCATGACTCATGACTAATCATGCTCTGTTTTTGTCCTAGACCAGTGTCAGCACACAATCGGGAGTGATTTTATTTTTCATTGGCAGGGACTAAATAAACAGAAGAGAGCATACACAAGTAATCCTCAATGTCTGCCTTCAAAATACGCCCATCTGGACCAGTACCTTTTAAGCTTGAAAGCGGTACCTGTTCACAAATTTGAAGGTCAAAAACTGCATTCCCTCATAAACTGCTTGGGTAGCTGAAAAGTAAGTTACTTACGTTGTTGTCTTCTGCCAATTTTCTGGCAACGGGACTGGAGAATAAGCGATCCCCTGACTCTTCAGTCTTTGTAGCCTTCGGCTCGGGAGCCTTGGACAGTTCTTTCTTCTCCTCTTTTGGTTCTGCGGGCTCTGATTGGGGTTTCGATTCAGCTGGAGCTGCAGCTGAAGCAGAAGACGAAGCCTTGTAATCCTTAAATTTCTCAATGTCCCCCTCCTCTTCCACAGTTATGCAAATAATCTAGTTCACAGATAAATATATGGGCATTAGTAACAAGCCAATAAGTATGTCATGAAACGTGGTAAAAGAAGTGTCTCCTATACATCAGAGGATATATCATATATGTACCTCGCCAACTTTGATCTCTTTTGCGCCATCTCCACAAACAATTTTAGCAAGATAGCCTTCCTCCATGCATTCCATCTCCACGGTAGCTTTATCCTAGTCACCACAGATGTGCTTGACAATTATCTCGCTGCACAAGTCGTGTCCTGGGTGTACATGGAAAGAAACAAAACTTACGGTCTCCACTTCGCAAAGAACTTCACCAGGTGAAACTTTGTCTCCTTCCTTCTTCACCCACCTTGCAATATTTCCCTACATGCAATTAAAAAGTTTTTTATACCATATAGACAATTGAAGGAACACGTGCACGTTGGTCGTGCTTTATTTTCTGTCATTATTTTTTTATTTCCAATTTTGAGTAAATCACCTCAGTCATAGTAGGTGAGAGAGAAGGCATCCCGATTTCCTCATGCGCTGGCAAATCTGCAACAGTGTATGACTTTGTTAAGCGCTTTATGAAGATATCAACTTGTCTCTACCATCTCATAACTCAAAGTTGGATAACATAGGTAGCATGACTAAGAGGGGAAGATACCTGCACCACTCGAAAACGGTCTTGTCAAAACTACCTGCCCACTGATAAATAGCAACAAACAGTCAAAACAGGGTTACAACTATAATGAACTACTCCCTCCGTTTTTTAATATAAGATGTTTTAGGTGTTACACATGTTGTCTATATACATACTAAAATGAGTGAACATATAGACTAAAATGTGGCTACATATATTTGTGTGCATGTGAATGTGGACAAAAGCTTAAACATCTTATATTAAAAAACAGAGGGAGTAGCACATAATATATGGACATGGAAACTTGGGGGGGGGGGGGGGGGACATAGACAAAAGGGCATACCATGAGAACAAGCTATTGACCCTAGTAGCAGCGATTGGCATTCGCTTGGAACTGTAGCTTCCCCTTGCATCTCGTGGTGATACCTGCGAAAACAGCAGATGGGACAGCCAACTGAAGTCAGAATAAAGAACTAGGCGTCCAATTAAAGAATTAGGATTTTAATTACAACTGCATGACCTTGAAGGTATGAAGACCTTTTCCAGACTGCCCGTCTTGGAACATGCTTGAGCTTCCAACTTTTCTCCCGTACTCCCCATGAACACTAGAACTTGAGGCAGCTGCAGCAGGGCAAGACCAATGAATTTTCATTTTAACGATAAGCAAGAGAGAGGAAATTATCGTTTCACACACTAAACCAAAATAATGTGTTGCTCTACGGAAGGTTCATAAAAAAAGGCAATCTGTATACACTGGATTATAACTAGTGAGAGTGCGCTTCCCTTTTAGAAGAGCTAGTGAGGCCAATAGTAAGGTAACTAATTGTATTTCTATTGCCAACATCCCACTTGTTTGAACAAAAGACGAAATGGATATTCAGTTCATATCACATTTAGAAGGGCAGAAGATTTGTTACACAACTACTCCGTTTTACAGGTGATAAGTCAATAGTAAACTAGCCCCCTTTTATAACGCTTAGACAGCAAATTTCATCGATTGCACCCCTCCATGTTCTCCTTCAAGATCCGCCATTACTGTCAGAGGTAGAGCTCTCCTATGGCAAGTGGGTAGCTGTTTGTTATGGCTGTTATGCCGTAGCAGGATACTAAAACTCTGAGCCCTATTCCACCACCATTGATGACAGTAGGCTGGTACGGTACTGAACCATAAGCACAAAACAGTTGCATTCTTTCTTGTACAATACTACGACTAGGTAGTGAGGTGTAATTAACGCTGGCATACCATGAGTACTGGACTGATAAAACGTTAAAACGTCCATAAGGACTCGGGCAGCATATCAAGTAGGTTTAACGAAAGAGTTCATTTTTTTTTCTCAAGAAGTAAATCAAGATGCCACAGGAATAGAGATAGAGAGAGAAGCACTTACTGTCTTCCTTCACAGCAGTGGAGAAGGCAGTGGCAGAGAAGTGCCGAGCGATGCTCCCACGCTCGCAATCCAGGACACCGTGCACTCTTTGCAACTGCGTAAGTGAAAGACGTGCAACTATGAGCATACGAAAACAATGCATACATGTGACGGGGGCGATTTCATGGCTGAAAGTAACGGGGGCGATTTCATGGCTGAAAGTAACGGAGAGCAATCAGCAAGTTACAAACCACACAAGTCATTGAACATCGTCAAGCGATCCATACGGGCGTTGCAATGTAATTTCACTACAGGGTTCGTTGGCTTTGCATGGGCTAAGCAGGTAAACAATCTGTTGGGTGCCACAGGTTATCAGAAGCAACGGGTGGCCTTGTGCGGCGTTTTCCAGTCCAACTAGTAGAGATTTAATTACGGTTCCGAACCAAAAAAACAAAACAAAAAAACACATGATTTACATTGATCGCCGCAACCTATTGGTCCACATCTACTGCACATCCGCGAGGACTTAAAATTCAGGACAAGGACCTCTCCACGCCAATTCGTCACCAAGAAGGCGTAAGGCTTGCCCGATCGATCTGCCATAATTTTGCTGCTAGGCCGTGGCTCTTCGCTGGGTGCTACTTCCAACCATAGATCGGATCGTACGAGATGGGAGCCGCCAGCGGCGGATTGGGGGTAGGCGGGACCAGATCACCAGAGCGATTCCAGCAAAGTGGGAGCGCTGCCGCGAAGACAGGGAGGGGGAGGTACCTTGCGGGAGTGGCGGAGGAGGAGCGCCATGGTGGGCGCCGGCGACGGCGGCGGAATTGGCGGAGATCGGAAGCCTTTCCGGGTCTCGTCGATGGAGAAAAGGGAATGAACCGCGAGGATGGGAGGAGGAAGCGGTTGGTGCGCGGCTCAGCTCGTGATGTTTATGCGTGATTTTTTAAGGGGTATATTTGGTTAGTCGCAACTTCAAGATAAAAATACTAACCGTGTTGCCACCTCAACAACAATAATCAGTATGATTTTCAGTGTATTTTTATTTTTCTACTAGCCGTGTTGCGTCGAATTGTATCTATTTTGTATCAGCTGTTATTTTTCTTGGGAAAATATAATGCCTGGGTGTCTTTCATAAAAAACGTATAAATTCTATCCAACATGGTTTATTAGTAAGACGTATAAATTTATTCAAAAGTAAATAACATCTAAATTTGACCACTTTTTAAATAAAATATGAACATTTACCATACCAAATCAATATCAATAGGTTAACATAAAATATATTTATTTACTATTTTAGATATTGATATTTTCTTATGTATATTTGGTCAACCCTAGTAAGGTTTGACTTTTGACTAAATTTATACATCTTAATTCGAACGAAGGTAGCACTACATTAGGTTAGGCTTTTTTAAGTGTGAAGCTCCATTTGCATAGCAAATATAGTTTGTTATGCAAACTCTTGTCGAAATGCGAAAAACTAGATATTTTCTTATTGGATATTTTTTATCGTCGTGCTCTCTTCCATTATGAGAGTTATATACTTTAAAAACCGTGGCACACGTGGCACCTTTTTGTGTGTGTGGCCTATTACATTAGACATAACGATTGCGACCATACAACCATACCAATTCTTAAACAAAGTCATAATTATTTTACGAGTCAGCGAACTAACCTATTGTTTGCATTGTTTCTGGTCGTGGTCCCAAATGACAACATACATCTCTCTTTGAATTCTCTTGTCGACAACAACCCAAGAGGAACTCGAAGTGGGCTTCTCTTGGTACTAATATGGTAAGCATACCATTCCCATTTGACATCTAAGTTGAGAATGGTAAACTCAAGGAAAGAAAAAAGAAACATAACTTCTAAGTACAAACATAACAAGTGGACATAAAAAACCCATAAATCATCGTCACCTAGTATAATATTGTGCACAAGTGTATACCTTGCGTTGCTAGACAATGCCTAATTTTCAGTGACCTCTCCGTTCTTTTGCACCTTAGTTGGTCAGTTCAAACGCAAATATTTGTTCTTGGAGTACAAAATCATATCTCGTGCCATGGTCTTCTTTTTCCTGTTATTGGGGTCTAAATGAAAAAAATGAAGATTTATTCAAAGACCCCCTCAAATAAATACTGGTATTCGAAACAGTCCCTGGACGCAAAAATACGCGCGTACTCAGGGACCATTTCGCGAAAGCGCCATCTGCTCCCTCGTACCGCAAAACCCTAGACGGCGGTGGCGGTGGCGGCGGAACCCCCTCGTTCATGCCGAGCTGCCTCGTCGGCCTGGCCCCGCCGCCGCCCGCCGCCCGTAACCTCCTCTTCCTCCTGGGCCGCCGAAGAATGGCCTCCACCGCCTCCGGGACGTCCCGCGCCTTCCAGCTCCGCCTCAACCCGCTCACCGGCGACTCCGAGTGGCTCGTCGTCGACGAGGAAGCTGACGGGGAGGGGGAGGCGCCTCCTCGGCCTACGCCGGACTCGCAGAGGCAGCTCCTCGCCGCCACCTCCTACCTCGACATGCTCAATGACGCCGCCCGCAACCGTGCCTACCGTCGCGCCATCGAGGCCACCATCACCGACCCTTCCGCCCGCGTCCTCGACATCGGGTGAGCGTCCTTCAGGTTCCAGCAAAAGTTTCCATAGTAATAACAGAAATGATCAAATGAACAACACGTTATTCTGCTGGAGTCACCCTAGTGCGGGGTTTGGGATCATAATCGAGTTGTCATTTTCAATCAACGAACATGATTACATTTTATCTGTTAGAATTTACAAATATCTTGGACAGAAGATACCTCCAATGAGCCCTAAATAATATATTAAATTGCAGTTGCATTTAGGGTGTTAGCTTAAACCTGGAGTGTCTAGGATCATTCTTCGTTTACGCTTGGGTTGCTTTGCTTATTGGAGCATGTAATTTGAGGCACATTGGACTTCGAATTAGGAAGAAACATTAACCTAGACTGTCACATTTGAATTTATTCCGGGCTGGAACCTTTGTATACTTTCTTAAGTATCCCCCTCCCCCTACTCTTAGCCAAGTGTACTAATTAGCCTAATTCTCTGATTCAAATAGAATCGGCGCATTCTGCAACCATGGCTTGGCATCCCGTACATGGACACGTAGTGGGTCCTCCTTCTCTATTGTTTCCTATATTAGGGGATGATTGATCAAACTATTTATTTATTGGTGTTAAAGCCATGTTGCTTTCGAAAAAAACAAACGCTGGCTGGCTACATAATCTATCATAGTAGAAAAAAATATCAGAATGCACACTGATGTTTTTGGTGGTTCAGAGCTGGGACCGGGTTGCTCTCCATGATGTCTGCGCGAGCTCTGGGAACTGTGAGAGGTGAAGGTAGGGGTAGTGTGTCAGCATGTGAATCCTATCTTCCCATGGGCAAGTTGTTGCGGAAGGTACTGAGAGCCAACGGGATGGAAAATAAGGTGAAAGTTTTTCATAAGCGCTCAGATGAGCTCGAAGTTGGAGTTGAGCTTGATTCACCAGCTGATATACTGGTAGGAGTTTGTTTTGGCTTAACT
This sequence comes from Poa pratensis, assembly GCA_947311845.1. Classification (NCBI taxonomy): domain Eukaryota; kingdom Viridiplantae; phylum Streptophyta; class Magnoliopsida; order Poales; family Poaceae; genus Poa; species Poa pratensis. The sequence goes on from CAMZMU010000082.1 coordinate 23,998,782, forward strand.
TTTCTCTTGTTCTACTATTGGATGCTTCTCTGATACTACCCATATTTATCCAGTCAATTGACCTAGCGTGACATTGATGCTCTTTAAGACGCTTCTTCAATTGTCTCCCCATATACTAAGTTGGAATTACAGTCTTACTCATATTTGGTTATTTCAGTTGACTGGTCTCACCTAGCAAGAACGTAGTATGCACTTTCTGTGTTGGGCAACTTTATATTGATTGGCTTCTTCAATTTTATCTTTGTTATTTGATTTTGTTTTGTAATATTTGTTTGTTATTCACTCATGCAGTTAGGAATTTATGCGCAGCATCTACATTCGGTGCATTAGACCTCTGCTTCTATTGCATATAATTTTAATTATAGTTGTTTTAATAAAGCATACTATGTTTTCCAGGTGAGTGAAATTCTTGATTCTGAGCTGTTGGGTGAGGGTCTCATACCTAGTCTACAACAAGCTCACGATATGTTATCGGTGAAAAAGCCGAAGACAGTTCCATATCGAGCCACTACATACGGGCAGGTCTGTTTCCTCTGCTTTGTTTAATATGGATTTCACCTGGATAGTTTCTAAGAAACCAATGGTTGATTATTTTATGCTGGAATTTTTGTTTTCCTTGTGCTTCATAGTTAGTTGAAAGTACATTCTTGTGGAAGATGCATGATTTGCACAACAATGAAGCAAATGCTGCAGATGGTGTCTGGCTTACTCCTGATGGGATGGAAAATATTGTTTCCGTGAAGCTACAGCAACATGCAATGCAGTGTGACCCATTGCAAGATGAGATGCGATTGGTATGGACTATCATTTTGCATGCTTTGGTAGTTCGTACGAAATACGAAAATATGTTTGTCACATGCCCTAATGTTTTTGCTTCAGCTGTCAGAACCCTTCAAAGTTTTTGAATTTGACTTTTGGGAACGGCCAGATAGTCATCGAGAAACCAAGATCACGACAAAAATAACTGGTGATGGATGTGTTCATGCTATTATTTCATGGTAAGTATAGCATCTTGTAGTCTCTTTTAGTCACTTTAAAGTTACAACTACTCTGAAATCTGAATAAATATTGTCTTATAATGCAGGTGGGTGCTTCAGTTAGATTCTGATGGGTCAATCTTCTACTCAACTGCTCCTAGATGGGCGAGACAATCTAATATTGAGGAGCTACCACAGTGTGTCAATGGTTGGTTAAAGAATCATGACCTTTGTCATCTTAAGTTTTTTTTTTTGCATTGTTCAGTACCATTTTCTATTTCCCTAGATCTTATATAGTCGGCATGTTGACTAACATTTATAACAGTTGATATGTGTGTGTATTTCCCTGATGTATTGGAGTAATGTTGCACTTGGGCCATGCGGGTTATCTGGAATGTTATGGGGAATTGACTGTCTGTTACTACTATTTAAAAGAAAATGACTTTCATCAGCACTACAACGCTATAGTACTGACACGACAATTAGTGCAACACCAAGAATTTTTTGTATTGCAGCTTTTAGCATTGAATTACATGAAAATACAATTCTCAAAGTAAAAAAAAAAAGTTCAAATTTAAAAATTGGACCAATGCATTTGGGTTATGGAACTATTTATCATGCACTATGAGTTAAATCAACTGCAGTGTCAAGTTTTCAGTGAAATCAGTTTTTTTTTCTGGTACAGTGTGGCATGAAAATTGAGGATATAGTTTCCTAATGCACATTTAAGGTTGTTTATCTATGCCCGTAGTAATAGAAATACAGTGTACTACTGTGTCTGCATGGTATTATGCTAGTGATGTTAATGGCATCCTGTGGAAGAAGTGATTTGGGCATTATGAACATAATTGTAGTGTCGTTAGAACATCTGGACTCAGTATTTGAAGCCACTTGGTTAGCCTAGCATGTTCGATATGTAGACCTTTAAGGACCCACCCAATTTGTATTCTGAAGCTACTTACAACGATTTCATGTATCAATTTACAGACACGAAGGATTGGTGTGATCACTGGAAGCATTGTGTTTGGTTTACACAAGGGAGAGGTGCTCCGGTTATGAAAGATCAAAGTCTTTCTCTAAGGGCTAGTCATAACCTAACTAGCATCTCATATCAGCTGCTAAATGCCAATGATGAAGCATGCAACAGAAGCATGAAAGGTGACCATCTAACATTGTTGCCGGAAAGGGTAGCACTTTATGGTGATAGATATTGGAGATCAGCTTTGATAACTGTAATTAAAAATGCTGTAAGTACTCCAGTTCATTGGGTTCTAATATTATGCTGTTGCATTGCGCACTTGATTTCCACAAACTTCTGTTTTTCGCTGCTAGAAATGGGTCAGGATGTTAATTTTAGACTTCAGTGTATGACTTCTTAAAGAATTTCACAGATCTGCTAATACAAAAAAGTTGCGATGATCTGCCAACAGTTGAAAACATATTTGAGATCTCAATTGTTTTTGGTGCAGTATGTCCATTAAAAAAATCTAAGGAAAACCTATGCTTACATACTCATATTCAAGTTCTCAATTCATGATCTTTGATGGTCCCTCCGGTCATGGACTGAAAGGATTTTTGTTTTCTCCAAGAATCTGGAAGCTGTATTATTGCCTAGTTAGTTTCATTGAAAACTACTCCCTCCGTTCACAAAAGGATGTCTCAATCTTTTCTAGATTTGTATGTATGTAGACATACTTTAGTGTGTAGATACATCCAAAATTAGATAAAGTTGAGACATCCTTTTATGAACGGAGGGAGTAGTATCTTTCAGTTCGAGTACATGATCAGTTCCATGATTTATGCTACCTACCATTCTCTTTTTGATACAAAGTACCCATTATTTAACATCCTCTTATTCATTTTCAATGTTTTCTTGCCAGCTGAGTGACAGATCTTCCCAAACCTGTATTGTGGCTGATGACAGTATATTCTTAGCTCTCTTAGTTTCTTCTCTCTCACCAACTTCAAAAGTTATTGCCATGTTTCCTGGTCTGCGGGACAAGGGTGCAACGTATCTTCAAGCTGTTGCAGATGCAAACAATTTCTCCATGGACCAAATTCAAGTGATTGGTAAAAGAGCGGCATCTGTCACAGCGGATGATCTGAAACATAAGAAGGTAAATGCTGCTAGTATATGGTCTGACTTCAAAAGTAGTTCAAAGATTCATAAATGCTGCTAGTGTATGGTCTGACTTCAAAAGTAGTTCAAAGATTCATACTGTTGTTTTCTACCAATGCCTCTTGATCTTATCATTTTATCTCTATAGGTTAATCTATTAGTGGGCGAACCGTTTTATTATGGCGGTGAAGGGATGCTTCCGTGGCAAAACCTACGTTTCTGGTTTGTTACTTCGAAGTCCCAGTATTCTTGTCCATCAAATTAATCTTTGTATCATTACTAATACATCAGTATGCCAGTAGATGTTGCACATACACGTTCATACACTGAAAAATATTGTCATTTGTCCAGAAATCTACAGCCATATTGTGCTATTCTTTGTACTTTTTAGTACATTTTACTCTTCATTTGTATGTTCCTCATTGGTTTGTTCTGGCCTGGCAAAAGTTGATGCAGTAGTAATTGATAGTTAAACCTCACATTTATAATATAGTTTCAGTATTCTCAAGCCCAAATTTTAAAGAAGCCGTGTCCTGTAAAACATTTCCTTCTATTTAGTATAGTACAGATGTGGCAACATAGTTTTGTAAAAATAAATAATGCACCCTCAGTTTTATAAAAAAGAGGCAAATGTTTGCTCGGAGACATGCGTCTGGCTAGAGCATGCATCTGCTCAGTGCTCACAGATGTACTAACTAACAAACTGAGGAACAAAATTTATAGCCTCTTCACTAGGAAAAGGGCTTTATGTTCGAAATGTTACCACGATTTAGGTTAGCTGACCGAAGTTTTGGCTGGAAACTTCACATGGTTGTTTTGAGTAGCTCAGTAGCATGTGAATCATGGAGAACTGTATGTGCCAACCAAGTTAAACCTTGTAGGCTAAGCAAGGGCATAGGTGTTAAGTGCTCGTTTGGGCTGAGTGTGGGGTGTTACGCCTATTCACCTAGTTTTCATTAATTTTACCAAGTATTACTCATCCATATTTATGAGAAAAATATGGAATTCACAGGGGAAGGCCAAGTGAACAATGACTTGTTTTAATATGAAATTACTTTTGATGTGAAATATTATATTCTTTTATGTTGTATTACTGAGTGAAGATGCCAAAATATGTTCCTGTTATTGTGGTTTTAGGAATGCAAGAACTTTGCTTGATCCGATGTTATCCAAGGACGCACTGATAATGCCTTGGAAAGGAGTATTGAAGTTGTGTGCCATGTCTCTTCCGGTTAGTCTGTCATGTAGACATCTTTTTGTTTATGTTCCCACCATATTACTATTATTTTCCTTTTGCGCAAAAGAACATGGCCTTTTCTAATAGCTGAGGTACTGCAGGACTTGTGGAGGAGTCGTTGCAGCCTCAAAGATGTAGAGGGTTTTGACCACTCGGTTGTTAATGAGACTTTAGGGGCCTGTGGTGATCTTCCGGGAGAGCAGCAAGGTCCTTGTCTGCCATATTATGTATGGCAATGTGGTTATACGAAGGTAAAATCATATACTGTCTCGAGGTAAAATGCACTGATATCATTTCACTTAAAAGTAGCTAACGATACATCCAAATTTGAGCAGAAATTAAGCAAAGTATACTCTCTCATGGACTTCAACTTTTCTCAGCCTATCCACTCCTGCTTTGGGAAAGCAAAGGTACATTTTGTCATCTTTCTGGTGGAATGGAAGTCATCGGAGGGTTTTACTGTAGCAAGCACTTCAATTGATTATAAGTTTTATTAGGTCCATGCTGTCACTGGTTCTGACTGAATTTTTCAGAAGCTGGGAGAATGCATGTGAGATCTCGCTAGCGTAGATCGTAACACCAACGTTGTTTGCTAGGTTTTCGTTAGGAGTGATACCGTCCACACCATTTTTCAGTATATCATGCACACTAAAATACACTGACAGCCTGCTGGTTAAAATATGCATGTAGTTTCGTGACGAAAATGTAATGCCCAGATACGCCGTGTATTTCCTGACTGGTTTTTTTTTTCCACACGGTCATGTAGATTGAGTTTGCTGATGCTGGAACGTGCCACGGTTTCGCGGTTTGGATTGATTGGGTACTGGATGAGAAAAGCTCCATCGTGCTAAGCACAGGACCAGGTAAAGAGAGCATTATCTCAATCATGTATATGTTGACATCTATACCTACCTCTGTGACTGGTACTGGTGACAACTCATGGTTATTGATGTACCCTGATGCTGACGGTGCTGTTTGATATTGACCTCAGACAGCCGATACTGGAAACAAGGAGTGCAGCTCCTCAGCAAGCCTGTGGAGGTGAATCCAGCCGATTCCACCGTGGATGTCGAGGCATCCTTCCATCCTGCCTCTGGCGACCTCAGTTTTAGCTCCTTGTTCTGTTGATGTAAGATGTAATATTGAACCTTGTTCAGCACTTGGCGCGGACAAGAAATCGACCCTTTACTGCTTGCTAACTTCGCCAGCATTTGACTTCGATAGCAAAGCGATATAGTTACTGACAAATTCGTGTATAGCATGACGATGAGGCAAGGCGATGGAATCGTTGGTGTACTCTATGGTCGAATGGCGACCTCTCCCTCCTCTTGTGTCGGGGACGGTTTCCTCCGGCCGGCGCAAGTTGGTTTTCTTCAACCTCCAGGCCTTGTTGCCATTGCGGAGGCACTTGCTAGCAGCGCAGTGTGCTCCCCCTTCATCGACCCAAGTGGTTTCGTCCCCGGCGACGATGAAGGTGGCTGCGCGGCGGCGTCATGTTGCAGCGGAGAAGGAGCAGGCCTTGATTGTATTTCTTATTTTCATCTTGAGGTCTTATGTGCAAATTTTAGGGACTTGGTTGTAATTTCTGTTTCTCTTGAGTCCCTTAATGTAAAATGTAACTCTGCTGCTGAGAATTAATGTGAACTCCAGGCCCTTCGGGGCCATTCCCTGTTCAAAAAAAAAAAAAAGATGAGGCAAGGCGACGTTCGCTGCTTAATTTGTTTTGCTTGAGATCATTGTGCCAATTCGCGAGCAGTCTATAATGGGCCGGTGTGCTTGACTGTTAACTGATCAGACGACTAAGCCTCGCGTTCATGGCCCACTTCTGTTTTACTCGAGGCCCATCGATGAGGCCCTTTATGCAGCGACGGGACGTTAAGTTAGTGGACGATTCTAGGATAGTTTCCTTGTTGCGTCTCTTTTCTCAGCTTCTCAGAGTTCTCTATGTGTTTCTTTTTTTCTTTTCTTGTAACAACACGTTAGTGTCACGTTTAATCCATTTCAAAATACACAACCATGCCAAACCAAACTATAAGTAGGCAAACGATGTAAGTATCGACACGCAGACCATTTCAAACACATAAGCATGGCAAACAAAGTAGATACAAAACATAAGATAACATAGGAAGTTTGGTACTACCTCCGATCTATATTAGTGGGCACAACTTTGTCTAGATACATATATATCTAGTCTAAATACTTAACTAGATACATATGAATTTAGACAAAGCTATGCCCACTAATATGGATCGGAGGGAGTAGTACAAATGGTCACTGAAACATCACCAAACAGCCGCGAGTAATTATTGAGTTCACTGTCAAGTTTATACATAATGAATCAAGGCTCTAAAAGGTGGGGCGAAATGTACCTAGCTTGTGCACACTTCTTTTTCTGGCTATCTTAACAAGTTACTACTACAACTCTCCTCCCTGGGCACTCACTTATTTCTTTCTCCATCTTCTGGCTTTGAATGAGTCAACTATCTGTACAATGGCATCCGCACTGCTTCCCATGCAAAAAAGAAAAGAAAAAGGGACGCCACTCTTTTTTTTTTTTGTACCTCTCTAGATATATATCATGGATATTAAATACAGACCTATCAGAAAGAAAGAAAAATATGGCAAGGCTGCGTGACTGATTACACGACGAACAACGCACCTCGTCTTCCATCCCCGTTATCAGAGCTCTACCTCCTGAAGATCCTCTCCAAAACCATTGAGCTGAAGGGACGAGTTGCTGTTGGAACGGCTATGGGAGGGTCTCATCCCAGGCATTGACTGTGGTGGCGACTGCATGGTCCGTCCATCCGGCGATCTTGAGGCAGCAGTGCTACTCGGCTGCTCCGGGTATGTCCCGCTCCAGGATGCTGCCCGTGACCTCGAGAATGAGCTGTTGCCGCTGCCTGAGGGAGTCAAGATGTTGTCCATGCTCGGGTGCCGCTGGAAGCTTGACTGCAGTTGCATTGGTGGTGGCGGGGAACCGTAGGACGACTTCACTGCCGGCGAGGATGATGGCCCGTCTTGATGTGCGGTTTCACTGTGCGCATCAGCTGTTGACTCGGGAGTCATCTGCATTGATGCGTCGCCAGCTGGAGTTGGGACAAAGAAACTAGCGCCAGGCAGCTGGTTCACAGACGGCATGGCCGGTTTGTTGTATGATGGTGCTCCAAAGGAACTTGTACCACCACCCTTGTTGAATGTGTCAACATATCTACACAAACAAGGATATGTTATAGCTCACCTGGTAAAGACGTAAAACGGAGCAGTGAAACTAAACAAGTTACCTTGATCTAACACCCGCTCTCGCACGTGCTGAGAACTGATTCTGGCCAGGTGGTATCGTGGCATCCCAGAAGTAGGCTCGGAAGGATTTGGAGGCTTCGTTTCTGCAAACCCATTAGGAGTATAACCTCCACTGCTAGGGGCAGTCAGATTGTAATTTGGAATATTGTTCTGGAATGATGCTGCTGTTGGAGGTGGGGCAAGGGGAGGCTCCTCAGCGGGGATCTTAGCCCCTCGCTCCACCCACCGCTTCAGATTCTCGTCATAGTAGAAACTGTTCTGTTCCCCCAATTTTGCCTTCACACCATGAGAAAATTTATTTGAGTTAACTGCACAGAGCGGAAGGTAGACAGAAGTACATAGTGTAAACAAGCACCTGGTTGGAAGATTTCGAAACAAGCCCCACTGTTTTCTGCAGCAACCATCCAAAACGTGAACTGCCTGAACTTGATGTGCTTTGTGCACTATCTGATCCACCACCCTGTTAGAATATCAACGCACAGATAGTAAGATGAGAAATCAAACCAATGTAACTAGGCTCCTTTCTTTGCAAGTTACACGCAAGATATAGTTTGAGTGGGCATAAGCATTACGAAAGTGATAAAATCAAGAGACAACGGATGTCATGCCAGATCTTGAATCTTGAAATGGAAGAAAAACTATTTGCACAAGTGTTAATTATCAATACAGGACAGAGAATATGTGATGAACGAGGGCGAGCAAGGTAAACACCAATAAATTCAAATGCACATGTTATATTATGTAACAAGATAGAGAAAATTATATGCCATATAACAGAAAAGTAAGACTACCTGTTGTCTCTTAAAGTCTGGTTCAGAGACACTTCTGTTATGTGTGCCTATCTTGTCAGGGTCACTATTTTTGCCATTGCACTCACAAACTGCTCCGAAGCAGAAGATGACATAGACATTGCTGACTGACTATTTACAAAATTTGTGGCTGGAGCAGAATAGACATCTCTGTCACTAGAAGAGCCCTGTGGAAATGGCGGCACTGGTGCAGGTTGTGTACCCATCATGCGGGACAACGATTTATCAAATGATGAGAAAATCTTTCCAACAATCTTTGAAGGAGCAAGATTTGTGCCATATCCACCCTACATATCAAGAGTCGATTCTGAGTTAACAGGAAAAAAAATGGTTCTGCTACAGTAGAAAAAATAACATTAAATAAACATAAGTCACACCTGCTGGTGGGTGCGTATCCGCTCCTCCAGGGATGAAAACAATTGCTTCCATGTTTCTAGTTCAGGCGCGCGGCCAGAAGCTTTCAGCAGCTTCAAAGATGCTTGACAGTACCTTAAGAAAGCAACTCGAATTTTAAAGTGAGCTTAAGTAACTAAGATACAGGGGTGTATGTAATAACCCAGCAACTTACCTTAGTGAATCAGAGACCTTCCCAACCTCCGCAAGCATGTATGCGTATATCAGCTTATATGGTTGAAACGGCAGGAGGATATACTGAGAATTACCAAGAACTTTCGCATATTCATACAGCTCTGTTCTCTGTAAGTTCATCACAAGGGTATTTGTTCAAGAGCAGTAAATGGAATGACAAAAAAATGAGCACAAGATATCTGAGCAATTAATACCCTAAAAAGATCAAATGAACCTTGCACGCATGTGCACAACCACAAACACACATAAAGGAACTAAAGCGTACAGATTTATAAGACCTGGATAGCTTCAGGACTTGTAAATGTGCGAGGACATCTCAGATGGTCTGCTCCAAGTAAACATATTCTTGCACTTTCAGAGTATGGATCAATATTTCGTTCAGCAACTAAATAGCATGAATGAGCAGCTGCAACCTGCATATAGATATATATTAATATAAGTGACGTGTTTGGATCAAACATATAAAAAAACCATACACTCAACAGATGCAAACCTCATTTTTCTCTTTCCAAAGGCAATCACCAAGGTGAGTAATTACAAGGTCGTCTCCTTTTGTCCTGTTTGCAATTATAATAGCCAAATTTTGTTGCCAGTCATCCAGCATGCCCACAGGAGTACCCTACCAGATAGAAAAGCTACATTGCATCAACTTTAAACAAATAACTAAGAGGGAAAAAAAGGGTACTCCAGATGCAATGTCTGGAAATCATGACATTAGAAGTCGACAGAACTCAAGTAAAATGCATGTCAGGATGAGAAAAACAATTACAGTTTATGAGATGGCAAACAAAATCATTGTGCAGGCTAAAGAAGATCCAGAGTTCTGTTCTTTGTGGCAACAAGCTAGACACAAAAACTATGGGCAGGGTGGCTCTTTCAATTCCTTCCGGTTGGTTAGTTAACTCACGAGTAATTAATGTACTGGTTCTATTAAACATACATCATGTTGTTCCTTCCAATCATGGGTAAGAATGCAATAAACAAGTACTCATGCATTACCCCTGCAGGCTGTTGCGGTCTATGTAAAGTGCCATAATTGCTATCAACAGGGTCCTCAGCGTTAAAAACATCGGCCTGTTGTCCAGCGATAAGAAGGCACAATGTCCTCAAAGGTGATCCAGATACGAAATGACAGTAAGCCATTTTCTTCACAGTATCCGCATAAAACTGCAATGATCAGTCACTGAAACGATCAGTAATTGTTCAGAGAAAAGGGCAAAGCCACCGACCAATCTATGGACTGTAAATCTACAGAGTGAAGCATACCTTATCACCAGTTGTAAAGCAAGGATCAGTGCAGGTCCCCAGAGCTGACCTTCCTGAGCGTACTGAAGTGCATCTTTCCTTCTACCAGAAACTAAAAGATTTTGAACTTCTTGAGCAGTAGCCTGCATTAAAATAGTTGGTTCAACCAGGGCCACTTTTGCTAGATGACACAGCAACAGACAACCAAGAAAACAGAATTACCTGTATCTGATTTTCCAGGGGAATGTTTTTCATGCAATGGGCCATGGCTCCATATTCTCTCATACGGGTGCTACTACTAACACATGATGAAAAAAGCGCTGTTACAGCAGTGTCCGGGCCATCCATACCCTGTTACCAGTAATTCAAAAACAAATTAGTTATTCCACCTGGCATTGGGGGTCAACATGGATTTTAATATCATATCCTCTCAAAGGGGATAAACCATGGGGCATATGTGGCCATCCATACCCTGTTACCAATCAAAACAAAACCATTATTCCACCTGGGAGCAGGGCCACATGGAATAATTTTATCATCTTATGCTATTAAAGATATAGATAGTCAGGCACGTGATGATAAATGATAAAGCTGAGTTGAGTTACTTGTAGATGTTCACAATGTCTTAAAGTGATGCATGGTTATATATAGGATGGGCCAAGTTACTTGGCAAGACTAAAATGCATGTGGAACATGCCGCATGAGCCAAGAGCCCACGAACCTCTTATGGGTGGCTAGTAGGGTTGGATCTTGAAGACATTTAAGCAGAACAAAAAATGGAACCAAGGATATCATTAATTTGGGATTCTCCAAAGAGCCTAGAGGAAACATATGCTTTATGGCTAGCTAATAAACACAATGCCGAGAAACGATCCACATCCCAGGATTGTGTACCAAAATTATATAAACATGGAATCTAGGTGATTAATGACAAGTCTAACATATTTTGTTTCATTGATAATATTTGCTACATCCGCAGTTTTGGTACACCGCTTCAAAATGAAGCTCACAGGGAGAATACCTCTTCATTTAAGCCGGACGCTTTCAGTGTCAAGGCTCTAATGTGCAGATATTCATCTATACTTGAAATCAAAACACCAAGCAAACGAAGAGTTTCCAACACAGAAGATACCGCGTGATAGGAATGGAAAAGAAAATATAAAGGACCAAATGGGCCAGATGCCCACATCAACCCAGTCAGTGCCTCTTGAATGGAAGGAAACCTCTAGTCCCTGACTCCCTGTCGTTCGCCTCTCCCTCTGAAGCACTACTATTCCTCTTGCTCCAATAACATTCTCAATCTAAAAAAAAAATCTCTCGGTCGCTCTCACACCCACACTGCCATACCTCTCTACTGATCGTCCTCCCCTCACTCACTTCTCTCCCCCAGTCCTCTCATGCAACCATCCTCTCCAACTACCCATCCCCCAAAACTCATCCAGAATACAAGGGTGTGGCTCTCCTCGAGGATATAGGCGGAGAGCGCCACGGATGTCTCATGGCCCTTGCCATAAGGTAGAAATCAACGAAATTGCCACCCCCCCAACAATCAGGACCAGGGTTAAACCGTGATTGCTACAAAGCTGGTGACTAACGTAGGGTGTCTCTATCAGAACAGTAGACAGCAGCCACATAACTCCGACATGTCACATGTCAATGCTTTCCAGCATCAAGATTCATTCTCTTTCAACGTGGTTTATGCAAAAGAACAAATCCGCAGATGTCAATGTAAGTTTACATCCAACATTAGGACCCAAAAGTGATTGAATACAAGACTAGACCATAAGTGCAAGTCCTAATATTTTTAAGATCGGCAAGTTATTCATGTTGTCCAAAATCTATTGTCACAGGCTCTTACAAAGTATTCAAAAGAGTATATGGATATATGGTAGCAGCGCAGCAGTGAGATGAACAGATGTAACAGTGGTGTTCATTAATTGTCTCACAAAGATTTTACAACAACAACAACAAAGCCTTTTTTTCCCAAACAAGTTGGGGTAGGCTAGAGTTGAAACCCATAAGATCTCGAAACCAGGTCATGGTTCTGGCACATGGATAGCTAACTTCCACGCAGCCCTATCCATGGCTTCACAAAGATTTTACAGTACAGTAAAATCAAGAATGCTGCTCAATGAAAAGCATGGATACATCCAAATGGAATATAACATGACGTAACATAAAATACCTCACGCGACGGATCGGGGCCAAAGGGTGAACGGAGTTTTCCATAGTGTTGATACGATATTTTCAGCAAAGAAATTAGCAGCTTCTGAACATCCCCTCCTTGGAATTCTCTGACAGAAGACTCATAGCTTCCAATAATATCATCGAGCCATTTATTCACATCCTTTGCTGCAGCACTTCCGCCAGCAAGGGGGCCAGGAATAGGTCGACGACACAAAGCATAGAAATAGCTAAGTGCGCTACCATTCATGATGCTCGGTTGATCAATTTTATCAGCAACAATCTCTGATATATTAAGAAGTGACAGCGTGCCCCAAGAATTGACCTTAAATTAAATGTTAAAAGCATTTAGCTACAACTTCATTACAGAAAAGGATTTACAAAGAATGTGATAAAGATACCTGATTTCCGTTGTCAAAGCTTGTAGTCATTGAGCTGGTCTCTTTCATAACTACTAGCTTCCCACCAAATCCAAATGCAACAAGAGCATGCGGTGGACGTCCAGCTGACGACCTCTCCACATGAGGGGAGTAACCATATTGTTGAGGTGAAGCTTGCTGCTGAGAAAAGTTCATGGAGCTCTCACTGCTCAAATAATTGTTTGGTAAATGCATGTTTGTGGCAGGATCAGCGTATGTCTGCATCTGGTAAATGCTTGCTACAGGAACACTTTTTTGTGGCTCGGCAAAGCCATTCAAATTTGCATAACCATGGCTTGCTGAAAGTTCGTGTGCTACATGATGAGCTTGATTATCTTTAGGAGGTTCAAATTCCTTCTGGGAATTCTGGTAACCTGTAGAAGGTACCAATCCTGTGCTTAGCTGGTTGTTACTGAAAGGTTTGAACCCCTGATGACCTACTATTGTAGCTTCAGATCCGTTATTCCAACTGTCATGGCTAGTAGAAGTACTTTGATTGCTTTTATGCGGTTCAAAACCCTTGTGAGCACTCTGATAACTGACAGGGTTGAACCCCTTGTTAGTAACCTGGTGGTCCACACCAACACTACTGTATTGACCCGTAGAAGGCATAAATGTCTTGATAGTACTTTGATTGCTTTTCTGCGGTTCAAAACCCTTGTGAGCATTCTGATAACTAGTAGGTTCCAAACTCTTGTTACTAACCTGGTGGCCCCAACCACCATTACCGTCTTGACTTGTAGAAGGCACAAATGTGTTGATATTAGTCTGATAATCTATAGAGGGTTCCAACGAAGGCATGAATGTGTTGATAGCGGCATGATAATCTGTAGAGGGTTTCAAAGGCTCGGTATAAGCCTGCTGACTAATCTGATTCTCAACATGCTGAACGGAACCATAGGAACTCCCAGAATGATGCTGTTAACCAACGAATTATGCTGCCATTGGCTCTGCTGATCATAGTTACTTACCTGAGTATTCCCATCATGGACTGCATTGTGACCTGCCCCAGCAAATGCATCTAAAGATGATGCCGCAGTTGCAGCTTGCATGACACTTTGCTGGTACGACTCGAGCGTGAGCCACTCCTGAGTATTGGTGTCATAGTAATATCCAGGGTACTCAGCATAGAACAGCATGTTTGGTGGGTACTCTGCTGCCGCTGCATTGCTCTGATCCTGGCCCCAGTTCACGGCAGTGGTGCTGCCCTCCTCTGCGATGGTCTCCAACCCTGCCTGTGAAGAGTTCTGCAGGTATGAAGCACTAAGCTGCTGCTGCTGCTGAACATTATCGTTCCCAACGACCGTCCCAGCACCGCCAGTATCAGCAATACCACCTTGAGCATCGACAGTAGCCACCTGATACCACTGCCCTGTTGCCCCATCGTACTTAAAACCAGGGTAGAGGTTATCCAGATAGTTGGGATCCGAGTAGTCCACAGTCCCACCGGTCCAGTCCGAATGTGCATTGGTGTTCTGATCCGCAGACTCCACTGCAGTAGCAGTCATATACGACTGCGAAGTGGCATTGCCATCCACTCCACTGAAGAAGCTCTGATTCGCCACTCCAACACTACCAGTCCCCACAGCCGAACCCTGCACTCCAAAAAAGGCCTCTTCGCTAGCGCTGCCACCCGCCATGAAGTCCCCTGCACTAGTCCCCCAGTCCAACTGTGAATTAGCATCACTGCTCACTCCATTGAAGAAGCTGTGATCGTCAGCTCCAACACCGGTAACAGCTGAACCCTGCATTCCCTGGACCCCGGCCACACCAGCTCCGAGAAACATGTCCTCTTCCGCCCGCCAGGAAGTCCCCGAACGGATCTGCCCCCGCGCTGCTGCTGTCAGCGCCGAAGTCGCTCCACTGCACCTGCTTGACCGTGGTGGTACGGACGGCCTTCCCCGACCCGGGCGACCCACCCTCCGGCGTCACAGTAGCCTCCGCCTCAGGTGCCGACGCTGTGGCCTTCACCTCCGGCAACCCAGCCTGAACCTCAGCTTCAGTGGGCGCCGACACCGTGGCCTTCGCCTCGGCAGCCAGAACCTCAGCTTCAGAGGGCGCTGACGCGGTGGCCTCCGGCTCGGGTAACTCAGGCAGAACCTCAGCATCGGTGGGCGCCGCCGGGGCCAGAACCTCGGCATCAGTGGGCGCCGCCGGGGCCAGAACCTCGGCATCATGGGGCGCCGGCGCGGCCAGAACCTCGGCATCAGTGGGCGCCGGCGCGGTCAGAACCCCAGCATCATGGGGCGCCTCAACCTCGGCCTGGGGAGGAGGAGGAACGGCAGTGTCAGCCTGCGGTTCTGGAGGGGGCGACACGACCGCCGTGGGGACCGGCTCGGGCGCCGCTCCCGTGCCGCCGTCCTCGTCGTCGTCGTCAGCCAGGGTGAGGGCCGACATGTCCGCCGCCGCCGCAGCAGCCGCCGTGGGGGCCTGGTCATCGTCGTCGTCGACGAGCTTGTCGAAGAAGTCGGCGTCGTCGGAGTCGGACGTCATCCGCTGATCTCGGGGGAGAGGGCGGGCTAGGGTTTGCCCAGAGGGCCGGCGCAGATCCCGAACCTCGCCTCGCCGCGCCGGATCGGGGAGGAGGCGGATCGGATCGGGGGGCGGCGGGGGACTGGATTTGGATCTCGACTTCGACTCTCGGGTGGAGTTGGATTTTGGCGAGGGGAGATTTCGCGTGCGTGCGTGGAACAGCCGACGTCGCGTCACTCATCTCTTCTTCCTCGTCATCTCTAGTATGTTTTGGATTTCTTTTTGTCTTGTCTGTGTTATTCATACAGTACATTTACCATTTTTTCTTGAACTTATATGATGCACATCTTTAGCAGGGAAAGGGAGAGAGGATCTAACCTACTTATAGCAAAGTGTTGGATCACAAGCACTTCAACCCTTTTGTAGATCGTGTCTAACCCTCTATGCAACAAAGCCGATAAGATGCTCTCTGATTTGTGTTTTCTTTTCCAAAAGGAGGATATACACCTGACGCATACATGCAATCGTTGTCGACTGGATGCAAGGGGAGCTATATGCTTTGTCTAATGACGATCGAGCAGAGGCCGCAATAGATGGCCTTGAAAACGTAGAGGGACGAGAGTTCGATGTCATGATCATCGTATCTGTTTGATGAATTTTTGTACTCCCTCCGATCCATATTAGTGGGCATAGCTTTGTCTACATTCATATGTATCTAGTTAAGTATTTAGACTAGATACATGTGTATCTAGACAAAGTTGTGCCCACTAATATGGATCGGAGGTAGTACTAAAAATTCATAATATAAATATGAGTTAACATAATTCTTGTGAATGACATGTGGGTCCCACGATGTACAAAATATTTATGAAAGAATCTATTATGATATTAGACTCCTTTCATAGAGTTTATTATGCACAACACAATGGTGCAAACAGATTAATATTTTGACTCATCGTTTAACAAATATGATTTTCGAAAGTATTGAAGTATACACGAGCTAGCAAGTTTCGGATCAAACGAGCTAGCGAGGTTCTGATCATCCGGCTTAGGAAGCTGTCACATCCCTTCCACCTCCCTGAACCGTATTACTCCCTCCGTTCACAAATACTTGACTTCTAACTAAGTGTATCTAGACAAGAAACACATCTAGATACACTCACTTTAGAGTCAAGTATTTCAGAACGGAGGGAATACTTGTGTAACTAGTACGGCCGTATTTGTACGAATGACCTCATGCATGACGTCAGCTGTAGAGATAAGGTGGCAGCGTTTAAACGGCCACGCGGTTTCGATCATCTTGATCCGCAAGCCTCAGCCGCCTCGACGCCTATATAAGCCAGGCAATCGATCGGCCAGGGGGGGACGCACGTAGGAGAGAAACATCCAGCCAGAAAAATCACGCACGCGCAGGAGGAGGCGAGATCGGATCGCCACCTTAGCCAGGAACGACGCAGCTCACCCAGCGCCCGGCGGCGCTGCTCCGTAGCTTCGACATGCTGATCGGCTCACCAACCATGGGTTTCAATGGTAAGTTGTGAGATCCAACTGTGAGGTTGATTCTGTATGAGGAAAAGATCAATTTTTGTGTATGGATCCGTGGAAAGCAATTGCAACAAGTGTGAAACAAATCGATCTAGCATCACGTGGAGTTCATGGCTCTTGCTATCTCTTCCTTCAACCATGGTCTGACCGTCTCATCAACGTCGGCAGTGTATGAATCTTTACCGTCGTGGCGCGACAGTTTCATCTACGTCGGCATGTATCAAATTTACTATTGTGGTGCGACAGCTTCATCTACGTCGGCCATGTGTCAATCTACAAATGTGGTGCTGACCGCCTCATCAACGTCGCCCATGTGTTGATCTATAAACGTGGTGCTGACCGCCTCATCAACGTTGCCCATGTGTTAATCTCCAACCGTGGTGCTGACCGCTTCATCAAAGTCGCCCATGAAGTCTACAACCGTGGCAGTGACCGCTTCATCAACGTCGCTCCATGAAAAGACGTCCATGCAACGACCGTCTTATCAACGTCGTTCATGCGGAGTATACGAGAATCATCACAAAGTCTATCGTTTGATTGTCTCATTTAAATCGGCGGTGTATGACCTTGTTTCCCACAAAGGAGTTTGTTTATCAAAAAGAGAAAAGACATGCTTTATCAATTGTCTAGCTCAAATTCATGGCCTAATCTCTATGAGACGATGGTCAAAATCATCATATTCATCTTATGCCTAGTGCCGACGAGGCTAGACAGAATCATCACCACGTGACGACGAGGCTCGATCACTATGTATCAACACGTTTTAATTTTGACGAGATTCCATCGCCGCTTGTACTTCTTTTCCCAAGCCATCCGTTGGTGGAGACAGCATTGGGTGCTTTAGCCTGGCAGACAGACTTACATGAGTTTACCTCTGCCTTTCCATAGAAAGAAATTCTTACTTCAATGAGTGAGTAGCGCTTAGTTGAACTGGATTTTGAACACATACTTGTTTACCTCCTTCTTGACCTGGAGACACACCGTTGCTGGGCACCGACGAGGCAAAAACAACACATACACATGTCCAATTTGATAAAGTTCGGGCTATATGGCTGGGCACCGACGAGGCAAAGGCCACCCTCTTCATCTATTCAATCTCACTCTTAATTACATACGTCGAGATCATCTCGTGATTGTGTTTCGGCGGAACATAGCCCCTCTTCTTCTCCTGGTTCATGTAACACGACGACGACTACGACGCAACTTAATCGGAGGTTTTCTGTAGGCTTGATCCTGCAGATGTAATTAACCGGATGCTTTGCAAAAGCGCCGGGAATTCAGCAGACTACACGCAATCTCTTCAGTCAGATCTCCTTCGTTGTTGTAGAAGGCAAAATAGGCAAACTCCTATGGGAGCATGTACATGTACTTTGTATTCAATACAATGATCAATAAAGATACAGAGTTCCCATATATACTGTGTGTTTGTCATTCTTTTTTGTTTTGCTTTTCGTCGAACAGTCTCGTAAAGAGTGGATTAGATCTCTGATGATAATTTAAAGGAGTGTTAGAGAGAAGAACGGTGAAAATTCTTTTCCGATATCATATTGGTATAAGAATGACCATGTTGAAGTCCAACCTTTGGTGCCCTTGTAAGTTTTCATGGAAGATTATGTGAGTGTGGGTGTGTGAGTATATAAGTTCAGCATGCTCCCTAATAAGTGTTCTCATAAACGGATATCAGGTTATTAATAAAGAAAATGCTCTATTGTTCGCGAATAAGAAAAAGGCTCTCTCGTCGTTTTGTAACAACCGACTTCCTGGCGCAAGTTAACGGATGGTATTGTAGGGCACGGAGAGAGGGTGCAATCGGAAATCTTTTGTGCGAGTCCCAGTGGCTCACAGTCGGCGTAGGTAGCAAAGCAAATAAGCGATGTGGGTTAACTAAGGTGTAAGTGTAACTGAGGGTCGTTCACTACCAGGTCCGGCCCATAGGCCGGGAAGAAGGGCGACCGCCCAGGGCCACCAGAAGACACCATGGTAAAGTATATATTAATCACTATGGTACTATTCATTAAACCCATTAAATATTTAGTACTCCATGTAAAAATAATTAAGCCTGTGTTTGGTATGGCTGCAAAGTATTTCTAAAGTCTTTTCAGAACTTTAATATTTGTAGAAATATTACCGTTTACCATATTTTGAAGTGTTTATCTCTAAAAAAAGTATTACACTTTTGAAAACCATGGATCCCTCAAAAGGTGGCCAACTCCTTCTTCTTTTTAAGATGAGAAAGAAGAAAAACTGAATTATTGTTTGCGTTTGAGACGTATCACGTCCCCAGCGGCGGCAGCCTCCGCATCAACGAGCGCCGCGCCTCGTCGCCGCCCCGCGGCCATCTCCGCCTTGTCAAGCCCAAGACGGAGGGCAAGAAGAAGGCGCCGATGTGGCAGGCACCGCCCGACTACGTCAGGGCGGCGATCAACGTGGGGGCGCCGGAGGACTCGGAGGAGTTCCCCGGCGAGAACCTCGCCATCGCCGCCTCCCTCAACGACGTCCTCCCGGCGCCAGACAACTTCGCCGAATCCTGGTCAGCGAGGATGCACGCGCAGGAGGAGGTCCAGCGCCAGCAGCGCATACTCGAGGAGGTGGAGCGCCAGCGCGCGGCGGCGGAGCGTCGTTCGGCCCCTCGCCGTCGCATGCCATCTCCCCCGCCGCCCCCGCCCTACATCATCCTCGACCCCAGCGACGTGGAGGATGCCCCCAGCGCGCCCGGGCCGAGCAGGTGGCACGGCGGAGGAGATGACGGCCAAGTGAAAGGATCGGTATGGCCACTAGAGGGAGGGGTGAATAGGTGCTACTCAATTTTTAGCTCTTTTTCGAATTTAGGCTTGACACAAAGGTAAATTCTCTAGATATGCAACTATGGTGAGTTTACCTATATGACAAGTTAACACTAGACTAAGCACGATACAAGTAAGAACTGGCGAGTAAGGAGTAACCGAACGGGAAGCATGCGGAGACAAGGATGTATTCCCGAGTTCCTCCTTTTTGGGGGAGTACGTCTCGTTGGAGGGGTGTGAGTTTCAAACTCAAACGCCACAAATGGCCTCACCCTATTCTCCGATGAACCTTGCCCAAAAGCTCGGTTCACCTTCCACTATCGGAATCCTTCAAGGCGGAATCCGGAGCCCTTACAACAAACTTGAGGCTCAACCCACAAAAGATTGGGCGCTCCCAAGCACCACAACACCTGCTACACAAAAGTAACAAGCAAGTAAGTACAACAAGATGCTAGGTTTTCCTAGTGAAACCCTAGGCTCGAATCTCTCAAGTGAATGAGGGGGAAATGAAGAACGCTTTGGTGAAGTAGTAGATCCGGGCCTTCTCCTTCAATCCTCCAAAGATCAACGAGTTTGGATGGAGGGATTGGGAGATCTAGTGATTCTTGAGCTTGCAATAATGGTGGACTTCAATTTGGGGCGAGTAGCTGGCTGGAGGTAGGTGGAGGGGTAGTTATACCCCTCCCAAAATTGTAGCCATTGCAGTCCACTTAGACCAGAGTCTCCGGTCCAGGAGGGCTGGAGACTCCGGCATGGGCGGAGACTCTGGACCCCGAGGGGGCGGAGACTCCGGCCCCAACCGGAGACTCCGGGGTCACTCCGGACCAACTCCGGACCGAAGGCAGAGAGCGTCGTCTTGTGGAGCTCTTCGCTCCAAAACTTGATGGGCGGAGACTCCGGCCCCTGAGCACCCCTGAGGCCGGAGACTCCGGCCTAGCCAGACATATTGCAATCTCCTTTTTCTTGACAATTGTTTCGATGCAAAGTATAAATATTTCTTTTAATTCCAGCACCACTTAACATCATATTAGATATTTCCTAGTGTTGTTGCCTAACACACAAAACACATAGGGGACATAAAATATGTTCTTTCACCAAGGCCCCAGCCGCGCCAGAGACCCGAGCGACTCCGACGACAACGACGGCGGCGACTACACTGTCTTCTACAGCCAGCTGGGCATGTAGAACGGCGTGTAGATCGCCTAAATTATCTATTTTAAGTTTGTTTAAGTTTTTATTTAAAGTTTCTACTATGTAATCGGCAAGAACTGCGAATTTCGCCATATATGAATGAAATTCGCCTAAATTAGCTATCTTTCGCTAATTTTGTTTTTTTAATTTCTGGGCTTCTTCCTGGGTTTGGGCACGGCTGGGAAAACGCCGCCCCCAGGGCGTGAAATAGCGCCGTTGCCCCCCCCCCCCCCCCCGGCGGCCCAAAATAGCGTCGTTTTTCGCCCTGGGGGGCACAATGGCTGGAGATGCTCTGAGTGCACCCACAACGCGGCGATACCATATTCATCAACTATCATTACCGTTAAAATTGCATCCTAACGAAGATATGATTCCTACTAAAAGATGTATTGAGAAAACAAAAAATCATGTTAATGCATGGTTTTAATTTTTTTGTTAATGCATGTCCAGAAATTTCTTGTTAGTACATGAATCCAAAAAATAAATTACATAAATCCGAAAATTATTGATAATACATTGATATTTGAAAAATTAATAATAATTTGTGCACGGATCGCAAAGCAGTTGGACTCACAGAAAGCGGGGGATATCCAACTAGGTGTGGTGTTGCATTTTCCGTGCACCCAAAAAAAAAAGACAACACCGTGCGGAGGGAAGGAAGAAGAGGATAGGGAAGAGAGCATGGCCGCCACACCACTGAGGATAGGGAAGGAAGCATTGCCACACCACTGACTCCACCTCTATTCCCCTGCCACCCCAGCCGGCCGAACCGAGCAACCGTAGGTCTCTGCCGACCCAACCCGCGCCACAAACCAAGGCTATTGCTCATGTCTGTCGCCAAACATGTGTGTGTGTCGTGTCCTTTTGTTGAAGGCATTGATGCAAAGCTCTGCTTTGGGATGAAAATTTTGAGTTCGACCACTCGGACTCGTCAGCAAGGATGCAAATATGAAGATCCCTTTTTGAAGGCTTCGTGTAGGTTCGGTCATTTGTCATAAGGTTCGTGATAATTTTTTGTTTGGATTTTGTCACTTTTTTTGTTCATCAATTTGTTGGCATCAATGGTTGGCATCATTTAGTAATTAATACTGTAATATATATTGTTGTGTGCATCAACCGAAGCAA
The DNA here is from genome assembly GCA_947311845.1 of Poa pratensis. Taxonomy (NCBI): domain Eukaryota; kingdom Viridiplantae; phylum Streptophyta; class Magnoliopsida; order Poales; family Poaceae; genus Poa; species Poa pratensis. The sequence continues at coordinate 24,020,779 of CAMZMU010000082.1, forward strand.
AGGCCGGAGGTAATCCGGTAATCCTCATTTTTGAAGGAAAAAACATCATCCAGTTACAAACAAGATGTAGGACGTCAAATCCCATGTCCATGACAGAAAGTGTTCTGACGCCGTACAACAGAGTACAAATGCAGGCAGGGATCAAGAAAGCCGGAGCAGGTATAGCTTGAAAACACGGAGTAACTATTTCGATATTAGCCAGATGAATTTTCAAACTGACTGGACAAGAGCAAGACAGGATACAAGGGGGCAGTTGGTGTATTTGATCTGTATGTCTTTCTTTCTGCACACAATGCCGCATAAGCAATTATTGCTTGTCCGAGTGAAAATTTTGCACTCGGACAAACCAAACAATTTTTTACAAGGAAAGATAAAAGGAGGTTCCTGGACATATAGCCCAGAGGATATCCAAAACCGACTCAATTCAGCAGCAGGCTGTTCGATCGATTAATCCGGTCAGCCATCACTATGCTTCCAGTGCAGCAGCAGTTGCATCCTTTTCATCAGAGAAGTAGTCTTTCCTGCGATGCGGTGGTGATCAACCACCAACATAATCCATGTTAGCTTACTCTTCCCTGACTTGTCTCAAGTAACAAATGGGATAACACGGATTCACTTTGTAACAAACCTTATTTTACGTGAAAGCTGATACAAGCCCGTACCGGCCATCGCAACGTTAACACTCAAAAGGTTCCAGTTTTTCTGGAAAAAGATTATAGCGTTGCAAAGCAATGAGATGAGCAACAGTTAAAGCATATATTACAGTTAACAGATATATACAATCCACATCACCTTATAAGTTTCAGTGCACATATTATAATGAAAAAAGATAGTGACGTAACAAGTATGTATGCCTTACCGGTGTGATAACCATGCTGTAACGTGACCATACGATTCCAGTGCAAGCAACAGCTGCACACCATATAACAGAATAAGCATATGTGACCAGCACACAAGAATAAATAAACGGTAATCTAATGGCATGTTATCTGAAATGCTGGTGCAGAATTTTGACCGGATAACTTGAACATACCAACTTGCTGAGGATAGGATATCTTTTCAGGAGGCTTGGCAAAGTCAGCGACATTCGCAATGCTGATCCCCCATTTAAATGTTGGAGCCCAAAAATGAACTGCAATGAAGGTTCGATTATTATCTCAGACACACATAACAGTTTAGTGCAAAAGAACTTCAAGTACTGGCCATTAGAATTGGTCATGATTCATAATACAAAACAAGGATACATTTTCGATAATATAAACTAGTCTAATGCTAAGTTAGATATCAAACAGCCTAAAATACAGCTCAAGCATGTCACGGATAAGCGCAAAGTTGGCAAAGGCTGAAGATATGCAACTTTCCGAGGGAGTAGTCTTTTGGAGGCTTAAGAAAATTGCAGTTTTACCACTAGATCACATTATTATTGTACAAAGGCATTATATCTAAGAGTCTAATCTTCCATGACAATTCAATATTTTCCTATGCCAAGTTTACCAGGAAAATTTCAGACATGAGACATGACTGCCAAACGGGGTGAGCATTTAAGCTCTATGGTGAACTAGACACTGCTGATATACTCTTTTAGTGCCCCTGTAAACTAGGTTTGTTTGGGCACACACGAGAGAGATGCCTTGGTATGGCAGGAAGGAAGTTCCCTGTCACTATTGCACTTTGTTGAGGGTCAAAATAATGTAAGGATTTTGAAAGCCTAACTGTCAAACTTGCTAAAGATACCTGGCCAGCAGGTTGCCTCCTGGCCACCGTAGATATTTAGTAACATAATGGAAAATGTTCTTGACTGATCCAACTAACACATTGCAGAGTTTTAGAAATCCTGCAGGAATGGCAGCGCGAAGGTGCCAGTTCCTCAAAAGGGAGGACAAAGTGGAACTTGCAACAACCAGAATCATAGGAGAACTGAAGAGTTAAGCACAGTAGCTGTTTGTAGGAGGGGTCTGAATGGTTGTCAGCTCTAGGTGCTGTTGGTTTAAGGTTCTATTGTGTGATGTCCCTAGTTTGACACTTTGACTCTTATTTTAATTCTTAGTGGCGGTACTGTTATCTGCGTACTATTATTTTCACAAATAACATCCACCTGGTCTCGTATACTGAAACCAGAGTAAAAGCACACAGTATTTTTCACATTTAAAGGATTCCAACAACCTGGCAATCCTAACACAATAAAAAAAATTGAAGCTAAAAGGACACACAAGGAAAATACATAAAATCCAGTGACAGGGGAACAAAGCCAACATTGACCTTCTTGCGGCAACCACTTCATCATAATCTGAAACTGGCAAAAGACATTTTCTCGTAGGTAAACTGTTTTGTACTTTTCTCCTAGTATGGTTGGTCATACCAAGAGTATTTTGTGGTCGGCAAGGGTAAACTGCTGCCTGTTCTATAATACGGAGTACTATTCTGAAATGTCAGATGGGATTCCCAACCCATGAAGTTTGGTAATTGGCTAATAGCTTACTGTTCAAATAGGAGCACAAGCTATCCTGATGTCTCTGGGAATCATTATCGAGGTTGCTAGTTGTGCACAATAAAATATCAAACGCGAAAACAAGGAAAGATATAAGAACTACAAAAATAGTGCGAATATGAATGCCACTAACTGGTTTTGGGGCCAGCAGGATGGTTCCAGAAGGCTTGAAGCTTTGACGAAGCCATTCAAATTACTTTTCTCGAGCACCTACAAGCAGAAAACAGAAAAGCATGCCTGTTAACCACCATAATCGAGATATCAGAAATTATTGTACAAGAACCTGCAGGGCATAAACAAAAATAAAACTAAGCGAGAATATATGGCAGCAAGCAAATTTGGATATCATGAGTATTTCCATCGTTGCTGCAAGGTTCATCCAATACTGTAGGAAGGCCCGACGTAAATGTACTGCATACAGTACATTATGAATGAACACTGGACTCAGCGTATACAACCAACATCTACATAATTAACCTTCTAATTATTATATGATTCATTCATGCAAACTTGATGCTAGGTTTTGTAAGGCTCCATCTGGCCCTGATCCTGCTCCAGGATTGATTTTATAGTTCCTGCTCCTACTCTGCTGACCCAAATAAGAGAGAGCTGGAGGCAGCTAATTAATTCTTTCGTCACCAACCAATTTGGCTTGTAAAACCGTGGTTGAGAGTAAACAAACAGTGCAAGTCGTCCTTACTACAGCAATAAATTGTTTTCGGCACTTAACACTCAATTTTATCTCATGCCATGTACATATCCAAAAATTCGACTATACATAAAAGGTGTGCGCACCATTCATCATAAAAATAATTTTCAGCTCAAAGAGACAGCATCGATTTGCCACTACCCACAAAGCGTGCGTGCGTGCATAATAACCATGATGTTCAGCTCACAGAGAGTTGAGAGACGACATCGATTTGCAGGAAGAGGCACTGGGGCGAAATTACACCCTAGTTTTGCCGTGCTCCGGGACGAAGGAGCACGAGGCTCCGCGTCGCCAGCGAGGACGCGGGGCGGAGGCGATCCATCGATCGGACCAACCCGAGCACGTGAACAGATCTAGCGCAGCGGACGAGACGGAAAGAACCGACGGATTTCAAGGATAAGGTGGGAGGGAGATCGATCTTATCACCTGGAAGGAGACGCGCGCCCGCCGCCGGCCGGTCGCCGGAGCCGAGGTAGGCGATCGGCGAGAAGGGAGGGGTTGGACGGGTCAGAGGCTGGCGTGCGCGTGGACCGGTGGGAGGGGCGCACGGATGGTCACGCAATAAATCGGCGGCCGTCCGTGTGGCCGTGGACGGCAGCGATGGGTTGACCTGGTCCATGGAACTATCAGCGTGACACGTAACCAGATAAAAGCCCAGCTGTTCACTAAAAAAGGTAAAAGCCCAGCCCGACCCAACACAGATAAAGCAACAGCCTGCACACCATATCTAGGACGCGGCCCATATAGCTGATCTAAACAAGACGGGGTTCAATTTGGCAACGGGGCCATTCCCCGATAACCGATAACGATGGTTAATTCACCTATTAGTACTCCTCAGCGGTTAATGCGGGCCGGGTATGGAACACCACTATCCATATCCGACATACCGGTATCCGCTAAAGCACGTGACATGTGGGGTCAGAATACTAGAGAGTGAGAGACATGTATATATACACCAGAAAACCCTAAATCCCTAGCCGCATGCCCACAGCAACAACAACGACCTCCCGCATATGTGTTGCTATGTACCTAGATCATCTTATTTTGTTGTGTGTGATCATTTGTTTGTATATTATTTGTGACGGTGTGCCCTTTTTGCTCTATTTGTATGGTTGTCATTTATTTACTTGAGTTGCTGGGAGGTGCTGTCCAAATTTTGGTAGACAATGTTGTTGGCTACACGGAGGTTCTTGGTTATGGTTATCCGATAACCCGATGGGGATGGGGATGAGAGAATACTTGTCCCCGTGGCAGTTAATGGGGATGGGGATGGGAAAACTTTTATTGTATGTGGATGGTTATGGTTAGGCAATAACCGGTGGTTACTGTCCCCGTTGCCACATGGAGACGGGGTGGAGAAATCTTTCATTAATTCTTACAGGAGATGTAAGTTTCCTAGGTTCTTCTGCTTCATTTATGTGCATGTTAAAAATAGAATTTCAATTCATGTTAAAATTGGTGTTGATCCTAGGTTGTAAGCATCTAAAATCAAGTTGCATGTTATAATAACTGCTGATACCAGAGTCTACTTTTCTTACACCCCACATTAATCAAGTTGCATGTAAAATCTTGAGAGTAAAAGTATTCTAAGCATGTAAATAGATGTTTGTTCATCTGTTGGATAAAAAAATATGGATGTACAATATGTATGGATGAAAAGATTCCATGGGCGTAAATTAACTGCTTTATCTTCATTACTGCGTTGTAAGGTTGTACTGTAAGATCCAAACAACGGACAGGTGTAAGAAAGTAAGATTAAGATGATGTAAAGAAATTTCTAGGTTATCGTTAGTAGCAATAGTCAAGTACCATGAACATGAAGGTTCAAGTGTTTTTTGATGTAATGCTAGTGGATGTAACAATTTGCCGGATAACCAGAAGCTAAAAAAAGAGTTGAGGTTTAAGATTGTTTAATTGACAGGTAGGTTTCCTGCCTTTTCTTTTTATGTACTGATAAACACAAAAAATGGATGCAAGTATATTTTTGAGAAAAAATTATGGAGACGTCGACCCGCAGTTTCGGCCTCCTGCTTCTCCCCCTCCTCCTTCCCCCGCTGCCGGCGGCGACCATCGTACGTGGCAAAGTTCACGCGGTGCAACGGTGGTGGGATTCGGCGGCGCTAGACGCAGTAAAGGGCGGTGGTGGCTTCCAGCAATGAGGGTTCCATGGTGTGTGTCATGCTGGCTAGATCTAGGCCCGTATGGGCTTGATCTGGGCCAAGCGGGAGCTGGTTGGGACGAGTACGTCTGCTACGGCAGCCAGAGACCGTGTGCTCCTTCCCTACGTGACGACTGACGTGTATGTTGGTCCGAGAGGCGGGTTCGGCCCAGGGCAGCTGGCGGCGGGCGCCCGACTGGGATGGCGACGGTAGGGGCGGCGGCCATGGGACTACGGCCGACGGCGTGACTAGTTGTGTTTGATATGGGCTGGATTTAGGCCGAAATGGCTGATTTGGGCTAGCAGGCTTGTTGCGTCCGAGCGGTGACTGCCTTTGGCGGTTGAGGACAGCGAATCTCCTCCGATTGGCTACTGCACGGGGGCTATGTGACCGGCGGGTTGCAAGTGGCCGTCTGTTTACTGTAATTGTGCCGCTCACACGGTTTGGTTATGTCGTCGTTCTACCTCGTTCGATTCGCTGGCCTTACGGTGCGTTGTTCACATATGAGGTTTGAGTTCGTGTACGCCGGGGCGGCGGCTCTGTAAGGTGGATTGCGCGGGCGTCTCTACGACGAGCGACGTGGCGTGGTGATGGCCTTTTCTCTTTGGTTGTATGGATGGTGAGGAGAGGGCGGCGGGGTTCATGGTGTTGGTGTTGTTTCGGCGAAGACAGTTCCCATATCGCGTTCTGGAGGCCAGACTTAGTGATAGTGGGCGGTCCGATATATCGGACGTGCTGAGAAGGTTTTTCCGATCGAAAAGCTCAGCGCTCCGACGCCAATGGCGGTGATGCATGCGGGTATCGTAACCCTCTTGGGGCCGCTGTTGCGGGTACCTTTCCGCGTTGGGCCTCCGGGTGAAAACCTTGACCGTCACGGTCTCGACGACGATGCGCTAAGTCGTTACCTTCTTGCGGGCATCGTTGTGAAGCTTTGGTATCTCCTTTGGTGGCAAATTTGGCTCTACTTGTTCTTTTCCTACCTTTAGTATGTTTTGTAAGGGTTTTTCTCATCAATTTGTATCTGTTTTGCTGTTGCAGTTTATTTATTTATACGGTTTTGCTATTTCTCACTCGAGTGAGAATTAAGTTAGATCTCACTCAACTCTAATCCCGTTAGATTTACATCGTGATTCGTGCGGGATATGAGTTGCACATTAGTTGCAACTGAATTTTTCCAGTTACACATGAGTTACAACTAAAATTTCTCAGTTGCACATGGATTACACATAGTTGCACATGCAAGCGATGCACTCGCTCAAGTGATGGAGAAAGTCCTCCAAGTGTGACGTTCAGAAGAGACCTCATTGGACTAGCTACAACGCCTAGCTAATGTCAATTTGACACAGGGTCGCGATGTGTTTCGGTGGAATTTACAAACCAATGGTAAATTCTCTGTTGACTCCATGTATACAGCTTAATCCAACCAGATGTGCCGGTAGATAATAATAAGAAAATCTGAAAGATGAAGATCCCACTTAAAAACAAAGTTTTTGCTTGGTATATTCGTTGAGGGTTTTCTTACTAAAGACAACCTTGCAAAACGCAATTGGCATGGAAGTAAACAGTGTGTCTTCTGTCACAAGGACAAGACTATAAAACACTTATTCTTCGAGTGTCAATTTGCTTGTTCTATATGGTCAATCATCCAGATAGGTTCTACTATTTACCCCCCCCCCCCACAAGCATTGACAATATTTTTGGCAATTGGCTAAATGGGGTGGATAATAGGTTTAAACAACTTATTAGGATGGCAGCGCTTGCCGTTATATGGTCGCTATGGCTTTGTAGAAATGACAAGATTTTTAATGATAAAAATTGCTCTTTATGCAGCTAATCTACAGGACTACTGCTACGCTCCGTTCGTGGTCTCAGTTGCAACGAGTGGTGCATCGAGACCTATTTATGGAGGTGTGTACAAGACTGGAGATACGGCGAGAGACTTTTTATCCCAACATGGATGGCAGCATAATTTGCGTCTTGGCCCTCCACCTGCATATGCGTGCTTACAATTCCAAATGATGATATGTAATTCGCCTTTTACGTTTCCTAGAACCTTCGAACTCGTTGCGGCTGTGTGCATCTTGGTTATGCAGAGGCTGGTGTAATACTTAAACCTTTTAATTAATAAAAGCTCCATTTATCTTAAAAAAAAGTTGCACATGCAACTGGATAATGTCATTTGGGTGAGAATTAACTTAATTCTCACTGGAGTGAGGCCCTAGTCACTCCCGCGCTCGTTGGCATCGTTGCTCGCAGACTCGCGCTTAGACATATTTACTTAGAGCATAAAGTTTCTCTCGTTGATGTCGAACTGGTACGAAGAAGGCAGCTGAGGCGCCAGCACGCCGCTCCTGTAGTTGTTGACCTTGGTGACGGACGCGGGCAGGCTAGAGCGGCCGCGGCTGATGTTGTAGATGTTTGCCTTCACCACCGTGAGGAGGCGGCCGTAGGTGAGGGGCCGAGGCTCGGTCATCGCCGCCGCGAAGAAGGTGGTTGTCAGGGCTCCGATGACCAAACCGCCGTAGCTTCCATACTCGTAGGCGTCGGAGCCGCCACTGATCATGATCGCGCGACCGCCCTTCGGGCTCCTTCTGTCAACGGGCAACGTCATCCTCCCATTCATGACGCCCGCTCCTCCAAAACCAGAAAATGCAGAAACCAATTAATCCGAGTCTCTTCGATCTCTTGGTAGGGAAATATGTAGACCATTTTGTGACATCCTTTTTCGAACGGAGGGAGTAGTACATACGTGTTGTGAGACAGACTACCTTCGAGATCGAGGACGGTGTCGCTGTGGCAGGAGTCGACGATGGCGTGGAGCTTGACGCCCTTCAGTAGCGGACGGACGATGGTCTTGTTGATCTCGTCGTCGGTGATATCGCCGTCGAGTGCGCAGATGGTCTCGCAGTAGCTCTCCTCCTCCTCATCAGTCTCCTCGAGAATGACCTTGTCGCCGTGGCCGGAGAAGTGGAACACGAGGGAGTCCCCGGAGCAGCATCCCTCCACCAGCCACCGCATGCCACGCAGGATGTTGGCCTTTGTTGGCCGCATTCTGGGGTCACGCTCGTCATCATCGTCTAGCACCCAACCCCATGGCTACGTACGTTAGATCCCGGAAGGTTGAAACTAATAGTACGGAGAGTAGTATATCATACATACACATGCAAGAAACATATAGTATATCCTAGTAGTATTGATTTACCGGTGAGGACGAGCATGGAGTCGAATGGGAATTTGAACTTCTCGCACAGAAGCATCTTCATGAACCTGACATCGTTGATGGGTCCGTCCAGCTTACGCCTGCCCCTGTACTTGATGCCCACCAGCAGTGCGCGCTTGTTGCTCCGGTCAGCCAGCCTCCGGGGCACGACTGCCGCCCTGCCGCCGCCACCGGTGTCTCCCCCATTGAATAACCCACCAATTAACTGCGAGTTCAACTACACAGTCGCCGCAACTGATGCGACCGGCAACGGCGAGGTTGCATTGGTCGCATCCCATGGCCAGCTGCGTTGCTCGATCTGTGTCCCCTCCTCCCAAGCTCCATGCCCGATTTATAGAGCTACATTTTGGTTGTTTGTGTTGCTAAATGTGCATACCGCACATGCCGATTTATAGAGCTACATTCCTATGCCTTTCGTAAGTAGTAGTAGTACCGTTTTATTAAGGATTGATTTCAGCAGCTAGACATTCCTATGCCTTTCTTTTCATTTTTTATTCTGTGTGGAGAATCTCATGCGGCATTTGCAGCAACATGAACATTAACAAAAGTAAATGGAGGAAGGGGCACATGATTCTGGTAACCAGTAGCGCAAGAAAGAAAGAAAGAAAGAAACTAGTGTGGCATTCGTATATTGGACTGATTCATTTTTTTTTTTTAGATAAAGAGTGTTTATTAATATCGCGGAGATACAAATTACACCCAGCCTCTGCAACAACGCAATAACCAAAACTATTACGGATGCACACAGCCGAAAGACAATAAGAAGAAGAAATAAAAAGAAAAGTCCCGCTACAGAGTTACAGTCCTTGCAGCAGCCGCACAACCACCACCAAGACACCACCTGATGTCCAATTTCTTCAAAAGCAACGCCTTCAAGAAAAACAGTGCCAGGCACAACCAATTAAGGCCAGACCTTGGGTTTTCACCCTGAAGATAGTCCCGCTCTCAAAACAATGTCTTCAGCAAGATCATTGCCAGGCACAACCAATTAAGCCCAGACCTTGGATTTTCACCCTGAAAGGTAGGACTTTGAACTTCACCTGTGATGTTGCCCCCACTAACATGCCGCTGCTCCGCCTCCTGCAAGTCCAAGCAAGTTCCTCATCGTCGCAAAGCCTCCAATCGACATTTGCTAGTCCTTTAATCTTAGCTTTCATGACATTCCCCGCCTCTGACAACACCATGGATTTGCCCATGATGGCACAGAAGCAGAGCTTCACGCCGCTCCCTCCGGCACGACCGAATCCCTCCGATCCAGCAATTTCTAGGAATTATCCCATGAAAGATCACCGGCGGAGCCTTCCGAAACTCGACACTCTTGCCAGATCAAGGTACCGGCGTCAAGCAGATATTCGTCTTCTCGCGATTTGGAACCCGAGGACCACCACATTTATTCAAGCCAAGCTAGTAGCCCCCTCGCCACCCGCCGGCACCCTGTTGGATCCGCCGTTCCGACCCCACCGGAGATGAGGAAGAAGACGGCAGAACAGGGGCGATCTTCCGCCGGATCCGGCCGAACCGCGCAGCAAGGAGGAGCCCCCGCCGCCGGTCAACGCGCCGCCGTGGTAGATCTCCACCGCACCGCCAGCCACTTCACCGCCGCTCCATAGGCCCGCCCCCATCCTGGAGCGAGGTTGCCGCAGCCATGGAGTCCCATCCGCAGGGCGCCGATTCCCGTCCTCCCACGCCGCACCCAGAGGACGACGCCACCAAAGAAGACCAGATCCGCCGCCGCAACGATGGGGAAGATCCTCGCCGCCGCCATGGAGATGGATCCTCGCCGTCCCCGCACGGGCAACGCCCGGCGGCGACCGCTGGCGGCGGCGGGGGAGAGGCCGAACGGGGGAGAACTCTGGCGGCGGCTCGGGGGCGCCTCCGGAGTCGCCCGGGTGGGGGGCGACCGGAGAGGTAGTTTGTCAGGGTCCGAAGCGACTGATTCATGTAATGGAGAACCCCACTCATCCTAGATTAGCTTGGGATGATAAATGTTAAGGCAGTAGTATATATGACTGATTAATTGGAAGCCATGTTTTTGCAGCCACAATTCTGTGTTTGGCTACTCTACGCATATCATTGCAGTTGAAATTTGCAAGTATTGTCCGCTACGTTGTTGAGGTGTGGATAGGGAGGAATACGATTCATGTCTTGCAGGCACAGAGTAAAAATGAACATGAATTTTCCAATGGAATGGAAACGTGACAGAATCAACCGCAAGATAAAATAATTGATTTTGCTATTTCTCACTCGAGTGAGAATTAAGTTAGAACTCACCCAACTATAGTCCTGTCAGATTGTATCGTGATTCATGCGGTATGTCATTTATGTAACTCAAATTTTCTTCAGTTCCACATGTGTGTCGCACATAGTTGCAACTAAATTTTTCCGGTTGCAGATGGGTCACAGATGAGTTGCATATGAGATTTTCTCAGTTACACATGGCTTACACATGAGATGTAACTAGAATTTTCCCATTTACAAATGGGTTGCACATGAGTTACAATTAAAAAAAAATCAGTTGCACATGGATTACACATGACTTGCACATACAATTGGATATTTGGATGACATAATCTGAACGAGAGTTAACTTAACTCTCACTCGAATGAGCCCAAGTTACTCCCTAAAATAATCACTTGTCAATCGGGTCAACCGGGGCCACAAGTAGGCTTTCCGTTTAGATAACATTTTTCAATTAAGTTCGGTTGAGATACGCTAGTCAATGTTACGCACACATATAACAAACAAATAGGAGTACGTGCTTTCGGGAAAAAAGACACAAAATCAGATAAGTTGTTAGACAATAGGAGTCACCTTTGCTGGGATATAACAAACTCCGCGCGTGTGAGATGGTTAGTTGTGTGTGCGGTGGTATTTGGTACTAGATTCGAACGGCGCGGCCCCCGCACGGCGCTTGTTTTTTCTTTGAATTTCTTGCCCGTGGTTACCACCATTTATTCGGATCAATTAAAGGACATTTATAACATATAAATTTGATTACAGTTATATAGATTTGAAAGTGTATCTTCCAAATCATATGAAAATGAGTAATAAGAACATCATACAATCAAAGTTTTAAGCACACCGGGAAGTAATATAGAAATTGACACCGCATCTAATACATAAGTTTTGATCACATAAAATGAGTAGTAAATAAACATCATTAACAATGAGACATTCAGCGATGGAGACTTGAATGGCATAACCAAAATATCACCTAGCACAGTTTTTTGATGCAGTCATGGACTTAGATGATGAACATGCAAAATAAATCTGATTTGCAATAACAAAGTTCAGAACCAATTCAGGGTAGCTACATGGACTGAATCAACAATAGGTACGGTTTGGTTGGAACTTAAGGAGTATGGTCACAGCATGGTAACTTAGTTTCTAGCTCTCTTCGCTAGACCACCATCTCCATCATCATGGATCGATGTCTCTTCTTGAGGATGCTTGTTTATTGCAAGTGTTTTAATTGCAGTTTTTTCAATGACTAATGATTGCCCAATGTGAACTCTATGGTCAGTTCATTGAAACAAAGCCTTGCGTGCAGTTGAGGTAGACGCTAAATTCATGTTCCTGTACATGTGAGGTAGGACATGTCGTTAGAGAAGTGGTTACCAAATCATAGGGATGAAGTATCAAAAATATTTGTAAGTACATAACTTCAGAAGGAATTAGGAGTTGCCTCAGTCTATAAAACATAGCCAGGCTGATGCAGTAAGAAGTATCAGAATTAATATTTATATAGTATAAACAATAGGAACAATTGTATCTTAACCTGAAAACAAACATAACAGAATATTGACAATATCCTTGTTTTTCAAGGAGTGAATAATATGTCTATGAGCTGAAATACATAATAACCAATGCTCGTTATGGATTCAGAAAACATGAATCACGAAATATTTAATTGTTAAAGTAAGCATTGATCTTAACTATAACCATGCCGGAAAAACATTAGCTTCTGGTTCATACTGGGAGAGTCCCAATTCTGCTTAGATAACACTAAAATAGATTGTTGGAAGGATATTTTCTCGAACACGCTGATGAGCGATAATGCCAACTAAGTGATCACCAAAGACCACATAAAAAATAAACGTATTTACTAAATATTTCTTTGCTACGGCAAAACACAATCTGTTCAAGCATTCCAAACCTTCAAAGCTAGGTCACAATGCTTCACAACAAAGAGTATAAATCTTGAACTTTCGACCTCTCTTCACTGATGACATTCTCAGTTGAAAGGTGGGCCTCTTGTGTGATAATTGCAGTTAACATGCTCAACACAGTTTACCAAGATAAAGTGAGAGGCTATTCCGCACATGAAAACAATTTATTTCTAGTAAGCAAGCAAAAAATGTTGTGCAACTTATAACTTTCCGATGACATACTAACATATATGAACTGCACAACCCCTGCATTGTTAGTTAGCAGTTGACATCCTTTATTTGGACCATCTATTTATTCCACATATAAATTTTACTACAAATCTCTGTTTGAACTGAACATTTATGTATTCTGTAAAGCAAAAATGTATGCAAGGATCACCTCTTGAGGTGAACAATCATAAAATTCCAGCTGCGACATTCTTCTCTGCCTGAATGTACCAAAAACATGTTTCATATATCAGTCAGAAGTACCCAAGAAAACTAAACCCCTATAGGACAGAGGTTACAAACCTGAGTAAGCCCATCTCTAATGTGTGTTCTGAATGATTCACTTGCATTCTGAAGCTGGAGTACATATATTAACCTAAGGAAAACATATTCTCGATACAGGAAACAAACCAGAGGAGACATCTTAAAATGGAAATGTAAGAACAACCAAATTCAGTTTGTCAGTTTAATTTTCCAAAGATGAAAATGTAAGCAGCGTGTGCCAAGGTATAACAAACATCGAAGATTTCCAAATGTGTGGGCGGTGATATGCAACCCATTTCATTTGAATTCAGCTTTAACGGCGGGCAGAGAAGTATAATATTGTACATAAAGACCAATTGTACATGTTTGCTTCTCACCAATTTTCTTTAATACAGCAGCAAGCTCTTGCTGATCATACACAAAAGAAAGGGCAAAATGTGTCAAATAAGTTTGAAGTTGAATATGGTTAACCAAAAAGAATGACATGGTGAAATGGGAAAGTGGTCTAACCTTCAAACGTGCATCAGTTAAATGAGCTGACAGATGGATAGTTCCATGAAAGATGGTGTCAGCATCCTAGCTGCTGCAAGGGTCTAGGATGAGCCAATAATATTGTTTAGACAAAAAAGGCGCATAAATCAAAATTCATAACAATGCTACAATTTCCCATTTTTTAAATGGCTCGAAAAAATATACAAAGGGAAATAGAGTTTGACTGGGCAATATAGCAAAAATTATACCAACAGATCGTTGGAGAGGTGATAAAAGCTCCAGATTCAGAATAACAAATGAATGCTCAATTTTTATAGCTGAATACTTAGTCGACATTTCGACTGTGACTAATTCTCAGCTCTGATATTTACATAATTTTATTTTGCAGTGTCTAAGCATCATTCATCATAAACCATCAAGGCACGACTAACATGTGAAATAACCAAGATTATAAATTAGAAAAATGAGGCGGTATTGAACATGGCAAAGATCACAAAATGAAATGATAATAACAAATATAAGAGGGAGAAGATAAAGGCATAAAGCTAATTACATGAAACTGGATCAATACATGCATGCGTCAATTTATCACGATTATATCAGACGCAAAATAAAACTCACAAAAAACAGAGAAAATGAGCACAGGGATGACATCAAGCACATGTAATAGATGATCGGTATACACCCATATGTCACAAATGTAAGAAATGAGCACAGTAATTTGATCACCTGAATAATACTTTTGTAGTTAGACCATATATCACAAAAGTGACTGTGAGTAGCTTATATTTTATCAGCTGAGCCATGCAGTACCACAGAATATATGTGCAGCACCAAATGGCAGAGAGACTATTTAGTTTAGTTTAACATCTACTCCGTATATTTTACACTAATGATGCAAGCTAAAATGGTGTAGGATATCCTGAATCTTAGTCATTTTCTCTGTTACATGGACATAACTGTCCAGCTTTTCACTAATAAAATGTATAGAAGAATCAGCAACTAATAGAGACTATACAACAGTACCACACTCCTAGCAAGCTACCAAGGTTAGCTGCTTTCTAATTGTACATTATTGTAGACAAACTATATTTAAGTTCAGAGATGACTATATTGAGTAAACAATTAGTCCAATTTGAACAAAATACAAAGTAAGATGAGGAATTATATTTTATCAAATGACAAAACAGTTTCAGTGTCCTTGTATGAAAGGATTTGTTCAGTCCAAAACATAAACATGGAACTCACCATATAGAATCATAGCTGAAACTGCACATTCTCATTTCCAGCAATGTAATTGGATCGGACACATCATATAATCCAGAGATGGGACACAATATACATGATACTTGCAACAGGTCTGAGAGCAGAATGAAGCTCTCAAATATTAATGGGAATTTTGCACTTGGATCAATCAATTAGAAACTTCTGGACTGAACAATTAGCAGGCACAACAAACAGTCAAATATTATTTGGATTCATAATGTGTGGGAAAGAATGGAGGTAAAAGTCCAGAATACTTAATGAGCTTAAGATAACAAATCCGAAGGATAATATGTAAAAGTCATGTTAAGTCGTGATGTCAGGTCCAAGAGTAGCGCCATTGAGGAGCTCCTGTTGTAAAGCCAGGGGCGAAAACAATGGCAATAAACCCTCTTGGTAGTTCCTATGCTCACGTACCGTGGGGCGAGGACTATGAAAATTTCCCAACCTACAGAACACGTAGAAGGAAACATGATGGAAAACTATAAGAGAATGATCATAAAGCTCTGTTCACCAATGGCATTCTCAGTTCATTTACTGTTTACTAAGATAAAGTAAGCAAGCCAAATGTTTCACATAATTGAGCTTTGAGATGCTGTACTAACTAATATGTGCTGCACACCCATCTGGAGCTATTTAGTAATTGTCATTTTCATTTGGACAACCTGTTTACTTCATATATAAAATGTACTACACACCTCTGTTTGAACTGAGGATTTATTCAGTTCTAAATAGCAAGAAAACGAATACATCATATATTCATATACAGGAGCTTACGCAGGTGCCTACACAATCGAAGAAAAACATGCATTAAAAGATGAAACTCACCAAAAAAGAATCATGAATCAATGCTTGACTTGCACATCACAACAAAAAACATATGCTTCACCATGTGGTAATATAACCATCCTTCAGCTACTCCTTTTGAGAAGAAGATAACATGTTCTTGTTTCAAGCAGTGCAACTGGAACAACGGGAAGACCATAGATCAGATGGAGAGAATAAATAAATAAACATTATGCATTGATATTAAATGGTGAATGATGAGATTATGCACCTGAATAAGTAGGGTTAGTAGAGAGAGAACCAAAGAGTTTATAGTCCCATGTGGTAAAATTGGTCCACATGTAATGCTTGAGAAGAAAAAATCATCTTATTAGCAATAATCACTATCCATAATTTAGCAAATCATCAAACCCAACCATATGAAGGTATAAACACAAGAATTTCCGTAAAGAACAAATTGTAGCCACAATAATGAGAAGCTTTACTGACCTGAGACTAATTCGGCCTTGATGTTAGATGTTCCGAAGTTTTGTTCGGATCATTTCTTATCTTTGTATCCAGCAATTGGTTAATCGTTAGTGGTAGAAAAAATGGGCATATAAACCTGAACCTAAAGAGCAATAAATCCACCCACATTACACAGAACATTATCCTCGAGTTCAAGAATCTGCAAGTTGGGGTAAACGAAAATATATTTGTATTTGTGCAAAGCAAAATCTCATGTAGCAGCAGGCTAGCTAGTTCTATGTATCCATGTATCAAACCAAGCCGTACAAAGGTAGCTAGCGATTGCAAAAAAAAGAAGCTAGCACGAGCGTCCCAAAGCTGCTAGCCAATATCTAGTTCCACCTCCCAGGACAACAAAGAAGCA
This sequence comes from Poa pratensis, assembly GCA_947311845.1. Taxonomy (NCBI): domain Eukaryota; kingdom Viridiplantae; phylum Streptophyta; class Magnoliopsida; order Poales; family Poaceae; genus Poa; species Poa pratensis. Next base: position 24,037,407 of record CAMZMU010000082.1, read on the forward strand.
ACACCCCAACCTGCTTGCACATGAAGATGAGGATGAAGACGTACGGGTTGTTGGAGCAGAGGCCGGCCGTTACTGAGGTGCCAGCCGCTGCACGGACGCCGAAGACAAAGAACTCACCTTGCATCTCTTGGGACTGATTTCAGTCACCCACGCCGTGCTGCCTCCTCACCACCATCGACGGCCCCTCTCGGCATCCTCGTGCATCCAGCCTTGCGCGCCCTGAGGTCTATCCCGAGCTACTCGAGTGCGCCGCCACCAACGATACCTGAGAGAGAAGAGGTGAGACGGGAAAGAGAGAGAGAGAAATCAGAGGTGGAGGACGGGGTCACCGAGATACACACCTGCAGGTTGGGGATGTTGCCGGAGCCGTCGTCTGCTGCCGCCGCCGGAACCATCGTCCGCTGCCACCACCGTTACGCCGCCGCTTGCTGCCGCCATCCGCTGCCACCGCCGCCGTGCTCTTGCTCTCCCCGCGCGCGGACTCCTCCCCTACCTCCTCTTTGGCCGCGTCAACCGCCACCGCCGCCGTGCTCTTGCTCCTGCACCTCCCGTGACGGCGGCGCAAAGGCAGGGGGAGGAGAAGACGTGAGGGATTGGGGAGAGAGAGGACGTGAGGGGCTGGCGGCTAGGGTTTTCCCTGGCGGCCAGGGGCGGACAGCGGCGGCCGGCGGCGGCAGGGGCCAGGGCGGACGGCGGCCGGCGGCGGCAGGGGCCAGGGGCGGACAGCGGCCAGGGGCGGAGGGCGGCGGGCGGACGGCAGAGGGTGGCGGACGGACGGCGGAGGACGGCGGAGGAGAAGGGGCGGGAGAGGGAGAGCTGGGCGTGGCGGCTAGGGTTTTCTACGCATGGGGTGGAGCTTATATACCAAAGTCGAGAAATGACTATTTTACCCAGAGCGGCTCCATCGGAATAACGGCCACTGCCACCGCGCCCGCAGAGGCGCAGCGCAATTACATTGCTGAGAGACTCGGATCACACTTCCACGTGGGTCCGCAAAACAATGGGGCCACCTGCAGCGAGTGATACGTGCATTTTATATCATCATTTATATAACTTTTAGTATCATACTAGAATGTTATTTGCATGATTGTATGATTGTTTTTACATGTTTTAGATGATTTTGGGGACTTTCACACAAAGTCCCCATTTTTGGTATTTAATATCTGGGAGGCAGAAAACCCCCTTTTCTTGTTTTTATTGTTTCAGGAGTTTCAGGAACCCAAATAATAAAAGAAAAAATACCACGTCAGTTTTTCATCGGGAGAAAGGCAGAGGGAAGAAGACCGAAGAGAGGAGAGCCACGAGGCCCAAAAGGGGTGGGCCCACGCGGCCAAAACCCTAGGCCGCGTGGGGCCCACTAAAAGTGGCCTCAGGCACCTCCTCGCCTGGGGCTTTTTATCGACGCCTTCGTCTCGCCCGAAAAGTAACGCCCTAATTTTTCCAAGTCCATCCGAGGTCGCGGCGGCGGCGAAACTCCTGATCCCTTCCGAGGAGGGTCAGATCCTGCTGCTCCGGAGCTCCGGAGAAGGGGGAAATCATCGTCATCATCATCACCTCTCCTCCTTGGCGTGGGAGGAGGCCTCTACATCATCACCCCCATCAAGACCAGCACCATCTCCATCATCATCACCGTGATCCACTCCGTTCCCCTCGCAGTTTGAGAGTTGCTATACCCTAGATACTTGTCTTGTGCTACTATTCATGTTAGTGATTGAGTACTTGTCATTATTTGGTGGTGAAGTTATAATTTCAGATTGTGTTGTATCACTTATGCCACTGATTATGATCATGTTTGCACGTTGTGAGTAGTTCCGGTATGTTCCTGATGGCATATGATGAATTGGCAATGATTTATATATGACATGTGTTGGTATTTTGTCAAGAGTTTATCTTTTATGTGATTCTATGATGGTGTTGTGCGAACGTCGACTGCACAACACTTCACCTATATGGGCTCATAGGAGAACACCGTAGTATAATGAATTTAGGAAGACTTGGGAGGACACGTAAGCCTGAGTTAGAATCTTGAAGTTATAGTATGAGGTATTAGTATCGGGGACCTTAGAGTGTAATGCTATGGTGGGACTTTATGTCTTAATAATTCTTGTGCAGTCATTTACTTGGCCACATGATCCATCATAAGGGGCTGTAGTCTATTTATTTAGCTATACCGAATTATGGCTCCGTCCAAAAAGATTAAAACTTGACAAGATATTCAACGTGTTGTTTAATAAATCTCTATGCCTAGCATTATCCATGCCGCCCTCGGGAACGTTTTCCACATATAAGTCACATATCACTTGAGCTTGTCCTCTTGTCACATAAGAGGATTGGGCTTTCTCTCTTTGAGAGCTTTCACTTGTTACTGTTACTTGCTGCATTGGAATTATACAACCGAAAATACCAAAAACACTTGCATCTTTCATTGCTTTGTTTATCAATCTTACTAACCAATACCTTCAGCTCCTCGTGGGTTCGACAACCTTTTCTATTTGAAAGGTACTACAATTGATCTCCTGCACTTGGGAGTCATCAGCGAGTCAAAGCGTGTCCAGCCGGGTAGAAAAGCGCCGGCCGATGGGGATTGGCTAGCAGATGGACTGCCAGGATGGGATCTGAACGCAGATGGATGGCCCAGAAGTTCAAATCACTGTGAAGCCTCCTAGCACCCCCATGATTATACTCTTTAGATGTAATTAAAAATAAGTGTGACACCACGTTAGGTGTGGCACGATCGTAGATCAAACTTTAAGTAAAGATATGTACGTAATAATTCAACTTTGGATTTAAACTGGTATTTGAAATGCAAATTTGTATAGTTTTCTACGACTGCGTGACATCGATTTTTTCTCTCCCATTGCAATGCATGGGCATATTTGCTAGTGATAACACACGACCATATGTAAATTAGATGACGCAAACCATATTGACATTTATGACTTAGCACTATCACAACAACCAATATACAAAACGCTCAAACGATCGACCGAGACGGACATGGACTCAACAAGCTAGGTATTCGAAATTCAATAGTCGAACCCAGTCAGCCCCACCTTAGGGCAAGGTGGGGCGTCCGCCCCACCTTGATTTTGTTGGATTATTAGGCATAATTTCCATGATTAATTCCAGAATAGTAAACATGATCGCAACAGCTACTAACATGTTAAACTCGAAAATACTAGACGTATTAATTAACATGAACATCAGCCAGACATCTACAAATACAGCCATCGGAACGTGACGAACGTACCGAACGATTGTAGATGAAGTAGTCGTTGGAGCAGCGACGGCTGCAGCTTGAGCAGCGACAGTAGCAGCTCGAAGAAGACGACGTTAGAGGCGAGTCGCCCGTGGACCCGGAGATCGTCCAGGAAGTTGAGCCATGATGAAGAACTTGAAAGAAGTCACGCGGAGCGCTTCCCAAAAACCTTATTCGCCCTCTCCCGTACAGAATCACAAGGACGAGCGGTTCTGGAGACCTGCTGTCCCGTTCGCCGGTGCACGCCGGCGCACGGGATGGAGTAGACTACGGTGGCGGCGCAAGGCACGAGATTGGCAAAACCTAGATTGGTTCGGTGTGTGACGGCGCACGCAGTGCACGGCAATATATAGTGCAGTTCGGGAAACCCTAACGGGTACAACGTGGGCCGGCCACGTCGCACACGTTCGAGTCGGTTACAGCAGCCCACGATCCGGTAGCGATCCGAATTGGCTAAGCTGTACACGCACGCTAAACGACTCCCTGAACAACAAAAATATAGGCATCGGCTCGGCTCATTCCCGCAACCCGCGGCGTGTCGTGACGAGACGGACGGACGACGGCGGCGGAGGAGGAGGAGGAGTGCGCACGAGAGAGCCTTCTGTTCTCAACTAGCACACCAAGTGGTACAACACTCCACCTTATAAGGTGGTGTTTGTCTCCTCCAACTAGCAATGTGGGACTAAACTTTAGCACCACTTTGCACCTCCAAAATTCTGCCATGCACATGGGCCAATTTGAGATTTTCAGGAATTTTATTGGGCTGCCCAAATGGGCCCAAAATCTAACAATCCCCCACCAGATCTCAAATTCCCATTTAGAGATTTTGCCAAACCTCGTTTCTTGTTTATATACCAGTGTTTCAGCAGAGACTGTTAAGTTGAACTTCCGCCTAGAGCTTCAAGCTACATCTACCAGCAACTTGAACAATGGACGAACCTTGAATTGCAAGTTTGGTGCCAATAGACTTCACTCAAAGTCATAACCAGTACGTGGCTGCCAGTAGCCTACCCCGCGGGTGGAGCATATGCGTCATACTCCCTGGTCTCTTCATGAGCTTACTAGAGATCACCCAAATCTCATAGACTGCGACGTTTAACAGTCGGACTCATATAGGTGTGTTCTTTCAAGGTCGCTCTGTAGGATAGCACCTTTGCTACGAATAGCCAACAGAAACACATTAAGGCATATTGCCAACCTGCCTTACAGAATGTGAGAGTTATGCATCTTCCCACGGAGAGGGTTACAAAATAACTCTCCTCAGTTAAACCACTAGCTTGTTCTTCCCAGGTCCTAATTCACGGGATCTCCGATCACATAGGTTGGGTTACCACTATGGTGTAACGCTCACGGGTCTCAACCCCATCTCCCTCGATGCACTATCTATCACATTACGTGATAGTCCCTTCGTAAAGGGATCTGCCAGGTTTTTGTCTGTTTGAATATAACTAACAGTTATTACTCCGGAGTTTCTCATTTTCCTGACAGACTTCAAGCGTCTCTTGACGTGTCTTGATGACTTCGCATTATCCTTAGCACTGTTCACTTTCGTAATAACCGTTTGGTTGTCACAGTTCATAAGGATGGCCGGTAATGGTTTCTCAACCACCGGCAAGTCCATCAAGAGCTCACGCAGCCATTCTGCCTCAACAGAAGCTGTATCTAAAGCAGCAAGTTCTGCTTCCATGGTTGACCTCGTCAAAATGGTCTGTTTGCAAGACCTCCATGACACTGCGCCACCTCCAAGAATAAATGCATATCCACTTGTGGCGTAGAGCTCATCAACATCTGAGATCCAGTTCGCATCACAGTATCCCTCAAGCACCGCAGGGTGCCCTGAATAGTGAATCCCATAACTCATTGTACCGTTCAGATAGCGCATGACCCTTTCAAGTGCATGCCAATGATCAATACCCGGGTTAGACATGAACCTGCTCAACTTGCTCACAGCAAAAGAGATATCAGGTCTCGTCGCGCTCGCAAGGTACATGAGTGAACCGATCACTTGAGAATATCTTAATTGATCTCTCGTTTCCTTTTTGTTCTTTCTGAGTGTCACACTGGGATCATAGGGTGTTGGAGAAGGCTTGCTGTCTATATAACCAAAGCGGCTCAAGACCTTCTCAACATAGTGTGATTGCGTTAACGTAATCCCACTCTCATCCCTAATCAGCTTAATGTTCAGGATCACATCAGCTTGTCCCAGATCTTTCATATCAAAGCTCTTTGACAGAAAGACTTGACCTCATTTATCACTATCATGCTTGTACCGAAAATCAGTATGTCATCAACATACAAGCATAATATAACACTATCGCCCCCACCATGGCGATAATATACACACCTATCAGCCTCATTAATGGCAAAGCCTGCAGAAGTTAAAGTTCTGTCAAACTTCTCATGCCATTGCTTAGGTGCTTGCTTCAGCCCATACAAAGATTTTAACAATTTGCACACCTTTCTCTCTTCACCTTTTACTACAAACCCATCAGGCTGATCCATATAGATTTCCTCTTCCAACTCTCCGTTAAGGAAAGCTGTCTTTACGTCCATTTGATGAACGATAAGACCATAGGAGGCAGCCAGGGAAAGTAGTACTCGAATGGTGGTGAGTCTAGCAACAGGTGAATAGGTGTCAAAGTAATCTTCGCCTTCGCGCTGGGTGTAGCCCTTGGCTACAAGCCGTGCCTTGTACTTCTCAATAGTACCATCAGGCCTTAGCTTCTTCTTGAACACCCACTTACAACCCACAGGTTTGCAGCCGTAGGGTCGTTCAGATAATTCCCAAGTTCCATTAGAAAGAATCGAGTCCATCTCATTATGGACAGCTTCTTTCCAGTCATCAGCATCAGGAGATGCAAATGCCTCTGCAATGGACGTGGGAGTATTGTCCACAAGGTACACAATGAAATCATCACCAAAGGATTTTTCAGTCCTCTGTCTCTTGCTCCTCTTGGGAGCTGATTCATTGTCATCCTTCTCAAGGACTTCCTCAACAAGTGGTTGTTCAGAATGATCAACAGATGTACTAGGTTCAGCAAATATCTCAGAAGAAATTCTAGCAATGCTATGCATATCCTTCATAGGAAACGTGTTCTCAAAAAATGTTGCATCACGAGATTCCAAAATAGTATCAACATGCATATCAGGTATCTCAGATTTAACCACTAAAAATCTATAGCAAATGCTCCGCTGAGCATAACCTAGAAAGACACAATCCACTGTCTTCGGTCCAAGTTTTCGTTTCTTAGGAATTGGAACATTGACTTTCGCCAAACATCCCCAAGTACGAAAATAAGAAAGTGATGGTTTTCTCCCAGACCACTCCTCGTAAGGTGTCTTCTCTTTATCCTTGTTAGGAACTCTATTCAGGACATGACACGAAGTCAACAAAGCCTCCCCCACCATGCCTTAGATAAACCAGCAGTGTCCAACATGGCGTTCACCAAGTCGGTCAGCGTGCGGTTTTTCCTCTCGGCAACCCCGTTTGATTGGGGCGAATAGGGAGGCGTCCTCTCATGAATAATACCATGTTCCTCACAGAATTCATCAAATACGTTGGAGAAATACTCGCCACCACGATCTGACCTAAGACGTTTGATCTTTCTCTCTAATTGATTTTCTACTTCAGCTTTATAGATTTTAAAGTAGTCTAAAGCTTCATCTTTAGTGTGCAACAAATATACATAACAGAACCTAGTAGCATCATCGATTAAAGTCATGAAATATCTCTTATCACCTTTTGTCAACACGCCATTCATCTCACATAGATCCGAATGTACGAGTTCTAGAGGTGCCAAGTTTCTCTCCTCGGCTGCCTTGTGAGGCTTTCGAGGTTGCTTAGATTGCACACAGCTATGGCACTTAGAACCTTTGGCAATGGTGAAAGTAGGAATTAAACTCAAACTGGAAAGTCTACTCATTAAACCAAAATTAACATGACATAAACGAGAGTGCCAAACATTAGCATCCGAATCCACACTGCCACAAATATGGTTTACTGACTTATTACAAAAATCCGATAATGAAAAGCGGAACAAGCCTCCGCACTCATACCCTTTACCAATAAATTGTCCAAACTTTGACACAACTACTTTATTGGACTCCAAGACTAATTTAAACCCATCTCTGCATAGAAGGGAGCCGCTAACAGATTCTTGTTCATAGTAGGGACATGCTGCACGTTCCTCAGCTGCACGATCTTCCCCGAAGTAAACTTCAGATCTACCGTGCCAACACCACGAACAGAAGCATGTGATCCATTCCCCATTAAGACGCTTGAATCTGCGACCTGATAAGAAGTGAACATAGAGATGTCAGCACATACATGAACATTAGCACCCGTATCAATCCACCAACATGGAGATTGAAATACTGAAAGCACAATCGGTAAATTACCGTACCCATCAGCATTGCTAGCGGTCACGACGTTGACATGCTTTGGCGCCTTCCCTTTCTTGTCTGCACGATCTGGGCAGTCCACAGAGAAGTGTCCGGGCTCTCCACAAGTGTAGCACTTTAGCTCAGATTTGTTCAGCATCTTCTTCTTCTTCTTGAAAGAAGTAGTCTTGGTAGGCATGTTGAAGGAAGGCTTGCTCTTTGCCTTGCTCTTGCCATGGTGAAAGTTCTTCTGCACCATGTTGGCGCTAGACTGACCTTCACCACCTCTCTCAGCAGTGTCCTTAGCCCGAGCCTTCTCCTCAACATCAAGAGACGCTATCAGGTTTTCAACCGATATCTCCTGTCTCTTGTGTTTGAGAGTTGTGGCGAAGTTCCTCCATGAAGAGGGCAACTTTGCAATAATGCATCCAGCCACAAACTTGTCAGGTAAGGCACACTTAGCGTGCTCAAGCTCCTTAGCAATGCACTGTATCTCATGAGCCTGTTCGACTACAGAACGGTTGTTAGCCATCCTGAAGTCATGGAAGCTCTCCATGATGTACAGTTCACTGCCAGCATCTGCTACACCGAACTTAGCGTTCAGTGCCTCCCAGAGCTCTTTGGCATCTGTAATGTGCATGTACACATCAAACAGCTTGTTGCTAAGAGCACTCAGAACGAGTCCCACAAAGGCAGTATTGGTTTCCTTGAACTTGTTCTGATCCTCGTCAGATATAGTTCCTTCAGGTAAACCCTCACTAGCCTCGAACACTTTCAGAGATCGCAACCACAGTGTGGTCTTGTACTGCCATCTCTTAAAGTCCACACCGGTAAACTTGTCCGGCCTCAGCGCATCAGATAGATGTCCCATGTTTAACTCAGGAAATTGCCTATAACAAATATAAGGTTTTTGGATTGTTGGATTATTAGGCATAATTTCCATGATTAATTCCAGAATATAAACATGATCGCAACAGCTACTAACATGTTAAACTCGAAAATACTAGACGTATTAATTAACATGAACAGCAGCAGACATCTACAAACACAGCCATCGGAACGTGACGAACGTACCGAACGATTGTAGATGAAGTAGTCGTTGGAGCAGCGACGGCAGCAGCTTGAGCGGCGACGTAGCAGCTCGAAGAAGACGACGTTGGAGACGAGTCGCCCGCGGACCCGGAGATCGTCCAGGAAGTCGAGCCGTGATGAAGAACTTGAAAGCAGTCGCGCGGAGCGCTTCCCAAAAACCTTATTCGCCCTCTCCCGTACAGGATCACAAGGACGAGCGGTTCCGGAGACCTGCTGTCCCGTTCGCCGGTGCACGCCGGCGCACGGGATGGAGTAGACTACGGTGGCGGCGCAAGGCACGAGATTGGCAAAACCTAGATTGATTCGGTGTGTGACGGCGCACGCAGTGCACGGCAATATATAGTGCGGTTCGGGAAACCCTAACGGGTACAACGTGGGCCGGCCACGTCGCACACGTTCGAGTCGGTTACAGCAGCCCACGATCCGGTAGCGATCCAAAAATATAGGCATCGGCTCGGCTCATTCCCGCAACCCGCGTCGTGACGTGACGAGACGGACGGACGGACGGCGGTGGAGGAGGAGGAGGAGTGCGCACGAGAGAGCCATCTGTTCTCAACTAGCACACCAAGTGGTACAACACTCCACCTTATAAGGTGGTGTTTGTCTACTCCAACTAGCAATGTGAGACTAAACTTTAGCACCACTTTGCTCCTCCAAAATTCTGCCATGCACATGGGCCAATTTGAGATTTTCAGGAATTTTTATTGGGCTGCCCAAATGGGCCCAAAATCTAACAGATTTTTGGCACAAAAAAAAAAACTGCTTATATGTAGGCACTTTCATGTTATACGGTACTTGCTATTTTATGCTCCTTTATGAGAAAACAAAGGGCAAAGAGGTCAATTGGGATCTTTAGGGCTTGTTCGGTTTGCTGCATTTTGAAGGGGATTAGTAAAGATTGAGGTGGATTAAATCCCATGCAAGTCAAAATCCCCCTAATTCCCCAATCCTTGGGAGTGCCTCAACCGAGCTAGGCCTTACTGGGCCGATCTCGAGGGAGCCTAGGAGGCCCTGCGGGGCTCCCGAGCACGACCGCAGGAGCATTATGTCATCTCATTCGACCTATGCGTCTCCCTGCTCGATTCCTGATACTGAGCTCGACCGCCTTCGTTACCCAGCCGCCAGCCTCCCCTGCTCTCCTCCTCCCTAAACTGTGACAGGGAGCAGCAGCAAACAGGGGCGCTACCGCGCCAACAAGGCAACAAGGGTGCCATCGAGCTAGGGTTTCCCGGCCAGTGGCTAGCCGGCTACCGGCCTTCCCCGCGACGGTATTCGGGTGGAGATGGACAAGAAGGAGAAGAGACTACAGATGTGAATGGGAGGTATAATTTCTTCAATTTGTAGTGAATTGGATGAAGTTTTGAAACTAATGTCTTTTAATGGTTCAATTGCAGATTTGAAAACATATTTTGTTTCAGTTGGTAGTGACAATAGCCCTAAATAAACACTCGTGAAAGTGCAAATGTTGTGGCACATCAAGAGTAAGAGCAAAAGCAAGAAGTGCAAGGAGGGACCGGATTTTTCAGCTTTAGAGTTTGCCTAACCTCAAAAATTTTCTGTCCTTCACCACTGTAGCTAGATAGATAACATCCATACGTAGAGTTGTATTAAACAAGCCGTTATAAACAAAGTGCTGACGTAAACGCGGACAACAGATGACTGTTATATATGCAGTAGACATCGTTCACCGTTGCCGGGACATGCAACAACATGGGCGCTCAAGTCACTCCTCAGATTCAGCTGTAGTTTAATCCTCGTAAGTAACATATGTAATGACCTTTCCCAGAACGCCAAAACCAATAACCAGCTTCCCAGTGAAAATCATATCCTCCCAAACCATCGGTATCTTCTCCTTCTCCTTGCTTCACAAAGAAAAGTTCGTAGGAAAAATCGTTTAGCCGGTAACATGGCCTCCCAAAAAGGGAAGGGATTTTTCCCTAGCTCAAAATTTTGTACATAACACTCTATTCTATCAAATCGGACGGCGGATTCGATCGCCTTAAACCTCAAAAAAAAAAGGAAATTGTCGGCATGCGTGTAGACATAACAAACTGCAACGAACATACACACGTTCCCAACTTCATTATCTGGCACATAATGTAATCTGCCTCACGTTGGAGCTCCTCTCGACTAGCTGATTGTAAGTCGATTTTCGGGCGGTACGGTTCTTCACCCTGCAAAATACCATAGGGAAAAGCACAAAAAGCTTAGACGGCAGTGGCATTGCACTGGATATGCAAACAGTCCCACCCACTCCTGGTGTAAGTACGAAGGAAGAATTCAGTTGTGCTAGGAAGAAACTAAGTAACCTACCTTCTCCAACCTGCATATATACCAAAATCATCATCACACCATAGTAGCCCAAAAATACAAGCGAATATTTGTTTCATCATATACATCCAAATTAAAACAATATCATCCCCAATATGTGATTTCACTAACTGCTAATTCAGCTAGCTAGCAATGAATGGTAAATAAGGCGTGTGTTGTGCAAAGCCACCCAAGAGCTACTCATGTTTTAGTTTTTCTAACAATCCGGCCATTCTCCCTGTCAATGCAGATACGTCTATCATCTCAAGCAAAAGGCAAGAATCAAAAGCCATCCCTACATGAGGTCACTGTATTCAGAAATCCAATCTTTGATTTAGTACCGAGACGTGCAAGTGCATACAGAGTGCTATGTATGTAGTGCAGACCTGATGAAGATCATCAGTTTGTCCTCATGAAATCTAGGCACAGTACTTAATTAGCAGGGCAGAAAGAAAGGAATGTAGTTAATGTCCGATTTTTTCTCTCCAAGAGAATTGTAAAGACAAGCCAGATCATGAACGATAGATTGGAGGGAATTGGATATCGTCATGCATGCATCACTGTGGGGAGACAAAAGTTATGTCCGATTAGCGAATCCATGGAGCGGCAGGGAAGCACGGACCTGAAAGAAGCTGTAGAAGTTTCGGCGAGCGCCGGCGCGGGGTGCCGACGGCTGCAGACGGAGAGCAACAGCGACGGGGTCCCGCAACTTCGCGACCAGGTTGCGCACCGCCATGGGATCGCCCGGCGAGATCGATCTGGACGAGACACGAAAAGGGCAGGGGTTGGTTTTTTTTAATACTAGCTGGAATGTACGTGCAACGCACGTCTTCTCAATTAAAGGGACAATTTGCAAGTAGGAAATACCATATCAAGGACGACATGGATTACTTCTCGTACACTTTTCCATCGGTTCTAAATTTTATACTCCACACCACTTTATCATAGAGTCAGAAAGTCACTTGCACTTGCTCTTTCGCCTAACAGTTCTTTTAGGAACCTTATAGCAATCCATTGTGTTGTTCGTCTATGTATGAAGATAAAAGTATCAAGTTGACTACTTGATTTCATCGTACAGAACTAATGTTGCGTTTGTCTTGTACACCTAAATCTTTAGTAGGAGCTATGTTAGCCCATAACGAACCTAACAGACAAGATAAACATGGGTAAGATACCATGTTCGTGCGTCGCAACGGAAGAAAAAAAATCTGCATCACACTGTTGCATAAAAGTCTAAAACGAAGAACCTGCAAGTCAACAATCAAGCAACTAATTCGAGTGGTAAAAGCTAACTATCCCTAATATAATTTGGGTGACTCCTGATCAACTACAAAAGAAAGAGCTTCCTAAGTAGACCAATACAGAAGTCTTAAGGAACACACACTGAGCAAAATATGCATAAACCGAGTGATGTAAGAAGAAAACATAGCAAGTACCCCGCTATATGTTCATAATGACAATCATGTGAAATGTATTCAACTTCAACAGTGACCTCATTAGCTATATTTTTTAAGTATTGGAAATGAGATTTTGGTTGTTGACAAATCACATACTCGAAAAGGCCTGCACAAAAGGGGATGATGCTCAAACAAAATAAATTGAGGTGTAAGTAACTAAATTGTCACCTCTCTGAATTTTTTTTATGCCCAACCTATAAAAACAATAATTTGGTAGCTGGATGGTCATGCTATCCTTCAAATCTTATTCTTGAATGTGATCATATGTACTAAGCTTTAGATTCATCCACGGAGGGTAAAGTAACATGCACATGATTAAGAAAACTAAACAATCATCTCAAGTTAATGGATGATAACGATGTACACAATAATGATAGAGATATATACAAGTGGTGTTTGGAATCAAACCATTATTCAGATACGGTTTCTCGAAAAAGAAAATAATACGGAAGAGATAGAACAACTACAGCAGGAGGAGATCGTGAGAGCGGGACAACAACAACTGCGCGTGAGAGATAAAGAGAAGCGGCAGCAGGCCAGCAGCGCATGAGAGATTGAAAACGCTAGCTGCAGCTACGACTGCGAGCAATGGACACTAGTAGAGAAGAGGCCTTTTGTCCGGGCCATTAGTCCCGGCCGCGGTCTGGGCCGCGACTAATGGTCCGGACACGTCGCCCCGAAAACGCCGAAGCGTACGGCAAGCATTAGTCGCGGCCCGTTAGAGACCAAAGGTCCCGGTTTGAGATACAAACCGGGACTAAAGGGGTCTGCGGCTAATTCGTTCAAACGAGGACCCTTTAGTCCCGGTCCTACATACAACCCGCGACTAATGATGTTCAAACGAGGACCCTTGGGTTCCCGCGCTGGTCGTTGATCACACGGGGAAATGAAAAGACGATTTTGGAAGTTGATCAAATCACTTAATGGATTTTTGGGAAGTTGAAACATATATGGCCGGCCGGATTAATTACCACGTACGGCCAGCCTCCTCATCTCCCCTGCTAGCTCTATATAAGAGAGCTACAATGCCATTTGCCAAATGCACCATCTCCTCTCTCTAATCTTCTCTCTCGAATCGCTGCCGCGCGCCATGGAGCCACTCGCGCCCCCACCTCGATCCGAGGTGTACCACTACAAGGACGACGCCGTCGACATGCACTTCAAGGTCGTGGTCACTCTCCGCGCATCAACCGTGGAGAGATGGATCCGCGACGTCAAGAGGCGCTACCTCGACGCCGCACCGATGAAGATCGTGGGCCTCGACTGCGAGTTCACCGACGCCACACCCGAGGAGAGGCAGCGTGCCGCTGTCCTGCAACTCTCCGTGGCGACCGACACGTTGGTGTTCCATATTTGCCACGCTGATTGGGTGCCGCAGGCCCTCAAGGACTTCTTGATTGACAAAACCATCAAATTCTGCGGCGCGGCTATCAACAACGATCAGCGTATGCTGGGGCCTTACGGAATTCATATTTCGTCCACCGTCGACCTCCAGCGGGCCGTTCACCCTAACCCAACGTACCCTAATATTCCGAGTCTCTATACTCTAGCCAATGTTACTATTGGCACAACGCTTGAGAAGAAGAAGAAGAACAACAAGAAGAAGAAGGAGGACGAGAAGAAGAAGGAGGAAGAAGAGAACCACGCATTAGGTTGGGGAGAGTTTCCATTGAGCTTTTATCGCATCAAGTATGCCGCTCTGGACGCTCGCCTAGGCTACGAGATTGCTAGGAGGTGTCTCGGTGCTATGTGATCGTATGTCTCAATGTGTCGATCTAAATGTGCTATATTTAAATCAATTGGGCAATCCGGGTGCCTCGTATTGTTTCCTATATTTAAATCAATTGGGCAAGACTTGAGAAATACATTTTTTTGAATGTGCTATATTGTTTCCGAGTGTGAAAAATGTGTTTTTTTGCAAAGCACCAACCACAAATATGTTGCAAAACTTGAGAAATAAAAAATTTGAAAATACTATACCATGTTATATGCACAAATAACCAAATTGTTTCCTCTGAAAAGGTTTCCATCCACCTCAATATTGTTGCCTCAATAGTACCAGACTCATATTAAATTGAAAATGACAATAATAATGTAAAATTAATTTTTTTGTTATTTGAATTAAAAACTATTAGTACCTAATCATTAATGTTTATGTTAACATAGGTTTGGAATTCAAAAAAATAATATGATTTTTCTCTACAAAAAAATAATATGATTTTCTCTACAAATAACAAAAAAATGAATTAATAATTAAGGAGAGGGGTACAAGAACTGGGACGCGAACAAACCAGGCATAGTGGCGGCCGGAGTAGGAGAGGGGTAGCATATAGCGGGGAGGAGTGCCACCGGAATGAATGGCGAGGCTACGGGGTTCAGACGGGAGACGGCGGCCATTGCTTTCTCTTTCGCTTGATGAGGAATAGGAAGTAGGGAGGCACTATACGGAAGAAGAGCCTAGAACGAAGGTTGCAGCTAGCAGCCGGTTTAAAGATATGAATATTTCCATATTAAATTGAAAATGACAATAATAATGTAAAATTAATTTTTTGTTATTTGAATTCAAAACTATTAGTACTTAATCATTAATGTTTATGTTAACATAGGTTTGGAATTCAAAAATAATAATATGATTTTCTCTACAAATAACAAAAAATAAATTAATAATAATTATTACTTAATCATTAATATTTATGCAAAAGATGATAAGGACACAATATTTAGATTCCTATCATTTATCTGATCGATTCATACATATTATTTGTCGAATTTCGATTTATCGATTTAAAGATATGAATGTTTCCATATTAAATTGAAAATGACAATAATAATGTAAAATTAATTTTTTTGTTATTTGAATTCAAAACTATTAGTACTTAATCATTAATCTTACTTATGCAAAAAATAATTTGAAGTAATATTTATGCAAAAAATGAATTAATTTTTGAATTAATAATTGAAGTAATATTTATGCAAAAAATGAATTAATAATTATTATTACTTAATCATAAATCTTACTTAATAATTTGTTTGATCGATTTATACATATTATTTGTCAAATTCCGATTTACGGATTTAAAGATATGAATTTATCCATATTAAATTGAAAATGAAAATAATAATGTAAAATTGATTTTCTTGTTATTTGAATTCAAAACTATTCGTACTTAATCATTAATGTTTATGATAACATAGGTTTGGAATTCAAAAATAATAATATGATTTTCTCTACAAATAACAAAAAAATAAATTAATAATTATTATTACTTAATCATTAATATTTATGCAAAAGATGATATGGACACAATATTTAGATTCCTATCATTTTTCTGATCGATTCATATATATTACTTGTCCAATTGCGACTTATAGATTTAAAGTTATATTATATACCATATTATATGATAATAATAACAAAAAATGAATAAAATATTAAAAACTAAATTATTTCATATTTAGATTTAAAGA
This sequence comes from Poa pratensis, assembly GCA_947311845.1. Classification (NCBI taxonomy): domain Eukaryota; kingdom Viridiplantae; phylum Streptophyta; class Magnoliopsida; order Poales; family Poaceae; genus Poa; species Poa pratensis. Next base: position 24,053,373 of record CAMZMU010000082.1, read on the forward strand.
TATATTATTTGTCCAATTGCGATTTACAGATTCCTCACATTTTTCTGATAATAATGGATATATTATTTGTCCAATTGCGATTTACAGATTTAAAGATATTAATTATGCCATATTATATGAATAAATGGCAATAAATGAATAAAATAGTTTTATTACTAATTTTATTTTCATTGGAATTCAATATTATTATTACTTATTCATTATTGTTTACTTAAATAATTGTTTTTGGTTTCAAAAAATACAGACATGTGACACAATGATATAAGAGTTAATAGGATTGATATGGTAGTATTGACAACAAGGTACAATCAGATTCGTGGACTAGAATTTGACTAAATTTTAATTGTAATTAGTGTTAAAAATGGTCCAAGTGAGAGAGTAACGAGTCAAACAATTAGAAAAAAGAAATTAGAGGCGCTAGGATTACGAGAGCATTGTTTAGTTAGAGGCGCCTCTAATTAGAGCCCGGATGGAAAACAAATGTTGGAAAAAAATTGAAACAAATGTTGGAATTTTTTTTTTCGGAAAATAATCTTTAGTCCCTGATGGCATTACGGATGGTATTACCAGCCGGGACTAAAGGTTCTCCAGCCCAATCCCTATATCGCGGCCACGTGGAAGGCCTTTAGTCGCGGCTGGTAACAGGCCCGGGACTAAAGGTTGGGCCTTTAGTCCCGCTTGGCCTGTCCCGCTTGGCTAACCGGGACTAAAGGCCCTCACGGGCCGGGACAGAAGGACATGTGTCCACTAGTGGGAGTGGAGGCATGGGCAAACGGTGGTCTCACGCCCTCCACCTAGGCTCGTAATGCTGAAGCTATTGTGTCGCCTCTCGTCTGGTTTGCAGTCAACGGAAGCAGTCTCCCGTGGGACCCACATGCCATCTCTCTCATACTTTCCCCATCTATTTCACTTTCCCATCTTCCTCGTTCATATGGGATTCAGGAAGAACAGGGACGATCATAGCTGTTCAAATTTCTCATTTATTTTAATCGAAAAAATCTCTCATCCACGCATCAAGAATTCAAGATGCTCAAATTGACAAAAATCAGTTCAGCTGCTTCTTCCGCTCGTCATCCCGAGATCGCGGCGCTCACCATAGTCGCAGCAGCGAGCTCACGCTCGGCCAAATTTCGGCGGCCACGACCTCGAGCTACCACAGACCCACAGCCGCCCATGGCCATATTTTTCGAGCTCGCGGCGCTTGCCATGGCCGCAACAAATAGCTCCCTGGCAGGATTTTGGCCGCCATGCTTGTGACCCTGAGCTACCGCCTCCGCCGCGGGCCATGTCACAAATTTTCGAGCTCGTGACTTCGTCATAGCTGCGACCGGACCTTCCGCTGCCCTCCATGGCCGCGTCTCCGACCTCGCGCTGTCCTCGAGCTCTCTCTGTCATCGAGCTGGCGTCCAGCCGCAGGGAAGACGTCGATCTTAGTTCGCGTGGTGGCACAAGGTGCATCGGGGATGGGTTCACGCGGCGAACTCGCGCAGCGGCGGGCGGACGGGCACGAAGGAGGGTTGCGGCGGCGGCAGATTCGCACGGTGGAGGGTTGCGGCGACGACAGACAGGCGGCGGCAGATTCCCACGGTGGAGGGTTGCGGCGACGATAGACAGGAGGATATATTTTAGCGGTGGCAATTCGTGTAATTATCATGAAAACGAAAATGTGTGTTGAGTTGTCAACATGGCATTAGCAGTATTATGTGATTTGGTGGGAGGGTAAAACAGACAAAAGTGGATTTGTGTTGAGTTGTCAAACATTTGAGCGATCTGAACCGTTGGCCAAATATTGAAGGGCTCAGATTCAATGTATCAACACAAGTTTGCTCTTTTAAATTTTTTTTTTTGAGGGTAAAGTTTGCTCTTTTAATAGTAGTATAGATAGAAAAGACACAGGGTTTAGACTTTAGCATTGGGCAGCGGGGTCCTCTGTACTGTACGACAGTCTGCTCTTCCTGGGCCGCACGAGTCTTCCTGGACTCAAGGTTAGAGGCCTGAAGTGGACTACGTGACTACGTCTCCATTCCATATTTTTTTCTCCAATGGCCAGAGGTGTTTGGCTCTAGACGACGAGCAGATGGTGGAGCATATGACTGAGACTAATGAACCGGAAAACACTTTTGCCTCCCATTTCGAGTGCTCCCTCTACTTAATTTTTTTTTAAAAAAAAATCATATTTGTAAGTTTTAGAAAGCTGAAAAAATCCTACATCTCGTCAATGATTATCTCATAAACGTGCAAAATCTCCATTTGAAATAATATAGATTCTGGCTACACAAAAATGAAAAATATTATGTATTTTGGAGATTTGAAAGTGTACATTTCAATCCACACATTTTTCAATCCACACATTTTTCATTTTTGTGTATATCCGAATAGAAAGTATTTCAAACTGAGATTTTTTTTTTCCGAAACTTAGACACTCTATTGATTAAGCCGAAAAAGAGTTGGACAGTTTATAAGGAAAACCGGCCAAAAACCGTACAACACAATGCACCACTCGCCGGCCAAACCCGGCGAAAACCAACACAACCGCTGAGCGGCACCAAAAAAGAAAACCCCACACGCCTCTCGAGAGAGGGCCTCGCCGAGACTGCATGAAGGCGTCATCGTCATCACATCTCCCCTGGGGGCCACGCCGCCAACCCGAAACTCTGAGCATGCGACTCCGACTTCACCGCAGGCAGCCGCCGAGCCAACCCGCACTGTCGTGGCCGTGCGAGGCCATATGAAGATGCGTGCCACTCAGCCCCTGCGACAAGACAGCGCAGCTCCGAGTCCGAAGAAGAGCTAAGAGAGAACCAGGCAGGCTGGCGCCGTGGAAACTCGCCGAAAGGAACATCTGCCGCCAGTCATCGTACACCACCGGGAAACCACAGCAACTTCGACTTCTCAGCAACAAAACACGCAGAGGCAACCCCAAGGACACGCCGGAGAAGAGCCGACTACCGCAGCCACAGCCACATCTCGACATCGCTCATCATCATCACCGTCGCCACAGAAGCCTCAACGCGAACACCTCGGAGCAACCTTGTCGCCCACACAACACAAGGTGGAGCACCCTCGATGTTGCAGAAACTCTCGGAGCCGCCGCCCTGACATACACCTCTCCATCACGCCCCGCGCAATCCACCTGCACCACCTTCCGGGGCCGCCGCCCCGACATGCCACCGCTCGCACCCGAGCTGCAACGCCGCACGACCTAGCTGCCCGCAGTCCAAACTGCACAGAGCAACCACCCGCAGACCACGGCCGCCACACCACATCCGAGGCCGCCGCCTCGACATACTGCCAGACCACCCCCACTAGGGTGCGTTGACCGAGCCGACAACCCCGCTGCCCTCGCAGCTCGAGATTGTCGCCCACGCCATGCGGGCCGACAACACTACCCCATAGAGCCGCCGCTGCATCGCTTCCCGAGGCCGCCGCCTCGGCGCACAACAACCATCTGGGGCCGCCGCCCCGGCTTTCTCCACGCCTGTCGGCAGCACAGCCAAGCAAGAGAACACAAGCCTTCACCATCCGACGAAGGTCTGGGCCTCCAAAGACGATGCCCCCAAGGGGGGAGCGATGAAAACGCCACCATCGCCCGCTCCGACCAAGTCGGAGCTAGGGCTTTCACCCGGAGGACCCAGTCGCGAGGTAGAGCCGGAGTTCCTCGGCGACGCCTCCAAGGAGGAGAGCGGCGTCGAAAGACGTCGTCGTCGGCGACGACCAAGGCCATCGCGAGGATTTCACCTGGAACTCCACCACCCCGCCACCCCAGCAACACCAGACCGCACGGAGCCGGTCGGCAGTCGAAGGGAAGAGCAAGTATCAGCCACCTGCCGACCAGCCGCCACCCACCTCCTCACCGCAGCCAACCTCCACAGCAGCACCACCCGCTGCCCCGCCCCCGCCGCACCTCCGACGCCCCTCAACCGCCCGCTTGCCGGACACCTCCCAGGTCCGGAGCCGCCGCCCCGGCACCCCGACGACCGCTGCCACGAGCTGCACGACGGCCGCCGCAGTGAAGCCCAAGGCCGGCCCGCTCGGGCCCAGAAGCAGCCCGAGCTCCCCAGCGCCGCGCCGACCAGCCCCACCTCCCCCACGCGCCCCGCTGCTCCTCCGTGGCCAAGGCCACCGCGCCCCTCCTGCCGGCCTAAGCCGCGCCTGGCGCCGCCCCGCCGGCGAGCCGCAACGTCGGTGGAAACTGCAGCTATGCAGCCTCCCAGACCCACGCCAAACCGCCCCCCTTTGGAGAACGGCAGGCCCGCTGCCGCCGCCGGCGGCGAGAAACAGCGAGGGAGGAGGGTTTGGCGGCAGAGATCGGGGCGCTCCGGTGCCGCCGCGGGGGGGGGGGGGGACACGGGAGCGAGTCTTGGTGGGTTTTTTTTTCTCCTATAACTGAGATTTTACACGTCAGTGGGATTTATCATTAAAAACATGCAGATTTTTTCCAGATTTTTATGAAACTTAGAAATAGATTTTAATAGTTTTTAATTAGAGGGAGCACGGGAGTCCGAGAGCAAGAAATGTCTACTCCTAATGAATCCAATGCTAAAAAAAATGGATTTTCGCAATGATGGATACTCTCTCGCATGAAGATTTCATCAAAATCCTAGTAACTCTTCATGTAAAAAAAATCCTAGTAACTCTTTGGGCTATTTGGACGGCGAGGAGGAAGGTGCATGAAAGAGAGTTTTAAATCACTCTGACAACGCATCATTTTATCAGAAACTTCTTGGACGATTTGGCTCGCATACCTAGGCCAAACCACCAAGCAAGGCGACCTACTGTGCCGCCTGTCAATCGCAAGTGGATACCACCCTGGGGGATCATGTGAAAGCTAACGTAGATGGTGCAGAATCATTTGAGCTGGGGAGAGGAGTTGTAGCTGCAGTATTCAGAAACAAAAGATGAAATAGGCCGAAACCCCGCTATATTAATATAGCAAACAACCCATACAACCAACAACAACGGCCGGGGTGGCAGCCAACAAACACCCAAAAAAAGAAGAAAAAGAAAAAAAAGGAGACATAGGCGGATTGACTAAACGACTATGACCCACAACCGCCACGCCCTCCGAAGAACCACCACGCTCCTAGCATCGGATCATTGAGTACCAAGCAGCACCTTCAAGAAGGGAAGCTACGCTGCTGCCCGGACCAGCACCTGGTCCTAGGATTTCCCCTGGTACACAAAGGAAGCGAACAAGGGTAGCCACGACGCCCTTCAAGAAGGAAAGATGTCACCCGGAAGTGGCACCGCGTCGGTGTCGGCGAACCGACAAGGATTTCTCCCGAAAACCCTATCCTCAACCTCGGGCGATCCATAGCACAGGAGCCCCACAAGGACGAGCCTCGACTCCACCAGACAAGCCACCCACCAACATGCGCCAAACGGTCACGAAGCCACCATCGTCGTCGCACCGAAGCTATCGTCACGAGGTCTGCAAGACGGAGGTGAGGAGAAGCGTGAACCGGGGTCAGCAGTACCACGGCCGCGCGGGAGGGAACTACCTCCACCGTCGAAGACGGTAGTCGACCGGACGCGGCAGCAAGCACACCAGTCCCCGTCAGATCCGGCCAGGCCGAGCAGGCCTGTAAAGCCCCCACGGGGCACACCAGTTCTAATAGGGTCCGGCCGGTCCCAAAACGGGCCCGTGAAGCTCGCCGCCACGCTGCAATAGGCCGGCCGCGTCGCCGCTAACCCCTGCACTCTCTTCCTCTCCTCCAGCTGCAGAGTGCCCAACAAGACCAGCCGGCCCGCCCCGACCCAGATGGGGCCTGGCGGGCCCAGATCTGGGCCGCAGGGCCCAGTCCTGCGCCGCCCCGTCGACCACCGTCGCCAGCCGCCCTGCACCACCCCGCACAGGCCTGCAAGCTCCGCCGCCGTCACGCCAGCCCCCGGCCGGAGCCGGACCACCGCCGCCCGAGAAGCACCGCCGCCAGGCCGGGGATCCCCGCCTCCACCAACACCCGGCGCGGGGAGAGACGAACCGCCGCCGCCGGCGCCCCCGGGCAACGCCCCGGAAGCCTCTGCCGGCGGCGGCAACGAGGGTGAGAGGTGAGGGAGGGGACGAGGCGGTGGAGAGCTGAGGGCGCGCCGCCGCCACGGGGGGTGACAGACGCGCGAGAGGGGAGAGGTGAGGGGAGGGGCGGCGCGCGTGCCGGCGGCGGCCGAAACCCTAGAGGAGTCGCGAGGAGAGTCGCGAGGGGAGGAGGAAAGGAGAGCCCTCAGAAACAAATGAGGGGCACTAGCACTATTTAGGCTCATCTGTGGTTGTATTCCCAAGTGTATCTAACCCACGAGTTCTTCCATGAGTTACCCACGAGTTTTTCGTTGCGGCTACATTACAAATGTAGATAAGGGTATTGTCGACTCATATATGCGATACGTTCCCGACACTCTACCTATAAGCCATCTAGAGGTGTCAGAATGGTGAAAGTGAAACCTCAAAGATCATCTAGAAGCATCCTATGATACCTCCTCCAAAAGGCAAGCCACAAGTTCAAACTATCGACTTTAAAGTACTCCCCGTAAGCACGCGTGGCTCTTAATCGTGTCATAGGACAACTCATGATTAGATGGAAGGCGCCACAAGTATGACGACCTAGATGAAGGGGACCCAGTGCTATCCGACGGACGAGGCAATCCAAGGCCCAGAGAAGCGCTGCCGCCATCGTGGACAACATCCTCGAATTCTCGAGACAAAAAGATCTAGGATCTTAAATCCTAGTTTGTCCATCATAACCTTGTCGAGATCACCGTCTCAATCTCAGAGAGTCCTCTACAAATTGTAAGGTTGCACATCATATCATACAAGAGCAAGGTGGGAGTAAGTTGTTACCCATCATCAAGGGGTCCGAACCTGGCAAATATCTTTGCACTGCGACGGTCCGAACATCCCTACAATTGCAAATTTCACGCTCTCTCACGAGTAGGCTGGCGAGGCTGTGACAACCCTGATATTTTTATCCCTTGACAATAACCTTAGGTCAATGGCTTGAAAAACTTTGCTTCACAATAACCTTAGGTCACTCACTTAAAAAACTTTGCTGCTATCTACAAACGCTAGCTTGCACTTAGGGCTTAATGGATTATCTAGAAGGTGAATTTGTAGATATCACCTACGGATCTCATACCGCGCACCACCTCTATCTCAGCTCCAAAACCTTCCACCAACATCAACCGCACCACTGCCCCACCATAGGGCCGGTGCCAGTGCCACATCTCCGGCATGTCGCCATTCTTCCTCCTTTGTAATTAATCACCTTCAACATATGGGTGGAAACAGATGCACATTGTATAGAGCCCTTCCCACATCCATTTTCATATTTCTAAAACAAATACATACACAAATAGATATTGTCAAATACGAATTCGGATTCGAGGCAGATGTTACTCCAATATTGATGTGGATCAAAAGTTTTCTCAATTTGGAACGGAAATGAATACAACAAATAATAGACACGTGTCATATAATGAGTCAATTATAGAACGGTACAAATATATACCTACCATATCACCGACTCTCTCTCTTTTCTCACATACACAAAAGAGGAAAGATGAAGCCAACAAGATCACCACAATATGCTACCATACCCGACATGCCAGACTGATGAACATATAGTTGGAACAAAACAAATCCAAAGTTACAGTCGAGAGCACTACTAAAAACTGGAGTAGTATGTACAAACATAGGCAGCACTACGGCACGTCACTACCGCTCCACACTCAAGCATGCCATGGCACTCTGCAGTCCAGAGCCCCATTTCCATTCCGACAATCTCCGTGCCGTCAAGGCGGCAACAATGTACTTCTTTCCTCACTAGCTCGTTATTCTGTAGAGCGATTCATGCACTTAGCGAAATAAGCAATATTTCGAGCTCGGATCGACACTGCATATTCAGAATGAGTGAATAGAAATTACATGAGTGGAAGGTGAAGAGTGTGAGTTGACCCCACATCTCCTATGCTTTCATGCTTGACTTCGTCCATGCCGGCACCATGCGACAAGAGCAACCTCCTCTGCAACAGTTCGGGAATATAAATGCTCAGTCGGATTCCATGGAACACGAGGTGCGTCGCAACAGTGGTACACAAAATAGCTAGACAGCAGTACCGTCAGTTACTTCTTTTACAATATATCGAGACAGCTACATTTGTCTGACAGGATAAATGCTAAAAGAAAACGAGATGGAAGAAAAAGATACGAGTACTTACATGTGCCTCAAAGTCTGGGCTAGACATGTTCACTGACAGATTTTTCATCAGTAATAGTGCCTGGAGATGAGGTCACACAGAGATCACTATAACTATTAGTATCAAATATAATAGTTAGCTAGCAAAAGGAAAATCGCTAACAATATGTATCAACTGTCAACACAATCAACAAAGTTAGCATCCGAAAATGTTGTGCCGAAAGTGAAACAAAAAATGACATGTTTGGGACAAGCCCATAAAAGCCAAAGCTATTAATCATAATATCATTTATAATAATTGCAACAACAAAATATCCCACAGAGTAAGAAGCCAAAGATATTAATCATAATATCATTTATAATAACTGCAACAACTAAACATCCCACAGAGTAAGGAGCAATGAGCAAGAATGAATTAACATCACCCCACAGATTCCACCTGTCTGAAATAGCTTCCTAGGTTTTCATGTTCACACTGACACTTGTGAGACTCTAAACATGAAAACAAAATGGCCTGGCATTCATGCTTGCAGAAAGTAATAATAGTTTATACCAGGACAGACGAATCAACTCTAAAGGGGAGATTAGCAAATGACATACTGTTTCAGCATCAATAGGATCCATCTCTCTCAACCTCTGCAAATGTCCACTAGACTCTGGATCAAATATGTTTCCAAGAAAGTTGTATACTTGAGCAAAGTCTGGCATGGCTGCAAGGTCACCAGAATAAATACATGTCAGAATTGACGGATGAACCAAATAGGAAAATACAGTGATTAATATCAAGGCCATCAAAGGGTGATATGAAATAACAACAACCATTCCATTTTAATAATTTAACAAGGTAATAACATGACTTATCGTCCAGACATAAAGAGCATTATGGTATCTTTCAGAATCTGAAGGACAGAATGAAGGTAAACCAAATGCAGAAGGTACTAACGGACGGCTGTGTGCATCGATTGATGCAGTGGCCGGGACTATGCTCCCCGTTTCGAAAAAAAGGCACTAACGGAATTAAGCAGCTAAAATCACACTGAAATCGCGAGATATAAAGCCCATTCAAGAGCAACTAGAGTTAACTAGCAAAAATAGAAAGTAGAGTTAGCAAAGAAGATCCATATGATTGCCTTTTACCCAAAACAGGATTGAACTGACTAGAGCTTGTTAGTCATGGACATTACATGTCTCGTAAAGGCCACCTAAGAGCAGATCAACTTGAGGAGGCGAGGAGCTATAATTTTGAGGGTTTAAGACTTAAGCTAACAGGCTTTCAGTTTTACCAATGACATTCTGATTTGTATCCTCAGAGATCTTTGCACCAAATCAAATATTTATCCCTCGTGTTAGATTTCTTAAAATTTTATATGAAAATTTGAAGATAATGCCGCTTTTCATTCCAAAGACAATAGACACTTAAGTCTGTATGTGATATGGGAGGATCCTACAGTCCTATCAAAGTATCAAGTGTCCAGCATTTAAGTACCCTGATGCTGTGAGCAAGTTTGACAGCATGAGCAAATGCCACTGCATCTATAGTTGGCATGAATCAGTAGTGCAACAGACACATTTATGAGGTTACCAAAACAGCGACATAAAAAGGACAACTGCAAAAAATGCTGAAAACAACACGACAGAGTCAGTAAGTCATGAAGAAATCACTTGAGCTAATTCCATCCACTTTTTATTTTCCGATTTCAAATGTAGCCAACAAAATCTGTAAATAAGAAAATATGAGGCTATGAGTTAATTATGGAAAGTTTAACTACAATTCATCCATTTTGGAAGTATTAGTTAAATTAGGTTGCCTTGCATGGGTCATCAAATTAGAATGTGCCTGACTGGACAGCAATTTAACAAGCGGAACATAATTTGCACACATCATTCATTCCCATAACATCTAAGATAACTAAATGAATCTCAGCATTGCCGCAAGAGTTGCCACCATAGGGTTGTTAACTGTATGACCGTATGCTGTACAAACAGAAGCTCACCACGCAGTGCTGGAAGTACAATTTCTTGCTCAATCGCGTCAGAAGTTGGCCAAATTCCAGATTGGCTCTGTATGCTACTAGAGCAATTATTTGCCACACCTGAATCTGTTCATCCTAAAAAGTTAGTAGCGCCCTTCCAAAATTTGAGCATATATGGAATTTACAGTAATTAACAGAATTGTAAACCTTGTGGATGTCTTGGGCTAAAACATTGTGTAATAACATTGTCGCAGGAAGGAAATGCATCGTTTGCACTTGAGTTTGTAGCAACAACAGATGCATCCGTAGGAACACATCGTTGCTCAATAATATGAGAAGCTTGTTGTGGTAAGAGAGCTATCGTGGCTGCAGGCTCCAAAATATCTAGTTAGAACTAATTTTTCATTACAAAAAATGTTCATGCTAGTCAGATGCAGGATGAAAATACTTGCCCTTTTTTGAGGCTTTATGTGGGTACGGATGTGCCGCCTTCCTCTTTGGCCTAGGCGGGGGCAGATGTTCACCTGTTCCATTCTTTTGAACCTTCAAAAAGTGCTTCTGTGCATGGCTCCTGATCTGTTAAAACAACTGTTTTCTTAGATCATCATTTAGTTTGTCAGATGCAAACAATCAACAAAGGAGCAAGTCCATCAAGTTATTGGAACATGTTTTTCAGACGATTCCAAATAAACATATTTGTTTCAGATGGTAACCAACTAAACAGCCAAGTGAAGCAAAAGTCGAGGGCAGGACAGAGCATACATATATACCTGTATTACTGTCTTGGAGCCAACAAATGCTTCAATCTTTCTCCAGTCACGATCGAACCTGTCATCGAAAAAAATGAAGAAATATAACTAATGAAGATAGACTATAGATACATTTCAGTTCAGGCACGAGCTGCTCGAGGAGCATCCTTAATGTATTACAGCACTCATTTGCTGCACGTACATACATTATCTGAACTTATTAGATAACATCTACCCGAATCTTAATGTTAACACAAGCCGACAATGGCGATCCAACGTCCACGCCATTCGGCACAACTTCACAAAGTAAGATAATACAAGGCAGTACTGGTCAGATGGTAACTGACAACCAGATGTAAATAATCCATGGTTGCCAGTAACTGATAATTAAAGACGACACTGTGGTATCGTATCGAGCATCGTACCAACAGGATAAGCAGTTAAATAATCCATGGTTGCCAGTAACTGACAATCACTACTTCCGAGTAACACCCTGAACCAGGAGGAGAAAGCAGGCACCCACCTGACAAGTCTACAAACAGAGTTGGCAACTTATGATCGAGACTCCGAACTGGGCAACTAGTCTAGCGAATAGTACGGCGAGAATGGATCCTGCCTGATCTCGCTGATCCAACGGGACGATCGACGCGGATCACATATCAACGGCGGTGTACGCGCGATTCTGATCCCGAAAACAAGCAGACAAGGTGAACCTATAGTTCACACAGAGATCGTGCTTCGATCGGAGCTCCCCCACCTCCAGTCGGAAGGAAGAACTGAAGCCGAGTACTCACATGTCGAGCGCCTCGAGGAACTTGTCGTGCTCCGGGTCGGTCCAGCTCTCGCGCAGCTTGGTGATGGTGTAGGGCTTCCTCACCCGCACCTCCTCCTCGCCCCCTCCGCCGCCCACGCCCGCCACCGTCGAGTCCACCGCTACCATCGCCGACACAGCCGTCACCGCAAACACACAAATCCTCCCTCCGATCTCAGTCTCTCTCTCTGGAGTTGTGGAGGAAGCAGAGCCTGCGTGGTGAAGGAAGCAAGACGAGAGGAGAAGGACGATGACGTGGCGGGGCTCGGCTCCTCCTGTCCACGAGTTCTCCCCGTGCCACTGACACCCAGGGCCCACCGCCAGTGGACTCGAGAGCGAATGCGTGGAACGTGGAGGGGGAAAACGTGAAATCCAAAAATGATTTCTCTCTCCTCTCCTTCTCCTTCTCTCTCACCATCATCATCCCCGTTCGATCTCTCTCTCGACAGACTCTTCTTCGCCAATCGGAGCTGCGAAATCCGACCATCGCCGCCCCACCGAATCCGCCGTGCCCATCCCGCGCCCTTGGACTCGGACTCGCCCAGCCGCCGGCCCCCGTCGATCCCCGTTTGCCGCTCCAGGTACGGTCCGGTCCGGTTCTCCCCGCCCCGAGCTCCCTCAGATTCGCCGACCAGTTCGCGGCCGCGACTTCTGTTCTGATGCGGGTCCTCGCTCGCGATTTCTCGTGGTGCAGGAGGAGGTGCGTGCGCGTGCAGGCCTCTCGGGGTTCTGCCGCTAGCTGGATTTACTCGTCCCGTCCTCGCCGGGCGCTGGAGGGAGCTGCTGGGTTCAGTTGGGTGTGAGATGAGCTAGATTTCAACCTAGGACGATGTTCGTGGTGGCCGCGATTTGAGCCCCGCGCCTCCGCCCTTTAGCTCGTGTACTGCTAGAGATTTTAGCCTAGCCTAGAGGTGTTTGTTGCCGTCAGGGAGGTGCACGCCTGCAGCCGGGATGAGCTCCGAGGCCCCTAAGTGAGTACATCATACCTCATGTTGTCTGTTGCTGGCTTGCTGCTGGTGTGCTAGAGGCTGATTCTGCCTCTGTGGGATGTGAACGCTCGTTTGATTTGCTGTGCGATTGCGTGTGGCGAGCAGGAAGATGAGGGTGGTGTACTCGAGGGACTTCCTCATCTCGATTGGTGAGTCCGAGGGATGCAAGCACCTGCCCCCCGGCGTTGATCTGTCGCTCCTCAAGTACGGTCGTCGCTTTGCCTCCTTTGATCGTGTTAACTGCTTTTTGTTTGTCTGCGGGGTTTGTGTGTTGATAGTGTTTATCTCTGTCTTTTGTGGAACAGTGAGCTGCAGGAGGCGTCGTCGGTTGCATTTGAGAGGACTAACAAGGGTCAGTATGCGACGCCCCTGGGAAGGTCTGACGGGTCAGGGGGCTACTCTTATTCGTCGCGTGGCGGGGGCTCCGGAGGAAGGTGGGATACTCGCTCCACGGGGTCGAGTGACCGGGAAGGGGACTTGCCTGACCGTGAGTTTTTAGCGCAGCAGGGTAAGCACATGTTCTTTTCGGGGCAGTGTTTTGTGTGAGTGCTTACTTTCCTTTTAGTGTTGGGAGTGTGTGAAAGATTGCTGATAAATTGTTTGATATGCCTTTTCTTATATGAGCATTCTGTGTTGGTGAAATGGTATTTGTTGTGTCCTCAGGAGCTTGTAACTTTGCGTCTCTAAAAAGAAATTTGCCACTTTGCACTTGTGTGTGTGTCTATTTAACTAAATAATAGTAAGCAGCTGAAAGTCAATTAATCGCATGGGTCACCCAATTTTATTAATTAGCCATAATGATTTGCTCTCTGTGCATCCTAATTTATGTGCACATTGCCTGTTAGAAAATAATAATTTATGTGCATAATAGACATGTGAGCTGCATTATTTTTTCCTACTGCAGATAGGCGTAATGGAAACCAATACAAACGCAATTGGCAAAATACAGAACATGATGGCCTACTGGGAAGCGGTGGTTTTCCTAGACCGCCAGGATATGCTGGGCAGCTGGCACCAAAGGATCGTGGCAATGTGCCTCAGCCAAACAGGACATCTGAACGCTATCAGCCACCACGCCCTTACAAGGTTTGAGCTTGCATGCATCTTCCATCCTTCTTTATCCTATAGATCCATAACCTATGGAATATTGCTTAGCGAATACGTTACATGCTATGATAGGCTGGACCTCTTACAAGGAAAGATGTTGACTCAATGAACGATGAAACATTTGGGTCTTTAGAATGCTCAACTGATGATAGAGCAGAAGAAGAAAAGAAACGACGGGGTCAGTGTCTCTTACTGCTGCATATAATAGATATGGTGTTTCCGCTGTAGTCACCTGCAATGTCTGACACTGCCCTTCTGTGCAGCATCTTTTGAATTGATGAGGAAAGAGCAACACAAATCCCTGCAAGAAAAGAAGAGTGGTCCTGATATAATGTCGCTGTTACAGAATTCTACTGAAAACTTAGGTCCTACAACCAATAGTGGGAAGCCAGATGGATATGTAGTGTCCTCAGTTTATCAAGAAGATACCACTAAAACACCTTCAATTCTACCAGCTCCAGCGGCAAGGCCACTTGTCCCACCTGGTTTCTCGAATGCATTTGTGGAGAAGAAGGTCCAGTCCCAGTCGTCCAACTTTGCACTTGAACCAAAGGTGCACATCTTGACATTGTTTCAGTAATATAAGTAGATGCCAGCAAATGCATGCAGTTTCTATGTAAGTATCAACACTGTACCATATAGTTGCTAACAGGTTTTGTTAGGAAAAAATAGTTTATTGTACCATCGGTCCATCGCATATTCATCTTCTCGCTGATCAAAATTTGTTGGTCTAAAATCAGTTACAGAATTTCTATGTATTATCTTAAATTGATCATGGTGCAGTGAAGTATGGAATGAATTGCTGCTGACAGTTTTAACTCGTCTCTAATGGATTTCATCTTTTGAAAATCTGTTGTTGACATGAGTGCAACGTAAAATGAAATTGAGTGTGTGACACCAGTCCAAAAACAGTTTCTTTCCAATTTATGATACTCATGTACTGATGACATATTGTTCCAAGTTTCACCATCACTAATTGATGTGTTCATCAGGAATTCAGGATAAAAGGATAAGGAATAACACTCTTTGTATTGTAGTGGCCATCTCTGTAGCAAACCATGATAGGACAATACCATACGCCAATGTCATACTGTTCATTAATTGTGTTTTCACTTTGTAGGCTCACGTTGCTGCTAGAGAGGATAAGATGCCAAGTATTACACAATTCGATGGCCCATTAGAGAGAAACCAGTCAGCAACAGAGACCACCGCAAGCAACAGAAATGAAAGGGCATTTCTGACATTGGTGTACATCGAAAGTACACTCTTCCATCTGGAGGCATTAGCTCTTCAGCTGAATTTGCTTCTAAAATTCCAAAAGGGACTGAAGATTGGGAAGCTGATGGAATAGACAAGTACTCCATTGAGAAACAAAGCATGTCAAAAAATAGCGGTTCAGTTAGGAATGACAATTCGATCTCAATCTTGGAAGAGTTCTTTGGCAACACATTGTCCAAAAGTGGTGGCAATCTACCGACATACATTGAGGTATGACAACGAATCCTTGTTTTCCTGTGCTCACTCTTTACTTTTCTACATCTGCAGATGCCTCATGTGGATCTTTGTTATCTCTGTATATAAGCATCAGATACTCTCATATTATTATATTAAGGACCATTTTGTATGCTTATGACCTGCGGCATGAACCAACATCATCCTCTGAATATAACTGTGATGTTGATTAAACGTGTACCTCTGCAATCTATATTTGATTTTATGACCGTATTATGCTGTTCGTTTGTCATAAAATGCCAATGGGTCTAGCTAAAAATGATATCTTTTCCTGTGCCAATTCAAAAAAAAGTGAGGATGGCTGTTGAGAATTTTTTGTTGTTAAATTATGTAAGTCATCTACATGTAGTGTTGCATGTTGATAGCCATGGTATTTATAAACTTTCTAGACCTTTTACTTTAGATGGCATTGTACCCACATCTTAACCTGTTATGCACTTATGCTTAAAAGTAGCATTCGTGGTCACAGTGCAGAAGTGAAAATGTTTCTGGTTCTTGCCATGTTGCATTGTTGCTGCAAGTTGCTCCAGAAAGACAGAAGTTACAACTTTGTTGGGCATTCAATATCTATTAATCGCCGTTTGTTTATTCTGGCTTTGCCGCCTTTTGCAGAGTCAGCAGCTGAATACAGATGCCGATATGATGGTCTCGTCTGTACCAGAATCATCCAAATTTGCTCGCTGGTTTCGCGATGAAGGTATCCTATTTCAGAATTTGTGCCATGTTCTATGTATCATTTCTATGTTATATGTCAGTTCTAGGATCTAGAGTCGTCATGCCGGGGAAATTTTATAACAGAAATAAATTCTGTGGACATACCCATCTTTCCAGTAGCAAAATGCATGTGAGGTTAAAAGGCATGTTTACACTTGTCCTTTATTCTAGATTGTTCACTTGATTATCTATTATTGATGGCTTTGTTTTTATATGCCCTGTAGATTCAAAACCTTCAGAGGACTTATCATCAAAGAGCCTGCTCTCCATGATTGTCAAAAATGAAACTCCAGGGCCACAAAGCATAGCTCCTGGTCCATCTTTCTCTGATGGCGCTATTCAGAATATATCATCAAAATTACCTAGTGATAAATTCGATGCTTCATCAAAGCTCCTATCATTTACATCTCCTGCACCTGCTGGCGGTATCAGGGAACAGCACAGCCATGCTGGTATCCCAGAGCCAGCTCCAGTCATGATGACATGTGAGGATCTTGAGCAGGCAATGCTGGCACAGGTTGCTAGCAATAGCAGTTCTACTCAGAAGAATGCTGTACAGAGGCATCGGGCTGTTTTGGAGGAGCCAACCGCCAAACAGAAAGTAGCTGTAGACAGTCATGCATCACATCATCTTCTTTCATTACTACAGAAGGGAACAGATAACAAGGGATCATCTCCGTTCGGTTTCCACATAGGATCAGCTGATGAACCACAGAGTTCTAATGTCATGACCAATGGCGGGATATCTGGAACTGTTCCAATTAACAAAACTGAAACCGATCCTGCTTCAGGGAAGAACGTGACATTGGAAGCATTATTCGGGGCTGCATTTATGAGTGAGCTCCATTCCAAGGATGCACCAGTTTCTATCCGGGGATCTACATCTAGTCATGAAGGATATTACCCTGGTGAAGATGGAGTTGCCCTTAGAGAACCAGGAACCGGAATAGATTACAGGAATTCATCATTCACTGGTCCAAGTCAGGGTACTAGTTTTGACAAGAAAGGCTTGGAACTTCATCTGCCTGAAGAAGATAGTTTGTTTACAATGAATGACTCTTTCAGTGCTCAAAAGCCTGATATGTTGCCGTCACTGAGATCCAGTAGGGTTGAGGTGCAGTTGCCGGAGAGGGCAGTCGATGATCTGAACTATAAGCTCCAAAGCCTTGTATCTGGTGATGTAGAAGTACTTGGTCCTGATTCTCTGGGGTCCCACTCCCGCGAACAGCGTTTCCACGCTGAGTCTCAGAATCTGTATCACCTTCTACAGGGTAGGCCACCTGCACTGGCTCCTCATCCTATGCTGGATCACGTTGGTAATAGGAGTCAGCAAGCGCCATTTGACATGCCACAAGCAATGCGACATGATCCCCGCCGTTCTTTCCCAGCTAATATGAATCCTGTGCAACATACTCTAAATGCTGCAGGGGTCCCTCATGTAGACCCTGCTGCACATCATCCTATGCTTCATCGCATGCCTGGGAGTTTTCCAGCAGAAGGCTTGCCGAGAGGTGGTCTGCCATCCCAACCCGTGCATCAGGTGTCTGGTTATAGACCTGAGATGAACAATGTAAATAATTTCCATATGCACCCTCGCCAGCCCAGCTATGGAGACTTTGGATTGATGCCCCAAGGTGAGAGCCTGTGCAAAGTCATTTTGTACTTTGTGTTTAATTGCAATTTAACCTGTCACTGTTTGGTTCATTGCAAAGTTTTGATGGGCAGAGAAGCTGGCCTGCTATGGGTGACTAGACTAGAATTTTGATCAAAATTGTTTACTTCCAACATCTGATACTCCATTCTAAATTAGTTGAAGTTATAGCTTTGTCCTAAGACAATTTTTTTATATATTTAACCAAGTCTGTAGGAAAAATATATCAACATCTACAACACCAAATTAGTTTAACTTTAATTAGATTCACCAAAAAAAATCCGATATATTTGATGTTAAAGATATTAGCATATTTTCTATAGATTTGGTCAAACTTAGAGAAGTTTGACTTGGGACAAAGCTATTACCTTCAGTTAATTTGGAATAGAGGAAGTATCAGTTTGACTTGGGACAAAGCTATTACCTTCAGTTAATTTGGAATAGAGGAAGTATCTCTTACTCCCTCCGTTCACAAAAGGATGTCTCAATCTTTTCTAGATTTGTATGTATCTACATACAAATCTAGAAAAGATTGAGACATCCTTTTGTGAACGGAGGGAGTACTACATTGCACAAAATTCACTCATTCAAGTCGCGCCTGAAATATTACCAATCTGAATTTTGATGGCACACATGCTGGTCGATTGAAGTGGAATTCTGCGTCATTTTGGTGGTGGATACTTAGTGTTTCTCCCTGATTACAGGAAAATGGTTTCCTAATTTTCCATTTTGACATTATAAGGCATGTGATAAAATAGCTCAAATTTCTCCGAGATTTTATTCATGACCCACTCCAATTCTGAGTACATCTGTGAGTCACTCACTGTCATATTTTTCTAACATTATGTAGGTCCATCGGGTCCAGCGGTGCGAGGCAATCACCCAGAGGCCTTTGAGAGGATGATGCAGATGGAGCTTGCAGCCAGATCCAAACAGATGCATCCAGCCATGGCCGGCCCTGTACCTGGTGGTGGTGGCATGTACGGGCCTGATCTGGACATGAACTTGAGATACAGATGATGAAAGAAGAATGACTGTTGCCTTGTGGCCATACCCGTTACCCAAACCACCATGTTCTGTGTTCATGAACTTGTGTTCGCGTTTGCGTCGCCCCGCCAGAGTCGCGTGGTTGCTACAAGATAGCTTGCTGGGGAGAGTTTCACCGGTGCTGGTGTACCATGTATGTAGTACTGTCTGTCTGAAATGGTTGAATGGGTTGATGATGATCCGGAGTGAAAGGAGGGACGGAGGATATATTGGGTGCTGTCATTGTAGCAGCCACATTTGTACTTTGTGTCTGTGTCTGACTATTTGTTTTCCAGTTTTGTATAAACACTATCTTGCTAAAAAAATAGAACCAGATTAACATATTTGCATTTTCCTCCCTGCCCCAGTTCCTCATACTGCACTTCTGATGTTTTAGCTGGTTGCGATAAAATGCTCGCTTGTATTAACCATTCACATAAGCTGGAGTCAAATTCTGTGTCACACAGTACACTGCAATTCACTTCTGACAATATAAAATCGTCTTGCACAACCTTTTCTGCTCAACAAATAAAATATATGAGTAGTTTTTTCCCTTGTTCTGTGAAGAAAAAATAGACAGTTTCTGCTAGTCTGAATATCTGGGGTAATGAGATCACTGTTCACTAGTGGCGCTGTAGTATTGGTTTCAGCCATGGTCACGGCCGCCACCACCTCCTGAGAGAGATCTTCTCAAAACCCTAGCCCTAGCCGCACCAATGGCGTTCGCGCCGCGGCTCGTCCTGCCGCCGAGGCCCCCCGCGCCGCCGTCGGCCTCTGTCCGCCCCAACGGTGGCCGCACGGCGCCGGAGCTGTCGGGCCCGACCCCGCGGGTGGTGGTGGTGACCTCGGGCAAGGGCGGCGTGGGGAAGACCACCACCACGGCCAACCTCGCCGCCTCCCTCGCGCGGCTCAACTTCCCCGTCGTGGCGATCGACGCCGATGCCGGGCTGCGGAACCTCGACCTGCTGCTGGGCCTCGAGAACCGCGTCCACCTCACCGCCGCCGACGTGCTCGCCGGGGACTGCCGCCTCGACCAGGCCCTCATCCGACACCGCACCCTCCAGGGCCTCCACCTGCTCTGCCTCTCCAAGCCCCGCTCCAAGCTGCCCCTCGCCTTCGGCTCCAAGACCCTCACCTGGGTCGCCGACGCCCTACGGCGATCCGCCAACCCGCCCGCATTCATCCTCATCGACTGCCCCGCAGGTCAGGCATAACCGCATTCCGCCGCCAACGAATCCAAATTGCAATTGGCTCATCTCAAAATGCTTCAACCATGATAGGATTACTCTCGTGTGGATTGAACAGCGGTGCTTTGACTTGCTATCGTGTAATAGGCTAATAGCGGACTAGAGAAATATAGGTGAAAGGAACCACCTAGAATTTGCTTGAGGAATGCAACCGGTCATTGGGGTGCTGATGCTGTTATTGATTTTCATACCTCCCTAGATTATACAGATTTTAGAACTAGGATGTACTCTTATTGTTCTCGAGATTGCCGAGGCCAATGGCGGCAATTGCCACGTCAATTGGCGCCGCGTCTGCCGCCCAATCTCCCTGGGCGGCCTCGGCGTGCATGACTTGGAGCGCGCCGGCCTGGCACTGCGCACACGATGGCTATGGCTCTCGCGTACGGACCCGAACAGAGCATGGAGCAACCTCGACCTGCAGTTCTCCACTGCTGAGCGGCAGCTCTTCTTCGCCTCGACCACGATGCTGCTGGGAAACGGCAACACGGCTTGCTTCTGGGAAGACCGGTGGATCCACGGGCAATCTGTCCGGGAGATCGCACCCCTGCTGTACAATTGCGTGCCCAAGCGACGCAGGAAGCGGCTGACTGTCGCCGACGGCCTACTCGATCATCGCTGGGCCCAAGACATCCAGGGGTCCTTGGCCTGCATGAAATTGGCCAATATTTGCAGCTCTGGCACATATTTGCCGGGATCACGCTGCTCGACACGCCTGACCAGCTGCTTTGGAGATGGACCACGACGGGCAAATACTCAGCACAATCGTGCTACCTCGCCACCTTCCAAGGATCGGTAGCCTCCGCCTCCTGGAAGCTCACATGGAAAACCTGGGCCCCTCCACGGGTTAAGTTCTTCCATTGGCTCGCGGACCTAGACCGCTGCTGGACGGCCGACCGCCTTGCCCGTCGAGGTCTTCAACACCACGCCGTCTGCCTGCTGTGCGACCAAGAACCTGAGATGATACACCATCTCCTCTTCGGTTGCCCCTTCTCGAGACAGACATGGCACGACATCTTTGCCTGGCTACGCATTCCCTGTGCCACGCCTGATGACAACACCACGTCGTTGGACTCATGGTGGGAGGCAGCGAGGCAGGGCACCCCCATGGCAATGCGCAAGGGCCTGGCCACGGCGGCCTTGCTTGTGCCATGGATGATCTGGAAGCAGAGAAATTCCTGCGTCTTCGATGGAGCGCAGGCTTCAGTCCTATCCTGCACCTCGCAAATCAAGGAGGAGGCAAGACTTTGGGCTAGAGCAGGAGCGCTAGGGCTTAGGGCCATTTTACCCCAGACATGGGATGTACACTGATGTATTCCTCCCCCCGCCTTCACCTCCTTTCTATTCAATGAAAAGAAACGCAAAGCTTTTGCATTTTCTCGAAGAAAAAAAAAAGTGCACACTTAGGAAAATTATTCTGACTTTGTTCCGTTTATGTGTATTGTTGTTCTTTTGATGTCATGTGTAGCCATTAATCGAGTTGTTCTTAGAGCACTGTCCGTTAGTTTGCATTTCTTACTGCTGTTTCGAAGCATTCCAGTGTCGTTTCTTGTAGTAGTCAGATACAGACGTCTAACTG